>JARPMR010000014.1:11491153-12105000 GCA_029955525.1 Oeneis ivallda
GTGTTTCGCGGGTTATTTCGGGCGCGTGCGGCGCGCGGTGCAAGCCATTCGTGTACGTCCACTGTCCACAAACGTTACCACTACACCTTGATATTCGATCATCACTACTATTGATTTAAACCGTACGTGTTATTAGCCATTCAAACATCAATACTTCTTCATGATCAATCAAGTAGGTATGAATCAAATAGATTGGTCTCCTGCCCGCCTATGTCGAGAGATTCTGTAGTAGGTATATTATTTTAGAATAAGCTGGCAGATATGCAGTCGGGTCAGACGTTGGTAATTGCTTGATCATAATATTCCTGCTAATTGACACACAGAATAGTGCACCTTAATGTCACCCTAATGTTTATAGGCATATAGTACCTACCGATAAATATATATATATATATATATATTATGTACCTAATAATAAAATCTAACGATTGGACAGTTTCTAATTGCGCGATTTTATATAATACTAGATGATGCCTAAGTGTTAATTTGCATATTATAATAAAATTAAAAACCTCCGGGGGAACTCTGATATTCCGGGATATAACAATGCCCATACAGATTTCAAAAGCTTATAAGTACACTTATATGTATATGTTGAGGATAGGCGAGCGTTGCGTCGCGTCGTTTCTTTTTAACTCCCGACAAAAAAGAGGGGTGTTATAAGTTTGACGTCTGTATCTTCGGATTATTTCCAAGACATGGTAACCTTGAGCCGATTCTGCAGCATTAAGTAGTTTGCGGGATCCAACTCCTCAGCAACAACAGCAGATAGGTATAGTTTGTTTGGGCTTATTAGAATAGTCTCAATGAGTAGACTGATGATGATCTAGGATCGAGGAGGAGGACTTAATGATGATCAGCAAACTGGGCAACAGGATGTTGGGTATTGGGACCGAACTGAGAGAGAACTGAGTCAAAAGTTCCTAAATCCCCCTTTTAGTCGGGAGGTCTGGTCAATAAGAAACGAACTCATAAACTAAACCAAGCTATAACTAATTTTATCTACTCCCATGCTTTAAATCCTCTATAAAAGATTCTGAAACAGGTAGCTTATTGCCAACATTAAAACACCCAATGTCTTAATAACCATAATGTCATCCAAACGGATGATATAATGTTGTACTGAATTTCATAAAACACCTTTGTATTTTTTTTCGATCCCTTCTGAGCAAAGGTTTACTCCACAGACAGCCACATTCTTGTGGTATCCTTGTGGTATCTATGAATTTCAAAAAAAAAAAAATTTTTTTTTTCGATCCCTTCTGAGCAAAGGTTTTCTCCACAGACAGCCACATTCTTACTGTTCGATGCGTGGTATCTATGAATTTCAAAAAAAAAAAACATTTGTATGAATTTCAAAAAAGAACATCGCCGAGTACATCGGGATCGGGACCTTCAAACATTAAAGAACGTAATATTCAAGTGAATTTTAATAATTGCACTATACAAAATGTTAATTACTACTACAATAAATAATTCTTTCATTAATACTTAGTTTATTTGTATATAATCAATCAGTAATGGATGATATTAATTAGGTAAGGTACTAGGAATGGCTGTTTTAATATTAGCAGTAAGCTAACTGTTTCAGAACCTTTATAGAGGATTCATATTATGGGAATAGATAAAGTCTTGTATGCAACTGTTGTTTAAATAACTATAGGAAAATCAAACAGACTTTAATATAAATAAGGAATAACTGAAAAGGGAAAGTGTCCATATCTTGAAAACTACTGAGACGATTTTGATGAAACCTATACTGTTCCCTAAGTTGAAGTAAATGTAGGACAATAAAAAAGAACGTACACAACTAATAGTTTCAGAGAAATGCGTGGATAAACATTTATATAGGTACATACCTACATACAATTTTGTATAGCTACCTATTTGTTTGTAAGCCCTAATACATATGTGACTATTTTGCAGTTTCAATAATATTAGGTACATACTTACATACGTGTCGAATTGATAACCTCCTTTTTTGAAGTCGGTTAATAGTAATAAATGAATATGCCCGCCCTTCGCGAGGACACGACACGGGCTAATTTAACTTAATTCTTTTTATAGGGCTTCTCAATTCATTTTATTAAGATGATGATAGCATTGAATTACCTAATGCTTATTTTTTTAGTTTACTAAGTTCTACTAGATGACTAGATTTACAGTCGACTAACTGCCTCGTTAGTCGTTGGTCTAGTGGTGGTCACCTGCGGTTAATGGAGGTCCTGTGTGTAGTGTTGGGATTTTATCCGGATAAATACTAAAAATGCATAAATACCTACTCATAAAATATCCGTGTTTTTACTCGAGTATTTATCCAAAACAGCATAAGTACAGTGTTCATTTGTAGTGCGTTGTATGTGACGAAAATGTTATCATTTTACAAAAAGAAGTATTGGATAAATCTAATACTTATAAATTTTTAATTAAGTAGAAAGACTATTTATAAATTTTATAGTCTTAACTGATTGACTGACTGACTGCTCTATCAACGCACAGCCTAAGCCACTGGAGTTAGAAACTTGAAATGTTGACAGTAGGTTCCTTTTATGATGTAGGCACTCCCTAAGCAAGGATTATTTGAAATTTCTACCCTCAAAAGGTTAAATAGGGGTGAAAGTTTGTATCATTTTTAAGGTAATATCTATGAAACTTGGTATTTAGGCTTTCAATAAAAAATAAGGAAGTACAAGTTTCACAGTTTTTGGAAATTCAACCCCCAAGAGGGTCAAATAGGGGGTTGAGTGTTTTTATGAAAGCCCGTCATTTTCAAGTTATATCCATGGAACTTGGTGTTTTGGCTCTTGATTAAAAAAACCGGCCAAGTGAGTGTCGGGCCACGCGCAGTGTAGGGTTCCGTAGTTGAAAGTCTCAAATATTATTGCTGACCTAGGATAGTGCTTTTATTTTATTTACGAATATTGAATACATTTTGAGTTCCATGGTTTAAATACTATAATATACTAAAAAATATGCAACTTACACTACGTGTAATACCTGACTTAGAAAAAACAGATATAACTCCTTGACTAATGAACCCTACTTAGTCGTGATAGTTTTCCTTTAAAATTCATTATATATCCTACTGCTGTGAATTTTTTCTTGTATCCTATATACAACCATTTAGCTGGCAGAGGGGGGGGGGGGACACTTGACTCTAATAAAATTTAGCACTTTAAAATATCATATTTCACAAACGGATCCTTGAATTGAAAAATGGTGTTCCCACACCATTTTTCAGATTATCAATATTTATCAATATTTTTCAGAATTTTATTTCACCACTTTGTCGGTGTGATTGATATTTATACCCTTGTCAAATTACAGATTTCTAGTACCAATAGTCTCTGAGCTAAACCGCGGACGGACGGACAGACGGACGGACATGGCGAAACTATAAGGGTTCCTTGTTTACTACGGAACCCTAAAAAAGAAGTAAGTAGGTACATGTTTTACAGTTTTTGGAAATTCTACCTACAAAAAGGTTACTGGGATGGGATAGTACATGGAACATAAGGGATGAAAGTTTGTATGAGTCCGTTATTTTTCAAGTTATTCATGAAACTTGATATTTTGGCTATAGTTTAAAAACAATAAAGAAGTAGGTACTATGTGTTTCACAGTTTTTGGAAATTCTACCCCCAGAGGTGCTCAGTACGGGTTGGATGTTTGTATGAAAGTCCCTCATTTTTTCAAGCTATATCCATGAAACTTGGTATTTTGACTTAATTCGATTAAAATCAAAGAAAGAAAGCTGAAAGAAAATTCATTTACTTAATTCATTAATGGTGCCACAGACAAAAATATGCACAAATGTAACATTACTTGCCTGTGACACCACCCAGAAAGGGTGTACAGTGTACAGCTGGTACAGCTCAGCATGATGCCTCACTTCACACACGCAAACACGCATACAACGTTGGGCGCTGATTTTCAGCTGTGACCCGGGTGCCGCCACAGATGTTTATTTAAATTAATTAATATAGCTTAGCATACCTAGATATAGTTAAAATCTTAAGATTAAAAAATCGGCCAAGTGCGAGTCGGGGTTTTAGGGTTCCGTACGTACGACCAAATCATTTTTTTAAAACTAGATACATATTTAGATATCTTAGTTCTTACAGAATACTAAATTAGCATATGGGGAAAAAATGCTCGTTTGTTTTGGTCACAACTTTCAAACCGCATTTTAAATCGGTGTTTTCAGTATTTTTTGTTTAAGTAAATACTCTATATAGCCCATAATATACCAAAATTTCAAATTCCTAACTAGTTTAGTTTTTGAGATAGACCCCCTAACAAAATTGGTCTAAAACCGACAACTTTGACGGCGCGGCCCCCCATTTCTTCATTTTTGTAGCTAAAAAATAAAAAAATATATATTTGAACTCCACTTAATGAGCTTTAGACAATGACACCCAACATGCCAGGATAAAAAAATAAAATTTTATTTCGACTCCTTTTCCATGTATCGGAGCCCCCTTTATTTTTTAATTTAATTTTATTTTTATTATTTGTTGTTATAGCGGCTATAGAAATACACACTCTGGAAAAATTTCAACTGTCTACCTATTACGGTTTACGAGATACAGCCCGCTGACAGACGGACGGACGGACGGACGGACAGCGGAGGATTAGTAATAGGGTCCCGTTGGCACCCTTTGGGTACGGAACCCTAAAAAGTGACATGTAAAAATCATGGCAAAAATAGACAAGAAGTTGCTGCTTGCAACTAATGTGAACGCAAAAAAAAAATTAAAAAAGAAGTGTTTCCAGTTTTAGAAAATTTTACCACTAATTTACCCTAAAAGGGGTTGAAAGAGGGGCTGAACTTTTATATAAAAGTCCGTTATTTTTGAAGTTACATCCATGAAACCTGCTATTTTGGCTTTCGGTAAAAAAAAAGAAATCCGTGTTTAGAGTTTTTGAACGAAGCAAAGCCAGCAAAGGATCGATGTGATTCGTTTACGGGTATGGTTGGGGATCTGCAGAGTACCACGGGTTTCTTTTTATCCCGGTAAAGCAAGGAGTTCCCGCGGGATTTCCAAAGAACCTAGCTCCACATGGACGAAGTCACGGGAGGAAAAGCTATATAGTAGTAATTAAAGAAGGTCTGAAAATACAGATTTGTATCTTTTACTTTAATTTTATTAATTATTAGATATTTATTATTAATTTCTGACTTCTTCTAGAGCTTCCAAAATAAACATTTACTTAATAAATAATTATCATCTGATACACAAAAATTGTATTTATTTACATTTTCAGTAAATATCCGATAAAAATAAGTATAAACAGAGTATTTGTCCGTTTTGGATAAATCTTCGAGTATTTATCTTTTGAGTATTTATTCTCGCCCATCACTATACCTGTGTGTGATTCTCGGGTCGAGCTCCGAAAAATAAGCAACACCGTTCCTATTTTTATGGTAAGTAGCTGCATAAGAAAATCATAAAAAGAACCAATTTTGAATTAGGTATAATTTTCAAAATTAAACACAGCTGCAAAAAAGTGCACTTGCAATGGTTATTGGTTATAATTAATAACTAGCTGACTCAAGCGTCTTCGTCCGCATGAATTTAGTTTTTAAGAATCCCGCAATTCACCGTCAACAGTACCTAAATCCCAACGGCTTAGGAGTGCAGTACCCTGCATCATCAGGGTTGAGGGTTAAGCCTTGGAGTACAATGATGAAGTCGTTGTTTGGTACCTACAATATCAAATCACCGTCCAAAATTCTTAAATCCTCACATCTTAGGATTGCAGTACCCTGCATCATCAGGGTTGAGGGTTGGGACCTGGTATTCAATCATGAAGTCGTTGGGCACTCACAATAAAATTTCACAATCAGCAGTTTCTGAATCCCAATGGTTTAGGAGCGCTGTCTGTCTGAATCATCAGGGTTTAAACCTTGAAATATTTACGGAACCAATCTTTAAAGTACGTCCTTTCTAACAAAAAAATAATGACTTAAATAGGACTACGCATTAATGAATTACAACTATGTACACATTTTGACTTTCATCCCGTCTCCCAAGGGAACCGTACTATATTTCGGGATAAAACGTATCCTATGTCCTACCTCGTAGTATGAACTTAAATCATGCCAAGTTTCATTCAAATCCGTCCAGTAGTTTCGGAGCCTATTCAAATAAACAAACAAACAAATCTTTCCTTTATAATATTATAAAAGTGTAGATAAATTTTAATCCCGGGAAATAAAAAAAGTTTGCGATTTCTAAGAAATCTAAATCCACGCGGACGAATTCTGTCTAAAAATAATATAAAAATACAAATGTGTTTGTATGTTGGTTTATCCTGTCCGTCAACACTGCTGCGGATCGACTTGCTTTATTGCATGGGTAGGTATAGAGGAGTGGTATTTGTAAGGCTTGTTATTTATCCCGGAAGAACAAGAGGTTCCCGCGGGATTTTGAAGAACTTAAGAACGCGTATAACACCAAAAGAAATCAGATTTCGCGATGAAATAAAACATAGCCGTAACCTCATGTGAGGCGCGACAAAAGAAAGCGTATTGCGCGGAATAGGAGTGTAGTAAGCGCCAAATACTTTGTAACTCGTAAAATATTCATTTTCTTTTCAATTCACTAGGCTGCTCTCTTGATAATATCAATCGGAATTAAATGTAAAAATTTTGGCTCTGTATTATGCAACACATTGAAAATAAATGAATATTGGTTAAAAATTAGACCTAACTTCGCGATTTTTATTATCGAACAAATTTCATCATTTTACCTATGTTTTTGCCCAAGCACGTCCCTTGGCAGTATTATGTAATTTTTGCGTGTTTTTTTTTCGGATAGTTGAAATTTGATCTACTACTGTAAAAATCAAATCTGTTTACTGTTAACGAACGCACACCCACTCTTAAACAACCACCAACAAACCTATACTCACGGCGAAGTCGCGGCCCAAAGCTAGATAAGAAAGGCTGGATTTGCGAGTGGAGCGTGGAATTGGCGCAGGCTGCGATAGGGGTAGCGAAGCAGTTTGACGGCACTTGGCGCTCGGCGGCGTAGAGGCCGCTCCCGGGCGATGGCCTCGCGACCTATTTTCCCCGTCCCCTCACCCCTCGCAGGCCTGCCTCAGCCCTCTCTCATCCTTTATCAGCCTGATAACAAGTCTTCGTCCAAGTACCCAGACGCACGGTCGATACTTTGTCTACGTTATTGTAGGTACATATACATTATTGTACCTACATAGTCATCATTGTACACAGAATTAACTGAATTTAATTATCTAGGTACTTAGTTTCTTCCTCATCATAGGAACAATTTTAAAACGTCTCCTTTCTGTACAATAATTTATAGACCGCCTATGTCGTGTTGCCAACAGAAAATCTCTCTATCTATTTCATATTCAGCTATCTATTCATTCTATTCATATCTATTCATATCCAGCTGCCCACAAGATAGTATAAAATACTTATTACAATGTAATAGCTTCATAATAATATTGTAAAATGATTATTTTGAAAAGAGCAACTGCTGAGTTACTTGCCGGCTCTTCTCTACAGAATCCGCTTTCCGAACCGGTGGCGGTGGTAGAGTCATGACTTGTCATAAGAGCCACAGGTTGGCCTACAGGAAATAAATAATTTTGAATTTTGAATTTTGAAATTTCATATGTACAACTTACATGTCATATCAAAAATCGCCAAGAATTTGATCTCGGTGACGATGACGTCATGTTGAATAGTGCATTGTGACTCGTGTAAACATTCGACATTATTCAAATAGGACCTGTATTTTGATGTAAGAATTTGGATAAATAATATTAAAAAGACCGGCCAAGTGCGTGTCGGGCCACGCGCAGTGTAGGGTTCCGTAGTTGCAAGTCACAAATATTATTGCTGGCCTAGGATAATGCTTATATTTTAATTATGAATATTGAATATATTTTGAGTTCCATGGTATAAATACTTAATATACTACTTGTGAACTCCTAGGGGGGCATTTGACTTTAATAAAATTTAGCACTTTAAAATACCATATTTCACAAACTGTCCCACACCCACAATATTTTTGAAAGACCTATTCAACGACACCCTACACTATGGGATAGACGAGAAAAAAAAATCATCCCCCCTTTACGTGTACCCTAAAAAAATATTTTTCACAATTTTATTTCACCACTTTGTTGGCGTGATTAATATTTAAACCCTTGTCAAATTACAGATTTCTAGTGCCAATAGTCTGTGAGCTAAACTGCGGACAGACGGACGGACGGACATGGCGCAACTATAAGGGTTCCTTGTTTACTACGGAACCCTAAAAAATTAAACCGGTCACTTGCGAGTCAGACCCTCGCATCTCTGGTTGCCTGCCTTCAAATAAATGCAAATTCAAAATTATTTATTTCATGTAAGTTTCGATAGGTATGAGGCAGTATGAGGTATGTGTATCACCTCTTTACAAAGACTAAAAAACTAAACTAAAGTATACAAATAACTATTTCACAGTATGTATATACTGTGAAATAGTTATTTGTATAGTTAATTATAATAAATGGATAAAAAGTTTGAATAAATGGGCTTTTACCACGGCAACTTTGTCTTGCGTGGAGTTAAGGCTTTGAGATAGAATTTTCAAAAACTGTGAAACACGGTATAACTTAAAATTATACTCATGCTTTGTCCTCGAGATTAGCATTAGGTATACATGTAGTAGAAACACGATGTCGCCAATCTGCACTGTCTTTGAGATTCTTTTTTTTTTTTGCCGGTGGTATCACTATTTAGCGGGTACCTGCAATCTTCATTACGCATTCAGTGCTCCGCCAGTCCGCACGCGTTCGATCGCGTTCGATCAAGAAGGCTGTCATCGTCGTCATCATCAGTGTCTCATCAAGATCATCAATCACACTCAAGTCCCGCTTCAGGTTCGCGGTTGCCGCCACGGACACAATATACATTGAAAATAGATGAAATATCAAATTACAACCTACCTACATATTCGTTTTGAATTACATTTCGTTTCACCCAGTGAATAGTGATACCACGAGAAAAAAAAAGAATCTCAAAGACAGTGCAGATTGGCGACATCGTGTGTCTACTACATGTATAACGGACTGTCATACGAATATTCATCCCCAATTCCCCTTTGAGGTTGGAATTTTTAAAAACTGTGAAATACCTTACAATTTCTTAAAAATAAAATAATTGCGACAGAATACAAACAGATGGACGAAGTCTCATCGCAAGGATTAGGTACTGTTTTAGGTAACAATTTTGAATTTGGGGTACGGAATCCTAAAAATGAATGACCGGTTGACCTTTTGGTAAAGTGCAAATAAAAGCTGGTGAGAAACGAGTCCGTGAAATTTGACAACATAATGTAGGTAGGTATCTGGATATTTGAGCTTCTAATAGGATCGATAAAGGTGCGAGTTGCTCGGTTGAAATGTAGCAGGATTGAAGTAGTCTCAGAGACGACCTCAATGTGTCACAGGAATCGAAATCATTATTTATGTATGTACTTACATATTATTATAGATAATAATTGTAAGTATTTTTTTACATAACGAGAAGTAAGTTCTTGGATTAAAAGCGTATCTTATTACTAAGTTAGTAAACTTATTCGTGTTTATTTTATTAAGGATTATAAAAATCCTCTTTCTGGGCTAAGGAATTTGGTAGTTAAAACAATCATTTATTGAATTTTGAACTCGGTATTACTGTAATGTCCAGTTATTTTAAATATTTAATTTATAGTCTAATGTTTGCGAGCGAAGCAAGCGTTAATATTTTATTAGTTGTACAGATTACCTAGGGGGTTTGGAGCTAATAAAATAGGTGCGATCACCTTGTGGATGAGACTGATAACTTAAAGCTTTAAAGCTTGTGAGCAAAGCAGCCTTATAAAGTTATAAATTATAATACAGGAAAAGTAGTAGATCCTACCTATTTAGTATTAGATACTGAGTAGCCACAGTAGTTTAGCAGAAGATTTCTAAATAAGTACAATATCTATGATTATCATTATCATATTATTAACTAAGTATATAGCCCATATTCTACCTTACCTGTATCATACCAATATTACAAAATTGTGAAAGTCTGCTGCTGCCAGCAACGGAGCGACGGATCGATATGGTTTATGCATCAATAAAGAAGACCCTAGACTAGAGAGTATCATAGGATGCTTTATATTGAGGGAAAATGGTTTCCGCGTACAAAAGCTAGTTTTAATTATACATAATATACTAGCTGACCCAGCGAACTTCGTACCGCCAACTTATCTATATAAATAAAACAAATAAACTATCCCAATCCGAAAAAACTATCCTATCTTTTAAGTTGGACCAAATTACAGATAGTTACGAAGTTTGATAGAAATCGGTTCAGTAGTTTAGGAGTCCATCGCGGACAAACAACGTGACACGTAATTTGTGCAGGTCCATCTCAAATGTTAACTCCGTCTCTGAGGATAGGAAAGGGCGTATGGATTAAGTGTGGATAGTTTTGGGAAAAAGGCTATAGTGTCTGTGTCGTCCCCTGGGTGTCGGCCGGCGGCGGGCGGCGGCGTCTGCCGGCAGTGGCGCGCCGCGTTCGACGACCTGCCGTCTCAAGGCCGCTCTTACACGTGCCGCGGGCCACCGGCCGCTTCCTGCCGCCATAACAAACCTCTGCCCTCCCCACCACCCCGTTTTCCTTCACCCGAGACACCAAAATGTCCCTTATAATCCCCGATTCTGGGTATTCGCTTTCTAAGGGTTCGTCAAGTTTAGACGGCATTTGGAGGAGTTTATTTCGAGGGCGCCCGTACAAACAAAGTGAGTTTCTAATCATATCAATCGACTTCAATAAGTTGAAAAATTAGAGAGGGAAATCTCTTTTATGAAGAAGTTGACGTACCTTTAGTCATTAATATGTTGGACATTCTCTAAAAACTCTATTATGCGAATTAATAGTTAAAAATAAATATACGGCTTAGAATGCGTTAATTTTTATAAAAATATTTTTTTTATATCTGTGTTTAAGCAATTAACTATCACTTGCTTCAACGGTGAAGGAAAACATCGTGAGGAAACCTGCACATCTGAGAGTTCTCCATAATGTTCTCGAAGGTGTGTGAAGTCCACCAATTCGCATTGGGCCAGCGTGGTGGACTATGGCCTATAGAAGCCTAGAGAAGGGTTATAGGCTATAACACTTCTCTGAGAGGAGACCTGCGCTCAGTAGTGAGCCTTTGATGGGTTGCTAATGATGATGATGATGATGATGATATCTGTGTCTGTGGTTTGTTAGATTTTCGTATATTTTTGGAACGAAGTTCCTTATGGGGCGTTGCGGAGGATTACCTACAATAGCCGGCAAAAAACGTCCGTAACGTTAAAAAATAAAAGCGTAAGATTTTTTTGTGACGGTCCTTGTTGTCTTCGTTTATTTTACACATTCTATCAATGCTTGGATGGCGCAGCGGTAAAAACTAGTACTAGTAGATACTATCGGTTTAGAGGTTCGAATCCTGACTTCAGATAATTATTAATTATTTTATTTTTATTATTAACTAGCTGATGCCCGCGACTTCGTCCGCGTGAATTTAGTTTTTTGTTTTTTTTTGTATTAAAACCTTCCGTGGAACTTAAGGAACATACAAAAAAATAAATTAACCGAATTGGTCCATCCATTCTTGAGTTATGCGCTTACCAACATTCATTTTTATTTATATAGATTTATTATTAAGTATTTATAATTTTATAATTTATAATATTTGGTAAAAAATTAAAAACAAATTACACTAGTTATTATATATTTTTATAAATCATTGTAAACAAAATAAAGGTGTTAAGATAATTTTGTAAAGTAGTTTTTTGATTTTTATCTATAAAAAAATCATGATAAAAATGTAAAGCGGAATAATTATTTTCTTTATACCTCGAATAGAACTTGAAATTAATATTTTTATAATAAGAAACTTCGTTTCAATCTGGTGTCCCACGACACCACACGACTTTTTTTTTAACTTTTCTAAAATTAAAAAAAAAAAATTAAATTATCTAATTTACTATATAATTTTATTATAATTTTTATTTTTAAGTGTGCATTTTAATAGACACTACAGTGAATAATTTATGCATTTTAAATGCTAAAAAAACATTTATAATACAAAATGCCGCGAAATATTATCAAGACACGTCTTTCTTTGATCAGCTGTAGCGCCTTTAGTCTAGCCCTAGCCAAAACTTCAAGCGTCAACGATCGTAGAAAGAGAATAGATACCTACAACGAAGTGTAACTTGGCTAGAGGCCCAGATTAGCCATTTGTGCGGGAGATATAGTTTACAAGTGTAAACTGTAACTCTCACACTTTGCACTCTCTGTTCCCTCTCTCTCATAGTCCGAAGGGACGGACATCCGACACGATCGGAGGACACTGCGGATCAGGCGCAGGCTTTACGTGCTCTCCGAGGCACGAGGTGGGTGACACACCGCCATCGCCAACTTCCTTACTCCGGGCTAGTACTAAGAATTTCTTATCACATTATTCGTATAAGGAATTCTAACCCAACACATTATATTGGCTCGACCCGGGAATCGAACCCGGAGCCTCGTCGTCTGCAGTCGAACATGCTTAACACTAGACCAACGAGGCAGTTACATTCCATACAAAATGTATGAAACAACTAGTGTAAATTAAAAAAAAAATATTTTTTTAAAACAAGCTATATATAAGTAGCTATAATCGGAATTATAATTCGATTCCACGTTTGACATTAGCTACTGTCATTTTGTAAAATAATGATACCACATATAATAGTGTAGTGATGAACACAAAAATCGATAAACAATCGCGATTTATGTTTATGTAATCATAATATTGGTGTGCCATTTAAAGACTAAATTATTGATTTTTATTTAAATAAATACATAATTACTCATAATAATTATTTATGAATTAGTAACCGCTGCTTTATTTTATAAAAAGTTAATATTTTTGTTTTTTATATTAAAAACAAAACTTATAATAAAAGAACCTAGATAGTTTTCTGTATTGGCAACCCGTGCGCGCTCGTGCAGCTATCGCCATTTTGTTTATCTTGTCATTCGGCTTCATTCTCCCAGTCTGACTGCACGAATATCTTGTTTCATTGCGAATCGATATTTTGTTATTTTGTTGGGTTTTTGTTAAAGTTTTGTTACGTTGTGTTTGTTGTTACGTTTATAGTTTTTTTGTGAACTTTGAGTGAATCTATTTGTTTTGGTTTTCCATCAAAATGGATCCTCAGCCAAGTACATCACAAAAAGACGTGGATGTTTTCTTGTCCCCAAGAAAAAAACGTCCACGAAAAGCTTTCACTGTTACTGAAAAAGTAATGATCCGCAATGCCTACAAGTACGTGAAAAATGAAACTTCTGCGCAATTGGAGGCCTTTGAAGTAGTGGAAGAAAATGAATGTATGAGCAAAGTTGCTGACATATTGGGAATAACCTCACGCTCTGTTTGTAACCTTTTGAAGGAAGTAAATAAAGGTGCGGCGCCAACTCCTCCTAAAAAAACTGGACCAAAGCGAAGTTTCAAAGACAAAATTGATGAATTTACATTCTCCGCAATTTTTTTTTAATCGTATGGCGTGTTACGCCGTCTAGTTCGTCGCTCGTTTAGCACCACCCGGGGGACACGTGCAGGGAAGTGAAAGGTAGTTCCTGCGGACGTGAGCGACGGGGCATTCTCCGCAATACGAAGACTTGTTCATCAGTTCTTTTACCGAAATGAACCTCCAACGATTGCAAAGGTTAGTCAATCAGTCAGACAGTGTTCGCGCCATGTACCTCTCCAGAATTCCTTGTTCCATGGTCGTGGCGCTGGCAATCTTTTTAGCCCGCAATGAAGTTGACAGATTCTTAGTTTTAAAACTTGCCGCCGTTTTTGGGCGTGGATTTTGCAAGTCCCTTTTTTGACAGCTAACACGTACACGAAAAAATCCGGGTCGCCTCGCGCACCGTTTTGCTGTTTAAGTGCCTAGATTTAGTTTATTTTACGGTTTAGTTGTGCCGTCAAGCGGTCTATGTGTCGACCTAGCTATAAGCAGAATTACAGACTGTTATTTGTAACAAAAGGCGACTTCTAACAAGCGGTTATTGCTCGCCACGCTAAGTGTGAAACAGTGACTTTGACCACCTCTAGTTGGTCTTACTAGTGACAAGCCAAGTGTACAGTGCTCCGTCAGCCCAACGTCTCCAGCGGGCCATAACTGGCTGCCTGCCTGCTGCTGCTAGTGGCCTGAGAAGTTCACCTTACACTTAACCTCACAATACACCCACATATCACCACTATCATACCATCTCAGGCCGTACAAGGATTGGCTGCTGCAAGGAAGGTCAGTGCAACCCTACCATCATTAAGTCACCACTACGTTGAGAACAGATCTGACCGCGGTGAAAGGCCGCTTTGGGCAGCGACTCTGGACTCAGGTTCAGCTGATGGGCCCCTGAACCTAGTGGTCCAGGTGTTGACTCGTTGGCCAAGCCGTTGGCCTCAACATTTGGTAGCAGAGCGTGGTTAAATTGATTCCGCGGACAGATTTGGCATTACTGTGACTTAACTTTGCCGTTCTAGGGTTAACTCATTAATTGTAAACTTATTAATTTATAACTTATTAATACACAGGCTTATTGAGTTACTAGTACATAGCCTACCTTGTCACATGTAGGCCTGTATAATGATTGCAATTATTGAGATTTTGTTTTGTTAATTTTTGTTGATTAATAATTAATAGTATCTAATTGTTGTTTGTGGCCCGTAACTGGCCAACAGTTAGATGTAGATTGTAATAAATAAACTTAATATTAATATAATTTGATAATTGTAGGTTCTTACCAAGCCAATTTGTAATTTGCAGTACCTGGTATGAGTCTAGTGGCTTAGTACGGGTAATTAAAAACTTAATTTTTCTTTTATCTTAATTTATGTTATTGATTGACTTAACATAAATTATTGATAGCTTAATTTGTATCTTTTGGAACTTTTAACCAACAAATACTTTGTTTGTTTACTACTAGAACCCCTCGTGGTTAGGTAACAGAGTAGTTTGTTTGATGTATTTAAAATAAATAATTCTTGTTTCAAAGTAAATAATTCTAATTAATAAATAGTATTTAAGTAGTAATTTGTTTGTGTTTAAAGTGGGTAATTCTTGTTTGATTATTAATTTGTTTGGTTGAACTTGAAACATAACTTGTAACAAATAACTTTGTTTTGATTTTGTTATCTAGTTGTTGTAACTACCTTTATTTAAGTTGTTTTGTACCTACCTAAGATGTCAGCCCACAAAAAATTGAGCGTGCAAATTCAATCAGAGCTGCGTTGGGCTGCTACAGCCAACGCCTTGGTAGGCCGGGTGGACCGGGCATCCGCACTGCTCCAGCGGTGCGAGCAGGTGCGGACCAGGCAGGCGGTCGTCGAAGAGGCCTTCCGAGACCTCATGGCATTGGAGCTACCTCCGGAATCGCTGGAGTCCTCAGTGCGGGACTACGAACAGTTTTTTGAGCTGACAGACGGTCTGGTGGAGGAGGCCGCGAGGCTCAAGAAGGAGGCGAGAATGAGCTCTATTCTTGAGTCTCCCACCAGACCCACCACGCAGCCTGCGTTACAGGGCAAGTTGCCAACAATAAACTTGCCCCACTTTTCTGGCAACCTGAGCGAGTGGCTAGGCTTTCTCAGCCTCTTTGATAGCCTGGTGGACGCGAGAAGGGACCTGTCTCCCTGCCAGAAACTGGCCTATCTACTCTCTTCCCTGCAGGGAGAGGCTCTGGGTTTAGTTAGCCACCTAGACCTCTCCGAGGAGAGTTATACCACCGCGCGGGAACTACTGACTCGGCGGTATGCCAACGTGCGCCGGTTAGCAGACACACACGTGGCACAAATTCTAGCGCTGCCACGTGTCTATGGGGTGTCCCATTTAAGAGAATCGCTCTTAAATCCACTGATTGTAGCCTGCAACGCTCTTAAGCGTTTAGAGCTTCCCGTGGACCAGTGGTCCTTCCTTTTATTACACATTGTGTTGTCCCGCCTACCTCCCGAGTTGAAACTGCGTTTTGAGCAAAGGTATGGTGGGGACGGGGCCAGCTACCTGCCCCCCTTTTCGGACCTTTTAAAGTTCCTTGAGGAAGAGTGCCGGCAGGCTGATAACTCTGGTATTGCTGGTCCTTCAAGGACCCCAGAGCGGCCTGCCCAGCTGAGGAAGGAAAAGGGTCACACTGGCGTCCCTGGTAAAAGGGCCTCCGACCGGAGACCAATGCCCGTTTACACTGGACTTGCTGCCACTGAACCCGCCCCCTGTAACTATTGCAGGCGTCCAGGCCACCGGGTGCTTTCTTGCCCCCAGTTTCTCTCTAAGCGGATCAAGGATCGGAGGGGCATTGCAAGAGACCGCCACTGGTGCTATAGCTGTCTGGAAGCTCACATGCAACGGGACTGCCAACAGCAACGGCCATGCCCAATTTGTAGGGGTAACCACCTGGAGATTTTGTGCGCCAACAAGAATGGTGTTGGCCGCCGGGTGGAGAGTGAGGGCGCGCCCCGCACGGGCGGGGGCGCTCTTACCGATCGCTCCCCGGATTACTTGCGTCGGTCTCCTGATCAGGGCCATGAATCCCGACGCGTCCGGATTTCGACCCCGCCTATGGGGGCTTCACCCCCCCGTGAGGGGGGCGCCAACCCCCATCGACGTTCTGATGGGAGATTTGTGGCGGCTCCGTCTACGGTTCAGTCTGCCCGCTATTCACCTCCGCTTCATGAGTGGCCACGCCTCGAACGCCGCCCACCTCGAGCGGGTCGACAGCCTTACTACGGCCTACCGACCTCAGCCCGTATGACTAGGCCCGTGCTGCCGCCACGAGATGACGCATGGGTTTACCCAAATGGAGGTCCGTCCCACTCACCTTTGGAGGTCCCCCCTGAGTCTCAATATGAGATTCCCCGGTTAGAGGACCGGTTTGATGAGGACGACCACCAATAGGTAGTTGCCGCCCTAGCCCCCACCACAGCAACTTCTCCTGAGACCTTGAATCTCCGGCAGTCCGTCTGTCAGACCATTCTTTTGCCGACTGTCTCAGTGAAGGTATTCAACCCGAAGGGTGAATTTTTAATCGTTCGCGCCCTTTTGGATTCGGGTTCACAGCGCTGTATTGCTTCTTCTCGTTTGGTGGGTGAGCTAGGGCTCCCTTGGAGTCCTCGAACAGGACGGGTGATAGGTATCGGGGGTATAGAGCCCTCGACTCCTAACGGGGAAGCGGAATTAATGTTTGGCCCCGTTACGGGCAATCTTAGGGTCTTGGTCAAGGTGTCAGTCCTTGACAATATCTTAGGCCCCCTACCGCAGGTCCGAATAGCTGACGCTGCGGTGTCCTGTGCATCAGGCCTAAACCCAGCTGACCCCCACTGGACTGAACCCGGTCCTATGGAACTTTTGTTGGGTTCCGATGTGTTGGGCCTGGTCTTGTCAGGGGAAATGTCGCCTCAAGAGGGTCCGAAAGACATTTGTGGGAATGGGCGTGACGTTTTATAATAAAATTCCACAGTCGATCTTAGACTTGCCTTTACACAAGTTTAAGAAATCAGTTAAAACTAATCTCATGAAAAAGGCATATTACGCTCCTCTTTGGCATCTGCGGTCGACCTGACCGACGTTTATGCTTGGACGGACAGTGAGATTGTCCTTTGCTGGCTACGAGCCGCGCCTCACAACTTAGAGGTCTTTGTTGCGAATCGGGTCTCCCAAATTCAGAGCTCTGCAGTACCGGTGATTTGGAGACACGTACCCGGAGAACTGAACCCGGCCGATTGCGCCTCCCGCGGCTGTGAGGCCTCTTCACTGGTCCACCATCACCTTTGGTGGGATCCAAGTTGGCTATCCCAATCCGAGACGACTTGGCCTCAAAATAGGTTTTCCGCTCCCGAAGTATTGCCGGGCTTAAGAGTCGGAGTGGTTGAGGATAAACAGATCCCCGACTTGAACTTTCTTTTGAACCGTTACAGTTCCCTTGATAAACTAATTGGTGTTACCTGTTGGATTCGACGTTTTATCCATAATGGGCGGAATTCAGAAAATAAAAATTTGAGTCCTGTGCTTTCCCCTCTTGAACGCCAAGACGCCCGGAACTACTGGGTGCGTGTGGTTCAGGTGGAGCATTTTTCATCCGTGATTCACACCCGTGATTTTCACCCTAAAGAGAGGTTTAGTTTTGAAGGGCCCCCTTGCTCGCCTAAGCCCTTTTTTGGACAATAACGGAATGCTACGCGTTGGAGGACGCCTCAAGAATTCCAATCTGCCCTATGGTGCTCGCCACCCCCTTTTGCTACCTAAGGACGGCACCTTTGTCAAATTGCTAGTGACACACTACCATCTTGAAAATGCCCACGCTGGTTGTAATGCACTCTCGGCTATTTTACAGCGCGAGTTTTGGATTCTGGCAGGGAGACGCACCATCCGGAACGTCACTTTCAGATGCATTCCGTGTTACCGCTTGAAGGCTAATACTTCACAGCCGATGATGGGTGATCTGCCCTCCGACCGCGTTCTAGCCACTCGACCCTTTGCTGGGGTTGGCACTGATTTTGCTGGCCCGTTTGCGATCAAGAGCTCTAACCTCCGCAACGCCAAATCGCTCAAGGCCTACCTCTGCGTTTTTGTATGTCTCGCTACCAAGGCGGTACATTTAGAACTTGTGAGTGCCTTAAGCACTGAAGCTTTTGTAGCCACGCTAGGTAGATTTGTCTCTCGTCGAGGATTGCCTGACCTGATTCGCACTGATTGTGGCACCAATTATAAGGGCACTGATAGATATTTAAAAGAAATTGTCGAATTCCTGTCTAGCAATAAGATTAGATTAAGTACAGCATTGTCCAAGATGGGGGTAACCTGGAAGTTTGACCCCCCAGCTTGCCCTCATTGGGGTGGAATATTCGAAGCCGTGGTTAAGGTGGCCAAGACTCATCTCCGGCGCGTTATAGGCGAAACTGTTTTAACCTTTGAAGAACTCGCCACCGTGTTTTGCAAAATTGAGGCTGTACTCAATTCTCGGCCACTCTGTCCCCTCTCATCTGACCCAAATGACCTGGAGGTCTTAACTCCCGGTCATTTTCTGATTGGTCAGCCCCTTAACGCTCTACCCGAATACCCCTTCAGGGACGTGAAGGTCTCACGTTTGTCCCGGTTTGAGCTGCTGCAACAGATGACTCAGAGTTTTTGGCACCGTTGGTCACTAGAGTATTTGCATCTTTTGCAGCAGCGGGTTAAGTGGGCTGACAAATCTGATCCACCCAAAGTTGGTGACCTAGTGCTGATTAAGGAACCTAATTTGTTGCCTTTATACTGGCGCCGTGGGCGCATTCTTAAGCTGATCTACGGGTCTGATGGGGTTCCCAGGGTTGCCGAGGTAATGGTCGGAGACTCTGTCTTGCAGCGAGCCGTTTGCTCCTTATCACGTTTACCCATTTACTAGTAAGTGGACGTAAATCCTTACGACCACAGGCGGGGGGGTTGTTCGCGCCATGTACCTGTCCAGAATTCCTTGTTCCATGGTCGTGGCGCTGGCAATCTTTTTAGCCCGCTTTCTATCTGAAGTTGACAGATTCTTAGTTTTAAAACTTGCCGCCGTTTTTGGGCGTGGATTTTGCAAGTCCCTTTTTTGACAGCTAACACGTACACGAAAAAATCCGGGTCGCCTCGCGCACCGTTTTGCTGTTTAAGTGCCTAGATTTAGTTTATTTTACGGTTTAGTTGTGCCGTCAAGCGGTCTATGTGTCGACCTAGCTATAAGCAGAATTACAGACTGTTATTTGTAACAAAAGGCGACTTCTAACAAGCGGTTATTGCTCGCCACGCTAAGTGTGAAACAGTGACTTTGACCACCTCTAGTTGGTCTTACTAGTGACAAGCCAAGTGTACAGTGCTCCGTCAGCCCAACGTCTCCAGCGGGCCATAACTGGCTGCCTGCCTGCTGCTGCTAGTGGCCTGAGAAGTTCACCTTACACTTAACCTCACAATACACCCACATATCACCACTATCATACCATCTCAGGCCGTACAAGGATTGACTGCTGCAAGGAAGGTCAGTGCAACCCTACCATCATTAAGTCACCACTACGTTGAGAACAGATCTGACCGCGGTGAAAGGCCGCTTTGGGCAGCGACTCTGGACTCAGGTTCAGCTGATGGGCCCCTGAACCTAGTGGTCCAGGTGTTGACTCGTTGGCCAAGCCGTTGGCCTCAACAGACAGTATTATTTTATACCTTTATCTTTTATATATATAAGTAATGATTCCAAACTATTATAAAATTTACTATTTTAGATTTTACAAGTGATGAACGATGATCCAGAAATGCCCAAGGTTTCCAAAGACACCCTCAGAAAAATTTTGAAGCATCTTAATTTTAAATTTGTTGCACGGTCACGCAAGAGCACACTTATTGATCGAAATGATATAATAACATGGCGCCAGCGTTACTTGCGATCTATATGTCAGTTTCGACGAGAAGGGAGACATATATATATTATCAAGATGAAACTTGGGTTAACGCAGGTAAGGCTAACATTTTGAATTTATATACATTTTACATTAAATTTAATAGTAATATTGAATGTTAATGTACCTACTATATTTATTTTTAGGTCATACTGTAAAAAAAACTTGGGTGGACAAGAAAGTCACATCATCTCGGCAAGCGTTTTTGGAGGGACTGACCAGTGGATTAAAAAATCCATCTGGAAAAGGCAAACGTCTAATAATTAGCCATATAGGTAGTGAAGAAGGCTTCCTGGAAAAGGGGCTCATGATTTTTGAAGCAAAGAAAAATTGTGAAGATTACCATGATGAGATGAACGCAGTTTGTTTTGAGGAGTGGTTCGCTGGAGTCTTACCAAAATTAAGACCAAACTCAATTGTGGTGATGGATAATGCACCTTACCACTCCCGAAAATTGGAAACGGCACCAAAAATGAGCTGGAAAAAAGCTGCCATTCAAGACTGGCTTTTAAATAAAAATATTCATTACGAACCAGATATGGTTAAAGCTACGCTTTTAGAACTGATTCCACATAACGAGTCTTTTAATAAGTACGCTGTAGACGAAATGGCAGCACAACATGGGATCACGGTTTTAAGACTGCCCCCTTACCATTGCGAGCTGAACCCTATCGAATTGATATGGGCGCAGGTAAAGGGGCATGTAGCTCAAAATAATAAAACCTTCAAATTGACAGACGTGAGAAATTTATTTGAGGAAGGCATTCAAAAAATTACGGCTACCGAATGGTCTAAATGCGTATCCCATGTTGTCAAAGAAGAAGAACAAATGAGTAGGCTAGATATTTTAATTGACAATATCACAGACACATTTATAATACATGTTACAGAAAGTGACAGCGATAGCGATAGCGAAGACGGCGACGATTTATAAAATAAAATATTACCATAATACATCTATTTGTTTTATTTCTCATGTTCCTTCATGATCACATTTTTTTATTTATTTCACACACAATTATTAAAGAAAACTCTCAGATCCTTAATAAAATTAATCGTCATAACTAAATTATCCGTTCAGAAATATTTAATTTCCTGATATACTTAGTTTCTATTAAAGTAGTAGTTGTTTAGTTATACTACTATAAACGAGAGGAATCGATTCGGAAATATTCCATTTCCGTATCGAATAATTTTGTAACGTCACTATTTAGTACTTGTCATAACGTTGCAACACTGAAATTACTAAAATGTTTACTTTAAATACTTAAAGTAAACATTTTAAAAACCGCTGATTTCGTGCAGTCTTAATTCTTCCCAAATGAAACTCATGGTCCGGGAGCCGGTAACACTAAAATTCTCGTCATGCGGAATCGAAAACTCTTTATGGAAATTAAAGGAATTAATAGTAACCAATTATACGATTAGATTATGCGTAGTATACATTAATTTAAATAGCCAAAAAAATGTTAAAAAATATTTTTTTTAATGCAAAAATGTATTACCATCATGGTGAATATTGACTGGCTGCATTTTATTCGATAGAAATATTCGTACTTTTTCAGAAAAACATGCAAATGCACAAGATGACGGAGAAACTTTATTCTATATCGTACACTTTACGTAGGTATGTATGTGAGATACTAGGTCCGGCCAAAAAAAGTTCATCACTAACAACCCATCAGCGGCTCACTACTGAGCGCAGGTCTCCTTTCAGAGAAGGGTTATAGGCCATAGTCAATTGGCGGACTTCACACATCTTCGAGAACATTATGAAGAACTCTCAGATGTGCAGTTTTCCTCACGATGTTTTCCTTCACGGTTGAAGCAAGTGATATTTAATTGCTTAAACGCATTTGACTCCGAAAAGTCAGAGGTCGGATCGAACTTGCGACCCCCCGAATAGGAGACCACAGTCCTAACCACTAGGCTATCACTGCTTATTGCAAAAAAAGTTGTTAACTATTAATAATTACCATAAAGAGTTTTCGATTCCGTATGAGGGATATATTGGTGCCGGCTCCCGGTATATCATAATATTATTATTTTCTTCTGTTGAATAGAAGCCTGATGGTTTTTTGCAGTTGTAAGAATTTTGTCGGCGGCAAAACTCTCCTCTGCGTCTGAAGCCTCGCTGAAATATATTATGTCATATTTTCGTTTAGAAAACTACTGTGAAGGGCTTTTAAATGTAGATTCTTTTGGAATATACCGAACTACATAATATGCATACATGTCCACCATTTGTTTTGAGTAGGTACACATAATAGCTACATAATCACAAATTACGCAATCGAGGGGTACAAGTGCTACAGTCAGAACACTCAGGGCATGATTTCCAGAGATATAATATGTGTTTCTGTTGTTTTGCTATGTTTTGAATTTATTCGCAAAACTAGTTTTGCTTGGCCAAATTGGTGCTCCTATCCGTAGAGTGTCTTTCCAAAGCCCGAGCCAGAAACTTGGAAAGATGTTCAGTGAAGTGCGGAGGTGGCAAACGGAACGAGTCCAAGCCAAAGGAAGACCTAGTAGACTGTGTGAATGAAGCAGAGTGAAGGGACGACGGAGCCATCAGTCTTCTGGCGTGGCCTATTTTCACCCGACTGCGCGACGCAAAGGGTGGTAAATGGTAATGTTTTTATCAGTCATAATATTGTAAATTGTAATATGTTTGTTCTTTTGTGGCACTCTAGTGACCAAACGAGTGAGCCGATTTTGATAAGTGGCACGTCGTTAGATTCGCCATGCCAGCGCGAGTGTCTAAGAGAACATATAAACAATAAAAATTTGAAAAATTCAAAGTGGCGGATTTTGGACGCCATAATGTGGAGTTCAAAAATTTTTTTTCTTCAAATTCTATGAGTGGGGTACCAAATTAAAGGGTTTGAAAAGATGAATACGAAAATGTATTTTTCATTTTTTTCTCATAAATTTGATAATTGTTAAAACATTCTTTAATACATTTTATCAAAGTTCTCTCAAAATAAGATAAGAAGTTGTACAATAGGACAAAACTTAATATTTTTTTATTTAAAGAGACAAAGGCTAAAAGAAGTCTCCTCCAGGCAGGTGACCTTATTTATAAAAGAATATTAATAAGCGACGGGAGTTAATATAACATAAATTAGATAAAAACTACATATTAATATGTAACTAAAATTAAATATACGAGCACATAGTAAATATGTAGGTAAGGTAGCAAGCGAAAACAAGAGTTCGTTATACATTGTTCCCAATAATCAGAGCTGTGGAGTAGTTATCAATATATTTGTCACTGTGACCTGTCTGCGCGATAAGTGACTAGCATCGGCGTACTAAGAAACATTACGCAGCTGTATTGTGAGTGTAGATATTAAAATGAGCTCCAAACTCTTGTGTGGAGCGTCTCGTTATCTGTACGTTTTGTCGCAAGTTTCGTAGAGGGGGGAAATAGGGGGTTTTAAGGGCGAAGGACGTTTGTGGGCGGCGGAACCTTCGCTTTGATAACCTACATCCACATCCTACCCACATCCTACGGTGCGACTCTCAGGTTTTCAAAGCTAGGTAGTGTCTACGTACCTATAAAACGTAGGTAGTGCCTCCCTACTTTTGAAAGGAATATATAAATAATTCTCATACTCATTGCTCTTGGTTTTGTCTTCGATAAGTTTAAAAGAATATTAGCCATGCTAAACTTACTAATATTCTCTTCTCCCCTCCAGTTAAGGTTGAAGACAAGGGTATGCCCGCGAAATTCAAATTTAATTTGGTTTTTCGCAATTTGTAAACTAATACAACAAAGTACGCTTAAGGCATTCTAATTGCGACAATGGCAGTATCATCTTCACAGGTTTATATAAAAATTTTACTTGAAAGTGTCCAGTTTAAGAAATTAATCAAAATATCGACTAATTTGTGAGTAACTCACGTCCAACTCAGTATTTTGATTAATTTCTTAAACTGGCCACTTTCAAGTAAAGATTTTTATGTAAACCTGTGAAGATGATAATTCCACTGGCGCAATTAGAAGGCCTTAACCCTACTTTGTCGTAATAGTTTACAAATTGCGAAAAACCAAATTAAATTTGAATTTCGCGGGCAGACCCTTGTCTTCAACCTTAAGGTGTAGTACCTAAACCTTTCAAATATAGCTACGACTATGAAGTTGCTTCTTCGTTTCAATTTAGTCGGCTAGTCTCACGACTGTATTCAGACTGTTTTCAACTATTTAACAAGGTGTTATTCGGATATAATCGCCTTGTTTATCATATTATCAGTGAAGCATCCTCAAGTTGTTTTGTCTACGTGCTGACGTGATTACGTTATCAGTTAAGTTTTTATAAAGTGTAAACTATGAGACTTCAGACTTATAATTCAATTTACCTAGTGAGTGTGTGTGTGTGTGTGTGTGTGTGGGGGCGGAAGAGGGGAGTCTGAGGTCTGTAGGTATTGATTTTAACGAAAAGGGCGCAAATGAACTATTGAAATGCAAAAGAATTTACTTTTTTGATGGGGTAGATTTTTAAAAAAGATAGGTACCTACTTAAACTAGGAAAACCTACTTAGTTATACATAGATATTGGTTTTGTGGTATGTACCTGCCTACCTAATTGAGTAGGTGCCTTATGTCTGAGAAAAACAATATTCATTGAATTATTCTCTATGTTATAGGTTTGGAAGGGAAAATTGTGTCTCGTAGTCTCACGAGTGCACTCGTAGTGACACGAAAACGGGGCAGTGCTGTGTGTGTGACAGATCACGGAAGGGTGACAGGGTCAGACTGACAGTACTGACCGGTGTGCTCGGGCGGCTCGATTGGCGGCGGCGGCGGCGACGGCGGCGGCGGCTCGGTAGAGTTGGACGGCGCACCTGCGCAGGCCGCGCTCGCCGGCGCCGAGGGCGCATCTTCCGCGGCGCGGGCAGGGGGCGGCGGCGGCGGCGCGCCGACGCCGGACGGGCCGGGGGGGGGCGCGCAGAGCGCGACCAGCCGCAGCAGCGCCACGCACCACCACCAGAGCACGGCGGCCAGCGCGCGGGCAGCTCGCCCGACGCGGCCCGGGGCCTCCTCGCGACCCAAATACGCGCACCGTGGGGCCGAGCGGTGCGCTGTGCCTCGCTGAGCGGCGCGGGCGGGCGAGCGAGCGGCGGCGCAGACGGCGGCTAGGACGCGACGCGGGTGCGCGCGCGCGGCCACACGGCGACTGCGGCGCCGCTTCCGACGGCGCACGACCGCGCCCGAACACTATTTCGGGAGCGACGCTCCGCGCCGCCGCAGCCCGCCCGCCGCGCGCTGCCAATTTTACGCGAAATTGCGGGCGGGCGGTGATGCGATATGTACCATGGGTAGCGACGCGCGAGCCTCGCTCGTCATCGTGCTGTTGGGAGCGGATCCTGCCTCATTGAGAGGGTCAGCTCCGGGACAGGCTGGCGAAGGACCTGAGCGCGAACTGCAGTCGCGCGACACGTGCGCCGCTCCTCCACTTAAAATAGTCGCGACGAACGCGGAGCGGCCCGTGTCAATAGATACAATGTCGCAGCAATTGGCAAGGAAACAGAGACTCGCACTATCTCACTGTCTCGCGCACTGTGTTGTGAATTCTTATGCATGGTTTATATTTAGACTCAAAATTATTTCTGATATAGATAGGTGTTTGACATTACGTTGAACTCTCATACGTCGGGAACTTCCACCTGTATAAATAATATTCTATTACTACTTTAGCAAAAACATAAGATATTATGAAATTATTATTTGATAGAAGAAAAGCGTTAGACTCAAATCACAAATTGTATTTTAAGAAATAGCAGATGATGCCCGCGACTTTTTGATTCCCGCGGGAAATCTTTAATTTTTCCGGGATAGGCTATTCTGGTAATATATTACGGTATATATTACGGTAAATGTGATAAATGTGGTAATTATTATCAATAATTTTCGGTAATTATTAATAATTACCTCACCATTTGGTAAATATGATAAAAACTATGAATTTCATCACTTTTATCGGTTATCATTAATAATTCACTATTGTCTTTGGTAAAAGTGATAAAACAAACGAGAAACAGACTAACAACCCCCTAAACCCCACCCAACTCCTCTCTCCAGCCACCTTTAACCTCACCAACAGTAAGGATTTTCGGGTGCAGGTATTCCTACGTCGCGTTGTTATAAAAAAAAACAACGAAAGCTGTGACGAACCTAACTAACATTAAGTAAGGATTTCCGGGTACGAGCATTTCTGGATGGTTATAAAAGTGACCAACCAAGCCAACAGTAAAGATTTCCAGGTGCAAGTATATGTATACAGCCACCTGTATACATATACTACAGCGGCAGAATACCTGATTAGTTGAGCGCGCTCTCGCCCCGCAGTTCAGGTGGGCAGTACTCTGCAGCATCAAAATTAAGGAGCTATGACCTGATGGAGCTCCATGATATAGTCTATGCTTGGGACCTACTTGTCGATTACCAATGGATATTCCATTGGTAATCGACAATTCCTAAGTCCCCGGAATTTAGTTGGGCAGTAATCTGCAGCATCAGGATTGTGGAGCTATGCCCTAGAGCTCCATGACACAGTCTATGCTTGGTGCCTACAATGTCAATTCGTAATCGACAGTTCCTAAATCCCCGCAGCATCAGGATTGAGGAGTTGAAGGTAATAATTTACATGGGACCATTTCACAAACTTTCTCTATCAATTAAAAATAAAATCACGCGAATCGGTTCAGAAATCCTGGAGGAATCGGCAGACATACATAGAACAAAAATACCGACTGAATCGAGAACCTCCTACTTTTTGAAAATCGGTTAAAAATAAAACATAGGAGAAAAAACAAAAAAGAAAATTCTAACACCGGTCCCTATCCGCGAAAAATCGCGGGTATTTTCTAATAGGTCTAGGTACGAGGAATCAAAATATTGGCTTTGGGCGGCACCATTAGGACCACTCCTAATTGATATTGTAGGCACCAAGCATAGACTGTGTCATGGAGCTCTAGGGCATAGCTCTACAATCCTGATGCTGCAGATTACTGCCCAACTAAATTCCGGGGACTTAAGAATTGTCGATTACCAATGGATATTGTAGGTCCCAAGCATGGACTATATCATGGAGCTCCAGGTCATAGCTCCTTAATTTTGATGCTGCAGAGTACTGCCCACCTGAACTGCGGGGCGAGAGCGCGCTCAATTAATCAGGTATTCTGCCGCTGTCCGCCGGCAGTGACTAACTTGTGATTTTTTTCAAGCAACAGCTTAACATGGTATTTTCATATTGAACAATCGCATGATACATCATAGGAATGTTCGAATAAAAAATGTTCTAATAACACAGAAAGTTTATATCAATTTTAATGTGTGTTTTTGTATTGCCTGCTTTCGATTATGTATGCGAATAATAAATAAAAAATAATAAAGACCCTTGTTTAATTTTATTTTAATTTGTTCATTCTAATGAACCGAGTGTTATATTCTAATGCAGTTTTAATTAAGTGTTCATATATTATTTAGTTCTAATAGAATAAAATAATTAATTTGTTTAAAAAATATCATAAGGATGTATTCGATCTTAAGTCGGTAATTCCGTCGCATCATAGCCGAGCACATCACCCGCCCCAAGCCCCACAGACCATCGCGAGGGCCAAAACGGCAGTTTACCTTAAAGTGAATGTTATTTTTAAAAAGTTGTTACATTTACCAAAAGTAAGGTGTAATCCTACTAATATTATAAAGGCGAAAGTTTGTGTGTATGTTTGTTCCTCCTTCACGCAAAAACTACTGGATGGATTTGGCTGAAATTTGGAATGGAGATAGATTATACCCTGGAATAACACATAGGCTACAAATTATCCCGGAAAAATCCAAGGTTCCCGCGGAATTTTGAAAAACCACTGATAGATGGCGCTGATTGTACTTAAATCACGCTTACATTATCCGCAGCATCGAGAATAAGTAAAAAATTCCAATTCAACAATCAAGTACGATAAACACAGTTATTGAAGTTTTTCATTATCAATAGAAAATTTCTTAGGGATTAGGGATGGATTACGAAATAAATTATACAAATAGTACAAGGTATCGATTTGTCCAGTCATAGTGAGTACATTGCTAGATATTATAATGACTGATCATGTGTAGATCCTATCCTATCCTTTTATTCCTATTAATATTATAAATGCGAAAGTTTGTGAGGATGGATGTTTGGATCGATGGATGGATGGATGGATGGATGTTTGTTACTCTTTAACGCGACAACGAATAAACCGATTTTGCTGAAATTTGGCACAGACATAGAATATAGTCTGGAATAGCACATAGGCTACTTTTTATCCCGGAAAAGCAAACAATTCCTGCGGGATAGCATCGTTATTTTTTACGCATTTGTCCTTCAAAATACGCGCAATGGAGTTTTAGATTAACGTGATTTTTTTGCACAGGTAAAGTTAAGAGCCTGAAAAATGACAAAGGCTACTTTTTATCTCGGGAAAACAAACGGTTCCTGCGGCATATTAGTATACTACTTTTCACACATTTATCTTTTAATTATGCGCCAATGGAGTAACAGATTGACGTGGTTTTTTGGATTGGCATAGTTGATGACTTGAAAAGTGACAAAGGCTACTTTTTATCCTGGGAAAGCAAACAGTTCCGGCGGGATATTAGTGTTCTACTTTTCACATATTTATCCTTAAATTAGGCGCCAACGAAGTTACAGATTGACGTGGTTTATTGGATAGGCATAGTTGAGGACTTGAAAAGTGACAAAGGCTACTTTTAATCCCAGGAAAACAAACAGTTCCCGCGGGATATTCGTATGCTACTTTTCACATATTAATCCTTCAATTATGCGCCAACGAAGTTACAGATTGACGTGGTTTTTTTGATAGGCATAGTTGAAGACCTGAAAAGTGAAAAAGCTACTTTTTATCCCGGGAAAACAAACAGTTCCCGCGGGATATTCGTATGTTACTTTCACATACTTATCCTTCAATTATGCGCCAACGGAGTTTTAGATTGAAGTTTTAGATTATTTTTTAGCGCAGGTAAAGTTAAGGGCTTGATAAGTGACATACATACACACATACTGTAGTAGTAGGTATGTATGAATGTATGTATGTATGTATGTATGTATGAATGTATGTATGTATGTATGTGTGTATGTATGTATGGAATGCATGTATGCATGTATGCATGTATGTATGTATGTAGGCATGCATGTATGCGAACATACATACACACATATCTACTACTACTGTATGTGTGTATGCATGTATTTATGTATGTTTGTGTCCTCCTCCTACTAACAATAAATACTTTAATTATATCATGTCCTACTTATTATTACCTACTCATATTATCCCACTAATATTATTAATGTGAAAGTTTGTGATGGATGTATACGGATGTATGTTTGTATAGATGTCGTATACGGATGGATGGATGGATGTATGTTCTCTGAGATAGGGGTTGAACTATTTAGACTGTTATACTCCATAACTTCGTTAAATTTGAACTAATTTTTATTTTTACTTTAACCGACTTCAAAAAAGGGAGGAGGATCTCAATTCAACGGAAACTTTTTTATGTATGTTCACCGATTACTCGAAGACGCCTGAACCGATTTGGAAAATTCTTTTTTTGTTTCAAAGGGTGGTTTTACTTCCCAGGTAGTCCCATTTAAATTTTATAGAAATCAGTCGAGCGTTTTTAAAAAAATCTACGATAAATTATATACTTTGTAGTGGCGCGGGCGTTTAAATGTATGCTCCCGGGACAAAAAGTAGCCTGTGTTATTTTCCAGGTCGTCAACTTTACCTGTGTAAAAAAAATCAGCCAATTGCGAGTCGGTCCTCGCTCTTTTAGGGTTCCGTTAAAAAAAAAAAAAAATATTTCCATGGGTACATGGAAATATTTTAATTTTATTTTATTTTTTTAATTTAATTTAATTTATATTATTTGTTATACAAAATATGTGAAAATTTCAACTGTCTATTACGGTTTACGAGCTACAGGCCGCTGACAGACGGACGGACGGACAGCGGAGGCTTAGTAATAGAGTTCCGTTGGAACCCTAAAAACCACGTTGACTATATGCTCTTACACTTTATATGGTGAAATATTAAAACTGCGAAAGTGCGTTGGTTTGTCCTTCAATCACGCCTCAACAGAGCTACGGATCGACGTGATTTTTTGCAGTGTACCTATAGTTGAGGACGGAGAGTGACAGGCTACTTTTTATCCCGCAAAGTCAGAGTTCCCAAGGCATTTTAAAGGCTAAGTTCACGCAGACGAAGTCGCGGGCATCAGCTAGTTATTAATAATCAACGAGAAAAGTGTTTATTACTTTATTTATTACTTTTACCATCAATCTTGGTAATTATTAATAATGATCGGTAATTAATAATATAATTTTCAATTATTAATTTTTCATTGTGAAGTTTCATCAGAATCCGTCCAGTATAGTTTTTGCGTGAAAGATTAACAAACATCCTCACCGCATTTATAATATTAGTAGGTTTAGGGTAAAAGTATGATTACCTATCTATAGCATTATAATCTGAAAAATTCAAACACTAAAAATCTATTTATTTAATCGTATATTATCTCTATTTCTGCTTTATGGTGGGAAGACCATTCAAACATTTGCGATGGAACTTTGGCTTGGGATCTTGGCTCTGTATAGTCTATGAAGGCATTGCGCACTGTTTCCTGAGAATTTTTTTTTTCGCGGCGTTTTTATATTTTGACAATATTTTCAATACAAAAACTGTCAGAACGCCCAATATATTCCTCAGTAAAACGTCACTCGACGTTGGTGAATTCATGGTGAAATCGGTAGAAGTTTCCCAATGTTAAGCTAAACTTTCTTTTTTATATAAAATTTTTTTGAAAACTATCTGAAAGCATTGATTGGATTGACTTTTAGGATGAGTGTTTTTTCCACTTTGTAATATAAATTAATGTAGGTAATAAGTAGGCAATATAATATGAAAAATTCTTCTGAAAGGTTTTTATGTGGGTATAATACAAATAAATTATAAATTTTCAAAATGATCAAGCTTATCCGTATCAAAATCTGTTGCGTAGATTAGAAAACTAAGCGCACAAATAGACAGGCGGTTAGCGACATTTTTGTACTGCGAAATGGTAGGTACATATAAAAAATTACGAGCGTTAAGTCTGTTCAGTATGTTATGACTATGAGTATTGAAAGTCAAGAGTTCTTCCATTTATTCCACATTAATGTGTGCATAGTTTATTTTTAATTAAAATCCAATTTATTTTTATGTAAGTATGTATGTGAGTATTTTATTATCAAACTGATTCATCGATTACTCTTTCACAAAGTAATTTACCCATGTCAACAGACTTATTGACAGACTTGACTACGCCTCAAGAAGGTCCGAAAGACATTTGTGGTAATGGGCGCGACGTTCTTTATTAAAATTCCACTGTCGATCTTAGACTTGCCTTTACACAAGTTTAAGAAATCAATTAAAACTAGATACTCTCATGAAAAAAAACCGGTGCGAGTTGGACTCGCGCACCCAGGGTTCCGTACTCCATTAATATAGATATAATACTATAGATATTAATTTGCTTATTTATACTATTTTTTTTGTTTTAGAGGTTTATTGTTAATATCAAAAAACTATGCTAGTTAGAGCGTTGGTTTTATTTTTTCTGTAAATTATACATAAACCTCTATTGACCATAATAATTTCTGATTTTTCGATAGGTAAACTTCGGAGATATGATTTGGTAATAGGTAGTTATCTTACTTTGAAATTTCAAATACCCGATTTACGCCCTTTTTTAATTAAACTAATAATAAATGATTTTCGTTTTTTTTTATTCCAATGATGTTGAGCATGTATGTTGTGCAGTATGTTATACAACTATTCCAAAATTAATGTCGATATCTTTAATATTTACTAAAATAATCGACTGTGACAGACGGACGGACGGAGAAAGTCCATAAGGGTTCCATTTTACCATTTTGATACGGAACCCTAAAAAGCATATTGTAAACTGTATCTTAAAAGAGCAACCGCCTGGTTTCTTGCTGCCTGCTGGTTCTTCTCGTTTAGAATTCTTTGGGCATTCCGAACCAGTGCACAGTGTTGAGATTTCGAAAACACTTGTAAAAGTTTATTTGAACATAAAAGTACCTACCTAATTTTTAATGCTATTTAGAGATTTGTACGTTTACGAGAAGATTGTTTCGTATGGACTACACACGTTAGTGCCGGCGCCACCGTGTATTTTCGTTTCGCCTTTTGGGCTGTAATAAGTTCCGGTGAATTCCATAGGCACGCATAGAGATAGTATCTAAACTTACTCGTTCCATGATTTTTAAGTGTCGGTATTTTTATAGCGGTGACTCTACCGTGACCTTAAGCGAAGTTACATACATGACTTGTTTGTGAAATGTTGGCTCGAATCTACGGTTTAATTATTTCGACGAAAGCTGAATTAAAAAGTAGATGCAATTTACTGCGAGAAATTTTTTATTGTTGCGTGAAAGTGAGGATTCAAACATCGACCTTTTTTTTTAACACTTTATTGCACAAAAAAGTACAAAAGGCTGACTTAATGTTAAAGCATTTTCTACCAGTCAACCTTGAGAATTGAGATGTGAGACAACACTTGTAGGTGTGCAAAAGAGTATAAAAATATATAATACATACATATTTCTCAATCTGCACCTTCAAACATTGTGCTATTGAGGCTTCGTTAGGAAAATTTAAATGGCATATTAATATTAAGGTTTAAATATGTCGTATATTTCATGCAAATCATTTTAACTGAAAAATAACTAGTGGTTCGCCCCGTACTGAGACCTCGCGGTTACGGTTTCCCATAATTATTCATTCAAAAGACACATGACGATCAAAATTGACATTATCATTATGCCCGTTTTCACCAACCATACCTAAATTATTATCCCCTAAGTAGAAGTTTCTTTACGTATGTAGCCCCTAAATACAATCCTAACATCCCAATGTCATTTTCACCTTTAGTTGTCCCGTAGAGGTTCGTAATAACAAAGTTGACAGAAAGCGTCACATAACATAGGTAGCCCATAAAGGTTAGGGAACTGTAGTGAAATCAGGCAGCAATAGGTACCTAGGTATAGTTTTTTGGAACATTCAAAAATTATTTGTTCACAGCGTCGTCTGTTTTAATTATTTTTCTTACAATCTTTTATTTTTTCGCTAGTGAGGTGAAAAGTTGTATTTATCACACGATAGCAAAGTTTTTTGTTATCTTGTTGAACAAATAACTATTATTGCACACCAATAAACACAAAACAAAAGAACATAAAACATACATATAAGGGAAGAAGCTGAATAGGTCGCCTTATCGCTAAGAATGCGATCTCTTTCAGGCAACATAACGATGAAACACTAATAGAAGAAATACTGGATGAGGGTGTACACTAAAAAGGAATAAATGATGAAAATAATGTTTAAAGGTGGAAAAAAATATATACTTACGAGCTGACCCGGCGAACTTCGTACCGCCAACTTACCTATATAAATAAAACGAATAAATTATCTTAGTAAAAAACTATCCTATCTTTCAAGTTGGACCAAATTACAGATAGTTACGAAGTTTGTTGAAAATTGGTTCAGTAGTTTAGGAGTCCATCGCGGACAAACAACGTGACACGTAATTTATATATATTAAGATAAAAACATACCTACACATACATACATACATAGGTATAGGAATGCGGGCTGCGGCTGTGACATAGGCTGTAAGCTGCACTAGCGGCGGGTCAGCGCACCGAGTCGCGATGCACCGCAGCATTGGTCAGTGCCCCCGCCTAAGGCCCTAGCCACACACAGCGCGACAGCAGCGGACACTGACAGCAGCAGCATGGCACAGCTGTGGGTTTTGTCTGGTGGGAGGCTACGGCCGTGGCTAGTTGCCACCCCTGAGTATGTTATAATCACTATGTTTGTTGTCACCCTATCGTCATATGCCACCAAGCTATTTAGCGTTCCGGCACGATGGGATGTAGAAAGCGATTTGAGGAGTTCCCAGTTCCGTCCTCCATTTCCGAAGATATTCATCAAATCTTCACCAAATTTAAATGGGACCTACCTGCAGATACGCCCTTTCAAATAAAACAATTAAAAAAAAAAGATTTGATGGAGATATGGAGTAACATCGACAAAAAGAAAATAAAAAAAATACGCGTCGAATTGAGAACCTTTTTTTTTTTGAGGTCGGTTAAAATAACCGACGTCGCTCTCTAGGTTCTCAAGCCATGCATAAAAACATGTCGATCAGTAGCTCTGTTGCAGCGTACCAAAAAAAAACAATAAACCAACAAAAATAATATAATAATTATGTCACTTGCATTATCGCAATATTAGTAACAATTAAATTAGTTCGCATGCATGAAGCGTTCGGGGGCTTTGAGTATTAATCCAGTTTAATACTCAAAGGTCGGGGGTGTGGTTAAACGTTAGATACATAAATAAAATTCAAAATTATTTATTTCACGTAGGCCAACCTGTAGGCTCCTATGACACTTCATGACTCTACCAGTACCACCGGAAAGCGGATTCTGCTGAGAAGAGGCAGCAAGAAACTCAGCAGTTACTCTTTTCAAAATATTCATTTTACAATATTATTATGTAGCTATTACTCTGTAATAAGTTCTTTAAATTATCTTGTGGGCAGCTGGATGCCAAGCCGATTTATCCCATGCAACTTTGTTAGAATAGAATAGAATAGAATATTTCCACAATGAGGGGAAGTTCCAAAAATTCATACTTACAATTCAATACAATATGTTAAGATGGGCAGACAGAAAGTATTCCCGCCGGTGGCACCCGTTCACGAGCATGACGCATGATCCAGCCGTTGCTTCGCTCAACCATATTATTTGATTGATAGTTTAAGAATGATATGAAATGAAACAGAAAAAGTGTTCTAATACTCGCCAATAACTTGGGCTACAATACGTTGACTCCCCGGTAACATAGCACCGCGCTTGCCGCGCGCCGCTATAGCGCCTTCTATAATTACATTTTGCAATTCACGAATTGTCTTTTACATTCACGACAATATCGATTTGATAGCATATTTAATTTTGTTATGTTCTTATATTAATTAAACAACAGTTATCATTGGTTTTTAATTAGCATGTTTCGAAAATAAAAAGATTTAAAGAGGTGGCAGCAGAGTGTAAAATTTCATTGTTTTTGATATATTATACCTACCTCGCTAATGGGGTATCCTTTTTTTTTATTCGATGACAAGATTGTCCTTGACTGCGATCTCACCTGATGGTAAGTGACGATGCAGTCTAAGATGGTAGCGGACTAACTTGGAAGGGGTATGGCAGTGAAAATTCAACCCATACCCCTAATCGGTTTCTACACACCATCGTGCCGGAACGCTAAATCGCTTGGCGTCACGTCTTTGACGGTAGGGTGGTAACTAGCCACGGCCAACGAAAGCCTCCCACCAGACCAGACCAGAGACAATTTAGAAATTATAAATTTCCAAATTAACCCCGCCGGGAATCGAACCCGAGACCTCCCAGTTACAAGACCATAGCGCTCACCATTTTACCACTCAAAATCGAAATGATAACCCGTTGATGTCTTTTATACTACGACAACTATTTTCGAAAATATGTGGTTGTAAGTTTTTCGATTTGTAACAAATTAAATTTAAATTATCATCAATAACTATTGTTTATTTTCTGTAGACAAAACCTGTCTGGAAATTTTTGAAAATAAGCGCATAAACTGTGAGTTGGCTTGACAAGTGCGAGATAAGAATAAACTCATTCCATAAAATTAAAAGAGGAGATAGCCGAAGGTTGCGGACCGCAGTGGCTCTGAAAGTAATTTAAATCTTGTTAAGTATATAAATAAGACAGTACATGCCTACCTGCCCATAATTATTTCGATTGTACTCACAAATGTGTATGATGCGTTTTACTCTCTATTCATTAGTAGTTTTATTATTTGCTTATATTATTAATATAATATAATATTGGCAAGTAGGTATTTATAAGTTTATCTTTAATAAATACCTGTTGTATTTGGGCTTTGGGAAAAGATAAAGAATAAAACCGGCCAAGTGCGTGTCGAGCCACGCGCAGTGTAGGGTTCCGTAGTTGAAAGTCTCAAATATTATTGCGACCTAGGATAGTGCTTTTATTTTATTTATGAATATTGAATACATTTTGTGTTCCATGGTTTAGATACTACAATTTACTACAAAATATGCAACTTACACTACATGTAATACTTAACTTAGAAAAAACAGATATAACTCCTTAACTAACGAACCCTACTTAGCCGTGATAGTTTTCCTTTAAAATTCATTATAATTACTGCTGTGAATTTTTTCTTGTATCCTTTATACAACAGAGGGGGGGGGGACACTTGACTCTAATAAAATTTAGCACTTTAAAATATCATATTTCACAAACGGATCCCTGAATCGAAAAATGGTGTTCCCACACCCACAATATTTTTGAAAGACCTATTCAACGACACTCCACACTATGGGATAGACGAGAAAAAAAATTCATCCCCACTTTACATGTAGGGGAGGTACCCTAAAAAAATTATTTTTCACAATTTTATTTCACCACTTTGTCGGCGTGATTAATATTTATACCCTTGTCAAATTACAGTTTTCTAGTACCAATAGTCTCTGAGCTAAACCGCGGACGGACGGACGGACAGACGGACGGACATGGCGAAACTATAAGGGTTCCTTGTTTACTACGGAACCCTAAAAATGTATTACTTACATCATGTCATACTTGCCACGATTGCGCAAAACGCAAGTAAGGTGTTAAATCTATGCATGCTGCATGTTCGGATGCTGTCTCAGGCGTGTTCGATTAGTATGTTGATTATACATGCCCAAACCTCCCTAAATGAAAACATACGCGTCGGTAACTTTTAGTCATTTGACAGCAATTTAATATTTTATTTGACAGATTCATATCATAATTTCCCAAGTGAAATGGCCCCAAGTGACTCTTATTAAGAATAAAGGAAAGTTTCCAACATCAAATGCGGTCTGCACATACGAGATAACTGACAGTGAGGGCAAAAAGGTCATTGGCACATACGGTACCGTATGGACATTATTACAGACATACTGCTACATGTTTTAATCGTGCTCATCGCATTTTACGTGCATTCTAGCTGATGTTCACGGCCTTATCGCATGGAGTAGGTATACAAACATTGTATGATATTATATATATATATATATATATATATATATATATATATATATATATATATATATATATATATATATATTATATATATATGATACAAACTTTACCACCTCTTTATTTATTTTTAACCGAAAGCCCAAACATCAATTTCATTGGATGAATTAAATGATAAATTTGAAAAAGAATCATCGAATCATCAAAATCGGTCCATACATCTCCAGAGTATCACTTAATATATGAGGTTGTATAATCAAAGGCAGCATGTGACTTTGAACTCAAAGTTTTTAATTTTTTTTAAGAATGATAGACATGCTAAATTTGTGTGTATTATGACTACTATTCCCCTAATCATGCTGTTAATTACTAGTTATAAATAAACAAATAATAAACATGTTTACTTTTATAGTCATAAAGATATATTTCACACTACATGCTCGACAATGCCGAATTATATGTCATGTAAACCTTACCGAAAGCAAGACATTATACCTCTTGGCTTTAGCCGGGTTATAATGTTCTATTGAATTTCATTATAACCCGCTGGTCAATAATGTGATTTTCACTTTCATAATTCTTATTGCTATGTGTATAAAGTCTAATTTCGCTAAACAGAATGTGCCCTCAGCGGGCGCGGCCAACTCGATTTTCGAAGACCGAAGCCGTGGCCCACTAGATTCGCACTGAGACGAACTTCATTTATTTGTCGAATCGGCCACGCCAGCTGAAAGAAGTTGCTATAGCCGTAGCTAGTAGTACCTTTAGAAGATTCTATAAATATTTCAAAAAAAATATCAAAAATGTCGAGTGATGAAAGTATTTTGACTCCAGAAGCTATTAAATTAGATGCCATAGGCATTGTCAATAATCTACTCCCAGAAAAGTCAAAGGAAAAATACCTGAAAGCCTATAAAGATTTTGACACATGGAAAACTGCAAAAGGCGCAAAGTATGTGTCTGAATCAGTGCTTCTGGTTTATTTTGAATATTTATCAGCTACAAAGAAGTCAAGCAGCCTGTGGTGTATCTATTCGATGCTCAGAGCAACAATAAGTGTCAAACATGATATCCAAATTAATACATATACCAAGTTATTGGCATTTTTAAAAAGGAAATCGGATGGACATCGAGCAAAGAAGTCAAAAATACTTACAACACAAAACGTAGAAACTTTCTTGCCATAAAAGTGAGTACAACCTATGAACCTACTTATTGATTGAATTTATACACTAGCTATTTCTCATTTTATGTCACACAGTTCATAAATTATTTATGTTTTAGTTTTCAATGTAAATATTTGACCGCAAATATTGTTATTAATAAATATACAGGGTGGAATTTTGTAATGCCACCTGAAGGGAAAGTACTCTTAATACTGTAGATAGAAAATTTTACTCAAAGAAAACATTCCTTTAGGAAAATTCCACCCTGTATAGTCGTAAACAACTGAAAATATACAATCATAATATAAAAAAAAAATTTTTTGTTTAAGGTGGCGTTGATTTTTGGAGTGAATGGTGCTTGTCGTGGAAATGAACTCGTGAATATAAAAGTCAATGATATCGAAAAACATTCAGAGTTATTACTAGTAAAATTGCCGGACACAAAAACAAATAGAGAACGGTCATTTGTAATTCGTGAAAACCATGCCACAATTGTCGAAAAGTACCAAGCCTTACGCCCTTCTAATTTAAACACAAACAGATTTTTTGTAGGCTACAACAATGGGAAATGTACAAAGCAAGTCATTGGCAAAAATAAAATTAGTGTCATGCCAAGAGAGATTGCTAAATACCTGAAATTGGAAAATCCCGAGCTTTACACAGGCCATTGTTTTAGACGAACATCTGCGAGTCTGTTGGCAGATTCAGGAGCAGACATGGCCCAAATAAATCGACACGGTGGCTGGAAGTCCGATGCAGTGGCAGAGGGCTACATTGAAAATTCTATAAAAAATAAAGAAAGAACGAGCTAGCGAGTATTGGTGAAAAGATAAATATGAAAACATCGTCTACTATTGATGATCCTTGGATGCCTCTGCCACAGTCATCTTCCTCAAAACACGTCACATCCACATCAAGCCCACTGCATCAGAGACGACCTTCTCCAACCTTTACGGAACAACTCGACCCTCAGACACAAGTGTCCGAAGCCTTGAACACAACTCAAATAAACTCTAGCTCAACCTCGATAAACGTACCAAATAAAAATATAACGTTATCTTTCCATAATTGGACTAATGTCTCCAATATCAATTTGCACTTTTAATTTGCTGTAATAAACACTATCTACTAAGCCTGGTTTTTTATTGTCTCGCATAAAGTGAGAAAAGTAGAGTATACACCACCGGAATAAAACTGTTTTTTTCTTGGGCGCTTGAATCCCTCACTGCACTCAGGACTCAATCTTATTACACCCTCGCTGCGCTCGGGAGTTAAATTTGGAGTCCTTCGTTACGTTCAGGATTCAATATAGCGCCCGTGACATAAAACAGTGCTTTATCCCCTTGGTGTATAATCTACTATTAAAACTGTAACTGGACGATTTCTGTACTTGAAAATTTTGACCGGGGGATGCTTTATTATCGATACTGAGCCCAAAACAGATTTTTATTTAACAGAGGCTTTGGCCTCTTAACTACAAGGCTATCATCGCTGTAGAATTTTAATTGAGTTGCAAATATCGTCTCACGCGCTCAAGTAAATTTTGTAATAACTAATAGGTATCTTTTCTCGCACCTCGAAACTATCAACTTTAGCCGATTTCTACATATCATTGCGTTCTATCCTAAGCTAATTAGTAATTTAAATCTTTTAAAACATACGTAGAACTTAGCGTTCTAGCTTAGAATGGGTCCATTGACTTATCTTAGCCTTTGTTGTGAGGTCAGATCACATGGTCTAGTGTTCTTAAAATGTCGATATTACGTTTTCATGTTAATCCGGTTGTTTTCTCAAAATAGACGATATTATGTAGGTACAACCTTCATTTTTGCAACAGCAAAATTTATGTGAACTAAAATGTTAGGAGTTACACAATGCATAATAATGACGATTGTGGCATTCATAAATTATTTATTGACTTAATGGTTTCATGAATTATTAATTTGTGTCTTTAAATAAAAGAATATTATTTTTTCATTTTAAAACGTTGAACTATAAAGTTCAATTCTGCCAAATTGTGTTGTTTTAACTTCAACCTGTCTGAGCACGATAATCTCAAAAACTAAGTTGCTATATATAGGTTATATAGGTAGGTACTAATGTATAGATCGTCATCCAGTTTTCGCCAATCCTTTTGTTATAATTAAACCTTTGCCTGATATTTACATGTGTAGGTAATTAAAAAGATTTACTAAGATTTACTAGTAAAGATTGGCAGAACTAAAATGATTTATTGTTGATTAAGATAGGAGGTAAGTTGTGTTCATGACGTGTACCTACTTCATCCAAAATGCACTCAGGAAACGGCTGGTCCATCGCAAAAAGCTGCATCCATCATTGCTACAATTTCACTTGTGTTTGTTGGCTGAATTTATTGCGTAAAAAGCTTATTGCTTAGCTTAGTTAGCTGCTAAGCTTACTTGCTTAATTAAAGAAAGAAGAACAATGCGCCATAATCAATATCGAGAGAGTGTCGGTCAATCAGAGGTGATTGCAATCGGCACACTTTTCGACAAACTTGCATGGACTTCCACAGACCTCGGTCTTGCGCCGCCTGTATCTAACGGCTACCTGCGACTCCGTTTGATGTTGTCGGTCCACTTCGTCTGCCAGCACTGCGTTTCCCGGTGCGGGGTCGCCATTCGAGCGCCTTGGGACCCCAACGACCATCAGTTCTTCGAACTATGTGCTTTGCCCATTTCCACTTCAGTTACGCGCCTCGCTTAGCCGGGTTCGCTCATCTCGCTCCATCCAGTAATCGTTGAGAACTTTGCACTCGAAAGTGTGGACGAGTAATAATACGTACCTATTGTATACAGTCCAGCTAGGCAGGTCCAATTTCGAGAAAGAGATCAACCGCCGAATCCAACTCGGCTGGGCAGCGTTCGGGAAACTCCGAGATGTCTTCGAGAGCTCGTCCAAAATCCCTCAGTGTCTAAAGACTTTAGTCTTCGAACAATGCGTGTTGCCAGTGATGTCTTACAGATCCCGCATCTGTTCTGTGATAAATGAATCGAGTCTCGTATGTAAGTATAGTGGGTTTGGTGTTTTATCATGGTTAATTAATTATTTTATCGGTGTTATCTGAAAGCGTGCGATGACTCGACCCGACGACGGCCTGAGGGGCACTACTGACGACTGGTGTTATCGTCTTTCCGCTGAATGCTTAGCTCCTTTAAATAACATTTATACTAAACCTGCTCGGAAAGTACCTTCTGATTTGTCATATCGAAAAAGAACGAGAAAGAAAATTCGTCTTTACGTGGAAACAAAAGTGCGGGCTGAAAAAATGTATGAAATTTCATTACTTACGTGCTATAGCGGGCAGAAAAGTTGTATGAGAATCCGTTACATATGCGTGTTTTTTTTTTCAATTTTTGACAAAATCAATTCAGTAACACCAATACTTACAAAAATGGTGGTAAACTACTTTTAAGGTACGCCAGCTACTTTAGAGGTACGCCGGCCACTTTAGAGGTACGCCGTCTACTTTAGAGGTACGCAGGCTACTTTAGTGGTACGCAGGCTACTTTGATGGTACGCAAGCTACTTTTAAGGTACGCCAACTACTTTAGAGGTACGCAGGCTACTTTGGTGGTGCGCACGCTACTTTGGTGGTGCGCACGCTACTTTCAAGGTACGCAGGCTACTTTGGAGATACGCAGGCTACTTTGGTGGCACGCAGGCTACCTGCGTACCACTACGATTAAGATTTCATCTAACTTTGTGTTCACCTTTTATTAGGTGTGAGCCTTCAGTCGTAGCTTGTCACGCTAGGGGCATAGCCGTGCCTGCGTGCCGTGAGTACAATCCAATAGGTAGAGGTGTGCCCATACTGGTTAACCTACTTCCATGTCAGACGTTACCACCAGACAAATGTTCCCTATACCTACCATGTACGACCTCCCTTGCTCAGTGGTGAGCGCTGCTGCCTTATAACTGGGAGGTTTCGGGTTCGATTCCCGGCGGGGTCAATTTGGGAATTTATAATTTCAGAATTGTCTCTGGTCTGGTCTAGTGGGAAGGCTTTGGCCGTGGTTAGTTACCACCCTACCGTCAAAGACGTGCCGCCAAGCGATTTAGTGTTCCGGCACGATGGCGTGTAAAAAACCAATTAGGGGTATGGGTTGAATGTTCACTGCCATACCCCTTCCAAGTTAGCCCACTACCATCTTAGACTGCATCGTCACTTACCATCAGGTGAGATCGCAGTCAAGGATAGCTTGTCATGGAATAAAAAAAATTTAAAAAAAATGTTTGAAACAGAAAAGATAAACAATTAACATGAACTACATAGATGTACCTAAGAACTGCATATAGGAAATGTTTTCGAATCCAATCTAGTGCCTGTACGTACAGTAAAGGATGTTAAATGATATGCAAATATTAAGAATTGCATCGATGGCTGGGTAGCTCTGGGTAGGTAGGTACAATCAGTAGTTGTTATCAAGCTGCCGCGAGCGTCGACCGCTCATCGCCGGCGCCAGTGCTTTTTTCTGATTTGTAGGTACTTTGCTTATTTTGTCTGGTTCTGATTAGATAAATAGGAACAGTTATGTTTCAAACCATAGTTCTGCCATTATACATGAAGCCTAAATACGTAAACCTTCTTGCAGAATCTAGTCTAGCATAGTATTATCTCTAATACGTACTCTGCGTAGTCTAAATCTGTGAACGAAAAATTCGAGGCACGCACAACTTTTCCTTTGAATTTCATTCATACATGCCTCTCAATCCATATAGTCAGCCAACTAATGGGCAAGTTTCCCCGCCAATAAGAAGTGTTTAGGCCATAGTCCACCACGTTGGCTAAGTTCAGATTTGCAGATCTCACACACCTTTGAGAACAATGTTATAGAGAACTCTAAAACATTGTTCTATAGTAAAACTACAAGACGTACCGCGACGTTATGAACTTCGGCCAGCGCGTAAGCATAATATGCATAAACCAAGCTCAAACCTAAAGATCCATAGTACCGGCCCCAACCCGATGTGCGTAAAAATATATAATAAGTAATATCCCAAACCACATAAAAGAAATGAGGAGTGATACAGCGTTTACCAATTCCTTAGAAATGTTTCTGATAGAAAGAGCGTATTATAAAATAAAAGATTTTTTTGCAGAAAAATAATGGTGTCCACTTAAACTACTCTCTCTCTCTCTCTCTCTCTACTTAAACTAGTAATTGCTGTGCCCCAACGGGGTTCCAATGTAAATATTATATATTGTGTTGGAATGCAGGGAATAAATGAATGAATAATATACGAGTAGTCTGATTCCATTAAAAGGTTTAGATGTAAGTTTTATCAAAAATATTTGATTCAGTTTAGTCAGGAAAGCTTTTAAGATGCCGCATTTTTGCCGCTTAGAAGCCGTTAGCCAATGTACAGTAAATCGTCATAAATTACAAAAATTTAAAGCTTAAATAAAGTGAATCAGGCTATGCATTGGTGAAGACCGGAATATAATACCTACCTACAGTAGTTTCTGAATTATTTTGCACAAACCCATGGATAGAGTATGGAGTATACAAACTATTATATTATAGGTACTCTACGTCACAGACAGACAGATAAACTCGGCGGACAGACTCAAGTTTTTTATTTATGTAGGTATATTAAGTAGATTCAAATTCAATTTCAAATTAATTATATTTGCCAGATTGGGTGGATAAAGTTAGAGAAGCTATTACACATGGCACTAGAGGCAGCGCCTAGAGTGAGCTTTGAGCTATCACAAGTTAGTTTTTAGGGTTCCGTACCCAAGGGGTGCCAACGGGACCCTATTACTAATTTACTTCTAATGTAGATACCTATATAAACATAATGTATGTCGCTTTACAGAACCTTTCTACTACATTAAGATACAAGTATCTGCTGTAAGTAAGGCTATTGAAAGACCTTTCAAATTCAATTTTTGCATTAAAGCACTAGACTGCTGAAAACATTGTGAAAAGAATAATATTAGTTCAGTTTAGATTGGGCACAACAGAATTAGGATCAACTGTGTCAAAATTGATTATATTATCGACCGAGCGAAGCGAAGGTCTCTGAGTTTACTTGAGTGAATTTGCACTAGTCAGTCCGTCCTTCTGTCAGAGCCTTATAACTTCTGAATTACTGAATATAATTACTTCAATTTTAGATATGATATGTAAACCAATGGCCTCCAGCCGAAAATGGCTTAAAAAGTTATAAAAATCTTTATTTCAGGGGGGCTCTCATAGAAGCGAATGCGAAGTAAAATATATTTTTTTGTATTTCATAGGGTTCCAGTACCTCATTTTAAAGATAATTTGGAACAGAGTACAAAAGTATTTTTTTTTTATTTTTTTTCCTAAAATTGACGAAATGGGGGGCTTTCAAAGTGGAGATTGAATTCGAGGCTAGATCTCTAAAACCACTTTATTTTAAAACTTGAAACTTACACATCATACTCAAACAAAACTTCACTATACTGTTAATAGATGGCGCTGTCTTTAATATTGTAAATAAAGTTTTGCGTCAGCTATTCTTATTTTGTCTATTACTAATTATGTTATTCAATTAGCAAATTATTATCAATAAAAGTATCACGTTGTTTTTGCAAAAGTAAATCCGTTTCTATTTACAATAATTAGACGTTAGCACCTATTTACTACCGTATGATGGTACTGTGTCTATGAATGTAAAGATGAGCTTGCATCTAGTCATGCTCGCCGCAGAAGCCGCAAGCGCGCAGTCATGGCATTTTATAATTTTTTTATTATCAAATCGTATACTACGTAACATCCGTTCAGCGAACCAGCTGAATTTTAGTAAAATACTGTAGGCATACGCATCCCATCCACGAAAGCCGCCGACATGTATTGTACCTAGTAGGTACAATATATGTCGGTGACGAAAGCAGATGACGATTGACGTCATCAGATTCGGCGCGTTTTAATTACAATATATTATAGTTAAAACTACCTTAAGGGAATTATGGGATACCGCGAGGTCTCAGTTCGGGGCGAACCACTAGTTAAATTAATTTGTTAATGATTATGAGTTGCACGGAAGCAGTCGGATTTGCATTAAGCTGTCCACAAGATGGTGTAAAATTTTTAATAGGTACGTTAATAATGTAGACAAATACCTATTGTAACACTTTAAGTTATTGAAATGAGTTTATTGCCACATCTTAGCAGAATCCGCTTTCCTAACCTGTGATAAGTAGTTTGACTTATCATAATTTAAACGAGCCACAGGCAGTTTGGCTTAAATATCACAATATGAAATAGATATTTTGATTTTTGAAGTAAACTTCTTTACGCACGCTTGACTTGGGGAGTAAGCTGGTGAATGCGTTACAAAAAGTTTTAAATGTTTGTAGAAAATTAATATAATATGTACACTACATACAGATATACATATATAAACATATACACATAAATATACAGATATACATATATAAAAATATATACATAAATATAAGTGGAGCTAAAGAAGTTTCAGTCGTGTGGTCTAAAGCACACTCGTTTTTTTTTATTTTGCAGCCTTTTAGGGCTTATATCAGAACACGCCGTCAAAAAAAAAAATGTTTTTTCCTCTCAAAATGACGTGATATTTATAATCGATTCATCGACTTTTTTTAACCAGAAAAACCTTTGGTATTCCGTAATTTAATCGATTCTAGATGCATCGTACCTTGGGCATTAGAGGTCACTGCATTGTGTCGGTGTGCGTTGTATGCATGCAGGCGGGCGATGCATTGTGCGCGTGTGTGAGTGGACCGGGCGGCGCAGCCTCCGTGCGTCTGCGGCCTGTCTAGACGACCCCCGCCCCCGCCGCCGCACACGTTCCATTCCCCGCATTAGTCACCGGCATCACCCATCAACAAGCTATACAGGAGCTAGTAAAAACTGATCAAAGACAATTTTACAAATTATTTTATTCCAGACTAGCTGATGCCCGCGACTTAAAAAGTAGCCATCGTCACTCTCCATGTCCTCAACTATACCTATGCAAAAATCACGTCGAACTGTAATTTTGCGAGTTGCGACGTGATTGAAGAATAAACCCACGAACCCAACAGCAACTTAATAATATTATGTAGTAAAGTTTTAAGGAAGTAAGGATGATTATTAATAATGGTAACTTATCTTCGAGTCTTCTGTATGGTACTTCTTCGCTTATCGTTACAGTACCAGCGTTAAAAATCTTAAATCATACGGTGCAATGCCAAATGTCATTTAAAGACACGATAATATAATTTTCACTAGCGCCGCTTATAGCCATACTCTATGCATCTTCTTCTTTATCAACCGATAGACGTCCACTGCTGGACAAAGGTCTTCTGCATGGACTTCCACAGGCTTGAGTTTTGCGCCACCTAAATCTAGCGGCTCCCTGCGACTCGTTTTATGTCGTTGGTCCACCTAGGGGTTGGGGGGGTCTGCCAAAACTGCATTTCACGGTGCGTGGTCTCCACTCCATTGCCTTAGGACCCCTCGGACCATCAGCTCTTCGAACTATGTGCCCCGCTCATTTTCACTTCAGTTTCGCGACTCGCTGAGCTAACTTTGGTCCTCCTACGGATCCCCTCATTTCTGATTTGATCTCGCAGGGATAGTCCGAGCATAGCTCTCTCCATTGTCCGCTGATGAGTGACCCTGACCCTATGCACAGGATCTGACAAAATCATTACGTTTTTTGTGCATGCACTCCTGCCTTCTAGCTTTGTTTCGAGGAGTGATTGATGTCCGTTTTGACCGATTATGCTTCAATCATCCATTAAAGTCTCTCAAAGTAGGTAACCCCCAAATGCAATCCCTTATACAATGTAATTTTCACATAATTTAGGTGTCCGTTAAAGGTTGATTAAAAGAGATTTTCAGTATGGGTTACCTAATACCTAGCTTTAGCTTTTAGCTTTAGTAGTTCCTAAAATAATAGTCAAAATAGGCACACAATCTTTTCATTTGAAAGAGTGGGCCCATTTAAGAGTGGACCCATATTAGTCAGAAGAATTTGAAAAAATCTGATGAATATCTTCGGTGGTTGAGGACAAGCACTCGTAATCTGTACAATAGATTCGCTTTAGCTCTGTTCGCGTAGATGAGAGCAATACCTAACCGCCTCTCTCCCCGACCCTTCACTGCTCTCCCGGCGGTCGCGCCTTTCTCTGCACAGGCCACCTGCTGTTTTTGCTGCCACCTCCAATTGCTGAGTAGCTTAAATGCAAATGTCTAGCATCAGATTATTATTGGAACCACAGTCCACACAATAGGTGCTGAAACATTGTACTGAAAATTACTCTAGGTAAGATTCTTTTGACTATTTTTAACCGATTTAAAAAAAGGAGGTCCTAAATTTGACGCGTATTATTTTGTCATTGTTACTCCATAACTCAGTCAAATATGAACACATTTCATGATTTCAACCTTTCTTTATTTGAAAGGTCATACCGTCAGGTCCCATCTTAAGGTGAAGATCTGATGAATATCTTCGGTGATGGAGACGGACAAATTAATATAGGTGTGTAGACAGAGGTACGTATTGTACTTATATCAATTTCACTTCTAGTGATTACAACCCTGATTATTCTAATCCCATCCCATAATACATACCTAATACTAGCTGACCCAGCGAACTTCGTACCGCCAGCAAAAATATTCGACCGAGCGAAGCGAAGGTCTCTGAGTTTACTAGAGCGATTTGCACTTGTCCGTCCGTCCGTCTGTCACAGCCTTATAACTTCTGAATTACTGAACGTAATTACTTCAATTTTAGATATGATATGTAAACCGATGGCCTCCAGCCGAAAATGGCTTAAAAAGTTATAAAAATCTTTATTTCAGGGGGGCTCCCATACGAAATGGGGGGCTTTCAAAGTGGAGATTGTATTCGAGGCTAGATTTCTAAAACAACTTTGTTTTAAAACTTGAAACTTACACATAATTTGAGTTATATTCTGTACTTGAACAACAAATACTAAGATTAGATAAATATTATAAAGAAACGAAATTATTTGAGTTTTAATGGGCATCAATGTTTTTAACAAAACTTCACTATACTGTTACTAGATGGCGCTGTCTTTAATATTGTAAATATGCATCCCATCCACGAAAGCAGATGACGATTGACGTCATCAGATTCGGCGCGTTTTAATTACAATATAATATAGTTAAAACTACCTTATGGGAATTATGGGATACCGCGAGGTCTCAGTTCGGAGCGAACCACTAGTTAGTGGTTGGTCACCCTTATGAAAAATAGATGTTCGCCGATTCTCAGACCTACCCGATATGCACACAAAATTTCATAAAAATCGGTCCAGCCGTTTCGGAGGAGTAAGGTAACTAACATTGTGACACGAGAATTTTATATTAATACATAATATTATGTTGGATAAAATATGAGGACTTCCTCATTTTACCAGTTTCTAGGAATCTGTCCCGCTGCTGTTTATTATTCTAGACGACCAGTTCGGTTCACGAAGCGATGCAGTCAACTGTTTTTTTCCTATTCTAATAGGAATTTATAGCATTTATTAGCATTAGCTTGAAGGTAAGTTTATTTATTGTACATTTCAAAGAACTTATTCCTACGCGGTATAAAGTAAAATGAGCTCGCCGGCTTGGTTTATTTGAAAAGCTCAAAATGAAAACATATTCTATGTTCATAAAGAAATATACATACTTGATAATAATTATAATACAAAGGTATTTACCAGCCGTCCGAAACCGGACCAAATAAGCCGATTAAGTTTTCACTTAGATAAAACATCTTTACCAGACTACAGTAAAATTTCTTAAAAAAGAATAAAAAACCCGAATGCCTTAAAGAATATCAATGAAAATATACCATTCCCAGTCAATAGGATTTGAAGAAAATAAATTTTTTGTACCCCACATTATGGCGTCTAAAATGCGCCATTTTGAATTTTTCAAATTTTTATGTTCTTGTTGACACTCGCACTGGCATGGCGAATTTAACGACATAACACTTATCAAAATCGGCCCACGCGTTTAGTCTCTAGAGTGCCACAAAGGAACAAACATACATAGACTGATAAACACATTAGCACTCCTTTGCGTAGCGCAGTCTTGTGAAAAGATACTAGGTACACACTGTGGGATTGTCTAAAAATGGTTGCATCAGCGCCAGCGTGACGATCGCAATAGCCTTTGTTTGACTGAATTTATGGCGTTCTTGCTGCATCAATGCATTTTAACTATTAGGGAGAGAATACCAGTACATCAGAGATTAAGCAAGTACTTAAGTATTAGAAAAGTTATTCTTAAAAAAACAACATCGATTGTCAGTTTAACACGTGATTGTAGGTGTCCTGCGGGTGATCGAAGATCCTGGATTGTTTCTTCTTAATAGTCCACGCGGAGTTGATTACTTCTGTAGCTTCCTTATCTTCTTTCTTCTCCGGAGCCTTGGTGTAGTGCAGCATCTTGTGGTGGAAGTATTTGCAGCTGTTGCCACCGCACGCCTTAGCCCGGCAGCTACGGGTTCTGTTTCTGTATCGAAGACATCGGAAGCATAGGCGCTTAAGGCGCATCGTTCCTGCACAGAATCGATTGCTGAACAAAGTCATATTATATTGTGCTATGGAAAGTCACACGCAATAAATATTATGATTTAAAATGCAGATGTTATGGCGTTTCTTGCGGTTTATACTCAATGAATGCGTGTTCTCACGGAATATTTCAACTGACAAACTGAGGCTTATTTTGCTGAAGGAAATATTAAGAAAAAAACCGGCCAAGTGCGAGTCGAACTCGCGCACCGAGGCTTCCGTACTCCAAAGTATTCAAGTAAAACGATAATATTACATTAATTTGCTTATTCATATATATATAGATATATATATATATATATATATATATATATATATATATATATATATATATATATTTGTATTAATCGTCTATTTAGAGCGTTGGTTTTATTTTTCCTGTAAAATATATATAAACTTCTATTGGCCATAATTATTTCTGATTTTTAGATTGGTAAAATTCGGAGATAAGGGGGGAACGGCATTTTTTTAAACAATTTGCCCGATTAATCAAAAACTATTATATATAAAAATAAATAAAAATCTGTTTTAGAATGTAAAGGAAAGCCCTTTCATATGATACCTCACTCGGTATAGTAATTATCTTACTTTGAAATTTCAAACCCCTATTTTCCCCCTTTTTAGGGTTCCGTACCAAAATGGTAAAAATGGAACCCTTATGGTGAGACTTTCTCCGTCCGTCCGTCCGTCCGTCCGTCCGTCCGTCCGTCTGTCACAGTCGATTATTTCAGTAACTATTAAAGCTATCGACATGAAATTTGGCATAGTTGTGTATAATGCTGGCCCAACATCATTGGAATAAAGAAAAATCGAAAATTATTTTTAGTTTTATTGAAAAAGGGGGAAAATCGGGGGTTTGAAATTTCAAAGTAAAAAAACTATACCGAGTGGAGTATCATATGAAAGGCCTTTACTTGTGCATTCTAAAACAGTTTTTTATTTATTTCTATATATAATAGTTTTTGAGTAATCGGCCAAAATGTCGAAAAAAATACCGTTCCCCCCCCCCCCTCCCCCCCCCCTTATCTCTGAAGTTTACAAATCGAAAAATCTGAAATAATTATGGTCAATAGAGGTTTATGTATATTTTACAGGAAAAATAAAAGCAACGCGAAAATTATTTTAGTTTGATTAAAAAAGGGGGAAAATCGTGGGTTTGAAATTTCAAAGTAAGATAACTATACCGAGTGGGGTATCATATGAAAGGCCTTTACTTGTGCATTCTAAAACAGTTTTTTATTTATTTCTATATATAATAGTTTTTGAGTAATCGGCCAAAATGTCGAAAAAAATACCGTTCCCCCCCCCTTAATCTCCGAAGTTTACCAATCGAAAAATCTGAAATAATTACTTTCAATAGAGGTTTATGTATATTTTACAGGAAAAATAAAATCAACGCGAAAATTATTTTAGTTTAATTAAAAAAGGGGGAAAATCAGGGGTTTGAAATTTCAAAGTAAGATAATTATACTAAGTGGGGTATCATATAAAAGGCCTTTACTTGTGCATTCTAAAACAGTTTTTTATTTATTTCTATATATAATAGTTTTTGAGTAATCGGCCAAAATGTCGAAAAAAATACCGTTCCCCCCTTATCTCCGAAGTTTACCAATCGAAAAATCTGAAATAATTATGGTCAATAGAGGTTTATGTATATTTTACAGGAAAAATAAAACCAACGCTCTAACTAGCATAGTTTTTTTTATATTAACAATAAACCTTTAAAAACAAAGTTAACGATAAATGAGCAAATTAATATAATATTATCGTTTTACTTATACTTTTGGAGTACGGAACCCTCGGTGCGCGAGTCCGACTCGCACTTGGCCGGCGTTTTTTAATGTTGGGCCACTATTTTGTACAATTATTCCAAATTTCATGTCGATAGCTTTAATCTTATATATATAAAAGAAAGTGGTGCTAGTTACACTATTTATAACTCAAGAACGGATGAACCGATTTGGCTCAAAATTGGTGGAGAGGTAGCTTAGAATCAGGAGACGGACATAGGATACTTTTTATCCCGTTCGACCGCGTTTCCGTCAAGTCAATATAAAACCTGGTATAACAAAAATGCATCTGACATGGAATAAAAAACGAAAATGACAGTGGAAGAACAAAACGTAGATAAATGACAGCTAAACGTAATTTTGTATTTGGTTAATTATGGTAGAAAATTATGGTAAAAACAATTATAAAAATTATAGTTTAACGTAATTGATAATATCATCAGTAATATGTTTTCTCTTTGAATCATTATTAACAATGCCGCGAGCAAGACGATCAAATGTTTCCTGCTACAAAGCTACGGATTGACGTGATTTATTGGATAGGTATAGTTGAGAACCTGGAGGGTGACAAAGATTTCCCGCGGGATGTTATGAACTAAATCCACGCAGACGAAGTCGCGGGCATCAGCTAGTAGTTACTAAAATAATCGACTGTGACAGACGGACGGACGGAGAAATTCTCACCATAATGGTTCCATTTTTACCATTATGGTACGGAACCCTAAAAACGCAAATGTTGAGAATAGGCTATAATTTCATAAGGGAATCCATTAGAAGCCGAGCCTACAAACACTTCTAAAAGAGAAAAAGATCTATTCTATTCATGACTGGATATAGCAACTAACTGCGCTTGTATCAGCGAGGCCGAGGATAGGGTAAAAAATTCTTGCTAAAGCGGCGTTCTCACGAGGCAATGTTAGTTGACCAACTCAAATAACTTATGTATTGAATGTTTGTAAGTACGGCATAGCAATTGCCAACAAATCAATTTTGTTATCATTTCACTGTTTTATCTCGAAAAAGACGTGATAGTGATTTTAACTTGCAATGTAGAAAAGAAAACCATTTCATGCTATAAGAAAAGTGCATTATTTGAAAAATAAACTCTCAGAAGACATTACCTATATAAATCAAAAACTATGATTTTGAAAATTCCTTAACCTTTAGACAAACTTTTTGATAAATCAGGAAATGAGCTATTTGTTGTTTGGTACTAGTAGACCGTACCTATCGTTCCCGTAAACATTTTTTTCGCTTTTGCACTAAACAGTACAAAAGATTTTTCTCAGTGTACCTTTGGACGTGCGACATCACGTGTTTTTAACTTTTAATTCCATAAATATATTAAACATTGACAATAATGATCGTTTCGAAAACCCCATAGGACGTATAAGTAGACAAGAGGCATTAGTTGAGAGCGGCGCAGACGTACAAAAAGGAGTTAGGATTCAAGAATCGTACTCGTAAGTTACGGGACGGCTTTGCGACTTGTATTGTACGACCACACCGCGCCGGGTCAAGTCACGCAATAAATAAACCAAGCCGGCACCACAACATTGTATGTGGTTAGTAGTGTTGCCAGATCGGTACTGCAGCGGGGATACGGTTATATTTATTTATTTCAAAGAATATATTACAGTTTCCCACTTCGTCTTGCCTATCTACATTAATAACAATAATAAATAAACGGGCCAAGTGCGTGTCGGGCCACGCGCAGTGTAGGGTTCCGTAGTTGAAAGTCTCAAATATTATTGCTGACCTAGGATAGTGCTTTTATTTTATTTATAAATATTTAATACATTTTGAGTTCCATGGTTTAAATACTATAATATACTACAAAATATGCAACTTACAATACGTGTAATACCTAACTTAGAAAAAACAGATATAACTCCTTAACTAATGAACCCTACTTAGCCGTGATAGTTTTCCTTTAAAATTCATTATTGACCGAGCGAAGCGAGGTCTCTGAGTTAACTAGAGCGATTTGCACTTGTCCGTCCGTCCGTCCGTCCGTCTGTCAGAGCCTTATAACTTTTGAATTACTGAACGTAATTACTTCAAATTTAGATATAATATGTAAACCGATGGCCTCCAGCCGAAAATGGCTTAAAAAGTTATAAAAATCTTTATTTCAGGGGGGCTCTCATAGAAGCGAATGCGAAGTAAAAAAAAAAATATCGCGTTACATAAAATTGTTACATATCATTTTAAAGATAATTTTGAACTGAGTACAAAAATATTTTTTTTTTAATTTTTCCCTTAAAATTGACGAAATGGGGGGCTTTCAAAGTGGCGATTTTATACGCTCGCTTGAAGACGCTCTCTAGGAAAATCCGCTATGGATTTTCAAACTGATTTTATGTTTTTAGGTCACTTATATCCTGTACTTGAACAACAAATACTAAAATTATATGAATATTATAAAGAAACGAGATTATTTAATTTTTAATGTACATCAGTAATTCATATAGCATCAACATAGCTTCACAATAATGCTAATAGATGGCGCAGTCAGTAACTATTCCCATGGAACTACGAGTTACGACTAACGACCTATCCCAAAAACAGTTTTGCGTCGACCATTATTATTTAGTTACTTATTATAATACAATAATTGTATTGTAATTTTTTTTGTACCATATTATTCAATTAAAATTATTTTTTAGTTAAATTTTAGTTAAATATTGTATATTTTCTATTCGCGTCGATAGATGACGATTTGTACAGATGCCCGTAACCCGGTTTCACTCGTTAGTACCTACATAATAATTCAATGTTTTCACTAACGTTCCCTAACCTTTACGGGCTACCTATAAGTTAGGTGATTGATGTTTTCTGTCAACTTATTTATCACGATCCTGTACGGGACACCTAAAAGGATATTGGGACGGATGTTAGGACTTAGGATTGTATTTAGGAGCTACCTACGTTAAGAGACTCCTACTTAGGGGATGATTTAGGTATGTTTGGTGAAAACGGGCATAATAATAATGTCAGTTTTGGTTATCATGTATCGATTGAATGAATAATCATGGGATACCGTTACCGCGAGGTCTCAGTTCGGGGCGAACCACTAGTATATACTACGGCTGTGAATTTTTTCTTGTAACCTATACACAACCATTTAGCTGGCAGAGGGGGGGGACACTTGTCTCTAATAAAATTAAGCATTTTAAAATATCATATTTCACAAACGGATCCCTGCATTGAAAAATGGTGTTCCCAGACCCACAATATTTTTGAAAGACCTATTCAACGACACCCCACACAATGGGATAGACGAGAAAAAAAAAATTCATCCCCACTTTGCATGTAGGGGAGGTACCCTAAAAAAAATTATTTTTCAAAATTTTATTTCACCACTTTGTCGGCGTGATTGATATTTATACCCTTGTCAAATTACAAATTTCTAGTACCAATAGTCTCTGAGCTAAACCGCGGACAGACAGACAGACAGACGGACGGACATGGCGAAACTATAAGGGTTCTTTGTTTACTCCGGAACCCTAAGACAGAACGAACTACTTACCTAACAATTATGTCATTCAAATTGAAAATATCTAACTGAAAATAAAACTAATGAAATAAAAACTTCCACTGAAAAGAAAATCGCGTAACTCTTGCTTCGCCGCTGAATAACGGTGGCGCCAAAAAGTAAGTAGATATTAATTAGCATTTTTACCTCCTCATTTTCCTTTGCTTTATAGTTCTTACAATTCACGAGGGCGACTGACTTATGGTTGTGTGTGTGTCGTATCTGTATAAGTGTGAGCGAGCGCAATGCTTGCGCCTGCCCGCTCCCACCTAGGCTTTGACAGGCACCCACACTTATGCAATGTGCATGTACACGAAGTAACCACAAGTAAAGCTCACTCGCCTTCGTGAATTGCAAAAACTGTACCAGATAACATCCATCAACTAAGACCAAATGGCAATCGGAGGGTTGTTCCTGACTCATCCCACAGAAACTCATCCCACTAATATTATCCCAAACTGATATTCTTATCTCAACCCACTACATTATTTGTATTTATTTTCTTAACTCAACCCAAATGTATTCTTTACTCATCCCAAAACAAAAATTACCTAAACATTCGAACATTCATGTATGGTTAACATAAAAATGCATTTGAACTAAAATATTGTACTCATTTATACCTACCTTTAAAAAAACTTAAATAGATAAATATTAGCAACTTTTCCAATAATTATTAAGATACTTTTAATTAAAAGAGATGGCAATAGTTCCAACTACATACAAAGATTTTTTATTTTTGATTATAAAAATGGAGAAACTCGAATTATGGCATTCGCGACACGAGAAGGGCGGCAAAGAATGAAAACTCTTCGAACATCGAAAATTCTAACGTTCCTTTTTAGGGTTCCGTAGTAAACAAGGAACCCTTATAGTTTCGCCATGTCCGTCCGTCTGTCTGTCTGTCTGTCTGTCTGTCCGCGGTTTAGCTCGGAGACTATCGGTACTAGAAATCTGTTATTTGACAAGGGTATAAATATCAATCACGCCGACAAAGTGGTGAAATAAAATTGTGAAAAATATTTTTTTTTAGGGTACCTCCCCTACATGTAAAGTGGGAATGAATTTTTTTTTTCTCGTCTATCCCATTGTGTGGGGTGTCGTTGAATAGGTCTTTCAAAAATATTGTGGGTCTGGGAACACCATTTTTCAATGCAGGGATCCGTTTGTGAAATATGATATTTTAAAGTGCTAAATTTTATTAAAGAGTTTAGAAATTTTAGAAATTTTATTTTAGAGTCAAGTGTCCCCCCCTCTGCCAGCTAAATGGTTGTATATAGGATTCAAGAAAAAATTCACAGCAGTAGTATATATAACGAATTTTAAAGGAAAACTATCACGGCTAAGTAGGGTTCATTAGTTAAGGAGATATATCTGTTTTTTCTAAGTTAGGTATTACACGTAGTGTAAGTTGCATATTTTGTAGCATATTATAGTATTTAAACCATGGAACTCAAAATGTATTCAATATTCATAAATAAAGTAAAAGCACTATCCTAGGTCAGCAATAATATTTGAGACTTTCAACTACGGAACCCTACACTGCGCGTGGCCCGACACGCACTTGGCCGGTTTATTAAAAAATATAAATATGGTTTTTGTGACCTTGTTGATGACCTTTAAAGGTAAATTTTGTGTCATTTATCTTTTCGTTTTATAAAAGTAGCTCTTGTTTTATCATAATTATGTAGGTAATATGCTCTTTATTTGGCGAATGTTGATTTTTTAACCTATCATTTCTTGTTGATTGTTTCATATTGTAAATGTTGTATAATCTAATTATTATTTTTTCGTTTTTTCGCCAGCAAACTGCTGGTAAAGAAGCGAACAGATGCAGAGTAAACAATATTTTTTATATTATGTTTTTTGAATAACTAGCTTTAGTGCTATGACTGTTATTCTGTGAAAGTTGATTTTTTATATAATTACACATATTATATCCTTTAATTTTTTTGTGTTTTATTCAGCAGTAACTTTGATGTAGATTTTTACATGTTTTAGATTTTAAAAATACAATTCATTATTCAACATATTTTTTTGTCGGATCGTACTCAAAATCACAGGTTTTAAATATAATAATTACAGCGGGACGAGTTAAGAATACTCATGGAACAAAAATAACAAAAAATTGCTGTGGGATGAGTTAAGAATACAAATGGGATGAGCTAAGAAAAAAATATTAGTGGGATGAGTTTCTGTGGGATGAGTCAGGAACAACCCCAATCGGAACGTCCCTCGTAATTCAGGAGATCTGGGAACACTATCGTGGTGGTTATAAATAAATGCCACATTCGTACCGGAGTTGAACCAGCCACCTGTCGTAAGGCACTCAGCGGCTGCGACCAGGCATCCGTGGTTAATAAGTAACTACATACCTGGGAGAGGAGCAATTTCCTGTGTTTCATATGCACGATATAAAATCGAAAAGGATCGTACTTTACAAATTTAAAATTATTTATTTCACGTAGGCCAACCTGTGGCTCTTAAGACACGTCATGACTACCACTGATAGTGGAATGTTCGGAAAGCGGATTCTGCTGAGAAGAGCCAGCAAGAAACTCAGCAGTTGCTCTTTTCAAAATAATCATTTTAAAATGTTATTATGTAGCTATTACACTGTAAAATGTTTTTTATACTATCTTGTGGGAAGCCGTAATAAAAAAAGCCGTAAGAAAAAGATTTTTCCTGATAGTGTAATAAAAAATATCCTGCGGTTCTTATGACAAGTCAAGACTATGCCACCGGTTTAGAAAGCAGATTCTGCTGAGAAGAATTAGGTAAATCCAAAGGTAAAGGTACCATTGTATACATAATATTGTGTCCCAAGTTATATTATGCTTCTGTTATTAAACATACAATTATTTCGTCGAAGTGGTTAGGTTTTTAAAAACCTTCTGCCTCTCTTTTTTTCTGGGATAAAAGGTAGCCTATGTCACTCTCCAAGTCCTAAACTACATGGCAAAAATCACGTCGAACCAGTATTCCCTTGCTGCGTGATTGAAGGACAAACAAACACACTTTTGCATTTATAATTTATTAGTAAGGACATCTTGCCGGATTAGGTAGGCATATTATGGATTGCTAGCAAACAGGCCCGAAAAGAATGAACATACTTTAGTAGGTACATAATAATTCAATGAAACAATGTAACAAAAGATATAACGTTGTTTTCAATCGAAATAACCAGACAATGAATATGGTGCGCTGTCCGACACATCGCGTTATGCAATTGCGTCATGTCAATTTAGGGCGTAATTTGTATTATCCGAATACACGTGAAAGCTGGCTCATGACCTCCAGGAACAGACGTCTAGACACATAGTCATAGTCTAGAAACGCGGCTGGCGAATAGGCGGGCTTTCCCCCGCCCATAAAAACCTGATGTTCGTTCGTATGCAACGTGTGCATACACTCATACCTACTTAGTATAATTTCGATGACGACTGACTGAATGGTTACGCCGTGCGCGATTGTCAATCAATAGAGCTGTGTATATGTTGATAATCTAGGGTTTTCAGACAGGATTCTTTCTCAACTGGATTTCAGGATTTAAACCTAATCGTGAAAAATTAGATGATGTAACTTCATCAGCGTCGATCGTACCTTGATATACTCCAGAATAAAAAACCTTTGTTCTTCCTCAAGATTTTGCCAAAATCTTTTCTTAAAGTAGACCAGAATAGTCACTTAACTTTGTCTTTATAAGCGCTTAAAAATTAATAACAGACCCGAGACAATAATTTTATTAAAAAGATAGTGTCAAAACTCAAAACTTTTTCAAAGTGTCACACTCACGTGGTCTTAGAATAAATATGTGGCTTTTTATTTTATTATACCTTTTAGTTTTATATAATATACTACATATTAACGTATTTTGGCACCCCTGTTTGTAAAGTCAATGCACCAGCACCTATGTTTTAGGCTACCAGCTGTAAATATTACTGCATTTTTTTTATTCACCTGTAATTCGATAGCGGTAATATTAATAAAACGCAACTTTAATTTCTGAGTTCATTCTTAACCGTTTTTATAGAATACTGCTGGCAAGAGTCCTCATTAAGTCCAAGCGCTACTTCACGCCGGAACAGCTTATTGTTACCTTGTATCAAGCACAAGTTCGATCGTGCATGGAGTACTGCAGCCATTTATGGGATGGCTCTGCCAAGTACCAGCTTGCTGCATTGGATTCGGTGGACAGACGCGCCAGAAGACTCATTGGCGACGAATCCCTAACTAATTCCAAACTTCAAAGTCTGGAACATCGGCGCAAGGTTGCCTGTCTGTCGGTATTCTACAGGATATATTTCCGAGTGTGCTCAAGAACTATTTGAACTAGTTCCTCCATCACCCTTCTACCACCGAACCGGAAGGTATCGCTCGAATCTGCACCGCTACGTGGTCGAAATTCCACGATCCCGCACTAAGCGCTTTGCTTCCTCGTTCCTAATACGCACCGCTAGAATTTGGAATGCCCTTCAGGCTTCCGTTTTTCCAACTGACTATAACTTGGGTACCTTTAAATCAAGAGTGAATAGGCATCTTCTAGGCAAGCGCGCTCCATCTTAGGCTACATCTTCACTTACCATCAGGTGAGATTGCAATCAAGCGCTAGTCTATATATTTAAAAAAAAATACGTGTGGCATTCGGGGACTGCCGCGGTAAAGCTATTGAATAGCATTTTTTATCAACTTATGCAATTATAATATTTATGCAATTTTTTTCTTTGATATTAATTCAAGTTACACTTTTACAGTTCTTACAAAAATAAAAAAGTTAGGATTCGAACCCTGAACCAGTAGTTTGACTCAGTCCTTTCGCCACCACACCAACCGAGCGATGACCAATTATGTTGAATAATCAAAGGCAACATGCAATTAGGGTGTAAGGTTTATTTTCGTTACGGAATTTCTTGATTCGGTCGCCGCGCTCAAAGCCCGCGATAAAAGCTATGCAATAGCTTAAAAAAAACTAACTGACCTGGCGAACTTCGTATCGTATATAATACTACTACTACTACTACTACTACTACTACTACTACTACTACTACTACTACTACTACTACTACTACTACTACTACTACTACTACTACTACTACTACTACTACTACTACTACTACTACTACTACTACTACTACTACTACTACTACTACTACTACTACTACTACTACTACTACTACTACTACTACTACTACTACTACTACTACTACTACTACTACTACTACTACTACTACTACTACTACTACTACTACTACTACTACTACTACTACTACTACTACAACTACTACAACTTCTACTACTTCTACTACTTCTACTACTACTTCTACTACTACTACTATACTACTAAACAATATCATTGCTTTCGATTGGTCATCAGTAGCAATTAATATCTCTTTTTTTTGTTTAGTCACCAAGACAGTTATATGTTACGGTAAATGTGATAAATGTGGTAATTTTTGATTATAATCAGTGACTGTTAATAATACCTCATGATTTGGTAAATGTGATCAAAACTAAACTCTGACTTTTCGGAGTCAAGTGCGTTTAAGCAATTAAATATCACTAGCTTCAATGGTGAAGGCAAACATCGCGAGGAATCCTGCACACCTGTGAGTTCTCCATAATGTTCTCGAAGGTGTGTGAAGTCTGCCAATTCGCATTGGGCTAGCGTGGTGGACTATGGCCTATAACACTTCTCTGAGAGGAGAACCGCGCTCAGCAGTGAACCGTTGATGGGGGATGGTTGATGACAATGGTGACGAAAATCCGTGTCGTTTTAACTCTGTCTTCATTCTCAGCAGCCTAGGTCCTCCATCAAAAAGTAGTCAGTAACATTTTAAACGACCCTTTATTTAGGTTAAGATGTCCACTAAAAATAATAAGACTTGAATCTCATCGTATAAAATATTTTGTTATCAATATTGTACAAGGTACTGTGTTTATGTGAAACTTTATTTATGGTATGGTAGATATTATCCTAAACCAGATTTCACAAGCTACCTGTTTTCTGTTATAAGTATTTATTGCCATCTGACCTCTGTGATTTGTTAAGGATAAACCAGTTGTTAGGATGTAGGTATAAGCGAGGTGGTTGTTGTGCTGAGCTTTTGCTCAATTTTTCAAAATGATACTGACCGCCTTAACCGCATCCATTTATTTCCCAATATTTGGGTGACATCAGCACAATCCATCTTCTGGTTAGGTATATGGAATTCTGGGATCAGAAATGCTTCTATTTAGACCGTTGTGCGGGCAGTGGGTAAAGTCATCTTATATCACAAGATGACGATCAATAAAACCTAAAGTGCCGTGTATACCGGAGGTCGTATGCGCGTATTTACCGTATGTATGCGCGTATTTACTAAATACAGATACTATAAAGTTTCTATACACAGACGAGTAATTAGGTAGTGATGACGCAATTACTACACAGAGGATTATTCTGATAGCATTAGCAGGTCGATTGCGGAAAAGCTGCATCGGTCATTGCTAAAACCTCAATATTGTGGTCGTTGGCTGAAGTTATGGTATTCTTGCGGCAACAATGTATTCTTGCCTAGAGCAAGAGAGTTTCCACACGCCATACTGTACCAATCGTTTTCAGATAATCGCACATCAGACTACTAGTACTACTACCAGTTATTAGATATAGGTATCAGCAGAGTAGATCGCGTCAAATTCCTCATTGCTGAAGGCATATGTACTCTGAATATTCTGCTCTTGTGGCTCTGAGTTTGCAGATCTTGGGATCTTTTTTAGATTCGAAATTTTGTTTCTGATTGTTCCATTTATCATTGTCATTACTTGTTCTCTATCATGTACATCTGTTATCTTGATCTTATTTTGAGGATTATTTACGTCTACCTAGTAAGTTTCTACCTTTCACAGATAATCTGCTGTATTGATTGACATACCATTAGGATACCGATAAAGATGACACCATTACCTACTTACAATATTTCGGTAATCTTTGTTTCGAAATTTTTAGCTTCTAGCTAGCACATTATGTGCATACATAACACCATGTTTTCATATTTAAAATAGGAAACTTGTATTTATTTATACTCTCTGTACTCTTACAAGTCTCAATCGCTGAATGGATTTTAATGAAATTTTGCACTGAGATTTTCCCCAGCATTATTTAGAAACCTAAACACACGCTGACGAGGTCGTAATTATCAGGTAGTTTCATAATATATTTCACTTAATTTGGTATTATGTTGTTAGAGCGTATTATTTTTAACGATATTAAAATTTGCGCCGCAAAAAGTCATCCTTTTTTTATGCAATGACTAGACGTCATGTTACTTACTATGTATCGCGCGCACAGCGCCAAGCCTTGGTTGCGTCGGTTTAAAAATTCGTCTGCGAACTGTCTAGACGCGGTCCGCTTACATTGTGAGTTGTGACGTGACACCTCAAATAGGTACTTTATAATGCTCAGTTGTTTACCTGCGACTTCGTTCTTGGCGATCACGGAATTTACTGAGAAATTTTGATTCGCTCGCTTGTTTATTATGGCTACTTGTTAGCAAAGTTTTCCTATTATGATTGGAACGTAAGTTCCTTATCGCGTGGTGCGGAAGGGGGCTAGACGGAAAAAATTAAGGAACCGACGCTCGACACTTTTTTGAAACCGACACTTTTTTGTTGAATGTGAATTTTGCATTGTGTTCGGTATTTTCGCGGTACAATATTGGGTCTCCGTAGCCTAGTGGCTTCGGCTGTCGCTTAAGTTAAAAGTCGGTGGTTCAATCCCAGCTCGACAGACTGAATTTTCTATTTTCAATTTTATTTTAAATAATTTCTACATGTGGAATTTTTCTCTAATTTTTTATTGTATAAATTGGATAAAATCTTATTGTACTACTAACGCCATCTGTTAAAGAACCAGAGTAACTCTTTGGTTTTGTAACATTGCTGCAATAGAAATAAACTAAATATAATTCATTGTAGTTAATCAATTTAATACTAGATGACACCACTAGTTTATTACAATTCCTTCACTAATTAATCGAAAGGAACTTCGTTCCATCCGGGTGTCCCTTGACACCTCTCAAGTTTTTTTTAATATTTACACTAGTACTTTTAAATAAGCTATTCAAATTAAGTAATGTAATTTTTTTGTCACTTAAAATACATCAGCTAAAACCACACAAGGTTTATTTGAAGGAATTCGTAAAACAGTAATTGCTAATCTAATAATGAATAAGTGACTTCATGCCCGTGTAATAAGGTTCTTTGTAAATCCCGTGGGAGCTCCTGGTTTTATCGGGATTAAAAGTAACCTGTAACTCTGCACGTCCACAATAATTTCCATCAAAACTGTTAAATACGTACTTCTTTATTTTTAATCAAGAGCTAAAATAGTAAAATACCAAGTTTCATGGAAATAACTTGAAAAATGACGGGCTTTCATACAAACTTTCATCCCCTATTTAACCCATTTTATGGTAAAATGTACACAATCTGTGAAACAAGTAATGCTTTATATTTAATTAAGAGCCAAAACACCAAGTTTCATGGCTATAACTAGAAAAATGACGGACTTTCATACAAACATTGAACCCCCTATTTAACCCCTTTGGGCTACCCCCAAATATATTTTATAAAAACTGAAAGACTTACTTCTTTGTTTTTAATTAAGAGTCAAAATACAAAGTTTCGTGGATATAACCTGAAAAATGACAGACTTTCATACAAACTTCCATCCCCTATTTAACCCCTTTAGGTATAGAATTTAAAAAGTTGTGAAACACATTCTTTATATTTAATCAAAAGCCAAAGTACCAAGTTTCATATACCTAACTTAAAAATAACTTGAAAATATTTAATATTTTCTAAAGAATTAGCAATGGAATACCTACTCTGCTCAAAAACTTTCGATGCCCCGAATCCTAACTTATCGTCTAAAACAGTTTTTTATCTAGGTACATTACATAGTAATAAGATTTTTCATGAAATTCCAAATAATATAATCATCACATAAGCCGGCAGGAGTCCAGTGTTGGACATAGGCCTTCCCGAATAAGCATTTAAGAGCGCGTGTAACCCCAAATAAAAATCAGATTTCGCGATGAGATAAAACATAGCCACAACCTCATGTGAAGCGCGACAAAAGATAGCGTTTTGCGCGGAATAGGAGTGTAGTAAGCGCCAAAATACTTTGTAACTCGTAAAATATTCATTTTATTTTCAATTCGCTAGGCTACTCCCTTGATAATATCAATCGGAATTTAATGTAAAAATGTTGGCTCTGTAATATGCAACACATTGAAAATAAATGAATATTGGTTAAAAATTAGACCTAACTTCGCGATTTTTTATTATCGAACAAATTTCATCATTTTATGTTTTTGCCCAGACACGTCCCTTGGCAGTATGATGTAATTCTTGCGTGTTTTTTTTCGGATAATTGAAACTTGATCTACTACTGTAAAAATTAAATCTGTTTACTGTTAACGAGCGCACACCCCCTCTTAACTATTTATTTGTAGAACTGCTGCGACCTACCGTTTGCGCTACTATCCTACACATCTCTCTTCTCACCAAAACTAAACGTTTCATAACGAAAGATCATAGAACAAGTTACTTTTTATCGAAAAGACGAAAGGATTAAGCGATCGCTAATCGCAGGTAACTTTGTCTAGCAGTCAGACTTCGCAGCGAATGGAGAAATAGAATCGCTTCGAATCGAATGCCGTTTGTCTAGGCCCGCTGCTTTGTAAGCTTTTGTAAGGATTTGCATACCTTAAACTTATTGAATTTGCTTTCTTGTGAGTAGAGTTGTTTAAATCTATCTAGGTATAAGTAAGAATCCAAGAATTTTAATTAAAGAACAAATTTTTTCCTTTTTTAAGTTACTTACTTATTTATTATTCCTCGAAAGATTGTACTATTGTGAATTCAACTCTATCCGAGACCACCAGCTCCCTGTATCGCAGACATTCGTTGCTCATCGAAACAGACCAAACAAAATTACTGATTCACAGAATTTCACGTCGCGCCTTAGGCATGTAGACTAATAAAACCCCAAAAATACAAGGAAAAATCGTATCCTTGTCTTCATTCGATTTCCATTGTTGTAAATACCGGGTTACGTCATTCCTGCGCCGTATTTAAGGACAATTTAGATCATCCGATAGACATTCAAAGCGGGGACCAGAGACGGGGACAGACAGTGACGATTAAAATGTGTGCCATGCAATTCATTATTCGCAGCACATTCGAACACGGAACATATGTGCGCTTTAGCCACGATAACACGCATAAATACGAATATTTTATACTCCACTAGCTGATGCCCGCGACTTCGTCCGCGTGGATTTAGTTTTTAAAATCCCGCGAGAACCCTAGGTTCTGAACTATACCTATCCAAAAATCACGTCAATCTGTAGCTTTGTTGCAGCGTTATTGACGGACAAACCAACAAACACACACACTTTCGCATTTATAATTATGTAATAGTAAGGAAGAATTAATACTACGATAATAAAGGCGATCTAATTAAATTTTAGAACACAAAAGCTACTACTGTGACTAAAATATGATAGTTAGATATATTCCCTCGTGGATTTTTTTGTAGAGAATAATGAGTACTTTAATCATGTGGTACATAATTTTTATGTATCATCAATAGTTTTCTCAGCACACGCTAAAAAATCAATCTTATAGGCAAAAATTTGCAACTTTGGGTTACATTATTGCAATTTTCTTAAGGATCTCTAATTTTTTAAAAAAAAATTATAGCCCATGTTATTTCCTGATAACTTAGCTTTCTATTGGTGAAAAAATGGTTAAAATCGGTCCAGTAGTTACAGAGCCTATTCGGTACAAACAATCAAACAAACAAACAAACAAAAAATCTTTCCTCTCTATAATTTTAGTATAGTTAGTGCTTTGGATGCTGTTGTCTAGCATTTTTCGTTCTGAAAGAAAATACCTACTAATATTATAAATGGAAAGTAATTCTATTTTTTTGTCTGTTTATCCCCTGAAACGATTTTGACTTAGGCTTGAAAAAGGAGTTAGCTTGCGTCAGATCCGCGTTTACTATCGATTTTTAGAAATAATAAAGATACCATCCTTTTTAATTATTGAAATTAGTTTCATTAAACCGACATTTGACTTTGTTGACAGCGCGACGTGGGCATGCCATCTTGCGCGCCATCTTGAATTATTTATTAGTTTAAATAAGCTATTTTGACCCGACTACGGCAAAGTCGATTAGTTAATAAGATGTGAAATACTCAATTTTATAACCTATTACCTGTCTACAGTGGAATATTTTGGTCTTAATCTGCCGGAAAAGGCAATATTACATCAGTCAAAGCGATAGCCAAGATAAGTATAAATTTAACCTACCTTCACATATTTTTTTAAGTAGATTTTAAAGAGCCACGATTTCACGAAAGTTCAAACTTAAAAATGAGAGATGAAATTCGTGCTCTATTCAGAGACAAAGCAATAAAAGCAATAGCTTTTACAAAGCAGCTGCAGTGAAAACAAAACTGGCAATTAGAAGATGTGGATTTGTATAGACATGTTATTATAGCTGGAGTCGATGTACCCGCGCCGGCAGACGGTGCATTGCACACTTCGAAACTTGAAGACCTCAATTGGCTCAGGCGAGACGTGATAAAAAATACAGGACAGGTATCTGGTACATGTGACTCTGTCTGAACAGTGACTAAGTCCTTATTTCAACTTTTCTTTAATGACGTTACCAAGAAAAGTGTTTCTTCTACGCCTGTTGACTGAGTCACAAAATTCAGAATACAGAAAAAAACTCTGAGCCACAAAACATAATTATTAATTACATATTATTTTATCTGTGACTCATATGTTCTGTGGATAGAGCAGATCATCCCCATTTCCTATAAGTTGCAGTGATAGTCGATACGAATGTGTTTTAAGGTGAATTAGAAAACAAAGATAATCAAGGAAAGTGGGCGGCAGGCAAATAAGCAACCGTAATATACGTAATTATAAGCGACGTTCGTAAGCACTAAGCATACGTAATATATAGACCTATATTACTCGTACTCGAAAATTATAATTCTATCGGGATGTATACGTACAGAAATATTGGTGTTATAATTTTATACTTACAAGTTTCGTTTCTGAACACACACACAAAAAACCGGTTCATTAAATGGGCCATAAATCGTAAACGGTAAGTTTTACAAAAAAGTTTACAGGAAATAAAAGATGCAAAATTTTTCTCTACAAAAAAGGTCTGAATAACTTTTGCCCTAAAGTGGATAGTTTCCGAGATATCGGGTCAAAAACTTTTTTTTAAGATTGCGATCGAAGCTCCACCTGGATCTGTCAGCATTTTGTGTTTTTATGGTCAGTAAGTAACCCTTAACCTAAAAAAAAACTAAAATTGGATCGGAAATTTAGTGCGAGGTTGACCAAAAAAAAACGGCTTTATTTACTGGCCTACTTGTCAAATTACAGATTTGTAGTATCAATTAGTCTCTGAGCTAAACCGCGGACTGACGGGCAGACGGACGGATATGGCGAAACTATAAGGGTTCCTTGTTTACTACGGAACCCTAAAAATAGCCGTGTTTATAAGCTCTGTAATCTAACAGATGGCCATGACCACTTAATTTACAGAATGTTGTACATGATATTTTGAACATTTCTATATTATGACCTTTTTTCAAGTAGGTAGAGGCAATCGCAGCCTTGAGACATTTTCTTTTTCAACTCATAATTATAATTTTATTTATCACCTTAACCTATAGGGTAGGTCAGGGTATCAAAATAGTATAACTGAACTTTAGTAGGTCTAATCTAGATCATATTCTTTATAGATGTGTTCTAATAAAATAAAATCTACTAAACGCAACTATATTATATATACGCAACAGTAAATCAAGCTATGACGTCTCTCGATAAAAACGAGTTAAATGCTTTGTTCAGGTCGTTTCCTGGAGAGTCGGTTGTTCCATGTGTTGTGTAGCTCGTAGCTATACTCGCAAAGTGTCTGGCAGGTGGTAGGTATGTAGGGATCGCGGCTGCGGGCGCTGCACCTTGTGGCGTGGAACTGGTCGTGAGGGTTGGCGGGGCGCGCGGGGGTGAGGTGCTGAAGGCGCATCGACCTCGGCTTGCGCTTCCAACGGCGCCCGCGCAACAAAAAGCGGCTAACCCAAATTTCGGTAGCCGTCTGGCGATCTCTCCGTCCGCGTCGCGGCTCGCGGGTCGCGAACGCATTCGTTGGCGGGCTCGTGATGGGCACGCGTGAGCACATTCGACATGGACATTGGACGCCGCTAATGAAACAGCGCGCGACCACGTGACGCTGCCTCCAAATCAAACTCCAACAAAAACTATTTAAAAACCAAATACATAAACTTTTTCTGACCTCATAATCAAGCAACTTACAACTTTAGTTTTAGACAGGCATATTTATAATCAAAAATGCACTTTAAGTTTTATTAAGTTTTAAATATTTATGTTATCTTTACTAGCTGTGTAACTGAGTAAACTGTGTAATTCTAACTATAATCTCTATAGATTCTATGCATAAATTTTATAACCACTGTGTACACATAACTACTGTGTACACATATTAAGGGTTGTTACCTGGAATCCAAATCTGATGTTATTGTATTACGTTTATATTTGGTTGCAACCTGTTTTGTGTACCTTTTCAATAAATAAATAAATGCAATCAATCAGTTGATTATTCCATTTCATGTTTCTTCGGCAAAGAGTTTTATACTATTTATGGTATATTATATAAGTTTATTTTATTACTATGTAGATGATGCCCGCGATGTCCACGTGGTTTAAGGTTCTTTGATTTTCCAGGATAAAATGTAGCCTAAGTATGTGTTAATCCAGGGTTTAATCTATCTCTATATCTTTCAGCCAAATCCGTTCAGTAGTTTTGGCGTGAAAGAGAACCAAACATACCCACACACACACATACAAATTTTTAAGTAGTTTTCCATAAAAATATTTGATAATAATAATAATAATAAACTTATTTGGATGCAACAAAGACACTTTTTCACCGAGTGCTACCTAATCAAGCCTAATTAACCAGCTGAGTTAGGTGAGATGATAGGTACTTTGTCAAGCAAAATGCTGCCAACCAGAATTTAATTATTTCTATCTAAACTTAAAGTAAGGAAATAAAGAAAAGAAGGGAAATTTAGGTTAAGAACATAGTCGCTATTTATTATAAAATTATATTTGACGTATAGTCAAATTAGATTATCATGTTTAGTGTATGGAAATATTATTTGCTAAATATACAAGCTGATGCCCGAGACTCATAAAATTGCAAAGGAAAATTATCTCGGACAGCTCATATTACCATGATAATATGCTTTGGAAAACATACCTGAACTCATCAGTGCAATTTTAAAAACCTACCTATTAAGTAGGTACCTACATACATACGAGGCAGGGGGCGGATAGATATCTCCAACCTTGAACCTGTATTGAATCGACGGTTGCTTTTGAACCTATAAAGATAGGTATAATTTAGCATTGTCCATTGTGTAAGAGGGCGCAGGCGGGTCGGCTAGACTAGTTCAGTGCTGGCAAACTATTGGCACACACAAAAATAACATAAAATGATTGTTCACGGCTTTGCATAGACATCCACACGCTTGGGTCTTGCGCTTTCTGTAGGTATCCAGGGGCTCTCTGCGACTCTTCTTACGTTCTTGGCCCACCTAGTGGGGGACCATTATTTCTTCGAACTATATGCCCCGCCCATTGCCACTTCAACTTCGAGTCTCGATGAGCTATATCGGCAACTCTGGTTCTCGTACGGATCTTCTCATTCCTGATTTGATTTCGGAGGGACACTCCGAGCGTACCTCTTTCCGAAAAGATTTTCAATCATTTAAAATACAGTTGTAAGGGTATCATTAGGGTAAGTACATCATCAGTCATCACTATAAATTACTAACTATAGATTCTATAGTTTGATAAATAAGAAGGTGATCTACCTGTGGTTGCACACTGCGAGAATAGTTATTTGTGTTATATGGGGCCAAAGAAATTTTTTGTTCCCCGAGGGCGTTATTTTGAATTCAGAGCGAAGAGAAGGATTCTAAAGTCCTGAGCGTAGCGAGGAACTCAATATACGCCGCCCGAGAACAAAATATTTTGGCCCCGAATGACGCACACTATTTTTTCATCATTACCTATGAGAAAAAGCTAGGAGTATCAACATACATACATAGTAAATGTAAAGACATCGTATACCTATTGAAAGTTTAAATAAAACACAAATAAATTATTATTAAATAATTAAACATTATGTTGGATACAGTATGGGCGTATATCCGATCGATAAATTGATCACGTGACTTCTAGAAGACAACAGCTTCTCAAACATACAAATAATAAAGCACGAACGCGGACCAATCAGAAGAGAGAAATGAAAAGTCCCATGGGGTTAAAATTAAATTTTGCTCCCGCTATCCTCTGAAGCCAATATTCATTTTTCGAATAGGTATGATGAAAATATAATTTCACCAACCGTAGAATATTTTTATCCTGGGTCTAATCGGGGGATTTATAAGAAACCATATTCTACGCCATAGTCAGCAGAATGGTTCTATGATCCTACGGATGAAGTGGCGGGCAGTAGGTAACCACTACAACAAGATTACTAACGTTGGAAGCGTTAAGTGGTTTATGAAATATTAAAAACTTAATACCGGTATTAAAACCGGGGCTTGGAAGCCAGAAAAAATTTAAAACCGGTTTCGATCATTAATATAAACATCGGATTATTTTCTGTAAGGTTTCGGTTTCGTTTACTGAACCGGTTAGAGAGTGAAACCGTAACAAATTTTTCTCAAATTTGCTCGGAAATCGCTTCTTTATTTAAAAAAAACGAAGCGTCAATTGGCTCATTGCTGGCGTGGCGCCAGCAATTACGTAACAGGACAATAATGTAAATTGCTGGACAGGTACGAGGTTTTTAAAATGTACACTTTCCTCTATTAGGTGTTTCTCCTCTGTGATTAGGTGTTTTAAATGTGCATTTCTTTCGCTGAGTTATACAATTTAAAAAAATAAGAATGAATTTTTTTTTAAATGGAACAAAAAGAGCGTGGTTTAATTGGAGGTAAAGAATTATTGGTGACTGGTGTTTTCTTTTACAATATATTTCTTGTTCTGAAATAAAAATGGATTCGGAATCGGATGAAGAATTCAACATGTTAACTTACCTGGCAAAAGTATACAATTATCATTTCATAACTGTACAAATTGTACTATAACATTTAACATGAAATAAAACAGTGTTTCTTTAATTATTTTTTTGTTGTTTCCTCGCAAATTAGAGAAAAGTACTATATAAGCCTCGGCCGAAATAGCAATTCATGGCCTCGTTTACTTAAAAAGGCCTCGGCTAGCGCCTCGTCCTTTTAAATTGCTTTATTCCGAGCCTCGACAATAATGTACTATTATTTCACTCAATTAACCAATTTAGTTTTTCCGCGAGGGATGCAATTGGTCAAAGTACACGCGCCCGATAACAAATAAGTATGATATCTGATAAAGAGAAATGTGCATTCGTTATATTATGTATATGGCGTAAACTGGTTAATTTCGGTTTGTTGAACATTATAAAATTATTCCTTTGAATATTATAATTACCGGTACCCCATATGATTTCGGCTTAATCGGTCAATTGACCGATAAATTGGTATTTTTTAACCGGGTATGAACTAAAATATTCTATTAAATACAATTATATCATCATATCCATTCGATTATCATATCTTAATTATCTAATATTTAATTATCAAGATTTTGTGTATTTCTCATATTGAGAAAATAATCACCTAGGCTAGGCACACTAATTTTTTAACGTTTCATATCTGTATAATAGCGTCACGAAAGGTGCCGTAGTTTATTACTGACTATGTTGTAAAATATTTCTTTACATGCATACAGTAAGTATATTACTGTCGCACTGTTGATCAAAGTCCCCTCTAACGACGACGGAACACCACTAACATAATAATATGTCTTCTTCTAATAATTGTCCAGGAGCTGTGTCGACATACTTGAGAATTCCTTTGGACTTGGAAGCATTGATTTAGACTTCGGAACAGCAAACTGAAAGTAATCCACAAAATTAAAATAAATATTATTATTTTTTAAGTAACAAACTGAGTAAAATTTTTGTAGCTACAAAATACGTCCGGTGTGCTCAACGAGGTTGAACGAAAATCGCTGAATATTGACACTGATGTGAGTTTTAGCTTGTCTGCTCACATGAAGACTAAGAGCTAAGACCTAAACTTCGCCGAAGCTAAGCTAAACGAACTGAGCTAAGCCAGCTTCAAAATGTCAATGCATTACAGTCCATTTTTGAGTTTCGGAGGTGTCCCCATGCGATTAAGAAAATGATCGGTGAAGAAAGTTCCGATTACATGTAACAGACGGTTTATAATGGCATTATTTTTAGGGTTCCGTACCAAAATGGTAAAAAAGGAACCCTTATGGTGAGACTTTCTCCGTCCGTCCGTCCGTCCGTCCGTCTGTCACAGTCGATTATTTCAGTAACTATTAAAGCTATCGACATGAAATTTGGCATAGTTGCGTATAATAGTGGCCCAACATCATTGGAATAAAGAGAAATCGAAAATTATTTTTAGTTTTATTAAAAAAGGGGGAAAATCGGGGGTTTGAAATTTCAAAGTAAGATAACTATACCGAGTGGGGTATCATATGAAAGGCCTTTTCTTGTGCATTCTAAAACAGTTTTTTATTTATTTCTATATGTAATAGTTTTTGATTAATCGGCCAAAATGTCGATCGATTTTTCGAATCGAAAATTATTTTTAGTTTTATTAAAAAAGGGGGAAAATCGGGGGTTTGAAATTTCAAAGTAAGATAACTATACCGAGTGGGGTATCATATGAAAGGCCTTTTCTTGTGCATTCTAAAACAGTTTTTTATTTATTTCTATATATAATAGTTTTTGAGTAATCGGCCAAAATGTCGAAAAAAATACCGTTCCCCCCCCCCCCCCCCCTTATCTCCGAAGTTTACCAATCGAAAAATCTAAAATAATTATGGTCAATAGAGGTTTATGTTTATTTTACAGGAAAAATAAAACCAACGCTCTAACTAGCATAGTTTTTTTATATTAGCAATAAACCTCTACAAACAAAGTTAACGATAAATAAGCAAATTAATATAATATTATCGTTTTACTTTTACTTTTGGAGTACGGAACCCTCGGTGCGCGAGTCCGACTAGCACTTGGCCGGCTTTTTTTTGAATCATAATAATCCTCTTATGTGGCAGTCAGAGACCTTGTATACTGTTTGTTAAGAGAACGCCTGTTTTATTTTTGGAATTCTAAGTTTATGGTTTGAATATTACCATGTATATATTATGTACTTAGCAGTAAGGTAGTTGAAGCCGTGTTATAAACCTAAGTTTATAGCTAATATCTGGGTGACCGAGCTTTGCTCGGCTATTTTTTTTTCGTAAGTCGTGTTTTTTGGAAATTATATATTAAAAAAAAATTTAAAAAAATCATAGGGCAAAATATAATAATCGTCTGGACTCGAACCGGGGTTCTGGTTTCGGGACCGCCCGACTTTCCGAGCCAAAGAAATTTCAGAGAAGATGGCGAAATTTACCTTCGTATTCTAATGATATTGTAAGGGGTTTTTCATTGCCTGAAAACACGGATAAAACGACCTTTTCTAAAAATGAAACCTAGCTAGATCGATTTATCGCCCCCGAAACCCCCTGCACGCTAAATTTCATGAAAATCGTTGGAGCCGTTTCCGAGATTCAGATTATGTATTTATATATATACAAGAATTGCTCGTTTAAAGGTATTAGAAGATAGAAGATTAGATATGCCGGAATGTAGCCAACAAATCAACAAACACACTTTCGCATTTATAATATTAGTATGATGGAACATAAGTGCCCGGCTTGCGGCCGGGCACCTGACTTTTCATGTCGAACCCCAACCTAACCTAACTTTAGATTTTGGCAAACATAGTAGCAAAAACAAGTAACCAGTTGTGCAAATCAAAGAAAATGTATAAGTACTTCTATAACCGTTTTACTAGATTAGTCTAGTCAGATAGCTATATTACTAGATCGCGTTCGTATTGCTATAATATATTCCTAATAAGATAGCTATGAATCGTTTTCGTATAGCTATATTCCGGCATATACTATAACTATCTTACTGCGACATATACGTTTGTAATTTTTACTATAATATTGTAACCAACCCGATTTTATTGTAAAATTGTTCAGCTCCCCTGCCCTTAAAGTCTAGACTCTAGACGCTAGACGGGCGCGTCAGCGTAGATGTCCGCACACTGTGGCCTTCGTCTCTGCCTTTAATCAGGTAATCCACGCTTAGCAATCAATTATGTATATCTATATATTATATCTTACTAATTTTATAAATGTGAAAGTTTGGATGTTTGTTAATCATTCACACTAGAACTACTGACCCGATTTGGATTTTGTCTATCTATATCTATACTTATAGTAAAACTGTAACTGGACGATTTCGTTCTTTTTATCCTGGAAAATTAAGGAGTTCCCGAGGGACTTTAAAAACTAAATCCACGCGGACAAAGTCGCGGGCATCAGCTAGTTAAAATATAAGAGGGTTTTAATTTCTTAATATGAAATACGCGTCAGCTGTTAGTTTTTAGTGTGAAAACCATTTTGAATTGTCGATGAACTCATTTGAACTACAAAAAGTACATCAAATATCATATCATGTACTTTTTGATGCAATTGACGTCACAATTCAATTTGGTCACTATTTCATACAAGCCCCTGTACTATGCGCGCTTTTACTTTGTGGCAACATAATTGGTTAACCAAATCAGCCAATTTTAAAGACGCTGCAATTCAATTCATATTACATTTTGGCAATTAGGCTCATTCTACGGTTTGTTGTTCAAAATCCAGATACTGTAGAGTGTAGACGCTTTGTGATTAACGTCGTAACAAATGCCAACAGACATCAATAACTCACTGCCGATGTTACATCCGATATTCATAATTATATTTTCAAGGATTTATTCCTGATATACCTATTAAAACTTATAATAATTTTTCTATTTATATTCTATTTTTGTTCGATAATAAGATTATGTTTAAACTAAGTGATTTATCTGACGCCTAGACGTCGACAGGCTTGTAATAATTAATCTATGATAGGGACTTCTACACTCCGTGGTCTTGCGTCGCTGGCGTGGGAGGTTTTGGCTGTGGCTAGTAATTACCAACTTACCACCCTACCGGCACCCTACGTACCTACGTACTGCCAAGTGATTTATTATTCTGGTACGAAGCTGACTCTAGAAACCGATTAGGGTTATGGGTTTAATGAAACTTCCTTATAAGTCCAAGTCAGACTGCTTCCATGTTTATGCTAAGTACCTATATTTATTATACACACATCATAGACACGTCATACATACGAAATCGAATTTCTTGGACATCTATTGTTTGACAAAGGTCTCTTGCATGGACTTCCACTGGCCTCGGTCTTGCGCCGCCTGAATCCAGCGACTCCCTGCGACTCGTTTCATGTCGTCGGTCCACCTAGTGGGAGTCTACCAACACTGCGCTTCCGACTCGCTGAGCTATGTCGGTGACTTTGGTTCTCCTACGGATCTCCTCATGTCTGATTCGATCCCGCAGGGACACTCAGAGCATAGCTTTCTCCATCACCCTCTGAGCGATCCTGAGCCTACTTATGAGGCCCATAGTTAGCGAACATGTCTCGGATCCGTAAGTCATCACTGGCAACACGCACTGTTCGAAGGCTTTAGTCCTCAGGCCCTGAGGGATTTTGGACGAGAAGATATCTCGGAGCTTCCCGATCGCTGCCCGAGTTGGATTTGGCGGTTGACCTCTTTCTCGAAATTGGACCTACCTAGCTGGACTGTGTGTCCCAGGTATAGGTATATACTCGTCCACAATTTCGAGTGCAGAGTTCTCAACGACTACTGGGTGGAGCGGAGCATGAGCATTGGACATGATTTCGATTGATTCAAAATATATGACGACAAATAATTGCTAGCTTCCAGTCGAGTATTTTGTATGAATAGCACAATTATAGTAATCGTCCACTAAATTGTATGTAGGTATCTAAATGCGAACTCTGTTGAACTTGTATTTAACTGGTAAAAATTGTTTTTAGTAGCGTTGTGTGGGGATAGTTTAATTGTCTAGCACACAATTATGACCCAGACAGACGTGATAACTATCTGTCTAGGTCATTTGTGTCTGCCTCGTGTTCGGCGAGAATTTATGTTTATGTTTCCTCATAGCACACTTATTGCTGTATGTATTATAGCCTTATAGGTATAACTGAAGAGTAGAAGTAGCAAGAGGAGCTCGGTGTTCTTCTACGACGTAGAATCACTCTTAGGATTTCCCATTTCGTATATTCTACGTGATATGATGATATGAAGACGCTCCAGTGTCCAGAGTGATCGACAGGGCTCAACGATTCGCGAAGTTCAAAAGCAAATAAAGCGGAGCATATTGTCATATTGTCGGAGTTCAAAAGCAAATAAAGCGGAGCATATTGTCTTTTATTCATTCTCCACGCTGAATCCCTAAATGGACCGATAGACTTTGGGGTCCGAAGATGTTGGAATGGCGACCTCTCACTAAAAAGCGCAGTTAGTAGACCCCTCACTCGCTGGACCGACCAAATCAGACGAATCGCAGGGAGGCGCTAAATACAGGTACTAAGTCAGCAATAGACGTTTATTGGTTGACGATGTCGACCGGAACGCGTAATGATCCCGGAATAAGCTAGAAATTACTCTTTGCATTATAATACTTTACCCGTCTGTGAAAGTACCTTCTAGATCAGAAATTCCCAAACTATTTTGGGCAAGATACCCCTTTTCCAAAATGAACTGATACCTCAGACCCCCCCAGCCAAATTACTTTAACAATAACTAAAATAACTAGAGATAGGATATCTCTAGTTATTTTCCTATTGATACAAAATACATACCTACAATACATACAAGATACAATTTAAAAACTTTGGGGTTGGTTAAGTGAACTCTTCACTTCAGTGACATCATTTTCTCATCAAAATTTAACAAAATAAATAGACATGAAATTCAGTAAATCCGAGTTTTTCATCTTGTACTTACGGACTTGTGTTATAGTACATTACAAAATTAGACATTCTTGTAACAAGTTTGTATACGTAACACAAGTTATACAGTATCTTGAAAGTTTCAAATAAGAATTAATGTGTTAATTAATAGGGGTCGACCCCAAGGGGTCGATATCGACCACTTTGGGAATCCCTGCTCTAGATGATGTCTAGATGGCTTCTATATCATTCCGAAGATTAGCGAGGACATGTTTGTCCTTTCTAATCAGTAGATAGGCAGTAGGTAGGTAAGGCAGAAAAACATAATTATGTTTGAGCTATGTCGTCGTGTTTAAATAAGCATGGAGCTTATTTCGAAATGACAGACAGACGACTCAATTTAATTTATTTGTGTACCTACATGCCACTATATTAATCGGTAACATTTGCACATGAGAAATGGGTATACTTATTCACTGTCAACCTTTATTAGAAGACCTACCAAAATTTCTAATGATCCGATCATCCTAATTTTGAAATGGAGTGTAGCACGGGACTGATGAAGCATCTGGTTATCGATGGTGTCAATTAGGTAGGTACGACTTGATTACGGCAATACGCAAGTACGCAATTAATCGCGATGTCTACGCTATGCTAGATTTCCTCATGCCCTGGTGCTTATGCTGTCTAGACGGAGGCTATTAAGAACTTTCAGAGGCTCGCCACTTCGCATTACTCTTAGTTACTTGTTTGCGATTGAAATGAATGTACCCAACACTGAGAGTCGAGGTATGTAGAGAATCAGCTGAACAACGCAGGCTCTTTTTATTAGGGTTCTGTAGTAAACAAGGAACCCTTATAGTTTCACCATGTCCGTCCGTCTGTCTGTCTGTCTGTCCGTCCGCGGTTTAGCTCAGAGACTATTGGTACTAGAAATCTGTAATTTGACAAGGGTATAAATATCAATCACGCCGACAAAGTAGTGAAATAAAATTGTGAAAAAAAATTTTTTTTAGGGTACCTCCCCTACATGTAAACTGCGGATGAATTTGTTTTTCTCGTCTATCCCATAGTGTGGGGTGTCGCTGAATAGGTCTTTCAAAAATATTGTGGGTGTGGGAACACCATTTCTCAATTCATTGATTCGTTTGTGAAATATGATATTTTAAAGTGCTAAATTTTATTAGAGTCAAGTGTCCCGTCCTCCTCCCCCCCTGCCAGCTAAATGGTTGTATAAAGGATACCAGAAAAAATTCACAGCAGTTGTATATAATATAATGAATTTTAAAGGAAAACTATCACGGCTAAGTAGGGTTCGTTAGTTAAGGAGTTATAGGTAGGGGTTCCAAAACCGGTTTCACCGAAATCGAAAAAACCGGCTAAACCGGGTTTTTCGCCATTTTTCAAAACCCGTTTTAAAATTTGGCAAAACCGGGTTTTTCGATTTTTTCGATTTATTTCGATTTTATATCATAGATTGCGTTACGTATTACGCTCGCTTAAGCTAAATCATGATATACAAAACTCATCACATCATCATTACAATTTACGCAGTTTAGAGCCCATTAACTTCCCACTGCTGGGCACACCATACACTCCTCCACTCTCATAGGAGAGACGGTCAGACGGAGCTTAGACCCACCGGCCACCACGCTGCTCCAATGCGGGTTGGCGGGCTTTAATGACTATTAAGTATTATCATCTAGTGATAATAACCGAGACCGACGACGGCTTAACGTGATCTAGCAGTGCCGACCTCCATGATATTGGCAACAGCCAGCACTCACATCTCCTCTTCACTGCGATGTCGCGGTCATCAGGAGAGTCCTAAGCTGCTCCGCAATTTTAACAGCCGCGGGCCAGCCAAAGCTGCAAAGGTCAATAGATCTGCCTCCATGTGTTCAGTTTGCAGATACTTGATCTCAATTACACCTTCTTATGTACAATTTCGAATGAAGTGCATTTTTAGGTCAATATGTTTTGACTTTGAAGTCACCATTTAATTTTGGCTTAGTTTGAGGGCAGCTTGATTATCATTTAATATGATTACTTATAACTCCTCTTTTCTCTAGTACGTATAGACATAGAGTTTCTGGCATGTTGAGTCCTATGCCTTTTCTGTGTTCGGCTTTTTGTGCTCTTGCCTGCCTGCCTAAGATATCTGTAACATCTCTCTGAGAGTATATATTATGACTTTCTTCAGTCTCATCAAGTATGAAATCTCTGGTCCATGCTGGAGGGTGTCTCTCTCTGTGGCCTCCCATTTTCAGGTATTTCTATAACTTCTGATGCATCATCATAAGACTCTATTTCGTCTTCTAAAGAAACGTCTTATTCTCGATAGTTTTGATTCTGCAAAGTGTTTTTATTTTTATTATTTGTTATTTCAACTTCAATTGCTTGTACCATTTTTATAACATCTTTGCTTTTAACTTTATTTCCTTTTTCCGGATCTTCTACTGCGAAGTACATTTTGTTTATAACCTTGATATCCCTGCTTATCACTACATTATCATATTCTGGTATGTACTCTGTATGCCTTTGAGGTCATCGAGTAACCCATGAATACGCCTTCTTTAGCGTTCTTGGTTAATTTCCCTCGTTTTTTCTTGGTCAAAACAAAGGTCTTCCTGCCATACACGTGCCTAAAGATGATGCCCACATGGCGTTCGAACAACCCATTTCTTGAACAGTAAATTGCCATTCAGTGCTTTCCACGGGTTACGATTTACAAGGTAGTTAGCGGTTTTAGCACCCAAAGCTTTTTAGGTGCATTGGCCTCAATCATTAAAACATCTAGCTTTTTATATCAAGGATCTATTTTTTCTCTCGCGTACCGGAACGCTAAATCGCTTGGCGACACGTCTTTGTCTGGTTTGTCTGGTAACCACGGCCAAAGCCTCCACTCAGGCAAAATTTTTGTTAGTTTTCAGAAAAAGGAGTGTTTTATTTTATTTTATAGGTCATCAATTTTATCCCAGCAAGTATTTTAATAATATTGTAACTCAATTTTATTATTATTATTTACATTAAGACTGATTCAAAGGACTGAATAATAAAATATTTTTTTTAAAAAAAAACAAAACCGAAATAACCGAAAAAACCGGAAAACCGGTTTTGCCACTAAATCAAAACCGAAAACCCGGTTTTCTGAAATACTTTCGGTTTTGGATCCCCTAGTTATAGGTATTACACATAGTGTAAGTTGCATATTTTGTAGTTTATTATAGTATTTAAACCATGGAACTTAAAATGTATTCAATATTCATAAATAAAATAAAAGCACTATCCTAGGTCGGCAATAATATTTTCATCATACTATTCGAAAAACGAATATTGGCTTCAGAGGATAGCGGGAACAAAATTTAATTTTAACCCCATGGGACTTTTCATTTCTCTCTTCTGATTGGTCCGCGTTCGTGCTTTAGTATGTGTCGAAGAGACACATTCTAAAGCACGAGACTTTCAACTAAGGAACCCTACGCTGCGCGTGGCCCGTCACGCACTTGGCCGGTTTTTATTTCATTTCCTCTAAGAAAGTTACTTAAACTTGTTAATAGGACATAAAATCTTATTTTCAACGCGTCGGTGTCGGTAGATCGTACCTACCACCAAGGGTCTATAATAAATAATAATATTTCTCTTGGTCGCGGCGTAAAAAATGCAGCTGACTGGAACGAAAGAGTTTATTGTGCAAAAAGTCGTCACACCTGTTTATTTTCTAAGTGGTGTAAAATGCGTTGTAATCTTTTATTTTTAACTGTTTTTCTTTACATTATCTTAAACTTATCTTTAACTTATTTCAAAAAGTGTAATTGGTACCTACTTTCAATTTAGCGTTGAAAGAACGGGGAATAAGTCAAATCTTTGACTTGTAGGTGCCTATTAGGTATCCTATCATTTTCTTGGCACAAGCAAAACTATGTTTCTATAGAAAAAAAATTATAAACAGTAAAATTTTGGAAAAGTACAAGATACCACATTCATCATCATTATCATAATTCGCAACCCATCAACGGCTCACTACTGAGCGAGGTCTCCTCTCAGAGAAGGGTTACAGCCTACAGGCTGTAACCCACAGTCCACCACGCTGGCAAAATGCGAATTGGCGGACTTCACACACCTTCAAGAACTATGAAGAAGAACTGTCAGGTGTGCAGGTTTCCTCACGATGTTTTCCTTGACCGTTGAAGCAAGTGATATTTAATTGCTTAAAACTCACTTGACTCCGAAAAGTCAGAGGTGCGTACCCGGGATCGAACCTGCGACCCCCCGAATAGGAGACCACAGTCCTAACCACTAGGTTATCACTGCTTTTTTACCTCATTAGTAAATGAGGAATAGAAATTCAATAAACAAGATTAATGAGCTAATTAGGTATTATTATGCGAATAAGCGTGCGAATTATATATAATTCGCATGCTTATTCGCATTTTAGAAGTCATATCTACTACTTGCGTTTGGTAACAAACTCAAGAAATACCTAACTGCAAATCAACTGATAATTATTATTTTCTTCACTTTTTTTTTTCATAATAATTGCCATAATGAATTTGTAATGACGTCATTATAACCTAGAGCCTATCACCTATGACATTCAACCGCTACGAAAAGGCCTCAAAACTTAGTTTTTGTTTAATAAGAAATAATTTTTAAATTAGTTAAAGTATACCAACAGCTTATCTACATCGATTAAAATTAAAATAATTTTATACATAGCAGCCGAAAACTTAATTGAGTATTCCATCATTTAGTCTGACTTCTCGCGCACAAAATACAAATAGGTATGACTTCGGAATGCAGCCTTTAGGCTGCCCGCACACAGTCAATATTATTATCAATAAAAATATTGACAATATATTTTTTTTATAATATGAAAAAATATTGATCAATCCTTCAATACGCCCCGCACGCACGCAATATTATTGACAATATTTGTAAATATTGACTGTGTGCGGGCAGCCTTATACTTTGATTAATGAAGTGAACGTTCGTGTAGTTGCTAACTGATTTTATCATGTTGACGACGCATTGAGCGCTTGCTGTCACTATCTATATTAATAGAAAATATTGATATTGTTGATAGAATAATACACAGTTAAATAGTAGATTGTTCATCAAGGGACTAAAGAAGCCCTTAAATGAGATGTTTAGCTATAGAATTGAGTATGAATGAGTTTACTAAACCCGAACCCGAAATGGGTAGTCCCGAGTTAAACTTGATGACATTTACAAATAAATATAGTGACGTTCACCTTCACTTCAATTTTTATCACAGTAATATTCTAGAGATTTCGCGGCAATACCAACTTTTTTTTTAAACAAAACACATGTATAAGGTATGACAAGGATCGCCAGGGCAGCAGTAGACGACAAAAATTAAAAATAAAAAAATAAAAATACTTCAATCCCTAGAGGCTTAAGTCACTTTGGTCCCGCTAAGCTAGGAATTTTCAAAAATGCCTACATTATATGAATTATAATAGCTATCTGTATGCCCAGCCCGATCCATCCAGTGGTTTGTGCTTTGCGTTGATAGGACAGTCAGTCAGTCTCCTTTGCCTTTTATATATTTAGGAGATAGAAGATAGAAGAAGAGAAAATAAGAAGACAGAAGAAGAACATAAACAAAAATATCGGAAAGTCGACCTTATACCTAGCTAACAAGCAACACCAGCATCCCTACCATACCAGGCAACCTTCGGTGAGAGGAGCGAACGAGATGAGATGTTGAAGTAGTTTGTGTTGATTGGCAGTCCTGAAAATACATGAACTGGTAATGTAATTGAATTAAAACGCTAATTAATCAAGTAGATACCTTTATCTGTCACGTACTTATTATACACATAGTAAATTCTATTAAGTATATTGTATATTACTAAATTAGAATATACGTCATAGTATTATTAGGAGGTAATCTAGGATGCTCCCCACCCTTTCTCCCTAAATCGGCCCTGCCGCAGTGTCGTGAGTAGACCGGTAGAGGCTTTTAGATAGACTAAAGGGTTAGGGAGCCGATGACATCAGAAGAGTCTCATGCCCGTTTTCACCAACCATACTTAAATCATCCCCTAAGTAGGAGTCTCTTTACGTAGGTAGCCCCTAAATACAATCCTAAAGGTTTATGACGATGAAATTGACAAAAAATGTGATCTAACTTAGCTAAAGTAGCCCGTTAAAATTAAGGAACATTGGCAACATTAAAATTAAGGAACATCTTGGCAAAAAATATTTCTCGTCCATCAGATAGGTACGTCTAGTGTGGAATGGCGGCTCTATTTATTCTATGTTTTCGAATATGTTTAGCAACAAAGATATTGATTACCAAAGGAGGCTTTTAAATGTACCTAGGCTGCTGACATAAACTTGATTTCAATCAGAGAATAAAACAAACTGTAGTGTCGAGAGTCGTGAGTGACGATAGATGTCCGGTCTGGCTTGCTCTTAATACGGTTAGCTGAACGTGAACCGAATGAACAAACTTCAGATAAACGTCCGTTTTATCCGTATTTATATCCTTACTAATATCTAAAAAATGCGAAAATTTGTTTTTGGTGGTTTGTCCTTCAATCACGTACTAACGCAGCAACCAACGGTCCAACATGATTTTTTGCATAGATTTTAGAGAATAAGAGCGATAAAAGTATCTACATAGTAGTAGGTAGTTTTCGCCATCTATTAGGTAGGTATATAGGTATAGGTATAGGTGTAGGCGTTGTGCGGCAACCGCCGCGCCGCGTGCGCCGCCGCGTTCAACGCAAACGCTTCTGCATGAACGCTCTCATAATTGGCAATAATCGACCGAGCGAAGCGAAGGTCTCTGAGTTTACTAGAGTGATTTGCACTTGTCTGTCCGTCCGTCTGTCAGAGCCTTATAACTTCTGAATTACTGAACGTAATCGACCGAGCGAAGCGAAGGTCTTTGAGTTAACTAGGGCGATTTGCACTTGTCCGTCCGTCCGTCCGTCCGTCCGTCCGTCTGTCAGAGCCTTATAACTTTTGAATTACTGAACGTAATTACTTCAAATTTAGATATAATATGTAAACCGATGGCCTCCAGCCGAAAATGGCTTAAAAAGTTATAAAAATCTTTATTTCAGGGGGGCTCTCATAGAAGCGAATGCGAAGTAAAAAAAAAAAAATCGCGTTACATAAAATTGTTACGTATCATTTTAAAGATAATTTTGAACTGAGTACAAAAATATTTTTTTTTTAATTTTTCCCTTAAAATTGACGAAATGGGGGGCTTTCAAAGTGGCGATTTTATACGCTCGCTTGAAGACGCTCTCTAGAAAAATCCGCTATGGATTTTCAAACTGATTTTATGTTTTTAGGTCACTTATATCCTGTACTTGAACAACAAATACTAAAATTATATGAATATTATAAAGAAACGAGATTATTTAATTTTTAATGGGCGTCAGTAATTCATATAGCATCAACATAGCTTCACAATAATGCTAATAGATGGCGCAGTCAGTAACTATTCCCATGGAACTACGAGTTAAATTCAATGTTTGATAAATAATTCAATGTTTTCACTAACGTTCCCTAACCTTTACGGGCTACCTATAAGTTAGGTGATTGATGTTTTCTGTCAACTTATTTATCACGATCCTGTACGGGACACCTAAAAGGATATTGGGACGGATGTTAGGACTTAGGATTGTATTTAGGAGCTACCTACGTTAAGAGACTCCTACTTAGGGGATGATTTAGGTATGTTTGGTGAAAACGGGCATAATAATAATGTCAGTTTTGGTTATCATGTATCGATTGAATGAATAATCATGGGATACCGTTACCGCGAGGTCTCAGTTCGGGGCGAACCACTAGTTACTTCAATTTTAGATATGATATGTAAACCGATGGCCTCCAGCCGAAAATGGCTTAAAAAGTTATGAAAATCTTTATTTCAGGGGGGCTCCCATACGAAATGGGGGCTTTCAAAGTGGAGATTGTATTCGAGGCTAGATCTCTAAAACCACTTTGTTTTAAAACTTGAAACTTACACATAATTTGAGTTATATTCTGTACTTGAACAACAAATACTAAGATTAGATAAATATTATAAAGAAACGAAATTATTTGAGTTTTAATGGGCATCAATGTTTTTAACAAAACTTCACTATACTGTTACTAGATGGCGCTGTCTTTAATATTGTAAATACGCATCCCATCCACGAAAGCAGATGACGATTGACGTCATCAGATTCGGCGCGTTTTAATTACAATATAATATAGTTAAAACTACCTTAAGGGAATTATGGGATACCGCGAGGTCTCAGTTCGGGGCGAACCACTAGTATTATGTTTGAGTTGACCGTGCGACGCGACGCACCATGCGACGGGCAACGCGCCGCGTGCTCCACCGCATGCTCTGCCGCGCGTTCAACGCAAACGCTTCTGTATGAACGCTCTCATACTTAGCCATATGTTTGAGTTTACCGCGCGACACGAGTCACGACTCACCACGCGCCGCGCAACGCCCCGCGTATGCATAAACGTACCCTTAGAACTCAGGCTGAGATCTATAGATGCACAGCCTCCTTTACTCTAGTAGTAAAGGAGGCCATGATAGATGACAATCTCCCTCAGCTCAGACTCAAGACTGAGTTAAAATGAGACAGATTTATGTCAGGACAAATTTGTGTCTCATTAAACACTATGGCTCTCACTCTGGCTCTGCTCAAGACTCAAGGTCTTGAGCAGAGCCAGAGCACGATCTATAAATCTCAGCCTGAGTCATTTCCGACCTTAATCTCAGCCCTAATGTAAATTGTAATGTCCTCCCCTTAACAAATGCGCGGTCGAATGTGTAGCGCGCCCTGTCGCGCTTTACCTAATTTGTGTCTAGGCCGATGCATTCGAGGCTTTACATTGCAGCATTACCGTTGAAAAGATAAACCGGTGCTCGAGTGCAGGGCGAGGGGGGGGGGCGAGGGGGGTGCGCGGGCGGGCGGCCGTCTAGACGCTACGTCACGCGGCCTCGCGATATCGCGGTAAACAACAGTGTGCACTGACCGAATATGGCACCCGGCATCCGCCGCGACCGCAGCCGCCGCGCCGCGGCCGGTCACCCTGCGGCCGCGGCGCTCGCCCGAGCTGCCCCAGCCCCTGCTACCTGCGGCCGGCGGCGCAACCCCTAACCTGTTACACATTCCACTAAATATTATGTTTGACCTTCGGCAGCCGCCCACGAGAAATATTTCGAACTTCCTTCCTAGAATAAAAAAAACTATTATAGAGACATTGACTTATATTCTGAGTATGGACCGGTCCTTGCATACCTACTAGCAAATTGGTATCGACTCGTTGGTTACTTCATAAAAGCATCAACTTGCCTAGGAACAATTAATTGTTTCAATGAGGTTGCTAATCGCCAGCTGTCATCTGTATTAACAATTATATAATTGTTAATAGCATGGTAATAGGTAGAACCGTAACCATTTTTGTACGGATGAGCTTCTTCTATAGCTATTTATTTGAATAATTAATTTATAGCTATTTACTTGAATGCCTATAGAGACGTTAGTACATAATAATTCAATAATAGAGACTTCGATTATCGTAATACTGTAGGACCTGTCTGGTTTTTCCAATATCGTAATCGTAAGGTTTTTCTACAAACACTCCTGGCAGATATTGTGATTGCAAAAAAGGTAGGTACTTTTTCTTAATTCATTTTTTATGTTTTCTACTTTTCTTTTACCTAAGTTAATTTTTTTTTCAATTTTTTTGGTTTCGTACAAATTGTCCTTCCGTCTGTCACAGGGTCAGCTTCACCCGTTACAAGTCTAGCTATCAAATTCGTCTTTGAGTACGTCAGAAGTTCCTTATTTAAATTTTTGCAATCACTTTCTCGATAAAAAGGATCTAACCTTCTCACACTGTCGAATGCTAAAAATCAGTATCCACTCAATGGTGAAACTTAGCTGGAAATGCTAGAAGTGAAGATCTCCCTTTAAACTTAATCCAAATCTGTTAGCGTGCAATTTCGTTATTCGATCACGCTTCAATAGCTTTCTTGAATGGTGAATGAAAATTTCCGTACTTATTTACGCGCTAGTAGAATCATCACGTCGTCAATTTTTCACCTTTAGCACTTAATTGTTGTTGTTTTTTTTCTTTAAATATTCACGATCTATCACCCGATCGCAAATCAATAGCAAGCAAATAGGTACCTATTACCGCCATTTGCGGTTTGGTCCAACCGCAAATGACGATATTGCCAAAATTATTATTGTTGACAATAAATAAAAGTGTATGTCTAGTGTCTGGTTATTAACAAACTCGATGTACGTAGTACATATTAGTTCCATGACAAACTCATATTATAAATACCCTTATATAAGTATCTTTCTCTGAGAGGAGACCTGCGCTCAGTAGTGAGCCGTTGATGGGTTGCTAATGATGATGATGATGATGATTATAAGTATGATTATTTGAACGAGAGCTTTTGCTCTACGTCTACGTCTTACGTCTAGTAATAACACGAGTGACAACCTATCTACACTTTTTTTCAAACCGTCTGTTTGAATAGGATTATCTTCAGAATAGCTCAATCGAGTGGTTTCATAGTTCACAAGATTTCGTGACAGTTAAAGGGATGCTGCGTAACAACGCTCGTACACATCAAGCAAAAAAAAAAACCGGCCAAGTGCGAGTCGGACTCGCGCACCGAGCGTTCCGTACTCCAAAAGTAAAAGTAAAACGATAATATTATATTAATTTGCTTATTTATCGTTAACTTTGTTTGTAGAGGTTTATTGTTAATATAAAAAAAACTATGCTAGTTAGAGCGTTGGTTTTATTTTTCCTGTAAAATATACATAAACCTCTATTGACCATAATTATTTCAGATTTTTCGATTGGTAATCTTCGGAGATAAGGGGGGGGGGGGAACGGTATTTTTTTCAACATTTTGGCCGATTACTCAAAAACTATTATATATAGAAATAAATAAAAAACTCTTTTAGAATGCACAAGTAAAGGCCTTTCATATGATACCCCACTCGGTATAATTATATTACTTTTAAATTTTAAACCCCTGATTTTCCCCCTTTTTTAATTAAACTAAAATAATTTTCGCGTTGATTTTATTTTTCCTGTAAAATATACATAAACCTCTATTGACCATAATTATTTCAGATTTTTCGATTGGTAAACTTCGGAGATAAGGGGGGGAGCGGTATTTTTTTCGACATTTTGGCCGATTACTCAAAAACTATTATATATAGAAATAAATAAAAAACTGTTTTAGAATGCACAAGTAAAGGCCTTTCATATGATACCCCACTCGGTATAGTTATTTTACTTTGAAATTTCAAACCCTCGATTTTCCCCCTTTTTTAATAAAACTAAAAATAATTTTCGATTTTTCTTTATTCCAATGATGTTGGTCCACTATTATACACAACTATGCCAAATTTCATGTGTGACAGACGGACGGACGGAGAAAGTCTCACCATAAGGGTTCCATTTTTACTATTTTGGTACGGAACCCTAAAAACAAACCATTAATTTCTCTATAGATTCAGACTTGGTTCCGTTCGATTACTTGCCCAACATCCAGATCAATGTCGTCGTACTTCAAACAGGGTTCATGAAAGTAGATGTATAAAAATAATTTTGCTTCAAAATCACCAAGTTTCCATTGCGAAGGCTTTCACCATCTACGTATAAATGGCAAAAGACCATAGAGATAGTATTAACAAACAAATATTTTGATTATTATCTTTGTGCCAAGTTTCTTTAAAATTGAATTTGACCAATAAAAGCTAAGTTTATATTTAAACTTCGCCCGTGACTTCGTCTGCGTGAATTTTGTTTGTAAAATCCCTCGGAAAATCTTTGATTTTCCGGGATAAAAGTAGCCTATGTCACTCTCCAAGTCCTCAACTATACCCATGCAAAAAATCACGTCGATCCGTAGCTCTGTTGCAGCGTGATTGAAGGACAAACCAACAAACCAACAAACACATTTTCTCATTTATAATATTAGTATGATATCTACCCCTATTAAGAGTTTATTAGTTTACAACAATCCTAATTCTACATTTCATCGCATTTCTACATGGGTTAGCACCCATGTAGAAACGAAAAAAAATTACTATATACCTTAATTATTATATACCTTATTTTTTTTAGTTGTCTTTATTGTACCTACTTGTTTTAGCACTTTTAATTATGTAATAAGCTAGCTTAGTACCTTAAATATATGGCAATAATGGAAATGAATGTGAACTACAAGCAATAAGCATATTTTCGAGAGCGATGTAAATCGTTTGTGGTATTTGTATGAGTAGTCTGCACATACATCAAAGGATACAAGTGGATTGCACGTGATTTCTCTGAAGTCTGAATGAACACATTTGCCGAGGTCCAGTGAATACGATCACGTAACACAGTTGATCAGTGTTCTGTGTATCACTGAACATTACAAAGGACCATTGAATTTGATGAACATCAAAACTTAAGGGCACGCTCTAGTACCGTAATTCTTCGTGAAAAACGTAGGTATTACACTGATAAGTCTTTTTTAAATTGTTCTAGATTTAAAACTGATTTAACTCCTAATTAAAATGCCTTACTACAAACTAAATAGTAAAATTCTATTTGAATTGGAAGTTAAGACCCACATCTTTATTTTATTGCATAAGAAAACATCGGGACTCGTGAGCTTATTAAATAGGTACCTAGTTAAAAATACAAAAATGCAAAGATACCTAAACTGTATGATACCAAAATACATAAAATAAAACAACCTTACTACTAATGTGTTTAATTTGTTTAAGAATAATAAAATCAATTTTACAAAAAAAAAACCGTAACCAACGTAAGTAGGTAATCCTCATTTGGCACCACCAAGTTTCTATCGTGAAGGCATTTAGGTATCATGTGTCTGATTTAGTGGCACTTGGCGCTCCTCAATTCGCACATTTTCATTTATCGCAATTGCTCTGAATAATAATTTTTAAATATCTATTAAAACAAGGTTCCAGTTCTAGAAATGGTATGTACTTACGTCTTAATTTTTAACTCACTTTTTATGATCAAGATTTCCTAACTGACCCTTTTTCTTTGCGGTCCAGTTAGTTCATTTAACTTTCGATTTTCCACACATAGACAATGCAAAATGACAAAAAGACATAAAATACCTTGGTTGTTATTTTTTGCGGAGCAATTTGCATCGTTCAATCCAACAAAATAACGTGTGCACAGAACTAACGAGCTGCGCATCGCATTAGTGTCTCTCAGTCAATTTAACACTCACATTCTACTAAACTATCTCTACATAATATAACTAACAAAGGTAACCAAAGTAACATCGTTATTCATTACGAAAGTGTCAGTATATAACATTTTTACGGATCAACCATAGATTTAGGGGAAATCTATGAGATCAATCTTTGAACCGATGATGACGAAAAGAAGGAAAATAGTTTGGATCCCAAAAAATGCTCCATGACAGTCTCACTGAGATATTGGATAATTATTAACAGATGTTCAGCTCAACCGACCTTCAATCTGAATGCAAGAATCTACATTACACAACATTACTCTACAAATTGCTTAGTTTGTTACCATATCTAGGGTAAGCCGTAGTAATCTTGGCCACCCCTCAATCATTATTGGCCTTTCGACTTTAAAATTGGTTTATTATCAGTTTTATTTTATACTTACTTGAAGCTAAGCGACTGATTTGCAATGAATATTATTTCTTTAACAGACCGCGATAGATTTGTAATGAATATGATATAACAGACCGCGATAGATTTGTAATTAATATGATATAACAGACCGCGATAGATTTGTAATTAATATGATATAACAGACCGCGATAGATTTGTAATTAATATGATATAGCAGACCGCGATAGATTTGTAATTAATATGATATAACAGACCGCGATAGATTTGTAATGAATATGATATAACAGACAGCGATAGATTTGTAATTAATATGATATAACAGACCGCGATAAATTTGTAATGAATATGATATAACAGACCGCGATAGATTTGTAATTAATATGATATAACAGACCGCGATAGATTTGTAATGAATATGATATAACAGACCGCGATAGATTTGTAATGAATATGATATAACAGACCGCGATAGATTTGTAATGAATATGATATAACAGACCGCGATAGATTTGTAATTAATATGATATAACAGACCGCGATAGATTTGTAATGAATATGATATAACAGACCGCGATAGATTTGTAATGAATATGATATAACAGACCGCGATAGATTTTCAAATGTCAAAAAAGATACAGAATAATCCACCGGATACAGGCAAACTATAAAAAAAGTCTACGCGTTACAATTCGGAAAACACCCAGTGTTATCTCCAACATAATTAATTATTTTGAGTAAAAAATTAAATTTTATATTATTTCACAAACTCGGAAATTAACATACCTAATATATTTATCACACTGGCTAAAAACATGAGTTCATTACTTGCTTATCAGAATTCAGAATATTGCTAAAAAAATTTGTGCATTTAATGCACCGTAGGCGATGATATTGTTATTCTGAATTTACAGCACTTTGTAGTACAAAGTGCTGTAAATTCAGAATAACATATTAATAATACAATGTTTGTACTGTAATCTGTATTCTGTACTGTGCATACGATAAGCGCTCAGCTACAACTGAAATTCCCAATGAAGTAATACAAAAAGAAGGTCTTTGTAATATTACGTACCGTACCTATAATCTAAATTCCGATCTAAATAATATGTTGATAAGAATAGAATAGAATAGAAATGTTTTTTATTCAAATAAACTTTATTACAAGTGCTTTTGAATCGTCGATGAGTCTACCACTGGGTCGGAATGCCGTTCCTGCCGAGAAGAACCAGCAAGAAACTCGGCAGTTGCTCTTTTCAAAACAAGTTTACAATATAGTAGATATTATGCTATGTATGCAGTGTTTCCACAATGAGGAAAAAGAGAATTTACAGGTTAATCATTACCTACTGTCTCATGAATCGCTGGAACGAATTATATCCACGCTTTTTTGTCATTTATATAGTCTTCAATTGTATAATATGCTTTTTTCATGAGATTAGTTTTAACTGATTTCTTAAACTTGTGTAAAGGCAAGTCTAAGATCGACTGTAGAATTTTATTATAAAACGTCACGCCCATTCCCACAAATGTCTTTCGGACCCTCTTGAGGCGCAATCGAGGAATAATGAGCCTGTTTGGATCTCTAACCTGCCTATCGTGTAAATCACCCTTTTTTTTGTAATTCACAGTGTTTTGTCTGACAAATACTATGTTGTTATAAATATATTCTGAAGCTACTGTAAGAATGCCTATTTCTTTAAATTTTTCTCGAAGGGAATCCCTCGGTTTTAAATTATAGGTTGCAGTTTTTCAAACCATTGTTAAAATGAATGAAAAATCTTCGCTGAATTTGACTTTAAAAAGACAAAACAAGTGGCGTTCCACATAAGATACCATCCTAATTCACCAAAATTGCGTCAACCTGTCAAGTTCAGGTTTTTTGTACCAATTTTCTTAACTACGAGAGTACGTATTTACCGTAGGTAGGTTATTTAATTTATTCATGCACCAACTTTTGCCCGCGACTTAGTCCGCGTATTAGAGTTTTTTAAAAATCCTGCGGAAGCCTTTTATATTTTTCGGTAAAAAAGTAGCCTATGGAACATGATATGGAACTCTCTATGTCCTCAAGAATACCCATGCAAAAGGCACACAGTCACGATCCGTAGTTCAGCTACAGCGTGACGGAAAGACAAACTTACAAACCTACAAACAAACACACTTTCGCATTTATAAAATCAGTACAGATAAAAGATCTCAACTAAACAATACCAGTGAACGACCTCTTCACATACGAAATAGGGTCGTTAGCGGTGTGCGTCTATTATTTCTATTGATTCAGTTCCTTGCTAGGCGAGTTTTTCTCAGGCGCCGGAGCGTGTCGTTTTGCCATGGAATACCTACGCCAGAGATGTCATTAATTTTAGTATGTACTAGGTAGGTATTTAAGTTGTACTTACTACCTTACAAACGCACCACTTGAGAGGTAGGTGACTACCTCTGCCTATATCCTATATCCCTCCAAAATTTGCAGGCTTTCTGCCTAGTGATCAAAGACTTCACCTGCGACGTACTTTTCGGGAGTGTTCGGTGTTTGAATCCTAGCCATCTCTAACTTATGTATGTTTTTAGTTTTATTTATTTATAATATTATTTTTAGTTTTATTTTGTGTTTGTTGTTATGCATTTTGGAAGTGCTTTAACGGTGAATGAAGAGAAAGGTAACTACCTACCCGTACAAAAACCTACCTACAGTTGAGAATTTGGAGAGTGAAATAGCTACCTTTTATCCCGAAAAAAGAGTAGGTCCCCTGGACCTTTAAAAACCCAACTCCACGCGGACGAAGTCGCGAGAAAAAGTTAGTTATATTTATACATATGTAGTAAAGTACCCAACAAAAATACCAATGTCTTACATCATTTCAGCGGTAGAATGCAGACGATGAGACAATACATTTCCTGTACATTCTTGATAAACGTAATCAAAGTGACACTACACCAGTGCGATAGATGATAATCACGCGCTTATTATATGACACCAGTTATTAATCGTCATATGGGTAGGTACTCGTAGTGATTTCATACAACCGCATTCAGACTGAGATCTATATCTATAGATACTCCGACTCTGCTCAAGACTCAAGATAAAGTTAAAATAAAATGAGACACAAATATGTTTCGACATAAATCTGTCTCGTTTTAACTCCGTCTTGACTCTTGAGTCTGAGATGAGTGAGAGTGCCATCTATAAATCTTACCCTCAGAGTTGTAAAACGTTACAGCCGTGGGATTGCCTTAAAGTGACTATCAGTGTAATGATCGCAATCACCTCTGATTGGCCGGTCCTCTCCCGCTATTAGTTAAAATGCATTGATGCAGCAAGAACGCCATAAATTCAGCCAATCAGAAGTGACGTCTCAAATAACAACACATAACGTGTAAAAACAATTTGTCTATGTTAGGTCAAGGTTATATTATATTACAAAGTGAATTTCTGAATGACAAAGTTGCATGGAAACAATCGGCTTAGCATCCAGCTGACGATAAGAGAGTGTAACTTACTAAATTGTATAATAATTTATGATATTGTATTACTTTGTTTTGAAAAGAGCAACTGCTGAGTTTCTTGCCGGCTCTTCTCAGCAGAATCAGATTTCCGAACCGGTGCGCGGTGGTAGATTCATGACTTGTCATAAGTTTTTTTTTTTTAAATATATAGACCAGCGCTTGACTGTAATCTCACCTGATGGTAAGTGAAGATGCAGACTAAGATGGAGCGCGCTTGCCTAGAAGATGCCTATTCACTCTTGATTTAAAGGTACCCAAGTTATAGTCAGTTGGAAAAACGGAAGCCGGAAGGGCATTCCAAATATTAGCGGTGCGTATTAGGAACAGGAAGCAAAACGCTTAGTGCGGGATCGGGGAATTTCGACCACGTAGCGGTGCAGATTCGAGCGATGCCTTGCGGTTCGATGGTAGAAGGGTGATGGAGGAACTAGTTCAAATAGTTCTTGAGCACACTCTTCGAAATATATCCTGTAAAATACCGACAGACATGCAACCTTGCGCCGATGTTCCAGACTTTGAAAATTGGAGTTACTTAGCGATTCGTCGCCAATGAGTCTTCTGGCGCGTCTGTCCACCGAATCCAATGCAGCAAGCTGGTACTTGGCAAGTGCTAAAATTTGGCCTACATGAAATAAATGACTTTGAATTATTTTTTGGATATCACTCTCAGGCAGACGCTTCATTATAAGACACTAAATAAATAACAGCTCATTATGAGATTTGACCTACCTATTTGGGTTGAATCATGATGATGATGATGATGATGATGAAGTCTACTAATGCCATGGAAGCAGGGCTAAAGAATAAGTCTTGAATGTCTCTGACGGTTGCAAGACTCTGAAAACAGATTTCTCAGTCATTTTAGATTTGATTTTATTACCTCTCCTTATTTAGTGAACTAGGTAGTATACCTACTAACTAGATCCATATGTAGAGTTTAGAAATTCGAGTTTGGCTGTGTGAGAACGGAGAGACAATACAATAGTTACGATTACTTTTACGTAAGCGTACCTATACCTATGTAGCTACTAAGTGTACTACTAGCTATACTCTATGACGAAGATTCTGAAAATCCCGTTCGAAGACGTCTTCTAGTGTCTAGACTCTAGGCCGTCTGTCTAGAGACTCTAGACTCCAAGAGTCTCTATACAGACGGCCTGCATTTGGACACCAAGCCTATTACTGTTTGGATACAGTTCTTTATCGGTTGACGCAATAATTCTTGCCACTTGACAATAGCTGTTACATTTTTTATCATTTTAATACCGATACCATTTGACATCATACTTTAATTGAGTATTTTAAATCATTATCTAAATATCTTTTCTTTGATAAGAATTTAAAACCTTACAATTGCTGACATAATCCACATTGCATTTTCCGATAGGGACCTGGTGAACTATTTTATTTTGTAAACTACAACATAGGTTGCGATAACTTTTGATGTTAAGTTTTTTTTCAACATAACAAACAAGTAACGACGCTTTGGTTTCTGAAGAAGAAATAGGAGTATATTTAGCTGGTACATGTACGTATATTATGTACATACGCAGATTAAATAATTAATACCCGGTAAATCTACATTTACCGGGTATATAATTATGTATGTTGCAGGGAAATGATGGGAACCATATTATGTAAACGCGGCAAGACAGGAGTTCCTTCGAAATACCCATGTTTTATGAAGAACAAATGCTAAATTAATTTATAGAATTTATAATTTCAAACTTGCGGGCATAGGTTTAATTATATCTAGGCTGTCTAGGCATTAAATTATTACAACCTAATGATAATGCTCTCAATGATGGTGTAAAGTGGATTGAAATACAAGTCGAGAATATATCATAGTCGAGGTATTATGGGAATTCACCGACAAAAGTGATTTGATAATAAAAATCCGAGAGAATTTTAATTCATACTTTTAAATAAAGATATTATATCGTAGAAACTACAATGTGTGACAGTGTGATGCGGGTTGTTACGTTTACTCAAATATTGAGCGAAGCAACGGTTGGATCATGCGTCAAGCTCGTTAAGCGGTTCCGGCGGGAATGGGACTACTTTCTGTCTGCCCATTTTAACATGTATTGAATTGTGTAAGTATGCATTTTTAGAACTTCCCCTCATTGTGGTAACACCGCATAGATACACTGCATACATAGCATAGTAGGTACCTATTGTAATCTGTATTGAAAAAGAGCAACCGCCGAGTTTCTTGCTGATTCTTCTCAGTAGGAAGGGCATTCCGAAACAGCGGTAGATTCATTTGACGATTCGAAAGCACTTGTAAAAGTTTATTTCAATAAAAAAAATTAAGTGGCACTCGGGGACTGCCGCGGTAAAGCTATTGCATAGCATTTTTTATCAACTTATGCAATTATAATATTTATGCAATATTTTTTGCATAATAAAAATTATGCAAAACATACCTAATTAAAAAACAAACAAATAAGAAAAGCGCACTGTCACTACTTCGCGAGTGAGATTTGAACCTGCGGCATCATACACCATACGGTAAAGAAAGCGGTCGCTCGCCCACTGCGCCAAACAGAGCTACTTATGAACCTCTAAAATGTTGAACGCTTACTGAACGACGGTGTTAGGTTTGTTTTCGTTACGGAATTTCTTGATTCGGTCGCCGCGCTCAAACTGTTTGTCCTAGTTCAAAGCCCGCGATAAAAGCTATGCAATAGCTTAAAAATATTTCTCTTGTATTCTATTCTACATTTAATTAAACAAGAACAATATAGATAGATAATAATACAGATTTAATTTAAAACATAAATAAAGGAGATGAGCGAAACTACGTACGGAGAACGGACATTGTAAGCGAGGCGGAATGAATGGCACTGTAGAGTGGTACGACATGCGGCAGGCGCCAGCCGTCTAGACGGCCGGCCCCGAGTCGTCACCTGAAGGCTCTTCAGCACCCCGCCGCTGCCTGCCGCGGCCCGCCACTGAGTCGCGACGATTACCCAGCCCAGGGCTGCTATCAACGACAATAGGCATGATGACAATTGACAGTAACCAAGGATAGATGAAATTATCTAATTAAATAGGATTCATGGATTATAAAAAACGTATTTATTTTTCTACTAGCTGATGCCCACGACTTCGTTCGCGTGGTTTTAGTTTTTAAAATCCCTCGGGAACTCTTTGATTTTCCGGGATAAAAAGTAGCCTATGTCACTCTCCAGGTCCTCAACTATACCGATGCAAAAAATCACGTCGATTCGTATCCCTGTTGCGGCGTGATTGAAGGACAAACCAACAAACAAACACACTTTCGCATTTATAATATTAGTAAGGGTTTTGAGCGAGATTGATATATATGTTAAAATCTATATATAATATAAAAAATCTCGTGCCACGTTGTATGTTCGGGATATTCTCGAAAACTACTGAACCGATTTTGATCAAACTTCGTAACTATCTGTAATTTGGTCCAACTTAAAAGGTAGGATAGTTTTCATCTTAATTATTCATTATCATCAATATTTGTTATTGCAAATTAAAATATGACAATATGTTAATTACACAACAGTCATCATATTTATACAGTTCGAGACGTTGCTAGGCAACCTAGCAACCTAAATCTCGAACGATGTTAGATTGCGAGATAGTCTTAACCCAAATAGACTGATTAGCTTACTAATCGATGCGAATGTGTGTATAGGTCGACCGTTTAACTCGCGTATCGCCTGCGCGGTAAGAAGGGAGCGGAGGGAGATGTTAGAGATATTAAAACTTAAAAATAAATACTTAATTCTTTACCAACAATGTCTATCTCGAGATAAATCCCAAATGCCCAGCAAATGACAACTGTGCTGTTTCTGGTGTGAGGTTGCGACATTCCAGGACTTTGGGACCCAAAGGTCTATCGGTTCTTCAAATTGTGGCCCTAGCACAGCTCTCTCTCTCCCCGCACCACTGCGAGATTTTGAACTTTCTTATAAGTCCATCATTTAAACAGTTTTCAATTTATTTTTTAATTCGTTATTTAGTTCCACTTTCGTATAATTATTTTATGCAATTATACCTATTTCATTATTAATTCTACTAAATATATTAAAGAACTGCGTTTCTCATGAAATACCACTCATGTTAACTCCGAGTACATTTTTTCACGGTGTGCAATCTGAGTACTGTCAAAAAATCTCCTGGAACGTCACCCAAAACTAAATTAGTTCGGGGAAACCCGGACGAAAGGTAACCCTAATGATTATACCAGTCGCACTTTCTAAGTGTAAAATTTCGAATGAACATGTTACGTTTTCTCTTGGTCTGTAGCAATTTGGCCGTTGGTCGTTTTGATTTGAACATACAGTGAGGGCATTTGTAATTCGCAATAGGTTAGATTATATTGTATTATGAAATGCCACTGTTTGTTTATTATATATTTTTGATTGCAAAATCTCTTACTGTTTTCATTTTATGATCGGTTGATTTTTAGTTTGCCGTCTGAATAGAATATATAATTTTTTATTCAAATAAACTTTTACAAAGTGCTTTCGAATCATCAAATGAATCTACCACTTTCAAAATGCCGTTCCAACCAAGAAGAACCAGCAGGAAACTCGGCGGTTGCTCTTTAAAAAAAAATACGAAAATTTAAAAATACGAATAGGTACTATAAATGGCAACTTTTAATTTGTGAATTACAATTATAAATGATTGTCTTAAAATACTTAGAAGACACAATAACATAACATAATAATATGGGACCTCCACCCTTAGAAGGGTGGATGAGAAAAAAAAAAGATTTTTTTTTAAATAATAAAGGTTTGTGTTAGCTACTGGTGCGCCCTTGGAAACCTTATCCAGCAATGGATGGGACAGGCTGATGATGATAAGACTCAAAACACACAAAGTTTATATTTATTTTCTTTTAGAAAGTACCATAGTTAAACTCTACATCGCCTGATGTTAACATAGGTAATTGAACTTAAATACGAGTGAATATAATACTAAATTATGTAATCATGTAGGTAGTATATATTATACTTAGATGTTACAGGCAGAGCTCCGAAAGTACTGCTATCTAAAGAGTTTGGCTAAAAGCAGCTTTTTAACTGAAAAATATTGGTCAATAGCGCGCCCTCTGACTGAAGTGATTTTGACCAACAATCAAAAAGTAAAAAAAAAATCACTGCATAGTGAATATTGGTACGATTTTTAAATTGTTTTAAGCAACTTTTAACTGGTATTTGGTTTTGACTGGTTTTTGCAGTTAAAAGTGGTTTTGACTGGAGAAGAATTTTGGTAGCAACGTCTAGATATTATAAATTTAAATTAAATAAATGTACGCATCATGCGCTGTAGGTACACACTACAGGTTGCCAAACGTTTTGTGCTTAATTAATATAATTAAGTGCCAAGATAATAATAACTCTGCTCTCTGGTGCATTAATTATATTAATAAACGTCCAATTGCGTGTCAGACTACACGCAGTGTTGTTCCGTAGTTGTTCCGTTGTTGTTCCGTAGTTGCACGGCACTTAGAAGGGTGTGTGTTACATATGTAAATTCTATCATTTTTTTTAATTTTATAAATAACATTACAAAGTAATAATGCGCCTAGTTATAAATTAATTAACACTCAAGATACAGCTTGTCGTACGCTGCCGCGTCTCCAGTAGTACTTATAACAAATGCAGTTTGTCCTTGATTATCATAGAATTCCGAGTAAAGATTGCTTCTATTTAATATTAATTACAAAAGTACCCATCTAGTCAATAAATAATATTAAGAAATTTTTACTTTTAAAAGTTAATCGACTATCACTCGTAGACCGCAGACAGACGGACAGATAGACGGACTTGGCGAAACTATAAGGGTTCCTTGTAGTTTTACTAAGGAACCTTAAAAACAGATAAGAGTTTTAAGTTGTCTGGGCCTAATAATATGAGATAAACCTTAACCTAACCTAGCCAACTCTTTAATTGCCTGTCTAACTCTAATTGTTTAACTGGATTTCATTCCAGAAAAACAGAGGTTGTCCTCTGAATTTTTAAAAACTTAACTTCACGCGCATGAAGACGTCATAATAGAATAGAATAGAATAGAATAGAAAATACTTTATTGCACAACAAGAAATAATGGTTGAAATACAACAAAAGAAAATAAGTACAAGGTGCAAAGGCGGCCTTATTGCAAAAGCAATCTCTTCCAGGCAACCCTTGTCTTGAGAGGAAAACACCAAAGAAAATGGGATAGTGCAAGCTAAGATCGAGGAAAGTTGTAAACATTATAGACTATTATTATTATTATTATTATTATAGACTATATTAAAATAAATAATATGACATAATATAATACAATACATAAATATAACATTACATGTATATCATACATAACAAAAAATATATGAAATAAAGTAAATATATAAATATATATATAATGTAAATATATATATAAATATATACATACATAAATATCCACTATATACACTTATGGTTTCAAAGAAAGAAAATGACTTTTCAGACGCTGTTTGAAGATAGGGAGTGATTTGGAGTGTCTTATTTCGAAGGGGAGGGAGTTCCATAGTAAGGTAGCCTTATAGGTAAAGGACTGACCATAGGAGCGGGCATAACAGGTGTTAAAGGTGAGGCGATTATCGTTGTGCGATCTCAAATAGCGGCCAGGTGCATTAACACTTGAGGAAAGAAAAGCGTTCTTTAAGATAAGAAGGAGTAGCGGGATTAAAAAGAATTGAATAGAGAAGAGTAAGGATGTGCATGTCACGACGCTGCCTTATCGGAAGCCACTCAAGCTGGGCACGGTAGCAGGATACATGATCAAACTTGCGCAGACCAAAGATGAACCTGATGCAAAGGTTTTGTAACCGCTCCAGCTTGTTAAGTTGTTCTTCCGTTAAGTCAGGGTAACAGCAGTCAGCATAATCGAGTAACGGTAATAGAAGGGAATTAGCTAGAGAAGTTTTAGTTTTAATTGGTAAAAGTTTTTTCCAACGCTTTAGCGAACCAATTGTTGCAAATATTTTGCGACTCACTTCCGACACTTGTGGGATCCAGGAGAGAGTGTTATCGATTAGGAGGCCAAGATTTTTAACAGTACCGCTAAGTACCAAATGAGCCGCATCATCCACCTTAACCAATTGCTTAGGACTGTCAATCACAGCTACCTGGGATTTACCAGCGTTAATGCTAAGCCCATAGGATTTACTCCATTCACAGATCCTTTGTAGTTCAGTATTTAACCTGTGAATGGCCGAATTGATGTCATGGGCAGGAGCAGCAACGTAAACTTGTAAGTCTTCAGCATATAGATGAAATGATGATGAGAGAAGTTGAGTGACAGTATTAATAAAGATTGCGAAGAGGAGAGGAGAAAGGACACCACCTTGTGGAACGCCAGCTGCAAGTGATAGTGGAGAAGAGAATTTATTATTGAGAGTCACACACTGCCGGCGGTCACACAGATAGCTAGCAAACCAAGAAATAGTGTTAGAGGAAATATTAAAGGATTCTAGGACAGCTAACAGTAAATCAAAGTCAACAGTGTTAAATGCATTACTGAAGTCAAGTAAAGCAATGACAGAGACAAGTTGTTGGCCCATATTGTCACGGAGATTATTACAAACTTTTACGAGAGCCGTGGTAGTACTATGCCCTTTCCGAAAGCCAGATTGGAACGGACTAAGGATGTTATTCTTAGTTAAGTAAAGGTTAAGTTGCTGGCAGGCAATACGCTCGAAAACTTTAGAAAGGAAGGGTAGAATGGAAATAGGGCGATAGTTAGTATAAGAAGTTGGATTTTTAATCTTTGGAATAGGGATAACGTGAGCGTTCCGCCAGGCACTGGGAAATTTATTGGAAGAGAAGGAAAAATTGAAGATATGGGTGAGAATAGGCAAGACATTATCAAGATGAAGTAAAATCATCTTGCGATTTAAACCATCACAACCCACAGCGTCCGACTTGATCGCGAGAATATGTTTCTTTATGTCATCTTTGGAAACAGGATCAAATCGAAACTGAGCAAGATAAGGTAGGTGGTGATCTAAGATGATTTAGTGTCGAGGCTTTTGCTTGACTGTCAATGGGAGTGATTGAGGTGAAATGTTTGTTGAGTGCATCAAGATCGAGATTGTCTGGAGTAACTCGTTGTCGACGCCCAATCCCAAGAGTCTCCAAAAATTTCCAAGTCCTTTCAGGGCTTTTTTTTTTAAAAAACACTTTATTGCACAAAAAAGTACAAAAGGCGGACTTAATGCTAAAGCATTTTCTACCAGTCAACCTTGAGATGTGAGACAACACTTGTAGGTGGGCAAAAGAGTAGGGTAAAAAGAGTATAATATATAAATATATAATACATACATATTTTGAATATAATAATAATATACATATAATATACATAATTATAAACAAATAGATACCTAAATATATTACATGATACAAAATACATTACGTAACATGATACCGTACATATGAAACATAAAATTAGTATTAAATATAATAAATATAGAAAAAAGTTACAGACAGGGGTTACAATATGGTTTTGAGCAGATGATCCTTCACTTGCCGTTTAAATGAAAATTTTGAGTTTGCACTCCTTATGGAATCGGGCAATGCATTCCACAGCCGAACTGCCTCCATTTCAAAAGAGTAGGCCATGAAGCCGGTCTTGTACCTATAAAGTGATCGCCAGACGAACACTTTGGGAGGACCGAAGCCTAGGATCACAGACTTCGGATCTTTTTTCAATAGATGAAAAAATAAAATTCCTTTGGGCTTCTCTGCAGACCTTGTTACAGTGATTACGCAATGATTTATATTTATTACGATTATTGTCAGTTGGACGTAGCTTATATTTTGATTTAGCAGCATTCCGCTTGGCCATCAAGGTTCTAATGTCCTGCGTCAGCCAAGGGGCTGGTAAATGTTTGAGTTTCATTGGGCGAAGCGGAGCGTGCTTATCAAACAGATCTGTCAGGAATGAGTTGAATAACTCGACTTTTTCATCAACTGTTTCTGCCTGAATTATAGTGCCCCAGTCAATGTTGTTGAGGTCAGACATGAAATTAATATTATCGAAATTCTTAAAGCTACGACGCATAACTATGGTTGGCTTGACCTTAGGGGAACGGATTTTAAATGAAAGGTAAATGAGGTCGTGGTAAGAAAAGGCCTCAGCGGGGTGTTGACCATGGATATCCACAAGATCGACGGAGGAGGTTATCATTAAATCTAATTGAGAAGGAGCACAATTTGGAAAAAAGTGTGTGGCATTAGTGGGAAGCAAAGTAAGGTAGAGCTCTCAACAATATTGACAAGGCGTCTAGAACGATAATCGTTTTTAATATATATATAGCTGCTGGGGCTGATTGACTGATTCACTGATTCACTGACTGACTCATTGATCACCTCTCCTGTAAAATTTTGTATGAAAATTTTTTTTTTCACTGATGGTTTCGTATAGAGGAAAAAAATTAATTCGGAGGAAAAATATGGAGAGAGCTGATGATTGAGGATTTCGGAGACGGGTGAAGAGCACGGCCAGGGTATCGAAGATAGGTGGGGGGTGCTCGAACAAATGTCACTCGAAACCTCATCCAATTTGCAGTGAGCTGAAAAAAAATTCAAAATGGCGGAAATAAGATGGCCGCCATACAAATTTCTTCGGTGTCTATCTCGGGGAGTATAAAAGATGGAAGAGTGGTTTCTTGGCAAAAGATGATCAGGACCCAAAGGTCTATTTGATGAATAGAAAAAAATCCAAGATGGCGGAATGTTTTTTCTCCATACAAAATATAATATGGCGAATATTGAATAGACTAGAAGCTGAGAACTATGCAAGACTTTGATACGGTTCCTTTTCAAAATTTGTTTTTATAAAAGAATTCTCATTCTGACAAATGATGAGATATGATGATCGAGGGTTTGGAAGGTGGGTGAGGAGCACGGGCAGGGTATTGAAGACAGGTGGGAGGTGCTCAAACAAAAAATACTCGAAACCTCATCCAATTGGCAATGAGCTGAAAAAAAATTCAAAATGGCGGATTCAAGATGGCGGCCATACCAATTTCATAGGCATCTATCTCGGAGAGTATAAAAGATGGAAGAGTGGTTTTTTGATAGAAAATGATCAAGACCTAAAAGTCTACTTGCCGAGTAGAAAAACCGCGGTCCGCTTGCGGGCCGCGCACCCACGCGCCCTACTAGTTTATTTTACAAGTATTCAAATCGCCTATAAGGATGGTATGGTCAACAGATGTTACATACTGTTCCAACAGATTTTCGAAGGTTTGGAAGTAATCGATATGGAGCGAAGGACTATAAAATACGCCAAGGAGTAATTTAGTACTACCAAACAAAACCTCAAGAAGAATCTGCTCGACCGAATCGGAGTATAGCGAAGGGGATTTGTTTAAAATCGTGAAGGGAATCTGACTACGAAGGTATATCGCAACACCGCCTCCACCTTTGCCCGTGCGATCATTACGAATTAAGTGGAAATTGGGTAAGGAATAAGAAGAAGAAGGTCAACACGGTTTAAGAAAGGATTCTGAAACTAAGATGGCATGAATATTATTATTATCAAAGGAATCAAGTAAGTCTAGATAGTGTGATGGAATGCTCTGGGCATTGATGTGAATAACATTGAAGTTTTTGGGAAAAGGGGAAAAGGTCAAGTCCAGGAAGGATTTAAGTGGCTGGGAGAAGCTGTGAAAACTATCTGAAGACGCCGAGTAAAAAGTAAGATTATCGTCTGAATTATCATTATTGTTATCACTAATATCCATTTAATACAAATAAAACAAATAAAATAAAAATATATAACAATATATATGCTTATAAGAATAAAAATATTGTATAAATAAATTAATAGCAAAAGATACTAATGTGTATCAATGATACATACATACAGGTTCTTTTACCCACCAGTAAGGTAAGAAGAGATTGCTTTAAAATAATAACATATATCAAGGAAAATTTACTTAAACAATAATAAAATTAAAATTAAATATCACTCAAACAACCAATACCTAATTAAACAGAATGCCTATTCTAAGAAAGTAATATCTATGGTGCAAAATGCATTATAATAATATATACACTGGCTGATTCAATTTCAAGTTCAATCTGTAGTATATAGTAATAAACAGAATGCCTATTCTAAGAAAGTAATATCTATGGTGCAAGATGCGTAACTGGCAGATTCAATGTCAAGTTCAATCTGTAGTAGACTGACATTGACAAGTGTCAAATGCGTAGAATGAGCCATGAATAAAATTGACAAAATATATACAGAAAGATGTGGGTAACTAAACGTCAATATTACGTACGTCAATGATTCAAAACAGTAGTTGTTTACATACCCTCCATAAACTAAGTGGATATACCTATTACTTAACTAAATAAAAGGGGTATAAACAGCGACAAAAAATTGATTTTAGGCACTCTGTGTATCATATTTATGATCAATAAACAAAGCCTATCTCCTGGCAGACCTCTTGATGCGCGCTGATCCGCCTTTAGGAGTAGCCGGGGCAGTCGTCGGAGCATTATTTGATGTCAGCGGGGCAGTGGACACCGTCGCAATGGAGTCGAGCTCGGCAACCGATCGGATAAGTTTCCGTGTACCATCTTGTCCAACTACAAAGATATGCCCATCTTTGGTCCAGCACCTAGTGACGCCAAAGCGCTGGCGAGCGGCTACAAATACGCCATGTCGTTCCTTAGTAAGAAACTCTGACAGAGTTATGCCCGAGTTCCTTAAGCCGGTCTTTGCGTACCATACTTTATTCCTGAGTGATAAATCTCTGAACTTGATGAGCACAGCTCTTGGCTTATCTGCTTTAAAACGTCCTAGGCGATGGCAGCGACTCAAACACTCCGAATTAATTGGCAACTTGAGATGATCAGCGAGTGCTTTTGTGGCTACAGCATCTAAGGTCTCATCTTTGCTCTCGGGAATGCCATGGACCAAAAGAATTTTACGTCTACTTCTCATTTCTAAGTCGTCATTTGATTTGAAAAGTAGTTGGACTTGCATATGCAAACCTTCCAGCAGCGCCGCCATCACAAAACTCCTGAACGCACTGAACTGTGCTGCGATGTCGTACGTTGGACTGGTAGCTGGGATGGACCCCTTGATGGTTTGTTGGAATTCTTCCATCTTAGCGTTAAAATGTGCGCTAAGCTCAGTAATTGACTGTTTAATTGAATCCATTATGGAGAAGTGCTTGAGTGTAACAGTGACTTGGCGAAAACACAAACTTGTGCAAAATCACAGGAATATTGTTTATGAAATTACTGGTAGGTAAAAGAACACTTATTTAACACATAACAATGAAGTAATTATAAAATATATACTTTTAAATATAATTAAAAATGATTATAACACAAGAACAGCTGCTTATGTTTTTAGCACCTACCCACAATTCGAAATATACTACTACCATCATAATTCATAATTCCATGATAACATGAACTGTGGGCAGTCATTATGTCATATCGTGCTTCTTAATTTTTATATATACCTACTACTTATATAATTTTAAGTCTTTACCCACACTAGGAGGAAATTTCAGAACAATTTATGAAATAGGAACTGTGAATAGGAACGGTAGTATATATTATGTATATATCACTTTAGCACAGCCGGGCTGAGGTGATGTGCTATAGTGGTGCAAACAGGGTGGAAACGGTCAAAACACTCAGGGCACGATTTTTTAGAGATGACGTGAATAGGGAGGTATAATAATTGTGATAGCCTAGTGGTTACGACTGTGACCGACATTTCTCCTATAGATTAGAAGATCATAATTTTATGTACTGACGCAGATTGACCAATACATATACAAAAAGGCAAGCTCACATGCTCACAAGGACCTGATAACATATAAAATATATACCTACCTAAATCTACGTTTATGTTAATAATTGCATATTTATAAACATGTCGATTTGAATACGTCTCCGAGGATAAAGAGCCGACATTTCACAGCGGGTCTCTTTCAATTACGCTTTACAATTCCCTCTGATCCGACTTATGACGCCCACATGTCAGGCTCCTAATTAAGTAAATAATTATTTTTACCCCCCAGCCATTTTCTTTTGCGAGGATAGAACAATGAGCTCTCCCCGAGGTGAGGCTGTCGACATCGACGGAAATAATTATTGAATGAATGTATTTCTTTTGCGAAATACACGATTTTTTGCTGTAGTGTGTTGCTAGCTGTACTATAATCTCACAAGATTCACTCGCGAGTCGTCACTTTATGGTAATATTCTTCTTTTCCTGTTTTTACTAGTTTTTTACCCATAACTTCGTCATTGTGGCGTTAGGTTTTTAAAATCCATCGGGAACCCTTCGTATTTTTCGGTAATAAAGTACCTTAACTAGGTCATACATATACCTATGCTCAACAGTATCCATGCAGCAATTCAGGTCGATCTGTTGCTTGATGCTTCGTTACTCGTGATTGAAGGGCGAACCAACATACAAACTTTCGCATTTATAATATTAGTATCGATTTTTGGGATTTTTATCCATTTGGACACGCTGACCCTGTTATGGTTACCTAGTTATCTGACCCTACGGCCACCCCATCCCGTAAATAGAATTAGTAACAAATTCGATGGGGTGGCTGAGGACGGAATTTTATTTTGTGTTCATTCCTTGATATATAGTCCGGGAAATGGGAATTATCTTTCGATCCGATTGTTTTATACGTCGCACAATCATTTAGAACTTGATTCTCTCCTGTGTTGCCGTGCCGCGCATGTTAAGCACGTGTAGAAAGTGGAAACCAAAGTCTGAAGTGTTGGATTCAGGCTTTGTCCAAAAAGCGTAAAAACAACCATAAAAATCTATTTTTCCTTAGCTATCTTAATCGATAAACAAGTTTTTCAGAAAGACATAAGGGACGCGCTAAGCACAGCCGACAGGAATTCTTACCTACAGTAAAACCGTGCTAAAAGTGAAAAAAGAAACTTAAGAACATCGTCTGATATCATCAGTCCATTTTGTTGCGGGTCTGCCAACAATGTCCGGTGGGAGGTCGCCGCTCCTGCGCCTCCGTACCCCAACCAATGACCCCAACTTCGTCACCTTGCTGTAGGCATATCAGCCCCACAACCCGTTACAATACGCACAGATCTCATTCCTGATATGAATATGAAGAGAAACTATGAGCATAACTTTAAAATTTCTTTGACTTATTTGCATAGAATTTTTTCCTAGCCTTAATCTTTTTAATGTTCAAATTATACTTAATATGGCTTATGCTAGGTTTATGCAAATATTTCTTCATTTATTATTTATTCAAACATAATTGAGTTAAATACGTAAGTTTTAATAAACTACACGAAGTTAAGAATAATTATAATTGTTAGTTGAAGTATATTTAATTTTTGGCCTCTTTTTCTGTTGTTTCGCATTTCAGAGTTAGATAAGTGGGTTTTAAGCAATTAAATATCACTTGCTTTAACGGTGACGGAAGAACATCGCGAGGAAACCTGCCAGCGTAAAAGTTCTCCATAATGTTCTCAAAGATGTGTGAGGTCTGCCAATCCGTACAGCGTGGCCTTAACCCTTCTCATAGGAGAAGGGTTCATTCAGCGTGTCCCACAGTCATCGCCAGCATAGTAATAGACTTGGGTTGAAAAATTCTTGAATGACGATTGACGACCCATACCGGCTAACGCAGAGTTGGAAGGCCTCCTAGGGCGAGACTCACTAGGGCGAGCCGCTGGGAGCCGCTTTACACAACAACAAGCGGCACAAGATCGTGATCTGTAACGATCCTTGCAAGAGACATATGCTCAGTAATTGTGGACATCTATCGGATAAATGAACGGCAAATCATTCTTGAAAACTATCAAGCAGGTAAGTAGCCTGGATAACGTAATATTATATTATATATACTACTGCTGTGAATTTTTTCGTGTATCCTTTATACACCCATTTAGCTGGCAGAGGGGGAGAACACTTGACTAATAAAATTTAGCACTTTAAAATATCATATTTCACAAACGGATCCCTGAATTGAAAAATGGTATTCCCACACCCACAATATTTTTGAAAGACCTATTCAATGACACCCCACACTATGGGATAGACGAGAAAACAAATTCATCTCCACATTACATGTCCCCTACATGTAAAGTGGGGATGAATTTTTTTACCCTAAAAAAAATATTTTTCACAATTTTATTTCACCACTTGTTGGCGTGATTAATATTGATACCCTTGTCAAATTACAGATTTCTAGTACCAATAGTCTCAGAGCTAAACCGCGGACGGACAGACAGGCGGACTGACATGGCGAAACTATAAGGGTTCCTTGTTTACTACGGAACCCTAAAAATGAATTGGGTTTTTCTGCCAAAGAAATTCCCCAATACTAGCCCGGAGTTAGGAAGTTGGCGGTTAATTGTCACCCCCGTGCCTCGGAGAGCACGTAAAGCCGTCGGTCCTGCGCCTGATCTCTCTCCGGTCGTATCGGATTTCCGTCCCATCGGACTATGAGAGTAAGGGAATAGAGAGTGCACTTGTGTTTGTGCACACACTTGTGCACTATAATATCTCACACGCAGATGGCTGATCTCTGAGGAGATTGGCCGCCGATGACATTATTCTTATTATTTATTATGTACCTACACTTAGTAGGCATTTAGCTGATCATTCAGGTATCTAAAGGCGACGCCTACTAAGCAAAAGGTACCTAAATGATGAGCTATGGAGTTGACGAGGCCGACCTTATTAGCGTCAGACATTGGCTATCTAAATATTTGCCCAGACACGCTGGAGTTGTCTGCAAACGAGCTGTATCGAGTGTTATCTTTTCTGATAACGCGATATTGACGCTCCAGATATCACCTTTAGAGACGTACTTACATGCCTATTCAATGACACATCGGTCACGTTTTTTTACCCGATTGCGCGACAGCAAAGACAGGGTACGTATTTTACGTTAATTGGGTATGTGGGATTTTTTATATTCCCTCGAAACACCCCTTCAGTTCGATTTATTTTGCGATGCGATTGATAGTCTAGGTTTTGTTTTAAAGACAAAAATACAAAATGGCGGTAGTTACAAAAAATAATTGTAGGTGCACAGGGTAAGGATATTATTAGGTCGGTACTTTTAAGCGTGCACACGTGATCTGTGACGCATGCAGCTGTTGGCGTTTCTTGTTTTGTTTGTTTCAAGAGTTGATGCCCCTTTTGTACCTATATACTACTAGCTGACCCGGCGAACTTCGTACCGCCAACTTATCTATATAAATAAAACAAATAAACTATCATAATCAAAAAAAACTATCCTATCTTTCAAGTTGGACCAAATTACAGATAGTTACGAAGTTTGATCAAAATCGGTTAAGTAGTTTAGGAGTCCATCGCGGACAAACAACGTGACACGTAATTTATATATATTAAGATAACATCAATATAATAATAATATGCATGGGTATGGGGTTTAAATAGATAAAGCCCGTCAGGGGTGAACCTACAGACGATGCGAGTATGTTCCACAACTCTAAAGGTTACTAGTTCTTATTTAATATGCAAGGCAATAATAATAATTTCACAATAATACATAAAATTCATAAAATATAGTCAGAAAAATTTACGAAATCTTACACTAATGGTCTGGAAGAAGGTGATTGCATATTAACATAATAAGTATGAGACGATCCGCAAGGTGTTTAACTGTCGGAGTCATACGAGAAACATCAGGTGGCATTCTTCGTACCTAATTTAAAAAAAAACAAAGTTAAAAAAAATATAATAATATAGGCATTGTATATTTAGGTAAGATTTAGTATTTAAGAGAAATCAGGGCAATCTGGAGTGCGCAACAGGAAGGATAATAGTTACATATTTTCTGGTGGGTGCTAGCTTTTATCTGGACCTCTGGAAAAATATATATTAAAATATATATTATGTGTATATGGGCAATTCTTCTAAATGTTGGCTAAGGCATGTCCCAGGCTGGAGAACGTAGGTTAAAACTAACTCAGGCTTATGTAACTTTTTTTGTAGATACTAGATAGTGTCATCTATATCGTCCATCAAGAAAAAGAAGATAAAAGAGGTGAGATCCAGCTTTAAAAAAAATTTAAACCTCCATTTTCTAACCTCCATGACTGTCCCACTGCTTATGTTGTATGTAACAAACTTATTTATTTAAAAACATAGTCGATTAAAAATTCTCAAAAAAATATATTTCAATAATGAATAATTAATCTTTAAAATAACAACAGTAGCGTGACGTTACGTCTTAGAATTAGTTTTTTATTAGTATTTAAAGTCTGTCCCACGACTTTTTAATCATTACCGTACTCTTGTGCAAACACTATCGTAACTACCCACATATCCATACAATCCGCATCGTCGTCGCGTCTAACGTACAAAGTCAGTTGCCTTGAGCAATTCATGTCGAATGGAGGTGTGTACGTCATCGAGTTACTGAAATATTTGGCATTCTCCAACGGAAATTTCATTTTGGCAACTTTAATCGCTCATTCATAGGACTCTCACCATACTGTAAGTAGTTATCACATTTATATGTTTGTATTTTTTATATATTTCAAATATGTTTTACTTTCTAACAAAGCACATTAAAAAAAATTACTATGTTTACTTATCAAGTAAAAATTTAATTACTAACCAATTCTAATTACCATGATCCTAATTACCATTATTACCAGGGCCATTTTACGTACTATGGTAATTGGGCATTAGCTAGGTAATTAGAGTAATGCTTGAATGTATGGGATCTTCTAGATTTTAACGACCTCCCTGGCCCTATGGTGAGTACTTTGGTCGTAAAAACTGGATCTTCATGGGTTTGACTCCCGGCTGGTGCAATTTTGGATGTTGTAAAATTGTCTCCAGTCTGGTCTGGCCGAGGCTAGTTACCATCCAATACTCTACCAGCAAAGATGTGCCGCGCCATGTGATTTAGCGTTCTGGTACGTATCAGCGTAGAAACCGGTAAGTTGTTTAAGTTTAATACCAGGTAAGCTCGAAACCATCTTAGACTGCATTCACCACTTACCCCAGATTATCGCAGTCAAGGACCAACTTGTAGTAACATATAAAAAGTTATAAGTAATCTGTGTTGAATGATTATGGCTGTATTTTGATACTGTTTGGGTGTTGGTAATGACAACATCGTTATATTTACCAACAATAAAATTAACTAAACCCAAAAAGATGTGCAAAAAAGGCTCGAATGGTATGCGAAGATGAAAAAAGATCCTATATTATACCGAAAAAGATGGAGAATAAATCTTAATTCTTTTTATAGCTCAATCGCAATCAAACTCGCAGCATTGCAGCGTTGTATGGCGATTGATGACCTTTGGACCAGGTAAACCCCAGAACGTGGATCGCAACCCCTTCACCTTAACCAACGGCCGATATCGTGCAACAATCGCTTAGCTTCCACACTCCAGCATTCCGTGGTCTCCACTGCCAGAGGGACAAAAAGGTAGCTGTCCAGAATAGGGGCATCTTTACTCTTTTTTTTAATGCAACGGACTCTGCAGCGTCTACCTGTGTTTTCCGGCTGAGATGACATGGTGCGAATGTACTCATGCACGTCGCGTCCCTCAGCATGCATTTGCTATTTTGCCATGGGACGAGTGTCAAGCCATCAGGATGCTTGCCATCCATGTGACCCAAACCGGGTGGCTCGAGTACACACTACGCAGGGTACGTTGACCGAGATGAGGGCTGTGCGGACGATATCGTTCAGAGAGTGGTGACGAGAGAATCTGGCCACACAACGACTGCAACTCAATGCGTGGTGGCCGTTGGCTTCCACCATGTAACCGCAGATGCATCGATGGAATTCCCAAACAGGCATGCAACCATTTTGGGAAGTCCTCAGTAGATAATATGTAATCTTCGACACAGCAAAATAGTTTTGCAAGAGCGTAAGCGTAACATGGGCCGAAAGATCTTTCCAATGCTCTTGAATGGCGGAGTGGCCTCCTAGCCTCAATGGCTTCCGGGATAGCAGAAGAAAAGATAGGAGACCCCAAGAGGACAAAATTGTCAGCGTTAAACTCCTTGAGCCCAGGAACTAGGTCTTCAAAGTGAGGGAACAGAAGACGGGACTCTGGATTACAGGGGAAGAACTCTCACTTAGGCATGTTCACCTTCAACCCAAGCTCCTTCAAGCAATGTATTAAAAGCAGTAGGTCACGTTCCACAACTTCAGGTTTGCCTCCTATAGTACCTACATCGAGTTACCAGATATTAAGGGGGGATTTGAGGTCGTGAAGAACTTTCTGAATGCTGAGGCTGAAGATGTGAGGTCTAAGTGAATCTCCCTGTTGGACATCAATCTGCGAAAGGATAGAGGTTTGGTTATAGAAGACATTGGAGGAGGAATGTTAAAATTGCTGGAGAAAAGGATACAGAGTAGGAATCATAACTTTGCTTCGCTCAGTAGAATGTCCTTTTCCAGTGTATTGAAAGCGTTATGTATGTCAAGCTCCATGATAGCACAGTCCTTGTTGCTTGGGTCTATAGCGAACAAATGCGTTGCGTGGATAGCCTAGCTTAGTGTCAAGACCTAACAGGTGCGGTCGCAGGTAAGTCACTATTTCCTCCAAAGGCCCTAGACCCTTATTTGATTAGAAGATTACCGAATATATAGATCTCATCAACGACACTGACAATTCTGTATCAAATTTTATATTATAATAATCTATATATATATACTAGTAGGGCGCGTGGGTGCGCGGCCCGCAAGCGGACCGCGGTTTTTCTATCGTCAAGTGGACTTTCAGGTCCTGATCATTTTCTATCAAATAACCACTCTTCCATCTTTTATACTCTCCGAGATAGATGCCTATGAAATTGGTATCCGCCATCTTGAATCCGCCATTTTGAAATTTTTTTCAGCTCACTGCCAATTGGATGAGGTTTCGAGTATTTTTTGTTTGAGCACCTCCCACCTATCTTCAATACCCTGGCCGTGCCCCTCACCCACCTTCCAAGCCCTCGATCATCATATCTCACCATTTCTCAGAATGAGATTTCTTTTATAAAAACAAATTTTCAAAAGGAACCGTATCAAAGTCTTGTATAGTTCCCAACTTCTAGTCTCTTCAATATTCGCCATATATTTTGTATGAAGAAAAAAAAATCCGCCATATTGGATTTTTTTTCTATTCATCAAATAGACCTTTGGGTCCTGATCATCATTTGTCAAGAAACCACTCTTCCATCTTTTATACTCCCCGAGATAGACACCGACGAAATTTGTATGGCGGCCATCTTTTTTCCGCCATTTTGAATTTATTTTCAGCTCACTGCGAATTGGATGAGGTTTCGAGTGACATTTGTTCGAGCACACCCCACCTATCTTCAATACCCTGGCCGTGCTCTTCACCCGTCTCCAAAATCCTCAATCATCAGCTCTCTCCATAATTTTCCTCCGAATGAATTTTTGTCTTCTATACGAAACCATTAGTGAAAAAAAAATTTTTCATACAAAATTTTACAGGAGAGGTGATCAATCAGTCAGTGAATCAGTGAATCAGCACGAGCAGCTATATATATATTAATATAAAAGAAAGTGGTGTTAGTTACACTATTTATAACTCAAGAACGGATGAACCGATTTGGCTGAAAATTGGTGGAGAGGTACCTTAGAACCAGGAGACGGACATAGGATACTTTTTATCCCGTTCGACCGCGTTTCCGTCAAGTCACTATAAAACGTGGTATAACAAAAACGCATCTGACATGGAATAACAAAACGCAAATGACAGTGGAATAACAAAACGTAAATGACAGCTAAACGTAATTTTGTCTTTGGTTAAGTATGGTAAAAAATTTGAAAATTATAAAAAGTGTTATAATAAAGCATTACTGATATTATAAATGCGAAAGTGTGTTTGTTTGTTGGTTTTTCCTTCAATCACGTCGCAACAGAACAGCGGATTGATGCGATATTTTGCATGGGTATAGTAATGGATGTAGTAGTGGTTCCTCAGACCGGGAGTATGAAAGAGTTCCCGCGGGATTTTTAAATACTAAATCCATGCGGACGAAGTCGCGGGCATCAGCTAGTAATTATTAATTATGTTAGGCATGTTGTTTGAAGAATATTTTGTGTACATAGAGCTATCTTATGTTAAACTCATAATATAATTAGACGATTTTTATAGGTAAGCCTAGGTAGGTCTGATAGGAAAATAACTGAATTTATTGATCTCGTCAGCAAGGCAGACTTTTGTTATGAATCTTTGTACGATTATGATTGGCATGCCGTTTTTACGAGATTTACTAAGACGCTTCTTCTAGGTAACTAATTAACTATAATAATTAATCAATAAATAATCGGAATTGAATCAAGAAAATTTATTAGTGACATTTTTATCTATTTTGTAAATCGTGATTGATACATTTGATTTATCAATTTTGAGGACTATTAATAAGTACCTACCTACCTAAGCAGATTTTTTTTTATATTTAAAGAAATACTACGATATTTCTTTCAGTTTTATTACTGTATTTTTCCACATTTACAGATTAAATAGATTTTATTAACAAAAACACTTATGTCTTATTTTTGTTTCTCATTCACAAAATTTTAACAAATTACCATAAAGCATATTCTAATCACCATATTCCGGACCTCATTACCATGTCACAATTTATCCTTACCATGGACACCATAATTACCAAATACGCTATTTCTCCAAGAAAACTAGGTTCTGGTGGAGGCCTTCCTCATCACTGTGATAAATGAAGGCACCTCTCTGTCAAGGCATAATTAAAAAACCAATAACTCAAAAAAAAAAAATTTTTTTTTTCGTCGGACGTTTTAGCCAACAATTAGGAGAACTGCCCTATCATGTATTAGAACAGATTCGGATTATTTTCTGTTACCTGCTGATTATTTATTTGATTTAAATAAGGATTTATTGAAAAGAGTATGCGTGCGCATTTTTTCGGTTCGTCTTTTGGAATGTACCTACCTAAGTATGAAGTTATCTTAAAAACCAATAAAAATCGAACTCATCTATCATTCAAATTAACGCTAACCTGTCAGTAATCAATTTCATTATTAATTTGTAAGCCAAAATCGCTAAATCTTCTAATATATAAAACTCTCATGTCGCGGTGTTTGTTACCAAACTCCTCCGAAATGGCTGGACCGATTTTTATGAAATTTTGTGTGCATGTCGGGTAGGTCTGAGAATCGGCCAACATTTATTTTTCATACCCCTTAAATGATAAGGGTGACACGGTGACACCCCCTAAATATTTTTGTCGGCGGTACGAAGTTCGCTGGGTCAGCTGTAATATCTAATAATAATGTCCACCCAACCGCATCCGGTCACGGCGGCCAACCACCTCAGGGATAAGCCATCTGCGCGGGAGATATTATAGTGCATAAGTGTGTGCGCAAGCATTGGTGCACTCTCTAGTCCCTCGCTCTCCGAGGCACGGAGGTGACTCCGGGCTAGTATAAGTACTGAGAATGTCTTGGAAGAAAGACCCAATTATTATTATTTTTGGCTCGACCAGGGAATCGAGCCTGGGATCTCTTCATCCGTACTAGAACATGCTAACCACTAGACCAACGAGGCAGTTAATAAATAACAATTAAATTACTTAATCAGTAATCACCTTTCTACCTATCTACAAGATTGTGTCAGGCTTTGCTGTACGTACTGTTATACTAATAATATAAATGCGAGAATCTTCCCTAGTACACATCGAACTCTTTGGCGAGAATATTAAGTTTTATGTTGGCTTGCCATTCAATCATGGCAGTAAGGGAGCAAAGGACTGTTCGTTATCACTAGTACCATTTAACAGTTCCATGATGGAACTATTGATGTTTTTTTTAATCACTAGTTCCATTTTGAAAACAATGGAACTAATATTGAATTTTTTATCACTAGTTCCACATTATTATTTTAGGCGCTTGTGCACTAGTAGTAGCACTCAAATTTAGTCACTCAGAGAGCTATGGAGAGGGCTATGTTAGGAGTTTCTCTTATGGACAGGATTCGGAATGAAGAGATCCGTAAGAGAACCAAGGTCGCCGTCATAGCTCAAACCATTAGCAAGCTGAAATGGCAGTGGGCAGGCCATGCTTGTCGCAGAAGCGATGGCCGTTGGGGCCGAAAAGTCCTAGAGTGGAGACCGCGAACAAGTAAGCGTAGTGTGGCCCTCCAGCACGTTGGACTGACGATATAAAGCGGGTGGCGGGAAGTGGCTGGATGAGGAAGGCTGAGGACCGGGTGTGGTGGCGTTCTCTGGGAAAGGCCTATGTTCAGCAGTGGACGTCCGCAGGCTGAGATGATGATGATGATGATGATGATGATCATCATCATCATCATCATCATCATCTATATCGTGCACTAGAGAGAGCTTAGCCCTCCAATTTAATTTTTCATTTCAAACCAATAGAACCTAAGTGCGGGAGCGTGTGTGTGGGAGCTTAGAACCCCGGCATTTTTTGTCATGTGTTTAGTTGAGGACATGGAGAGTGTCAATAGGCCTCTATTACGAAACCTAACTCCACGGTAGGCGAGGCGTAACCTTTGTAATTTTTTATCAAAACTGATAAGTAAAACTGGATTGTCAGAAAATATTGCTATTTGCTACAGTGTAACGACGCATCTCTGATTGGCTGATGGCGTTCTTGCTGCACCGATGCATTTTTTGTTAACTAGTAGCAAGACAACTGACTACGGCAAAGCCAAAAGTTAGGGTTACGATTTTAGCAGAATTCTGTCTGTTTATTACTGAGCCGCTTCTTGTGAATGAGGTGTTAATATTTTTTTTTTTTAGTTTTTAATCAATTATTGATCATTACAATGATCCGAGTGCCATAGGATACATTTTAAGTCTGTTTATTACTGGGCCGCTTCTTATAAATGAGGTGTTACAGTCAATTATTGATCGTTACAATGACCCGAGTGCCATAGGCTACATTTTATACGACTTACATCAATGTTGTTGTTGGATGTTACAGCCAATTTTCCGTAGTTGGGTTACAGTTTTTAAGGTTTTGACGTGATAACGACAAATCGATGAACACCGGCTGTACGCACGAAAAATTTTCACGTTGCGCCTGAGCCTGAGCGTGCAAGCGAGAGCGCGGAACAAGTGATAGAGAGGCACGATCGGCCCAAGCGTTGGCTTGTGACACATTAATTGGAACGTAGTTCCTTATTGCGCGGTGCGGAAGGGGGTACAACAGTATTTTTTATAACTTAAAAATAAGTTATAAAAAATTAGGGAAAAATTCCACATGTCAGAAATTATTTAAAATAAAATAGAAAATAGAAAATTCAGTCTGTCGAGCTGGGATTCGAACCATCGACCTTTAACTGTTTAGCGACTGTAGAAACCACAAGGCTATGGAGATCTAATATTGTAGTGTGAAAATATTGAACACAATGCCAAATTAATTAATCGAAAGGAACTTCGTTCCATCCGGGTGTCCCTTGACACCTCTCAAGTTTTTTATTATTCATCAATGTTTCTATATATGTTCTATATATAATGACTTACCATATCATGTCCGCGCTGCTTGCAATATTGTGTTGTTTGCAGATGATACATCTCTAATATTCAAAACTGACAGAAACAAAGTAAATTTTGACGATGTGAACAATACCTTATCTCAGATATCGCGTTGGTTTACTGTTAATAATTTGCTCTTGAACGCTAAAAAAACTAAGTGTTTAGAATTTATTGTACCAAATGTTAAGAAAATTGACAAAACAATAAAAATAAACGGGGAAAACCTTATAATTGAGAACTCCACAGTTTTTCTGGGGGTGACCTTGGATAGTAAGCTTCAGTGGGACGCTCACATAGAGACATTAGCGGGTAAACTCAGCTCAGCTGCCTGTGCTGTCAGAAAAATCAGACAGTTTACCGATGTAGTCACGGCTAGGCTGGTCTACTTTGCCTACTTCCATAGTGTAATGTCCTATGGAATCTTATTGTGGGGCGGAGCAGCTCATATTGAAACTATTTTTATATTACAGAAAAGAGCCATTCGATTTATCTATAAACTCGGTTCGCGCGTATCTCTTCGTGAAAAGTTTAAAGAGATTGGTATTCTTACGGTAGCTTCACAGTACATTTATAATAATATAGTCTTTGTGAGACAAAATATTCATCTGCATAAACAAAGAGGCAATACACACAATCGACTCATTAGAAATCGTCATAAACTAGAAATTCCATCATGTCGCCTGCGCAAAGTGCAAAAATCCTTTGTGGGGTTGAGCGTACGCTTATATAATATGATTCCGAAGGAATTGCTAGATTTGCCACTGCACAAATTTAAACAATGCGTAAAAACTCACTTACTGAGTCGCGCTTATTACAAAGTTAATGACTTTCTTAATGACAAAGTTGCATGGGATCTTAAAATTAGTGTTTGAACAATATTATTCAATTCGATGCTTTGATACGGGTAGACTAAGTATGTCACGCTCTCTTTAAACATTTCTGTGGTGGTGTCGTGTGGTGCGGGTTGTTACGTTCCCTCAAATATGGTCGAGCGAAGCAATGGCTGGATCATGCGTCATGCTCGTGAACGGGTTCCGCCGGCGGGAATGGGGCTACTTTCTGTCTGCCCGTCTTTGACATGAATTGAATTGTAGTACGTTTTGTGGAAATGTCATATTCTATTCTAACAAAGATGCACGGGTTAAATCAGCTTGCCATCCAGCTGCCCACAAGATAGTATAAAAACTTATTACAATGTAATAGCTACTTATTAATATTGTAAAATGATTATTTTGAAAAGAGCAACTGCTGAGTTTCTTGCCGGCTCTTCTCAGCAGAATCCGCTTTCCGAACCGGTGGTAGAATCTTGACGTGTCATAAGAGCCACAGGTTGGCCTACATGAAATAAATAATTTTGAATTTTTTTTGAATTTTATAAGACGTTATCACGTAAAACTGTCGTCCGTAAACCAACTTTACAGACAGCCAATTTTTTATCAAAAGCTTATCTTTGGCTGGTTTTATCGATTATTTATTTAATCTGTGGCCAGACGCGCTCGCGGGCAGGTGAACGAGACGAGCGGCGGTGAATGATACGGCCGCTAATAGTGACTCACGAGTCACGAGTCACGGCTGTCTGGCCGTGCCCCATTGTTTGGCGATAGCGTTACCAGCGCCGCACGCCGCCGAGACGCAATGTATGTAAGGGGACTTCTCACACACGATTGGAGAATGACTTCTCCTTAGGCAGCCCGCACACAGTCAATATTATTGTCAATATTTTCGAATATTGTCAATAATATTGCATGTCTTCTTCTTCTTCTTCTTTATCAACCGATAGACGTCCACTGCTGGACAAAGGTCTCTTGCATGGACTTCCACAGGCCTCGGTCTTGCGCCGCCTGAATCCAGCGGCTCCCTGCGACTCGTTTGATGTCGTCGGTCCACCTGGTGGGGGGTCTGCCAACACTGCGCTTCCCGGTGCGGGGTCGCCACTCCAGCACCTTGGGACCCCAACGACCATCAGCTCTTCGAACTATGTGCCCCGCCCATTTCCACTTCAGTATCGCGACTCGCTTAGCTATGTCGGTGACTCTGGTTCTCCTACGGATCTCCTCATTTCTGATTCGATCCCGCAGGGACACTCCGAGCATAGCTCTCTCCATCGCCCGCTGAGCGGTCCTGAGCCTACTTATGAGGCCCTTAGTTAGCGACCATGTCTCGGATCCGTAAGTCATCACTGGCAACACGCACTGTTCGAAGACTTGAGTCTTCAGGCACTGAGGAATTTTGGACGAGAAGACATCTCGGAGCTTCCCGAACGCAGCCCAGCCGAGTTGGATTCGGCGGCTGATCTCTTTCTCGAAATTGGACCTACCTAGCTGGACTGTGTGTCCCAGGTAAATATACTCGTCGACAATTTCGAGTGCAGAGTTCTCAACAATTACTGGGTGGAGCGGTGCATGAGCATTGGACATGATTTTCGTCTTGCTCATGTTCATTTTCAGGCCCACCTGTTGAGAAACCCTGCTGAGATCGTTGAGCATTGTATTGAGGTCTCTCAGAGTCTCTGCCATGACTACTATGTCATCGGCAAATCGCAGGTGAGTGATGTACTCGCCGTTTATGTTGATGCCAAGCCCGTTCCAATCCAGAAGCTTAAAGACGTCCTCCAACGCAGCGGTAAAGAGCTTCGGGGAGATAACGTCTCCCTGTCGCACTCCACGCTGCAAGTGGATTGGCCTCGTAGTCTGGTCCTGTATACGTACTGACATTGTGGCGTTTTCATACAAGCACTTCAACACTTGGATATACCGGTAGTCAATCCGGCATCTCTGCAGCGACCTCAACACAGCCCAAGTTTCCACCGAATCGAAGGCTTTCTCATAGTCCACAAACGCTAAGCAAAGTGGCTGGTTATACTCTTCCGTCTTTTGTACAACCTGCCGCAGCGTATGGATGTGATCTATGGTACCAAAGCCTTTTCGGAATCCGGCTTGTTCGGGAGGCTGGAAGTCGTCGAACCTACGAGCGAGACGATTCGTAATGACTCTCGAGAACAACTTATAAACATGACTCAACAACGAGATGGGTCTATAATTCTTCAACAAGGTATTATCACCCTTTTTGAAGAACAGAACCACCACGCTCCTGTGCCATGCTTCCGGCGTTGTGCCCTCGTGGATGACGGAATTGAACAATCGCTGAAAGATCTTAAGTACCGGTTTTCCACCCGCTTTCAGGAGTTCCGCAGTGATTCCGTCATCACCTGGTGCCTTGTTGTCCTTGAGCTGTTTGAGAGCCATTCTAATCTCGTATAGGCTGACGTCCGGGATATCTTCGGTATAGTGTCGGGTCAGTTTGGCTCTGGGATCTTTCGCCAAATCTTCAACAGGTTTTTGTGTCGTGGTATATAACTGTCCATAGAACTTCTCAACCTCTCCCAAGACCTCAGGTCGAGAAGAGACGAGACGGCCGTCATCAGTTTTCAACCGCGTCAGCTGGCTCTGTCCGATAGACAGATCTCTCGCGAACACTTTTGAGCCTTTGTTCCGCTCAATGGTATCTTTAATACACTTGGTATTAAAGACACGGAGGTCGCGAGTTTGTGCCTTAGAGATCTGCCTATTAATCCGCCGGTAGGCAGCCGCGTCTGCCGATGACTGCAGCCTCATCTCTTGTCTCTCCTTCATTAGCTTGAGAGTATGGTCAGAGAACTTTTCGGTTCTTTTCCTGCGATGTGTCTTAAAGAATTTAGACCCCACAGTATGGACAGTTTCCACGAACCTGTTGTTTAGATCGTCCACAGAAACGCAGTCTGCTAGGCACTCGAATCGGTTCTGCAGTTCGAGTTGGAAGTTTTCGGGATTTTGGATATGAGCACGAGAAGGTCGGAGAGTGGACTTCACCAGTCTGGCCCTTTCCAGCTTTACATTAATATTCAACGTGCCTCTTACCATCCGGTGATCGCTACCGGTTTTCACCCTATTGATCACAGAGACATCATTGAATATATGCCGCTTGGTCGACATAATGAAGTCGATCTCATTTCTCGTGGAACCATCGGGACTCAACCATGTCCATTTTCTGTGTGGCCGCTTCCTGAAGAAGGAGTTCATCATAAAGAGGCCCTCCTTCTCCATGAAGTCGGCCAACATTTGGCCCCTTTGGTTCCTTCGCCCATACCCAAAATGCCCCACTCTCGTCTCTGCACCGCTTCGTTCGCCCAGCCTTGCATTGAAATCTCCCATCACAACGCTGTAATGAGTGGTAGAGGCGTGTATGGCTTTTGATATATCCTCATACAGCGCCTCTACCTCCTCGTCAGAATGTGTCGATGTCGGTGCGTAGACCTGTATAACCTTCAGCGAATACCGTTTGGTGATTCTGAGTATAAGGTACGCTACCCTACTCGACACACTCTTGACTTGTACAATGTTGTTGACGAGGGACTTGTGGACGATGAACCCGACACCACCCTGGGACTGTTGATCGCCCTCCCGGTAGTAAAACAAGTTGCCGGAATTGAGGATTATCGAGTCCTCCCCCTCTCTACGGACTTCAGACAATCCTATAATATTCCAGCGCAACTTGCTCACTGCTTCTTCCAGCTCGATGATCTTTTCGTCGGTCCTCAAAGTGCGTGCGTTATATGTCACCAGGTCCAGTCGTCGGGGTTGGCAGCGGAATCTCGTCCGGAGATTCTTAGCACCCCCTGCCCCGCCATTACCGTGACCGCTGCCAGGGTCAGGAATAGCGAGGCCGCCGGGAACTAGGGGCCATGGTCTTGTGCAAGTATCCATTACAAGGTTTTGCCCATAATGACCACGCTGGGCAGGCGTGTTGGTCATCGCAGGGCTAAACTGATCGCACCCGTGTCGCTGCTGCCCAACACAAGCCTGTGCCATTTGCTCAGTTTAGCCAGTATGAAATGGTTATACCGCCATTTGTCGGTCGTCATAGCCTCGTCAGTAGACTAGCAGGGGGCACCGCGGGCAGGTGAGGTTGACGTTTGGAGCGCTAGATGGAGGTGCGCTCCCTTACCCCCCTAATATTGCATGTGTGCGGGGCGTATTGAAGGATTGATCAATATTATTTCATATAAAAAAAAATATTGTCAATAAAAATATTGACAATAATATTGACTGTGTGGGGGCTGCCTTAGGTGATTGGCACACGGCACCGCTCAACGCCGCGGAGGGCGGTGAAGCGGACGTCGCGGTATGGGCTTGTATGTAATCCGTCGATGCCTAATACGCGTACACCGCCTACTAGCGTTCTTCATACAGGAAACCAAGCGTAATAAAGTTATGCTTCTATGCATTAAACATTTACTGTCAAAAATAATAAAATGAATAAATTATACGTAATAAACTTAACACATTCTCATTCTTTTCGGTGTCCAAATACCACTCAAAAAATCAATATCTATATATATAAAAGAAATTGGTGTTAGTTACACTATTTACCTATAACTCAAGAACGGATGAACCGATTTGGCTGAAAATTGGTGGAGAGGTAGCTTAGAACCAGGAGACGGACATAGGATACTTTTTATACCGTTCGACCGCGTTTCCGTCAAGTCACTATAAAACGTGGTATAACAAAAACGCATCTGACATGGAATAACAAAACGTAAATGACAGCTAAACGTAATTTTGTCTGGTAAAGTAAAGTATGGTAAAAATTTTGACAATTATAAAAAGTGTTATAATAAAGCATTATTGATATTATAAATGCGAAAGTGTGTTTGTTTGTTGGTTTGTCCTTCAATCACGTCGCAACAGAACAGAGGATTGATGCGATTTTTTGCATGGGTATAGTAATGGATGTAGTTGTGGTTCCTCAGACCGGGAGAGCTACTTTTTATGTCGAATAATGAAAGAGTTCCCGCGGGATTTTAAAAACTAAATCCATGCGGACGAAGTCGCGGGCATCAGCTAGTTTAAGATAAATTTTAACCATCCTAAGAAACTATATTAAAAAGCAGAACGTTTGACCATTAAATAAATGACTATAGCTCTATACTAAAATGACGACGGACGACGGATAATAGACAGATTACATTACAAGCCCATATTAAGACGTAAGATCCGCTTCACCGCCCTCCGCGGCGTTGCGCGGTGTCGTATGCCAAACGCCTTACGGAATTCTGTCTGAAACCTAGGCTAAGCATTTATGCTGAGATGTAGGTAACGCAGCACAGCATAGTACAGATTTTGCAATGCAGGGCAGTTGTGGCAGACCAAAGCTGCGAAATAATGCTGTGACGCAGCTAAATGACAACGTTCACGTCCTAGCTAAGTAGCACAAAGAATAGTCAGTTTTTGAGTAAAATGAGTTCATGCTCAGAGTCTGATTTATTATCAAACATAAGGTTCACAACGAACTAATTCTTTTTTTCTGTTAATTTTGCAGCACAAATTATAAAAATTGAGTAAAAAACCTACACGCGTCGCGCAGAAATCTGTGCCGGCATTACAACAAGGCGCAGAGCAGGCTAGACACATTTAAATGTCTGCATTTCACACGTGCCTGCTCCACGCCGTAGCGTAAGTAAGCTATTCTCAGCTTAATGTTCATTGCTCATGCATTACAAAATCTGCTAAAACTTTACTATTTTTTTTTCATTAAAGCCGGCTCATTTTTAGCCCAAAGAATGAGGCAGCTCCTCAGTCACATGTTTGTTTATTTGCTATCGTAACCATCAATGCGTAACGTCCCCATTGATATGCTACGTGAACTAGTCCCGCGCCCTCGGGCCGACCTTGTCTCGACACGGATTTATTCGTGCGTCACTACGTACCAAAGTCTGCGCGTCGCGCATTCGCTCGCTCAACGATTACACCTCTGGTGCTTAGGCCGATCCTAAACATCTATGACCCTAATCTGTAGGGCTAATATCTATCTCAGTTGCTGTCGAAGAACTTTAAACCATGTTTATACGTATGTGAACTGTCAAACCCGCATTTTGTATGACGAAATGCGGGTTTGGCAGTTAGCAACTTTCCATTGTTTGTCACAGCAACTGGAAATGTCAAAATAGAGAATATGGCAGCAGAATCTGAATTCCGGTTCCAGTGATGCTAGCTTAAGGTTCATAGTCCCTAATAAAGGGCGGTAATATACAGATAGGTCGGCCGTAAACATCCGGAATCATATTCAGAATTAAGAAACGGAATTCGGAATCGTAAATAGAATAATTAGACGCTTCCTACAAATTCAAATTGATACTTATTAGGTACTTATATTATGGAAATCCAGAACATTGAACGCCCGTCAGCATCATTCTGGTAAAAAGATCTATTAAAATCAGATCCAGTAAAAATTATACGTACGTATACAAAATTGTATGCAATTCTGTAGCGTTCTGGTTCTGAATTCAGTAGGTAGGTATGTGATTTCGGATGTTTATGATCGTGCTGAAAGGCAAAAAATATTTATACTTAGATTGACCAAAACGATTAAAATGACAAATAATCTCAATTAACAGTTTTACATTACAATTTTATTGTATTGTGATTGTCTTCACACTTCGTAAAACCCATAATTTAGTGGGAGTGGTTATTTATTTAGTGGAATAAGTCGTATTTTATGGGTTATTATTTTTAAGAGTTGGTAAATCCATCTCTTTTCTGAACTCCGGATCGGATCTGATTCCGGCTGTTTGAGGCCAGTTTGAGTCAGCTGCGAGTATCAGTTTGCTGAGATCACTTCAACTAGAACTAATTTAAAACAAGGCCCGTAATTACGCCCGATTGTTCGCTGATTAGACCTTTTTTAATACAAAATAAAGTTAAGTTAACAGCTTAATTAATTAGTTATTTATTTAAACTTTTTAACCGTATACATCCGGTTATTAACCGTTTAAAATATATCTTAATACGTTCCACTTCCACACCTCGTGTTTACACAAATCCAGCATTTCCAGCTTAATTGTATAGTAGCTTTAAATGAAACGTGTTAGTAATTTTAGAACAATGAACCCGCGGATTGAATATTTTATAGGTATAGCTACTTAAGTACAAGTTACTTTATTTTTTGCTGATAGAAAAGCCGAAATAAATATTTAAAAAAAAACTGAATGATGCCCGCAACTTCGTCCGCGTGGATTAAGGTTTTAATTCCCGCGGGAACTCCTTAATTTTCCGGGATAAAATGTAGCCTATGTGTTAACCCTGGGTATGGGCTATCAATATTTCTAATTTCAGCCAAATCGGTTCATTCGTTGTGGCGTGAAAGAGTAACAACCATCCATCCATACATCCATCCTCACAAACTTTCGCATTTATAATATTAGTAGGATAGTAGGATTAGTAGAATAGGATAGGTTAGGATAGGCTACCACAGATATACCTACCACAGAGATCACAGAGTATTTGTAATATATTATGGTATTTTAACCAACTTATTTACATACCAACCCAATGTAATTTTAATTTCACGAAAAGATTTATTTACCTAATTTAATTAAATTTAATCTTACCTAAAGAGATGTGAGATCTTACCAAAAAAGGAAAAAAAAAGTCGTGTGGTGTCGTGGGACACCAGAAAGAAATATTAATTTCAAGTTCTATTCGAGGTATAAAGAAAATAATCGACCGAGCGAAGCGAAGGTCTTTGAGTCTACTTGAGTGAATTTGCACTTGTCCGTCCGTCCGTCCGTCCGTCCGTCCGTCCGTCCGTCTGTCAGAGCCTTATAACTTCTGAATTACTGAACGTAATTACTTCAATTTTAGATATAATATGTAAACCGATGGCCTCCAGCCGAAAATGGCTTAAAAAATTATAAAAATCTTTATTTCAGGGGGGCTCTCATAGAAGCGAATGCGAAGAAAAAAAAAAAATTTTGCGTTTCATAGGTTTACAGTACCTCATTTTAAAGATAATTTAGAACAGAGTACAAAAGTATTTTTTTTTAATTTTTTTCCTAAAATTGACGAAATGGGGGGCTTTCAAAGTGGAGATTATATTTGACCTCACAACGGAATAACCATTGAAAGCTGGGGCTTGAAAGTTTTACAATTTTAGCGTAATATCATGTACTTGAACAACAAATACTAAAATTAGATAAATGTAATAAGGAAACTAAATTATTTAACTTTTAATGAGCAGCAACAACAGAACTTCACAATGATGTCAATAGATGGCGCTCTCATCTCATATAGCAAATGCAGCTTTATGTAACATACCTATTATTCAATTAAAATTATTATTTAGTCATTTAGCAAACATCAATAAAACTTCACGTTGCAGTTTGTTTTTACATGTTTCTGATCGTGTCGATAGTTGACGCTGTGTACAAGTAATTTAATTTGAATGTTCCAAAAAACTATACCTAAGTTTGATTGAGGCCTTGAGGATTTCACTATAACAGTTCCCTAACCTTTACGGGCTACCTATGTTAAGTTAGTTGACACTTTCTGTCAACTTTGTTATTACGAACCTCTACGGGACAACTAAAGGTGAAAATGACATTGGGATGTTAGGATTGTATTTAGGGGCTACCTATGTAAAGAGACTTCTACAAATGGGATGATTTAGGTATGGTTGGTGAAAACGGGCATAATAATAATGTCAATTTTGATCGTCAATTATGGGAAACCGTTACCGCGAGGTCTCAGTTCGGGGCGAACCACTAGTTATTCGGGTATACATTTTTTATCATGATTTTTTTATCGATAAAAAATCCAAATGACCCCCAGGGAAGCCTAAATATCGATTTTATAAAATATTAAAATTAAAAAAATAATTTTATAAAATAAAAAATGAAAATACACACATCAAAAGTGTCTAGGGATCAACATATATTTTTGCAATAACTTTTCTCCTGATTGATATTAATTAAAATTTTCTTTAAGGATTCATCAAATAAAGTGTTTTCGTTTGTCACAGTAACGATAAACCAAGTCACCTTTGCATTAATAAAGAAATTTGCCATTTTCCTAATAAAGGGATTTTTGACATTTGAACCACTAACATTAAAGTTCGAAAAAAAGACTGAAATAACAGTTTTCTTTAAAATTTTATTGGGTAACTTAAACAATTAATAATCCGTGTTTCTACCGCGAACACTAACAACACAAGAACATCGGTTTGGCATACTCAAAATGAGTTCATCCAAATCACGCTGTGGAATGGCCGCCCATGTTCGTTGCAACAACAAAAAAAGGTCTTCTTGCCACTGGATACCGAGGATATTCGGCAGAGCTCTTCTCTGTAGCATATCCCATGCATGCTCAATCGGGTTCAAGTCTGGCGACTGAGCAGGCCAGGGCAGGACATTGATGTTAGCTGCGGCGAGAGTCTGTCTTACAACTCTTGCGGTGTGCGGTCGTGCATTATCATGCATTAACTGAAATAAGGGACCGATTTGCACTTGTAGAGGAACGATGACGTCTGATACAATCGTCTCAGCATAAATTTGAGCGTTGAGGTTGCCTCTGATCCAAATCAACTCAGTTCTTCCGCCGATCCAAATACCCGCCCATACCATGATGGTTCCACCACTATAAGGAGGGACTTCCTGGCAGGATTTTAATCGCTGATTATGAAATTATGAAATGCACCAAAAAGGATCCATATAAATTTATAAAATCATAAATTTATTACAAAGCCACATCTCAATCTCAAGAAATCCGCATAAAAATGCTTGATCCCTAGACACTTTTGATGTGTGTATGTTTGCGCGCCCCCGGGTGGGCTCGAACCACCAGTCTTTCGGTTGGCGGCCGCGCGCGGGCCAATTGAGACACGGGAGCGATGCACAACTTGTTGAAATTATTATTTATGATATTTTTTAGGCCATCAAAAAGTGTCGTAAGTGTCGGTACAACTTTTGGTCTTAATTTCCGTCTAGGCCCCTTTCGCAACGCGCGATAAGGAACTTCGTTCCAAAAATTCATTCAAATAATGGTTACGAAGAAATTTTGTTGTTTTTGTTCTCATATCTCTCAGTGTGTATGTAAAATGTAGTGTACTAAATATTACATTATTATTTTTAAGACCATTATTATTAAAATATTCATGGTAATAATAATGGTCTCTGCAATTGTTTTTGGTCAATGAAATAGTTTGTTCAGAATCTGTAACTTAATTGATATTAGGTATAACCTTTGACAAATGAACCACGGGACCAGTAACGCGCCTAATGCTACTGGTCCAAGATCCCAGTGCCGCCAGACCTAAGTTATTTTCTCAGCAATTATTTGTGTACGATAGAGTACTGTTCTAATGTCCTTTCAGTAAATGCGTACCAGCTAGATTGTGCCGACGGCCAATTTCCAGATACCAGGTGCTAAAGGTAGGTAAAAACTAGAATAACTTATCTTAAATTCTCAGGGCTGATTTTCATATATGTTTTAAAGAATATTGTAAAAATTAATAAATTAATACTGCCAGACGCTTACCGCCGGCGGTTACTTTAGCCAGACGCTTTGAAGCTCCCAAAAAAATATATAATTTAAGTTAACTTATATTCTCAGTTCTGATTTTTATACATGATACTCAGGGAACTATTGTGATATTATCTGTAAGCTGCCAGACCTATTGGAAGGGTCAATCATCCCCCCAGACACACATTATGCGTCCCCATATGTATGAGTGTAGTATATATAAGTAAGTGATCGTATTTTATTAAACAGTATTAACTCAAACCTCGTCAAGTGTAGTCATTTCAAACATCCCTTAACTGATCGACCCTACACACCACATGGCGACCCTGCCGAACGCTTAAAGCCGCGTAGCCGAGGTGTCCGGTTACCGAGTGCATATAAAAAACTATAATGCGTTTCTAATAAGAAGCCCGACGGCTAAACAGTTATAAAATAATGTGATTAGAGAAAAAAAATGATAATGTGGCTAATATCTTACTATTGACTGATATTATAATGAAGTGACTAATTTAATAAAAATTTATTTAAGAAAATTAGTAGTCTACGTGAAAAATAAAATATCAAAAGTGGACGATTACGAAAAATAAATTATTAAATAAGGACGAACTTAATAAAATATATTATGTGCGTGATTACTGATAAGCTACGTGAAGGTGCTCTACGAAGGATCCTGAGGCTGTCCAGTCATGGTACTAAGGGAAATCAAGAGGATCAATCCAGCGCCGCAGTAATTTAAAAAAAAAAGTTTATAAGTGCAAAGTTTATTAGTGTCAAAGTTTAAAAAGCGGTTTTCGGACTTCGATATCATGACGTTATTATTTTATGAACTGCAAGATTTACCGTTTTATTTTAATAGAATAATAAGGTATGTAATGTAATTCTAACATAGAATAAGTAACATAAATAGAGTATTTCTGTTGTGTATTCACTAAATTCCTGTAGTGAGCTATTTAATAGGTAATTATTGTACGAGTACTATATTTGTCCCATGTCGGAAGATTTATTGGCTATATCGGATGAGTTAGAATCAATAAGAGTAGGATTAAGAAAATTAGGTCCAGACAGAAGAAAAAAGTATCCTGAATTGATTAACGAAAAATTTTTAAAATCAAAGAGGCTATATCAGTGTTCTAAGGATTTATGTACTAATATATTAAATAAAAAATTGTTTACAGTTCAATTTACAGAATTAAGTCTTAACAGTTTACTTGACAAAGTAGAGTGTAATTTTCAGAAAATTAAGGAATATTGTCAAGATAATTTTAACGTTCTTTTAAAAATGGAGACGTTTAATTTAAAAACGGCAGCAAGCTTGGTTCCGGTGATGGATGGAAAAGAGGAGACATTAGAAAAAATTATTGACAGTTTAGAACTTTATGAGAGTTGTTTAAGCGAACCAAAGTGTAGGAAATAATTAGCTACGTTTGCTTTAAAAACTAGATTAACTAAATCAGCTAAACTTAGACTCAAACAAGAGTATGACTCGTGCGCTGATTTGGTGAAAGATATGAAATCGTTTTTAGTAACAAAAAAGTCACCTAATTCGTTGTTAACACAACTGAACAATATGTCACAAAATGAAATGTCAATTTCTGAATATGCTTCACGTATTGAAGAACTATTTGTAGATTTAACTACTTCTCAGGCTGATTCTAATGAAAAGGCGTATGAAATTTTAAAACCCATAAACCAACAGATGGCAATTAAAAAATTTTCGGATGGGTTACGCAATAAGCGTTTAGGTACCATAATTTCAGCTAGAAACTATACGGAGCTGAAGGACGCAGTACGAGCTGCGCAGGATGAGGAGTTAGCATCGACCTCAATGAGCTCGACCTCAATAATGAATATGCGAGGCAATATTCAAGGTAAGTTTCGAGGATCTTATCAATCTTCGATTCGAGGGCGTGGTCGTTATCCTCAGAGAGGTTTTCGTGGTTATTCTAACCAATGTAGAGAATTCAAATAACTACAACAATTCACATAAATATCAGACTCATAACTATAATCGAGGAGGACGATATACGCAATCGAATCGACGTCGAATTTACCGTAATTTTAGCAATTGTGCTCTGCCTCGACAACATAAGCAAATTAATTATGGCGAATTTGAGTATAAAACTAGTAATGATAATAACATGTCTCAGTCTCAAGATGCAGTAGAAAGCAATCAAAGTAAAAAACAGTTTTTTCGTGCCTAAAGAACATAAAATTTTGACATGTGACATAAGTAATGCAAATTACATCGCATTATATGTGAACAATACTAGGTGTTCTTGGCTACTTGACACTGGAGCATCGTTATCAGCTGTAAATGCTTGTATTTTACCAAAAAATGTACAAATTTATACAGACAATATTGTTATTAACGGTATTGGAGGAAAAAGTATTTCGAAGGGTTATGATTATTTAACTGTAAAAACTCACGATAATTCGTATTTTAAACATAAATTTTATTTATTTGAAAAACTACCATGTCACTCAGATGGTATCATCGGCCAAGATTTTTTCGATAAATTCAATTCAGTGACGTTTGATTTAGAAAACTCTATTTTAACTTTAAAAAATCATGAAAAATGTCATAACTTAACGTTGTATAGGAGACCAGTAATTAGTAAGGAATTTTTAAATATTCCGCCCCGATGTGAATCTATACATTATATACAGTTAGATACAAATATAACTGAAGAATGTATTGTACTTCCGAAACAGATTCAGGAAAACATATTTTTGGCAAGTGTTATAGTAAAACCTGAAAACAATATTATTCCGATACGAATTCTCAATACAGGCGACAATAATATTTTATTACCTATTTTTAAACCCGATTTAGGACTGTTAAAAAATTACAATCTTTGTTCATTTAGTAAACTCGAGTCGAATTCCAAACGTTCAAGTATTTTGCTATCGTTGTTAAAGTTAGACCACTTGAGTTCTCACGAACGTCAAACAATTGAGTCCCTTTGCTCAAAATATGCTGACATATTTCAACTGCCAGGTGATAAACTTACAACAACTCAAGTTTATGAGCAGTCGATTGTTTTAAAACAAGACTCGAAACCCGTATATACCAAACCTTATCGCATTCCTAACAGTTTGAAACCCGAAGTTGAGAGGCAAATAAATAAATTGTTACAAGATGACATTATCGAAGAAACGTGCAGTGAGTGGTCCAGCCCTATTTTGTTAGTACCAAAAAAGTCGGATACAGGTAAAAGTTGGAGGTTAGTGGTGGACTATCGAAAGCTAAATGAAAAAATACAAGACGATAAGTTCCCATTACCAAATATCACTGAAATTTTAGATTCATTGTCAGGAGCTGTTTGTTTTTCTCATTTAGATCTAAGTCAATCCTATTATCAAGTTTCACTTTCTCCCGAAAGTCGTAATGCCACAGCATTTACAACGAATACAGGACAGTATCAAATGAAAAGATTACCGATGGGTTTAAAAATAAGTCCCAGTGCTTTTTTGCGCGTAATGACAGTAGCAATGTCAGGCCTTACTTATGAAAAATGTTTTATATACCTCGACGATCTTGTTATATTTGGTAGAAATTTAGAAACACATAATAAAAATCTTCTGGATGTTTTTCAAAGGTTGAGAAAAGTAAATTTAAAGCTAAATCCATGTAAATGTCAATTTTTAAAAACGGAAATAGTATACTTAGGACACAGTGTGACGAAGGATGGTATATTACCAGATCCAAATAAAATTTCAATAATTAAAAATTATCCTATACCGAAGAATTCAGATGATGTAAGGCGTTTTGTTGCTTTTAGTAATTATTATAGGAAATTTATAAAAAACTTTGCTGAAGTAACATTACCTTTAAATAGGTTATGCAGAAAAAATGTACCGTTTTTGTGGACAGTGGAGTGTGAACAGTCATTCCAATCACTGAAAGAAGCTTTAATGTCCCCACCTATTCTACAATATCCCGATTTTTCAACAAATAGTGAGTTCATCCTACAAACCGATGCATCTGGTACAGCGATAGGAGCCGTACTTTGCAATAAAGATTTACGACCCGTAGCTTACGCTAGTCGGCCCTTGAATAAGGCAGAAAAAAACTACCCAACTATTCAAAAGGAATTACTTGCTATTGTATGGGGTATTAAATATTTTCGTCCATATTTGTTTGGAAAAGCTTTTACTATTATGACTGACCACAAGCCATTGGTATATTTGTTTGGAATGAAAGATCCTAGTAGTAGATTATTAAAATTTCGCTTAACGTTAGAAGAGTATGACTATAAAATTGTGTATGTAAAAGGAAAAGATAATCCGGTCGCAGACGCGTTATCTAGAATAATAGTTACCTCAGACGATTTAAAGGAGATGAGTAATAACATCATGGCTGTTATGACCAGAGCACAGAGGAGAAGAGAGGAAGAGGAACGTGAAAGGCATTTCGATAAGAGTGTAATCCCTAGTGTAGCCAATGACAAACGGCCTGATCAACCGCGAGTCGTGGAAATATTAAGGATTCCTAATAATTCTGTAGAAATGTTATTAATGGAAAGTAAAAAGCTTAGAGAATTAGAAAAAAATAAATTGATAAGCACGAAAAGTGAGTGTTTCATGTATAGTTCTTGCAAAAATATAATATACGTAAATCTTGATTATAGATTACAATTTACGCGAGCCGAATTTGTAATTAAATTGAGTGAATTTTGTAAGAATATAAACGTCGACGAAGTTTGTATTATAAAAAATAATGAAAATGAAATGTTTATTAAAAGTTTAATTAATGAAATAAAAAGTAATGGTTACTACCAAGGACCAAGAATTTGTATCTTGCGAGGCGTTAAAAGAATAATTGAAGAAAATGATAAAAAGTTTATTATTAACGATTATCATTTGCTACCCACTAGCGGGCATGCAGGGGTACGTAGAATGGTAAATAATATAAAACGACAATTTTATTGGCCAAATATAGAAAAGGACGTCCGTGAATTTATTCGTAAGTGCGTAAAATGTCAAAAGATGAAATATTCAAGGCATACCGTTGAGCCCATGGTTGTGACGACAACCGCCACGTGTGCGTTTGAAAAAATTTATTTGGATTTGATGGGTCCATTGGATAAGGACGTAGAGGGTAACGTTTATATACTTACCATACAGTGCGATTTAACTAAGTATGTAGAAGCATATCCATTAGCAAATAAGGAAACTGTAACTGTAGCTAGGTCTTTAGTTAATAATTTTATATTAAGATACGGTATTCCTAAGTTTATGGTAAATGACAGGGGGTCTGAATTCTTATCTTCTACTATGACAGAAGTGTGTAAATTGCTAGAAATAGAAAAACTCAATTCCACTGCATATCACCACGAAACAATAGGTTCACTTGAAAACACTCATAAACATCTTGCTTCATTTCTCCGTATTCAGTGCGATAAACACCCCGAGACTTGGAGCCATTGGCTTCCCTTTTGGTGTTTTTCATTCAATAATACTGTGCATACTTCAACCAATTATACACCTTACGAACTAGTGTTTGGTAAAACTTGTGAACTCCCCAGTAGAATAAGAAATAGTGTAGAACCATTATATAATATAGATAATTATAGTGAAGAATTAAGATATAGGCTACAATTAGCACAACAAGATGCTCGTCAAAATTTATTGAATGTAAAACAAAATAGAAAAAGTTCATATGACAAGAAAGTTAATACAATAAAATATAACAAAAATGATTTAATTTTAATAAAGAATGAAACAGGAAATAAGCTCGATAGTTTATATTTAGGACCATATAGAGTCATAGAAGACTTATCACCTAATGTAAAAGTCGATATAAATGGGAAAATTGATAGTGTGCATAAAAATCGCACAAAATTATATAGCAACTGAAACATACTGTATTCCTACCATATAATTATGTATTTACTATAGTTTAACACCAATGTATTTTTTTTTCTCTGTTATGATTATAAGTTTATAGTTGTAAGAAAATTTATTTTATAAGACAAATTATAACTGTCAATTCAAAAAAAAAAATGTAATTGTATTAATTTTTTTTTATCACTCCGTGGGAGGTGTAGTATATATAAGTAAGTGATCGTATTTTATTAAACAGTATTAACTCAAACCTCGTCAAGTGTAGTCATTTCAAACATCCCTTAACTGATCGACCCTACACACCACATGAGCGCTAGAATATGATTCACTTGTTTAAGTATGTGAGAGATAATATCATCATACTATAATATTATAAATGCGAAAGTGTGTTTGTTGGTTTGTCCTTCAATTACTCTGCAACAGAGCTACGGATCGACGTCATTTTTTGCCTGGGTATAGCTTGCAGAAGATATTGCAATACGTCGTCTAAAAGTGTTAAGCTGCTAACTCCATTTTTATCACTTTTGAGTTTTTGGTATCGTTGGAAAGAGAAAAAAGAGTCCTAAAACTGTAGAAAATGCTAAATCCATCAGACTAGTACAAAACAACAAAAAGCAAGCCCAATCATATCTGATAACTCCACCATATCAACTTTTCGCGCGTAAAAGTTGACAACTCCACCATTTTGTTCGAACGCACTTGCTAGGACAAGTTGTCCGCAATATTTTATTGGAAAAGAAATACAAAACGAGGTTAATATGTCTGTCTTAACGTCGAGAGTTTATCTATTACCTGAGTGGCAGACCAAAAAGTCTCTTTATGATTTTTATGAATCAGACTGGTGACGCTTACGAAAGGGTAACTCAGAACCATTAACAAGCACAGCGTTCTATAAAATTATGGAAGACAGAAAAATTTCTCTATTTCGTCCGAAAAAGGACAAATGTGAAAAGTGTGCTAATTACAAGCAAGGAAATGTCGAAGAAACCGAGTACCGCTTACACGTGGAGAAAAGATGATGCTAGAAAAGAAAAATCTAATAACAAAGATTGGACAATTGTGTTGTCTTTTCCGTCGATACACAGGCCGTTTTGCCTGAATTTAAAAAATAAGGACGCCTACTCTTATTTGTGGAATGAGTGTGAGGGTGGCATGAATGCTGAAGAATTTGCTTCCATTTGGGTGGATTTTTTAGAAAAAAAAGTTATGCCAAATTTGCCAGCTGGATGTAATAGAATTATATTTAATTCTGATGGCTGTGGGTACCAGAACCGGAATGCAGCGATGTCAAACGTGTTGCTTAATACAGCCGCAGAAAAACATAATCTATAGATAGAACAAAAATATTTAGAAGTGGGTCACACCCAGATGGAAGTGGATTCTATGCATTCTGCCATCGAAAGACAGACGAAAAACAAGGTGATTAACGTCCCTGCAGATTACATTGACGTCATCAAAACTGCTCGGAAGGAGCCATACTATGTCCAGTATTTGAGTCACAACTTTTTCAAAAAGTTTGATAGTGTCCAATCACTCCAATCCTACAAAGTATAAGACCAGGAAAGTCAGTTGGAGATGCAAAAGTAAATGATATTCGTGCACTCCAGTACAGTCCTACTGGCATTGTTTTTTACAAATTGAGATTTGCTGAACCGTGGTCAGAGCTGCCACAAAGAAAAACCACTGTCAATCCTAAGTACTACCATGAATTGGAAAATCTACACGAAAATCGATTGCCCATAAAAGATCGCAAATTCCAGGACTTACAACAGATCAAATTAGTTCTTCCAAAAGATTACCATGAATTTTAAGATAATCTGCCACATTAGGCTTTGGTTATATTATCTTCTTCTTAGCGTGTCGGTGGTAAGCGATAATGGTCGTCCTAAATGGATTTAGCCCAGAATTTTGCAACATTGACTGCGTTATCACTCGCAGTCATAAGCTCCCCCTGATTGGAGGCGTTAGGGCACGCAGGACATGAATGAGAGGTGGATCATCGTTTTAGGGGTACCACACGAACAGTTTAAATTGTCGCCATCTGTGAACCCCTACTTGAGCATATTATCCTTGTTCTGGCCGACTCCAGTCCGCAACCAGTTGAGGGACTTCCAGGTGGCCCTTGGCAGTTTGTGTCCAGGTGGGAGGCTCTCAGAAGGGTGCACAAACGGAGTATATTATATTAAGTTGATTAGAAAGAAAAAAAACTTTTCCTGTAAATTTATTTCGTAAAATAAGTTATAAAAATATTATTTTTAAGTAAAATTTGTCATACCAAAGTAATTTAATTAGACTGTTGTAAAAAATAAAAAATGGTAACTCCGTATCTCGGTTGTTGTCTATGGTCATATTATAAAAAGAAATTGTTATAACTCCTTTTTTTATCGATAACTTTTTTATAATACAAGTCAGAATATTGTAGGTAATTAAAATAGTTAGTAAATTTTATTCCTTACCAACGGTATTTTCAGTTTTTCATTTTACTGGCTACTATTAAAATAGGATAGTTTTATTTGTCTCCTGAAAATGTATACTTTTGGAGTTAGCAGGTTAACACTTTTAGACGACGTAGTTCTCTCTCTCTAGATCCTAAGCTATACCCTAGCTACTATGTTCTAGCGCTCATACATATGGGGACGCATAATGTGTGTCTGGGGGGATGTTTGACCCTTCCAATAGGTCTGGCAGCTTACAGATAATATCGCAATAGTTCCCTGAGTATCATGTATAAAAATCAGAACTGAGAATATAAGTTAACTTAAATTATATATTTTTTTGGGACCTTCAAAGCGTCTGGCTAAAGTAACCGCCGGCGGTAAGCGTCTGGCAGTATTAATTTATTAATTTTTACAATATTCTTTAAAACATATATGAAAATCAGCCCTGAGAATTTAAGATAAGTTATTCTAGTTTTTACCTACCTTTAGCACCTGGTATCTGGAAATTGGCCGTCGGCACAATCTAGCTGGTACGCATATACTGAAAGAACATTCGAACAGTACTCTATCGTACACAAATAATTGCTGAGAAAATAACTTAGGTCTGGCGGCACTGGGATCTTGCTCTATTTATTGCTTGCTGATGAATTTCGATGCTTCTTCAATGAGTAATATTTTTTTTATCGTTATTGATCCGCACCGCAGTCACATCACTTTTACTAAATTTAAAAGTTTGCAACCTTGTGCGCTATGTAATAAAATCTAATTTTACAAAATGATAGGGTGTATAGTACGAGATCTGGCTGCAGAATATACATCTACGATGTTGCCTATCAAAATGTGACCGCTAGTATTTTTAATTAAATTGGGTACCACTGTACTTTATTTGTACTACCATACGTACGTTTGTTGTTGTTGTTGTTTGGTGGTCATTATGTTACTACCGGTGCAAACAGTAGTAGAAACGACTTAATAAATAGGTACTCCAAAAGAAATCTTCCTTTTCAAAATGACAAATTTTAAAATTACAAAAAAAATCAATATTGATGAAAAACAAAACCCCTTGGTTTTTACTTATATAACTTGGTTGGTTTACTTGGTTGGTGATATAAAAGAAAATATTAGATTTTATTCAAGTATTCAACCATCTGTTACATAATAATCTAAATATATAAAAGGCAAAGGTGACTGACTGACTGACTGACTGGTCTATCAACGCACAGCTCTAACCACTGGACGGATCGGGCTGAAATTTTGCACACAGATAGTTATTATGACGCAGACGTCCGCTAAGAAAGGATTTTTGAAAATTCCAACTCCAAGAGGGTTAAATGGGGGTTGAAAGTTTGTATAAAAGTCCGTCATATATCAAATTATTTTTCATGTAATATCCATGAAACTATAATTTTTGCCCTTTCGATAAAAAAATAAGAAATACGTGTTTCGCAAATTTTGAAAATTCCACCCCCAAAGACTTCAAATAGGGGATGAAAATTTGTATAAAAGTCCAGATTTTTAAGTTAATTTTCAAGTAATATCCATCAAACTTGGTACTTTAGCTTTCATCTAAATATATAAAAGGCAAAGGTGACTGACTGACTGACTGACTGGTCTATCAACGCACAGCTCTAACCACTGGACGGATCGGGCTGAAATTTTGCACACAGATAGTTATTATGACGCAGACGTCCGCTAAGAAAGGATTTTTGAAAATTCCAACCCCAAGAGGGTTAAATGGGGGTTGAAAGTTTGTATAAAAGTCCGTCATTTATCAAATTATTTTTCATGTAATATCCATGAAACTATAATTTTTGGCCTTTCGATAAAAAAAATAAGAAATACGTGTTTCGCAAATTTTGAAAATTCCACCCCCAAAGACTTCAAATAGGGGATGAAAATTTGTATAAAAGTCCAGATTTTTAGGTAAATTTTCAAGTAATATCCATCAAACTTGGTACTTTAGCTTTCATCTAAATATATAAAAGGCAAAGGTGACTGACTGACTGACTGACTGACTGGTCTATCAACGCACAGCTCTAACCACTGGATGGATCGGGCTGAAATTTTGCACACAGTTAGTTATTATGACTTAGACGTCCGCTAAGAAAGGATTTTTGAAAATTCCAACCCCAAGAGGGTTAAATGGGGGTTGAAAGTTTGTATAAAAGTCCGTCATTTATCAAATTATTTTTCATGTAATATCCATGAAACTATAATTTTTGGACTTCCAATAGGGGATGAAAATTTGTATAAAAGTCCAGATTTTTAAGTTAATTTTCAAGTAATATCCATCATACTTGGTACTTTAGCTTTCATCTAAATATATAAAAGGCAAAGGTGACTGACTGACTGACTGACTGAGTGACTGACTGGTCTATCAATGCACAGCTCTAACTACTGGACGGATCGGGCTGAAATTTTGCACACAGATAGTTATTATGACGTAGACGTCCGCTAAGAAAGGATTTTTGAAAATTCCAACCCCAAGAGGGTTAAATGGGGGTTGAAAGTTTGTATAAAAGTCCGTCATTTATCAAATTATTTTTCATGTAATATCCATGAAACTATAATTTTTGGCCTTTCGGTAAAAAAAATAAGAAATACGTGTTTCGCAAATTTTGAAAATTCCACCCCCAAAGACTTCCAATAGGGGATGAAAATTTGTATAAAAGTCCAGATTTTTAAGTTAATTTTCAAGTAATATCCATCAAACTTGGTACTTTAGCTTTCATCTAAATATATAAAAGGCAAAGGTGACTGACTGACTGACTGACTGGTCTATCAACGCACAGCTCTAACCACTGGACGGATCGGGCTGAAATTTTGCACACAGATAGTTATTATGACGTAGACGTCTGCTAAGAAAGGATTTTTGAAAATTCCAACCCCAAGAGGGTTAAATGGGGGTTGAAAGTTTGTATAAAAGTCCGTCATTTATCAAATTATTTTTCATGTAATATCGATGAAATTTTAATTTTTGGGCTTTCGATAAAAAAATAAGAAATACGTGTTTCGCAAATTTTGAAAATTCCACCCCCAAAGACTTCCAATAGGGGATGAAAATTTGTATAAAAGTCCAGATTTTTAAGTTAATTTTCAAGTAATATCCATCAAACTGGGTATTTTGCCTTTCAATTGAAAATAAAGTACGCGTTTGACAGGTTTTAAATGTTCAACTCACAATGGAGTTAAATAGAGGGTGAATGATTGTTATTAAGTCTGTCGTTTTTCAACTTATGAATAACCATGAAACTTGGTATGCTGGCTTTTTACGGAGATACGAATCGCGTTAGGTTGGATTTTAATTACCAATAAATTTCTAACTCAACGTGAGCTAACCAACCGCTAAGAAACCATTTTTGAAAATTCAACCTCTAAGGGGGTAAAATAGGGGTTTGAAAAATCGAACTTAACGTGAGCGAAGCCGCGGGCAAAAGCTAGTTAAACATATAAGCAAATTAAAAATTTAAAAAATGTATCTTATATTTCCGTGACTCTTATTTAAAAAATCATCGGAGCCCTCATTTACACTATCATCGCAGCTATCACTTTCATCGCTACAAATATCAGATTCGTCGACATTATCGGAAGATTTGTTCATGAAATCACATAGCACACTCTTAACTTGCATTGGAGTTGAGTCTCTCAGGAACCATGTTGGTTTTAGAAAACTATCTAATAGCAGCCAGCCATTATTTTCCGCGCAAAATCTGATACATTCCGACTTAGTGGCATTTAAACACATCGAATTAACAGATTGTCCATAAAAATTGTTGTTTGAAAGATTTCCAGAACGGTGGAATGTGCGTTGAGTCTAAACCTTTAATTCTTTTTATGTTGCATTTTTTATGTTATAATAAAAATATCGCAGCTGTTCAGTTGAGAACACTAGCATTCGACGCATGCGCAGTGACTTTAAATCATCGCGGTCGTACAGCTGGCAACCGCTATCCTCGTCTGACTAGTTATGTATACGCGCTAACTCTCTTTCACTCTACATTAAATATTTACCATCTTTAACAACCAGCAACCCTTATTTGCGGCCAGATTTAACTAAGCAATCGTATATCATAATAAACAGAAATAATTAGCTTTAATTTGATATAATATAAATAATAAATGTACCTTATGAACGTATAAATGTATCAAAATCATACCTGTATATACTTGGCTACGAAGAGGTGCGGCCAAGTGCACAACGGCATCCGTGATTTTTCAGTATTTACATATATTGCCGTGAAGAGGACGATATTTTATTTAAAAAACCAGTGAATGAATTTTTTTTCCGAAAAATCAATTAACAATAATTTAATTAAAAATAATAGCAACCACATTTTGATAGGCAACCTGGTAAATGTTCTCTTCATCATAAATATATGCGTAAAAATTTGGTTTTTAGCAAACACTTGATGAGTGCACTCTTGAGAGTGAATTCTGCAGCCGGATCTTAGACTAGTAGTCTCGTTACACAGTTTTGCTTGTCAATTTGATTTTTGTTATTCATTTTAAATTCGAATCTAAACCTAAGTACTATGTAGTGATGGTTGAAATTGCTATACACAGCTATACAAAAGTAAAATAGTAGTAAGTAGTCTCGTGTTGTACTTGCGTGTTCAAATTTAAACCTTATTTGTAGCAAGCAAAGGTTGAAATTGTTTAAAAAAGAAACAAAAAGTAGTCTCGTGGGGAGTGTGGTTAAGTCACAACTCAACTTACGATTATCACTCCGATTTTAACGAGATATTACGTACTAGATCACCTAAACGATGAAATTCTCGATTATTATTTATAAATAAATTATTATTTATATTGATTATTATTTATAAATAGCTATTATGCAACTGCATCGTAATGAGGGTCATTTTAATTCGAGTGCTGTATTTTGATACGAGGCTTGCCGAGTATCAAAATAGGATAGTACGAGAATTAAAATGACTAATTACGTTCAGTTGCATACAAGATTTTATCTACGACAAGGAAAATAAAATCATTAACAAGATACGCCGTAGGCTCAATAAAGTAACAAAAAGTAACTCCGTAAGCCGCCACCAGCCGCCTGTGGCGCCTCTGTCAACAAAAAGTAACTCCGTAAGCCGCCACCAGCCGCCTGTGGCGCCTCTGTCATATGAACGGTACAAAAGTGCCAGAACTCAGAGCCTTAGCTTTAGGTATCCTATTTTAAGAAGATAACCATTTCGATTCAGCTCCCATACAACGAGCTGCATCGAAATGAGAAGCAAAACCGAAAGAGGGTTCATTTCGATTCAGGTATCAAATTCGAAATTGGAACTTTTCGATGTTGGAGTAGATAAACAGTTTTTATAAGTGCACAAGATTTGAATCCATTACATTGTGGCAGAGGGGAAGGATCTTGCGAGGCGAGTCCAATTACGGTACTAAATATCATTCGTCTATGGGTATAACATTGCAAAACATAGATACCTGCGGAATTGAGAACCTCCTCTATACATAAATATTATAATATTATAAATAAAAATATATTATATAGAATTAATATTATAGAAAATATATTATATTTTTGGGAGGAGGTTCTCAATTCCGCAGGTATCTATGTTTTGCAATGTTATACCTAATATCAATTAAGTTACATATTCTGAACGAACTATTTCATTGACCAAAAACAATTGCAGAGACCATTATTATTACCATGAATATTTTAAAGAATTGTAAAGGTAAATAAAAAAGCTGCTCCGGACAAAGTCGTTTAAATGACATGAATTTTGTAATGGGTGTTACGACACAATATAGTAGCTGCCAGACGTCTAGACTCTCTAGACGGTCCGTCGCGTCGGCCTGAAGGCTCTTCTCAGGAAGGCCCAAATACTGCCTCACCCTCCACTAGTCCTCTTTCCTCTGCCCGGCCAGACCGAGTAGTAGGTACTACTAAGATTACGTAATATCGACGTACATAATAATTCAATGATATCGACGCACCTAAATTGCGCAATTTTGTGGACGCGTTTTATTCAATCCTACTAATATTATAAATGCGAAAGCACAGAATATATAATAGTACTACGAAAGTTTGTGAGGATAATATTATGTATGGATGGATGTTTGGATGGATGTTTGTTACTCTTTCACGCCACAACGAATGAACCGATTTGGATATAGATATAGATTTGAAGCTGGGAATGGAGATAGCTCATACCCAGGATTAACACATATGCTACTTTTAATCCCGGAAAATTACAGAGTTCCCGCGTGAATTAATTCGCGGGTATCATAAAACTAGACGATGCCTGCGACTTCGTCCGGGTGGATTGAGGTTTTTTGATTCCCGCGGGAACTCTTTAATATTTCGGAATAACCTGTGTTTTAATGAATGAACCAGTGGTAGACTCGTCGACGATTCAAAAGCACTTGTAAAAAAGTTTATTTGAATAAAAAACATTTCTATTCTATTTCTATTCTATTCTAATCCTGGGTATGAGCAATCTTCATTCCAGCCAAATCGGATCATTCGTTGTACCGTGAAAGAGTAACAAAAATCCATCCATCCATCCTCACAAACTTTCGCATTTGTAATATTAGTAGGTAGGATGTGCAAAATTTAATCTTCAAGGAATTTCTCAGCTAAGTAACCAACGTTTCAAGTTTTTTAAATTATTGACTTTAAGTATATACCTAATTATTACTATAGAATAAAATTACAAACTTATTTAAATAAAAATTCCATAGTAATTAATTCGTATAAAATTATTGTGTTGTGTTCTTTTTCGGTGTTTGTAAAAAAATCTTTAATTAATGTGTATGGGTACATTCAAATTAGTCGCGTTTGTATACATTATAACAATTACATGCACCCGAAGGCTGCCCAGACACGGTCCATATTACTGTCAATATTTACGAATATTGTCAATAATATTGCGTGTGTGCGGGGCGTATTGAAGTATTGATCAATATTTTTTCACATAAAAACAAATATTGTCAATATTTTATTGACAATAATATTGACTGTGTGTGGGCAGCCTTAGATCTGTTTTGTTTTATGGCTGCCTATTGTCAATAAAAATATTGTCAATTTTTTTTATATGAAATAATATTGATCAATCCTTCCATACGCCCCGCACACACGCATTATTATTGACAAGATTCGTAAAATATATTGACAATAATATGGACCGTGTGCGGGCAGCCTATAAATAACGTTACCCTCCAGTGTGCTGTAAATGGTAAAGAAACGGAAAAAACACTGTTGCACATCAAACCTAGACAGAAACTGGTAATCATTACAAAATGGACCATGTAGTTTTTCTTGTAGGTCTGGGTTTTTTAATGATTCATAATTGTCGGTTTTAAGCCAGCCTTGTTTATAAATAGAAGAAGGGTTGTTTGAATTACGACTTTTCTTGTCGGCATTCTGAATTTGAGTCTAAACGTACCTAATTATGCTTTAGACAATACTACATTTATATCAGTGTCTTTAGACGATAGAGTATAATATGTACTGAAGCTACCAACTTGCATTAAAATTTCTTAATCCTTACTTATACCTACTTATATCCTTCCTGGTATTATAAATGAGAAATTGTATTTGTTGGTTTATTAGTTTGTCCTTCAATCAGGGCGCTTGTCAGGATTGGCGTGATTTTGAGGATTTCGCAAAAAAAAAACGGAACCCTTTATAGGCTCTCTCCGTTGCCATCTGTCTGTCCGTGTGTCAATGCCCTTTTTGTCAGAAAGAGCTTGTGGTACTAAGTTGAAATTGATACTGAATACTAAAGTCAATGGTCTCTTATAATGCCGTAAAAATTTCAAGTTTTTAGTTTTGCTCTGCGATGAAATCGCACCTTTAGAATTATAGAGACCTATTTCAAAATTTTGAAATTTCGTCTTTGGGTCATAAAATGTCCTGGATATCCATTCAACTTTATCGATTCTTATTATTATAAGAGTCTGATATCAATAATAAGAGTAAAATAAAATATACAGTTAAGAGTAGATTAAGTTGGCTATCCAGGACATTTTATAACCCAAAGGCTATGAATACTTGTATGAATATATTATGTCTCCTTTTTTTAGAAGGAGTATCGCGCTACTGGCGCTACTAAAGAACGAAAAAAAACAGGCCAATGAGAATATGCTAGTGTGCGTGACGTGAGTGCCGCGCATGCGCGGCGTGGAATACTGAGCGTGCGTAGTGATACCAAGTACGCGGGTGATTCCAATAAAATGGGGAGAATTATGTTATTAAAATTTTTTAAACTTAAAAAATAAAATTAATATATCTACTTTTTTTAAATTTTTATCATAAAACAATAATTTTATGAATACCTTTAACTATAGTGAGTTATTGTATTTAGTATTTTGTATTAGGTAAATGGTTTCCAAAAATTTAAAAAGTCAGCGCCATACTGAAATTCTTTGTTATTGCACCGATGTCGTTCAAAATCGATATTTAGGTTCCCCTAGCGTCAAATGAGAGGAAATGGTTGCCAATATTTTTAAAAGTCAGCGCCATATTGAAATTCTTTGTTATTGCACCGATGTCGTTCAAAATCGATATTTAGGGTTCCCTGGGGTCAAAAGAGACGAATTGGTTGCCAAAATTTTAAAAAGTCAGCGCCATATTGAAATTCTTTGTTATTGTACCGATGTCGTTCAAAATCGATATTTAGGGTTCCCTGGGGTCAAAAGAGACGAATTGGTTGCCAAAATTTTAAAAAGTCAGCGCCATATTGAAATTCTTTGTTATTGCGCCGATGTCGTTCAAAATCGATATTTATTGTCCCCTGGGGTCAATAGAGACGAATTGGTTGCCAAAATTTTAAAAAGTCAGCGCCATATTGAAAATCTATATTTAGGGTCCCCAAGCGTCAATAACAAAAAATTTCAACATTTTAAGAAAAAATTTTTAGAAGAAATTTTTAGAAAATAATTAAATTTGAGTTCGCCATTTATTACACAATATAAATGGCGAACTCTAATTTAATTATTTTCTAAAAATTTCAATTTCTTATTTTGCAGGAACTGATGTGAATTAATGTTATTTACTGATGGTAGTTGATGTTATTGGTTATTTTAGATCGTCCTGTTTAGTTTTTTCACATTTTATTTACCAAAAACCGCCATTTAAAAAAACAAAATATTGGCTCGCGAGCTTCATATCTGGTGATGACCTAATTCAAACTGAGCGCGGGAAAAGGGCGTGTAGCCACATGTGGCAGCACAAATTTACAGTTCACAGCCTTTAGACTCCTTTCCACAGCCTTTATCTTGTATATCTTTGCTCAAAGGCGAAATCTCAAATTTTCGAAATAGGTCTCTATAATTCTAAAGGTGATTTTTTGCGTAGCGCCATCTATCGCCATTCTTGAGAGTAAGTTCGAGGGCATATTCTAGGTTTGCTATTAATAAATAATAAAATCCTCACAAGGTTCGGAACCCTCAGTGTGCGTACCTGTGCGCGTGCTTACCTCAGCAATATTGTTCCTGCCTTTTTGGTCTACCACTACTGATGCATCCCGTCTCAAATTCTTCCTTCACGTTCCTCTTTCTCCTTCCAGCTCATTATACAATCCATGTATCCCTCAAACAGGACTCACTTTTATTTTGCCTAAAACATTATTCTTGTGAGGTTCTCTTCTTAGTTCTTAGCTTTCCCTGTACAATATTCCTTCTTTCCTCTTAAAACTGCGGACAGTACCTAACAAGTGTAAATTGAAAAAACACCCCCGACATGTGAATCTATGGCCAGACTAAGTATGATATGTCTGACACCCTGTAACCCAGTTTTCTGCTCCATCATCAGACCCTCCTCCTTGACCCTCGATCCTCGATCATCGTCTATCTAAAACCTACTCATTGAGACCATTCTAATGAGCCCAAACACACTATATCTGCTGTAAGATGCTGAGGAATTGGGTATCCCGCAGACTACTTGATGCTGCAGCATCAGCTCAAGGTTACCGTGCCTTGCAAATTGAAATTGGGAGGTTGCTACGATACATGAAACTTATAACACCCCTCTTTTTGTCGAGATTCGAAGGTTAAAAAGAGGGTGTTCAACATCGTCAGTTGGTTTTGTGCAATACACTATGCATCGACGCCATCATCAAGCTTGTGGGGGAGAATTGGACGAGACTGGCACAACACCGAAAGGATTGGCTTGCACATGAGGAGGTCTATGTCCAACGGTGCAATGGACGAAATAAAAAGGCTAGCAAAGCAGAATACATGCATCGACTGTTGTCTCGAAAAGTCACTAGGTAGCCCGTAACATTTGGGGAACGTTGGTGAAAATGGGCAAGGTTCTAAGTTAACAACGTGATTGGCGTCTTTCTGTACTTAATATTATAAAGAGGAAAGATTTTTTTGTTTGTTTGTTTGTTTGTTTGTACCGAATAGGCTCTGTATCTACTGGACCGATTTTTACCATTTTTTCACCAAAAGAAAGCTAAGTTATCAGGAAGTAACATAGGCTATAATTTATTGTCAAAAATATAGAGATCCTTAAGAAAATTGTAATAATGTAACCCAAAGTAGGAAAATTTTGCCTATAAAATGCATTATTTGGCGTGTGCTGAGAAAACTATTGATGATACATAAAAATGATGTACTAAATGATTAAAGTACTCATTATTCTCTACAAAAAAGTCAAAAGGAATACATCTAACTATCATATTTAAGTCACAATAGTAGCTTTTGTGTAAGACCTAATAGACAAAAAGATTTTAAAAGAAAAAGAAAAGACAAAAACTTCATTTGCCTCCTGTAAGTTGTAATATTTACCGTAAAAGTGCATACATCATGGCCATTCGAGTATAATATAATAACTTACCTGATGATATCGAGGAACTTCCCTTAGCTAAGTTTAAGAAAACTTTGAAAAATTGGCTTATAAATAAGGCCTACTACACACTAGAGGAATTTTTTAATGAAACAGTGAAATGAGTAGGTATATATAAAATTATTTAGAGCTGTTTTCTTTCTTTTTTTTTCTCAATGCCTTGTGCTTCAGATATTATTCTATTTTATTTTATTATTTTTTTAATCTATAATATAATAAAACTGTAACAGGTCCAATTCTGTACATTGAAGATATTTTGAAAATTTTTGTTTGAGGGCACTCTATAATCGATACTGAAGCCAAAACAATTTTTTTTTAATTTTTTGTCTGTCTGTCTGTCTGTCTGTCTGTCTGTCTGTCTGTCTGTATCTTGGCCGCGCATCACGCCGAAACTACTGGACGGATTTAAATGAAACTTGGTACGATTTAAGCTAATACTACGAGGTATAATATAGGATACTTTTTATCCCGAAATTCAGCACGGTTCCCTTGGGAGAGGGGATGAAAGTCAAAATGTGTATTTCGCTGTAATTCATTAAGGCGTATTCCGATTTAATCCATTCTTTTTTTGTTAGAAAGCAGGTTCTTTATAGATTGTCCTGTAATTATTTCAAGGTAGTCAATTTCGTAGTTCAGAAATTATAGACATCACGATCTTCAGTATAAGGTCCAAATAACTTGAACCCCGGAATCTACAAGATACTTTGAATGAACGGCTCATCTTAAGCTGGCAAGCTTACTTTATCGTATATAGCCATCGTGGATAGCCCTATTTTGTCAAAATCAAACTACTCCAAAGGCGTCAGATTTTGCCAAACGATCATTATACCTACATACTACATAGTAGGTATGGATGTAATACATCGTATGGACTTAATGCTACAGTGTTTTCCTATGCAATTTAATATTATAATCATACTAATATTATAAATGCGAAAGTGTGTTTGTTTGTTGGTTTGTCCTTCAATCACGCCACAACAGAGCCACGGATCGACGTGATTTTTTGCATGGGTACTATAGTTGAGGACATAGGCTACTTTTTATCCCGGAAAATCAAAGTGTTCACGAGGGATTTTAAAAACTAAATCCACGCGGACGAAGTCGCGGGCATCAGCTAGTTTTTTAAAATAAGTACCTAATTAATTTTATCGATAATAATAATTTCAATGAAGTAACGTGTTATTATTTATTTTAAATTATTGCCATTACTAGATTTGATAAACAATTGACATATTAATTATTATTATTATATTATTTTATTATCGATATAATTAAATGTGTACTGTGAACTATCCAATTTTTAAATTTAATTGTAAAATTTTCTATTGTTATTGCACACCATTAGATTGGTAGTACACTACGGCCAACAATCTATTGTACACCTACCATCTCTTGTATACTACTAGTGTATAATGCAATAAATAAATTCTGATTCTGATTCTGATTCTGATTCTGTGTTCTAAAATGTAATTATATCGCCTTTGCTATCGTGGTATTAATTCTTCCTTACTAATAATACGTCATACTAATATTATAAATACGAAAGTGTGTTTGTTTGTTGGTTTGTCCTTCAATCACGCCGCAACAGAGCTACGGATTGACGTGTTTTTTTTATTTTTTGCAAGGGTTGAGGACCTGGAGAGTGACATAGGCTCCTTTTTATCCCGGAAAATAAAAGAGTTCCCGAGGGATTTTAAAAACTACATCCACGCGGACGAAGTCGCGGGCATCAGCTAGTATGTTACACAGAGAACTATTTTTATAAGTAAGCGTATATTTAGGACTAAATCTATGTTAGTAAGTATATTTTGTACAAGTGAATGCAATTACAGAAAGTGCATACGAGTAAAAGTTGGTTAGTTCTCGGCCCCTGCAGCGATCGGTGTGTCGGTGTCACACGCCTGCATCGCGACGTCAATGCACGGATTATTCGAGAATAGTGAATTGATGTATCGGTGTGTTTGCCTTTCGATAAATATATTTTTGACGTAATGAAGATGCGCGAGACAGACCCCCAACCGCTAATTTAAATGTATGAAAAATGTAGACTGAATATGACTAAATATAAATGTAGTTGAATATCATTCTAGAGATTAACCCGTTAGCTTTTTTTTTTTATTTGATGACAAGATAGTCCTTGACTGCGATCTCACCTGATGGTAAGTGACGATGCAGTCTAAGATGGTAGCGGACTAACTTGGAAGGGGTATGGCAGTGAAAATTTAACCCATACCCCTAATCGGTTTCTACACGCCATCGTGCCGGAACGCTAAATCGCTTGGCGGTACGTCTTTAAAGGTAGGGTGGTAATTGGCCACGGCCAACGAGAAGCCTCCTACCAGACCAAACCAGACCAGAGACAATTCAGAAATTATAAATTCCCAAATTGAACCCGCCGGGAATCGAAACCGAGACCTCCCAGTTATAAAGCAACAGCACTTACCACTGAGCCAGGGAGGTCGTCAAAATAATAAGCTTGTCAAGAATAATTAAGTATCTATAGTAAAATGAACAAAAGAGACAAATTGTAATTCAACGCGCTGGTAAATACGCCCGCAGGAGATGCCACGTAAGACCGACCATAGGGTACCCATAGGATACCCTATGAATAAATAAATGTATTCCCATATTTTTACCCTTTTCTTTTATATATTTTTCTTTTAATATCTCACGCATTTGGCTCCGTTGAGATTGCCCCACAACAGCCAAAATTTGCTCGGTAGGTCATTAATGATACTCTGAAGATATTATACATATTGCTCAATAAATTGATGTAAAATATGCTTATTTTTTACTTATCTCTCACATTAACAAAAATGCAATCTTCTGAGGTAGCAGCGTTTGCAAGTAGGTTGACGAAAAGGTTATAGGGCTTAGGTGTTGTAAATGTTCCACACTTTTCCCGTAATGTCCCTTACCTTAGTCCGAACCTTTTCTTGTAAAAGTTTTCCTGTCAAGCTCCTCAATTACCGAAAGGCAAGAAGTTAATGTATGTGGGTGAAGGGGTGAGCGGGGTGGAGGCGGGGGGGTTGCATCGGTTGCACCGTGCGCGATGCACCGACCCCCCGCTGGCCATTGCCACCGATTTCGTTAACATTTACAAAATATCATCCACATACCCGCTCTGCATAACAAAGTGAATGTACTGCACTGGCATTGCAGTTATTTATTCTTTTGCATTTTACTACATTTCTCGGTATGTCGTTTACCCGTAATGGTATGAGAATCACCCTTTTGTTTTGAATGAATAGCGAGAGAATACCGCATCAGATTTTCTCTTTCATCGCTCACATCATGTAAGTAGTAGGTACAAACGCGGTACGTACTCGTAATACTATACGTTTATGATTATAACGATCCAAATACATTTGAGCGGTGAGAGGAAGTAAAGATCGTAAGATTAAATAGATCGGAAGTTCAAAACGTAGACTCAAAACAAGCAATGAATGTGTGAGTATCAAGTAATTATTTTGTGTAGTGGTACTGTTACGTTTTTGATAGTTATTGTGATGAATTATGATACCCTTTCACAGCACAGTACGTTATTTTTAATAATTTTCTGCGAGCTCGTCGTACTAAACTAACGCGACGATACTGCGTAGTAGGAATATATATTATGCTTTCGGCTTCCTAAAAATGGCTTATCACCGCATCTACTATTGCTTTTCTATGAGTATTTATTCTAAGTAAAGATCCATAGTATGACTTTAGTTCATGGATACAATGCACCGCATGATGTATTTATCCCAATTTTTTTATGCAGTAGCTGCTTAAAAAATTGGAAAAATACTAATTTTGATCCGTCATCCCGCCCTTCTTAATAATATTATGTAATGTCTACAACTATTGATTGGGTGGCTGCTTATTTAAGACCAACCCACGCATAGTCAATAATAATAGTCTTATGTTTTAATGATGAAAATTTAGGATTGGTAGTCCTAGATACCGTCGGCGGCGTAGGTACTAATAAATTGCGGCAACTCATATTACGCTTGAACTGGCGTACCCTCAATCCACATACTGAGCAACCAATGTTTGACGTTTTCAAACAAACTATGATAGGTATTGAATGTTGCCGCATTTATGGAGCTATTAATTGTAAGAAGCGCTGTATCTAGTAGCGACTTTAGGGCCAGTTTTTTGATCCGTAGTTAAGGCGACCATTGGTTAAAAATTGCAACAAATTGTTAAATTTCTATAAAATATGTTTTTTGACTCATAGTTAGCTTAACTAATGGTTGAAAAAGTAACAAATAGTTAAAATATTTAACCACAGCAGTCTCGAGGGTTTAGCAAGTAACGAATAGTTAACTTTTGGAAGAACATCTGTTCTTTTGTTTTATTTGGGTCCATTGACCATCTGTCCTCGACGCAAGATAATATTATTAGTTTTTGTCTTTTCTCAATTTGTTGAAATTGGGATAAATTCAGTGTTTTGGCCCATTTAATGATGAATTTAAAAATAACCCGATACTTTAACATGTCGGAGAGTTCATCTTAAGATGAACTAGTTACCTACGGTCGGTTAGTTATACTACGTAGTCCTGATGAGAAGATCTAAGACCTAAGACCTAAGCCCTAAGGTTAATAACCACGTAACTCGCCGCTGGAGCATTGGGATGATTTATCATACTTCCTTGCTACTGAGTTTATTCATGTTGTTAAATTGTAGTTGTTTTATAGTTCGATATCTAACTGTGTCGGAATTGAAATTATTAATTAAATATTTTTGTTGGTTACATGCATAATCAGTTTTTTTTGCTTGTGAATATTGGGTAATCCATAAGTAGATAGGTTTTGCCTATACACAAAATAATTGAGTATCTTCCTTTTCTACTAATATAATAAATTAATGTGAAAGTTTATGAGGAGGAATCTAGAAATAAAATGTTTACGATCTTTATATAAATCGAATTAAATTATGATAAAAAGTTAAAAACTACTCTCAAACATGGTAGTTTCGCTTAGAATCAAATACTATGTATTTAACTGCACAATTGATTCACACAAAACAAAATTCACATGAATTTGACATAAATGCCACGACAAATGGCCAAAATGCAATCGGATCTACAAATATTCCCATAAGAAAATAACGACTCCCTACGAAAAATGACTTTACCCTAGGTAAGTCAATGTTAATAGCAATGGCAATACTTTAACCATTGGTTAGTACTTACTATAGTTAAAATGACGATCAAAAAACGAAACTTTGGTTTAACCATTAGTTAGTGTCTTAACTATAGTCAATTTGACAAATGGTCAACTCTACTATTACTACGGATCAAAAAACTGGCCCTAAGCAACCAATCCTAAATCATTAATTTTGAGAGCTTTTAGTTACAAAAAACCGGTCAAGTGCGAATCGAACTCGTGCGCCGAGGATTCCGTACCTACCCATTACACCGCCATTATAGTATTATTATAATACTAGCTGATGCCCGCAACTTCGTCCGCGTGGATTTAGTTTTTAAAATCCCTCAGGAACTCTTTGATTTTCCGGGATATAAAGTAGCCTATGTCACTCTCCAGGTCTTCAACTATAGCCATGCAAAAAATCACATCGATCCGTGGCTCTGTTGCGGCGTGATTGACGGACGAACCAAAAAACACACTTTCGCATTTATTAATAATAGCTGATGCCCGCGACTTCGTCCGCGTGGATTTAGTTTTTAAAATCCCTCGGGAACACTTTGATTTTCCGGGATAAAAGTAGCCTATGTCACTCTCCAGGTCCTCAATTATACCCATGTAAAAAAATCACGTAGATCCGTGGCTCTGTTGCGGCGTGATTGAAGGACAAACCAACAAACAAACACACATTCGCATTTATAATATTAGTAATTATGATTAGGATATTAAATTACATAGGAAAACACTGTAATATTACGTCCATACGATGTATTACATCCATACCTACTATGTAGTATGTAGGTTTAATGATCGTTTGGCAAAATCTGACGCCTTTGGAGTAGTTTGACTTTGACAAAATAGTATCCACGATGGCTATATACGATAAATTACGCATGCCAGCTTAAGATGAGCCGTTCATTCAAAGTATCCTGTAGATTCCGGGGTTCAAGTTATTTGGACCTATACTGAAGATTGTGATGTCTATAATTTCTGAACTACGAAATTGACGACCTTGAAATAATTACAGGACAATCTCTAAAGAACCTGCTTTCTAACAAAAAAAGAATGGATTAAATCGGAATACGCCTTAATGAATTACAGCGAAATATACATTTTGACTTTCATCCCCTCTCCCAAGGGAACGGTGCTGAATTTCGGGATAAAAAGTATCCTATATTATACCTCGTAGTATTAACTTAAATCGTGCCAAGTTTCATTTAAATCCGTCCAGTAGTTTCGGCGTGATGCGCGGCCAAGATACAGACAGACAGACAGACAGACAGACAGACAGACAGACAGACAGACAAAAAATTAAAAAAAAATTGTTTTGGCTTCAGTATCGATTATAGAGTGCCCTCAAACAAAAATTTTCAAAATATCTTCAATGTACAGAATTGGACCTGTTACAGTTTTATTATATTATAGATATAATTTTCAATTTTTTTATTTTTGTAATTTTTCCTTTATTTGTGCTGTAAGATCTTGCTTTGATTCATAGGTAAACGGGATATAGGTTTTCGACCCAAAACCTATAGGGTACTTCCGGTTGACCTAGAATTGTCAATTTTGGTTAAAAGCAAGATCCTATAGCACAAGTAAAGGGAAAATTCCGAAAAATGAAAAAGTTGAAAATTAAGGTAAATTATGGTACTTTACAAGTTTTCGCGAAAATCTAAATTTGCCCATATCTTTTCATCGTATTGACTCAGGACCTTGATTTTGATACACCTAACTAGCTTTTGCCCGCGGCTTCGCTCATGCTAAGTTCTATTTTTCGACCCCCTATTTCCTTTCCTCCTCCTTTTATCCTTTAGGGGTTGAATTTTCAAAAATCCTTTCTTAGTGGATGCCTACATCATAATACCTATCTGTATGCCAAATTTCAGCTCGATCCGTCCAGTGGTTTGAGCTGTGCGTTGATAGATCAGTCAGTCAATCACCTATTCCTTTTACTTATATATTTTTTACACCTAATAGGGACTATAGACCTCAGTATCTGATATAAATTTTAACTTGATAGGTCCACCCGTTCCTGAGAAAATCGGTGGTGACACACGGACAGACAGACGGACAAACGGACAAGAGAGTGATCTTATAAGGGTTCCTTTTTTACCTTTTGAGGTACGGAACCCTAAAACAAGTAACTACAAAGTGTATAAATAGACTAAAGAGAGTGGTGGAAGATTTAAATCACTCGTTTTCAGGAATACATCATTCTATTGGTAAGAACCAGAAAGTGAGTAAAATATAAATAGTAGCTGACCCAGCGAACTTCGTACCGCCAAAAAAATATTTAGGGGTGGGTCACCCTTATCATTTAGGGGTATGAAAAATAGATGTTGGCCGATTCTCAGACCTACCCAATATGCACACAAAATTTCATGAAAATCGGTCTAGCCGTTTCGGAGGAGTTTGGTAATAAACACCGCAGCATGAGAATTTTATATGTTAGAAGTATTTAATTAAACGTAATTTTTTTTAACTTTTTTGCGTCGTCACAATATATAGGTATTCATCTGCATCCGTTTTACTAATTTGGACGCATCTTTATACTCTCGTAGTACAGACGGGAGCTAAAATTTGAAATCACCGCTCAATCTCTTTCGTGCCTTCTCCATCAACGTGACACTGGCGAAACAATCTGTGCCCAGTTGGCACAACACAACTAAAAGCTCAGAGTAAATATTAGTACCTAGCTATAATATTTACTCTGAGACTAAAAGCCATTGCTTGGAAATTGAACTAAATTGAAACGTACTTAATAATAATCATAATTCTTCTTATGCTCTTATGGTGCGGCTACATTATCGGGATTAAGCGAATATTCCCATTATCGCGACGTGTAGCCGGGTAGTTGAGTTCTAGTGAACTCGCACGATAATGTAGCCGCTGTGATAGAATGAGACAGCTATGTCTATCTTTCCGTCCCTCATTTATCGCGACAATACGACACGAATGTTCGCACGATAATGTAGCCGCACCATTATGAAGTGGTAGAGTTTGTGTCGTATCTACTTACCTCTACTTCGCGAGTGACGTCGAGGGTTTCTGCAAGTAAAAAATAATAAGGAAATCCGTTGGTGAAGCGGTAAGATCGAAGTCCTGTTTGGGCAGTGTGGCGTGAAAATGTGGCGAGAGGCCGGATGGCGGCTAACACACGACTCATGTTAACCACTACATATTTGCACCTGCAGCTTACTTACTGTATGCAGTTGTACACGTGCACAGAACATAGGCAGGGCTGCCAGGTCATTACAGAGAAAAGTTATAGATAGATACGTACATACTGCCACATGCGGGTCATACTTATATTGTACCAACTTTGAAAGGTCCTACGATATATTATAAGAGTACGTATCAAGATCTTTATTTTAGATTGTTTTAGTTGGATCTGTCGGTAATATAATATCATAATTATTATGTCATTAAACCACGAATTGTTTACGTCTAAAATCTTTAGTTGAAAATAATATATTATAGTCATAGTTTACCATTATTTTTATCTAAATTAAAATGTTAACCAACATTTAAGGAAATATCAGAATAAATTTATAAACACATATCAAAAATTCCGAGGCCAGCGGGATTCGAACCAATATCTATTGGGAATCGCGCCCGAGTGTGTTGGCTTTACACCATAGCCGCGGTCAAACTACAACGTCAGCATCGAAATTAGTGATATGTATCAACTATTTCAATCAGTTTAAGCAACTGTTCACATCACATCTAATCATTCGTTATATTTCCTCATACCTTATTTTACTTAGCTGCGTCATATGCGGAACGATGTAGGAACCATTATTATCCCAACAAAATTCATGCATTTTTATAGGATAATAATTTATCCTCATTATTGAGAAATTAAGTAGAATGAAGTTCAAGCTAGCTTAATGATATCTATCAAGATAGCTATCAAGCAATAAATAATGAATAGGCAAAAACACTAAAACTATTTTTATTCTCTGCAATACATTTATCCATGCGCTGCATAAATCATCTTCCTCCCTCTATCCATATTTGCTATTTTGTTTTTATTCCGGCAAAATCGGGCAACCCTGGTTATCCATACAAAATCAAATGCACAACAAAAAATAAAGAGGGTGGTCAACTTTTGGTAGCGGGGTTCCGTCTTATTTTCAAACATTATTTGATTGAATAAGTGAAATACATTTTATTGTAAACCAAAATTAATAGGTATAGAATAGATTAATTTTTTATTCAAATAAACTTATACAAAGTGCTTTTGAATCGACAAAAGAAAGTACCTACGACTGGTTCGGAATGCCATTGCCATATTTTAGGAAATAGTTATTTGTTCAACAAGATAGCAAAGATTTTTTTGTTGTGAGTGCCTAGTTTGAATCCCGAGTCCCGACCGATTGAAGAATTCATTCATATTTAGAATCCTGAGTTTAGTGAGGGATTCAAAGGCATAAGAAACAAAAAACTTTCGTGTGATACATACATATTTTCACTTCAATACTGCCCTCGTAATTTTTGAAACACAGTAACTTATATGTGTTTTCCATTGAAGTTACTGTGTTTTCAATTACGAGGGCAGAATAGCGAAAAAATACAAGATGTAAGAAATATAATTTATTATTGAAACACTAAGTAATTGTTACATTCATGTTACGTCTTTAAATATGATAAAACCACAGTTTCTGAGCAGGTCTTACACCTTTAGCAAGTCTCCAATCGTTAAATAATTCATAGGTTTTCAAGTATTTTTCACGCGACTTTTCCGGAAGAAAGTTTAATTCAGCGTTAGACACTGATTCCTTTAATTCTGATAGTGTTAAATTATCAATAGAATAACCTCATTTTGCTTCTTTTAAAAATCTACACAGAAATAAGGTACGTTATTATTAAATTATAGACCACATAGACAATTTTTCTGTTTTTTTTTTTCAGCCATGTTTTATTCCTTTTTTGTCTGCGTTCGGAATTGTGAATATGCGTATGAATTATCATAAAATAAATAATCAGTAATTAATTAATTTTAATTTTCTTTTATGTTCCATGTTGTTTTACAGAATTATAAAGTCTTAAACACATTTTAACAAAAAGTCAATAGTTTAAATAATAAAACAAAAAGTTAAAATACTATACAAAATTTCTTACTAATTTATTTCTTGAGCTTGAACTTTTCATGAATTGAAGAAATTCCGATCCAAAGCGTTCTGAATTAAAAACACTTTTTTCTCACTGGGTGAGCAAAAACGACTTTTGCTCACTGGTTTTGGGCAGCAAAGGCGCCCTTTTTGAGCTAAAGAGGTGAAAATCAAATTAACATATTATTATAACCTAATTAAATCCACCACCAACGTACCTATTAAAATGTATAATAAACAAATTGAATTAGAAAGACCAAACAACAACGTTAGTAAAAGATAATTTATGATGATCAAATTAGACAGGGCTAGTCACTCGGATAGTGGTAACTACCAACAAGTTATTGACCGAGCGAAGCTAAGAGCGACTCTCCGAGTCTACTTGAGTGAATTTGCACTTGTCCATCCGTCCGTCCGCCTGTCAGAGCCTTATAACTTCTGAATTACTGAACGTAATTACTTAAAATTTAGTTATAATATGTAAACCGATGGCCTCCAGCCGAAAATGGCTTTAAACGTTATAAAAATCTTTATTCCAGGGGGGCTCTCATAGAAACGAATGCAAAGTAAAATATTTTTATAGCGTTACAAGGGGTTGCGGTATATCATTTTTAAGATAATTTGGAACAAAGTACAAAAATATATTTTTTTTAATTTTTTACCCTAAAATTGACGAAATGGGGGGCTTCCAGAGGAGATTATATTTGACCTCAGAAGTCATAATCGGTTGAAATACCGAGCTTGAAACTTTTGAATTATTTGCGTTATATCATGTTATTAAACAACAAATACTAAAATTAGATAAATATAATAAGGAAACTAAATTATTTAATTTTTAATGAGCTTCCGAATTTTTAACAGAACTTCACAATGATGTCAATAGATGGCGCTCTCATCTCATATTGCAAACGCAGCTTTACGTAAACTATTATTATTTTGTATGACAAGTACTAATACATATAATAACATATTATTCAATTTTTTTTTTTTTTTTATTTTTTTTTTTAAGCTGTAAAAGTAAATAAAGATGATAATTATTCAATTAAAATTATTATTTAGTTCGTGTCGATAGATGACGCTGTAAACAAATTACTTAATTTGAATGTTCCAAAAAACTATACCCAAGTAGGTACCTATTGATGCCTGATTTCACTACCGTTCACCTTTACGGGACGACTAAAGGTGAAAATGACATTGGGATGCTAGGATTGTATTTAGGGGTTATGTTTATTTAAGCACATTACAATATTCATTAATTTAGTCTTTATTTCATTATGCTAGGTCAGGTACTTTTGAAGATATTGAAGATTTTCTAACCGACCCTTTTTCTTTGCGGTCCAGTTTATTATGACACGATTTATCTTGAAAATGAAGAAATTTTGTTAAAATTATTACGTAGTGAAAAATATAGGAATCTAACGTATATTTTTCATTTTCACTATGTAATAACGTCATTTTTCCATTCACACACCTAAACTTCTTTTTAAGACAAATTGTTTTGACCAAATATCTAATAATATATTTTTAATCGACTTCGAAAAATTCTTTTCTTCAAATTCTTTTTTGTTTCAAAGTGCATACTTCTCAGGTGGTCCCATAAAATTTTATCGAAATCGGTCGAGCGGTTTTTAAAATATCAACAATCAATTAAATTCTTTGTATAGTGTGTGTGTTATGTAGTAAAGCGGGAGTTTGAAGTCGGTTGTTTAAAGAATTTTTTATATTAAATTATTAGTAAACGGAATCCTAAAATGTACCCACGTTTCGTTCATAGGGAGCTTGAGCCTTCTACCCATTACTTGAAATTCATGCATGTCTGATTTTCATTGTTCGATGCATAATATTTTCATTATTTTCTTTACCTACCTCTCGAGAGTATTTAGATTGTTTTTTAAGTTGGATAGGTACAGATATGTACTAATATTCGAAATATGTTAACGTACTTACATACCTACCTACTTGTGAAAAAAAAAGTACTTAACAAAAGGTTTAGGTTAACAAAAACAAACGCATTAGTATTGAAATATTTATACAGAGTACCAAGGACCAAGGGGTACTTTCCTACATATTAAGGGTCACATTAAAAACCTCCTTTTTTAAATGCTGTTAAAAAGAAGATAATATCGGTACTTACCAATATTATCTTCTGCATTACTTAGAGCATTATTTAGAGGTACCCCTACAGTACCTCTACAGTAGTTAATTTGAACAGGGATTCATACCTATAACTCCTCGGTTTATAAAGTACCTACAAGTTCTTATGTATGTATCGAAAATGTCTAGCAGGTAAGTGAAACAGAGCCTTAAAATAATAAAATTTTGATTAAATTTATAAATAAGTAAATAAAACATCGACATGAGCGATAACTTTTAAAAAAGAAGTTCAAACGAGATAACGTGCAAGTTTAATTAAACAACGCTTGTACCTGAAACTTCTTTTTCATTTTCAAACAAGCATTTACAGTGCACCGGGCTTTCTTTGTCCATAAAAGCAATTTCATGCAATTATCGTCCTTGTAAAATGAGCAAGGGACAACGCAACGGGTGCAAATAGTCTTTATTTATTTTATTTTTTAACTGAGTTCAAAAAAGGAGGAGGTTCTCAATTCATCGGAATCTTTTTTTTTATTTATGTACACCGATTACTAGAAGACGCCTGAACCGATTTGAAAAATCCTTTTTTTGTTTCCCAGGTGGTTCCATTTTATCGAAATCGGTCGAGCGGTTTTTTAAAAATCAACAATAAATTATATATATGTACTTTGTAGAGGCGCGGGTGTTTGAAGTCGGTTTTTTAAAAATAACTCTTTATATTAAATTATTTTTTATTTGTTTCATAACCACGTACGTTTGTACATAGTTACTTACTGTTACAATATATACAATTCTTTCTTACTTTTACATTAACCGATCCGATCATGATAGGTAAGATACATTGCCTTTATGTACAGATATCTATAGCACGTGCTCACGGTTTTTGCCCTCACCGTGAGTCGTTTAACTGACACCTTTTATTCGCCCTCTGTTGAGTGATTCAGCTCATTCGTGAACTGAAAACAATGACAAGTTGTTGACACACGGCCGGTTACTATGTTACTATGCTGGCTACAAGAATAAGGTTGCGACAGTGTGTATGCCTGCTTTATAGGTAGCGTACGCACAGGGGTGGCCACCGCCAACTTCCTACCTCCGGGCTAGAACTGAGAATTTCTTAACAGAACAAATTTTTAAGCAAGACCCAGTATGAGTCTGGGGCCCTGTAACTAGGAATTACGACTATAGTCTTCCTATTTCTATGTCCGGGACGTCGTCAACCATAGTCGAACACGCTAACCAGTAGACCAACGAGGCAGTATATCTACCTCTACTTATAATAAAACTGTAACTGGAAGATTAAATAGCTGTACATTAAATATATTTTGAAAATTTTAACCGGGGGATGCTTTATTATCGGCACTGAGCCCAAAATAGATTTTTATTTAATTTTTATCTGTCTGTCTTTCTGTCTGTCTGTATGGACGAGCATCATGCGAAAAATACTGAACGGATTTAAATGAAATTGGGTATAGCAACCAGAGCAGATACCTACTCCGGATCAACAATAAGGTTCCTCCGGGATAGGGGACGAAAGCTTTTATAGATTTTACTTCATAACTCCGTCTTGAACCGATTTTAATAATTCTCTTTTTATTTGAAAGTGTATACTATCAGGTACGTTATGTCTAAGATATAGATAGAGGAGATAGAGGATAATATAACTCTTCACGGATGGCAGCAAGTCAGTCGCATAAGAAATAACGGTAGAAAACATGCATACCATACCTATTATATATGAGAGTCTTATAGCCACAGGCATTTATCCCAAATAGACTAAATCATTAACCTTCAGGCCCTAGGTGTTTTTAACATTGTGTTTGTTTTGTAACCTACCCGTGCAAAGCCGGTGCGGGTAAACTAGTCTCTATATAAATATATTATAACCTCTTGGCAAAGAGTCGGCGCTCAGTCGCAATGGGAGTGGAAGCTTCATCGTATTTCATTGCGGCTGGCTCCCAAGCTCTCTGCTTCCCCTGTGTAATAGGTACAGGTAGCGAAAATTTACTGCACTACCTTCAGACAAGGGAGTATTGGAGAGGCGCCAACTTTGTGGATTTCTGCTCAAATATTTACATTCTCACGACATTTTATTGGCTGATTTTACGTAAGTCTCAGCGTATTTTAAAGTGACTTACATAAGTTTTTTGGTCACTAGGTTGAGTGGAATGGTACTTCAAACGGTTTTGTAAAAAAAAACCGGCCAAGTGCGTGTCGGGCCACGCGCAGTATAGGGTTCCGTAGTTGAAATTCTCAACATACATTTTGAGTTCCATGGCTTAAAATTAAATACTATAATATACTACAAAATATGCAACTTACACTACGTGTAATATAACTATAACTATATAATATATGTATAACTTAGAAAAACCGATATAACTCCTTCACTAATGAACCCTACTTAGCCGTGATAGTTTTCCTTTAAAATTCATTATATATACTACTGCTGTGATTTTTTTTTGTATCCTATATACAACCATTTAGCTGGCAGAGGGGGGGGCGGGGGGGGGGGGACACTTGACTCTAATAAAATTTTGCACTTTAAAATATCATATTTCACAAACGGATCCCTAAATTGAAAAATCGTGTTCGCACACCCACAACGTTTTTGAAAGACCTATTCAACGACACCCCACACTATGGGATAGATGAGAAAAAAAAAATTCATCCCCACTATACATGTAGGGGAGGTACCCTAAAAAAAATATTTTTCACAATTTTATTTCACCACTTTGTCGGCGTGATTGATATTTATACCTTTGTCAAATTACAGATTTCTAGTACCAATAGTCTCTGAGCTAAACCGCGGACAGACAGACAGACAGACAGACGGACGGACATGGCGAAACTATAAGGGTTCCTTGTTTACTACGGAACCCTAAAAAGTGACTCGCCACTTCGCCTATGCCAGATGTATGTATTAATTTAACTTGAGTTAGATGCTTATAATGATTTACAAATATAGAACTTTTGTAGCTTGTTGATACATACAGTGCAGCGTGATATCACATAATAATTATCTAATAAGTAGATACAAACTACTTTTCAAAAAAATCGGCCAAGTGCGAGTCGGGTCTCGCTCTTTTAGGGTTCCGTAAATATGACCAAATATTTTTTTAAACTATATACATATTTAGATATCTTAGTTCTTATAGAAAGTACTAAATTAGCATATGGGGAAAAATGCTCGTTTGTTTTGGTCACAACTTACAAACCGCATTATAAATCGGTGTTTTCAGTATTTGTTGTTTAAATACACTATATCATGGAACTATAGTACATAATAAACCAAAATTTCAAATTCCTAACTAGTTTAGTTTTTAAGATAGACCCCCTAACAAAATTGGTCTAAAATCGACAACTTTGACAGCCTCCCATTTCTTCATTTTTGTAGCTAAAAAATATAAATATATATTTGAACTCCACTTAATGAGCTCTAGACAATGACACCCCACATGCCAGGGTAAAAAAATTAAATTTTATTTCGACTCCTTTTTCATGTATGGGAGCCCCCTTTATTTTTATTTTTATTATTTGTTGTTATAGCGGCAATAGAAATACACAATCTGTGAAAATTTCAACTATCTATCTATTACGGTTTACGAGATACAGCCCGCTGACAGACGGACGGACGGACGGACGGACAGCGGAGGCTTAGTTATAGGGTCCCGTTGGCACCCTTTGGGTACAGAACCCTAAAAATTTTATTTATTTTTATTTTTTATTTTATTTTACTAGGTTTACTAACAATCAAATACAGGGCTATCAAAACAACAGTTACAAAATGAAAGGGTTTTTGATTTTATTTTTAATGGGCATGTTTATACTAACAACTTACCCTTGGGAAAACTATAGCGCCTCAATAGCTCAATGGGTAAAGAGAGAAAGATCGAAGGTTCGATCCCCGATGCATTATTGTCGTGCCGACACCCAGCAGAAACATTTCCAATTTATTTGGAGGTAGAGGGGACTGCTAGTTGTATTCAAGATGGCAAATAATATTTTGCTAAAAAAAAATGATTAGGGTGGAGGGCTGGTAAGTGGTTACCTTGGCCAACATATTATATTTTTGGTCATGGAAAAACTTAGACTGTGTTCTGATATCTTCTCATTCCAGTGGTTTGTATGATATTTTTGGTATAATTATTGTAATTTTTCTTTTAATAATTTAGTTTACGGCAGGATCTAAATTTTACGAGAGCGTGCCATTACGATAAATTTGTATTTTTGCTTATACTTGTAGGTGGATTGCAACAAAATTTTCATGTTTATATATACTAGTGGTTCGCCCCGAACTGAGACCTCGCGGTAACGGTTTCCCATAATTACTTATTCATTCAATAGATACATGACGATCAAAATTGACATTATTATTATGCCCGTTTTCACCAACCATACCTAAATCATCCCCTTTGTAGAAGTCTCTTTACGTAGGTAGCCCCTAAATACAATCCTAACATCCCAATGTCATTTTCACCTTTAGTTGTCCCGTAGAGGTTTGAAATAACAAAGTTGACAGAAAGTGTCAACTAACTTAACATATGTAGCCCGTAAAGGTTAGGGAACTGTTATAGTACGGTAGTAAAATATCATTCGTCTATGGTTATAGTGAAATCCTCAAGGCCTCAATCAAACTTAGGTATAGTTTTTTGGAACATTCAAATTAAATTACTTGTACACAGCGTCAACTATCGACACGATCAGAAAACATGTAAAAACAAACTGCAACGTGAAGTTTTATTGATGTTTGCTAAATGACTTAATAATAATTTTAATTGAATATAATATGTTACATATAGCTGCATTTGCTATATGAGATGAGAGCGCCATCTATTGACATCATTGTGAAGTTCTGTTGTTGCTGCTCATTAAAAGTTAAATAATTTAGTTTCCTTATTACATTTATCTAATTTTAGTATTTGTTGTTCAAGTACATGATATTACGCTAAAATTATAAAACTTTCAAGCCCCAGCTTTCAATGGTTATTCCGTTGTGAGGTCAAATATAATCTCCACTTCGAAAGCCCCCCATTTCGTCAATTTTAGGAAAAAAAAATACTTTTGTACTCTGTTCCAAATTATCTTTAAAATGACGTACTGTAACCCTATGAAAAGCAAAAAAAATTTTTTTTCTTCGCATTCGCTTCTATGAGAGCCCCCCTGAAATAAAGATTTTTATAACTTTTTAAGCCATTTTCGGCTGGAGGCCATCGGTTTACATATTATATCTAAAATTGAAGTAATTACGTTCAGTAATTCAGAAGTTATAAGGCTCTGACAGACGGACGGACGGACGGACGGACGGACAAGTGCAAATTCACTCAAGTAGACTCAAAGACCTTCGCTTCGCTCGGTCGAATATTCGATCCATAAAATGATTAATACATATGTTTTACAGAAAGTAAGTTTTATACCATTAGCCACCTTAGCATATCATGCTTAGCTGTCTAATTATTATATTTAGAAACGTACAAGTTAATCTTGTACGTTTCTAAATATAATTGTACCTAAAAGTGTATATTACCTAATATTTCGCCCTTCATGCCCTGCAAAAGGTCAGACGACAGAAGATTAATATCATGTGAAGGTCTAGCTATTAAACTTGCCTAATAGATAATATTAATTATGTTACATCTTCTTTGTTATATTAAAAAAAAAAACGTTTTGAATATGTGAAATATCTATAGATTATGGAAAACTCTCAGGCGTGAAAGTTGTCTTGTTTAAAACGCACTTAACTCCGAATAGTCAGAGATGCGTGCGTGGGATCGAGCCCTGAACTTCCGAAAAGGAAACCGATGTTTTAACCACTAGGCTATCCCAGCTTTTCAGTAATACGTAATCGCAATCAAAATGTCGCAATGACGTCACCCGTTTCCGTGCAGCTTTGCCCTTCTTTCTCACGCCAAAATCGCTGGCTTCCCCAAACTTTGGAGTTTCGTATTTCGACAGGAATCAACGAAATCCAGAATCCTTATAAAATCAGCCACGTGACCCACTGCAAGGCTAACGATGTCATAGGATGTCGCAAAGGTCTTTGAGGCCTTTGTATTAGATGTGGCTATTACGAGCGCGTTTTACATCGTTGATCTCAAAGCTAACTGACGCTTACAGTAAATTAGGTACACACAACTTGGTCGCAACGACTTGTTACGGCACATGACGCGGCTCACGTTTTGCGTGCACAATAGGCTATTTGACTACTTTTAGAAAATCATCTTAAATTGTTAATAATGCTATGCTGAAGCTAACAAAACATATATTTCGGCATAATTTTCATTATTTTTCATAAAAATCGAGAAATAAATTCAAAAAAATAAATTGCCGCTGAAACGTTCCATTTGCTCTCATGACGTAACAGTTCACATTTCAAACAATGACAATTTTATAATATGTGTTTAGGCCGCGTGTCGCATACTATTTGGTATTTAATAAAATAGTAACGATGAAAAACAGACGAAATTAGCCTATTACGCCGCACAAACACGTCGAAATGTATTGACAAAATGAGAATTCCATAGGTGGTGTGGACTGTGACGTCATTCGAGATCACGGAACGTTTTCGATCACGTGACCATGGCCAGAATTATAGCAATTTTATTTAATGTTTTCTAATTAAATAAAGCTTTATTTTTTAGTTTTGTCGTATGGAATAATGTTTTTAGACAATAATCTTTTAGGATGACACCAGTTGAAACGATATTTTTATTATAGTCAAATACCCTATTCCCAATTAGGTAAATAATGCGTGTGTAAATTTGTAAACGCGCATTTGCCGATTTAAGCGTAATAGGTATATGCGATCTACTCTTAAGATTTTCACGTTTTTCGGAAGCTATGGATGCTCCGATTGAACTCCCCATAGTGACCGTTAGTTTCGGAAGCCGCAAGTCCTGCACGTTTCACTCTACGCATTTGATTTCATCCAGTCGAGGCGATTTCGTGAGTGAGATTTGGCAAACCACGCTCAAGCGCAACAACTAACGAGTTACCAAAACGCAAAGCAGCACAGACACCGCACAGACTTTTCCATTGAACTTGGCTGGTTAATAAAATAAAAATCAAGGAGTCAATATCGAGGAACTCTTTTTCAAGAGTAGGTAGTTAACAAATTTTAAAAAATGCCTCATCCTACTAATATCAAAAATGTGAAAGTTTGCGACTCTTCCACGCAAAACTACCGGTGGATTTTTATGTAAGCTTCGCAATGTAATAGCACATAGGTACATCTGAATAGCACATACCTAGGCTACAGTTTATCCCGAAGATTAAAGAATCAAACAAACCTTAATCCACGCGGACGAAGTTGGGGGCATCATATAATTTAATTTGCGGGCATCAGCTAGTTAAATATGAATGATAAATATTTCATGTACCTATAAATGAAGAAATATAAATTAATTTATGTCACGCACTGCTTAATTATTCGAATTTAAGGTTATGAATATTTTGAGACCTGCATGTGAGCAATTTCGAAACGGCTGGACTCCAAGAGAATATAACCACTACGTTTGCCGGACTCCAAAACTGTAAACCGTTCGACAGCTCATTAAGGGCCGATTTCACCAACGTAAAATAATTCTTATCCAAGCGTAAATTACATATTTTGACAGAGTTTTCAATACAAAAACTGTCAGAATGCCCAAGTTTTTCCTCGGATAAACGTCACTCGACGTTTGGTGAAATCGGCACTTAGAGTGACAAAAAAGGACAAGGTTGGATTATAAGTGAGAGGCTCTAAGATGACCACACATCCAGATTTCCAGCATATTCTTATAGCGTTGAGTCAAACTGCAATCACACCATAACAACGATGAAGATGCTTGAGAAGAATTTGCCGATTGATTTTTCTTTTGAAGGTACCAATGTTGCAGGTGGTGGGGAAAACTGTTTTTAGGTCATTCCATATGCCAGCTGCGTTACTTCTACTGCGCCACTGACGCGTCTTATAATGTAAAATAAGTAGTTTATCCCGCAGTAAGCTGCCAAATGCCAATTATTTAATGTTATCGGTACCTATACAAATTATTCTGAAATGCCGCTTCAGTTATGTTAAGTGGCATGCAATCCGACAGTGTCGTCGAGGCGCCGCAACGCGCAACGCTCGGGATTTTAAATGCTCTTATTTATCAAAGAAATAATAACAAAGACAGCCTTTCTAGGACGATTTTACGTCAAACGAACCAATTGTTGCAAGGAATGTTGAAGTTTCTGCTATAAATTGACCACACCACTTTACATCCACCACACATCGCGTTAAGATCTTTTAATTACGATGAGACAGAGGAGCTTCTTAAATTCTTGTAGTGAACTGTATACTATAGGTTGGTTCACGTTTGACTTTACACACACACACACACAAACACACACAAAACACACACACACAAACACACACACACACACACACACACACACACACACACATACGCATCAGCTGCTTATACGAAGGCGACGACATACACTCGTAACCCAAGCAACTTAGTGCGAGTGTCTAAGCACTCCTTTGATAAAAACAAAAATTAAAGTATGTATTGTTTTATTAATAGATATCTACATTACAAAACACTTCACTGAAAAATGAATAAATAAATAATTCTAACTCGATTTGCATGAAAACCCCAGTCCTACGGCGGATGTCGTCGTAATAAAAAATCATCAGGCTACCGTGATGTATTAACTGATATACGTTTGAAATCTGTTGGTGGGTGGGGACGATTTTTGCATAGTCATTAATTAGGGGTTTAACTTGCTCGGCGTATCTGCAAGCGGGCCTAAGTAACATATACATAATATGTATATGTTACTTAGGCCCGCTTGCAGATACGCCGAGTATAATATATTATTATGTGCGTCGCAATGATTTGTCCTGGTGCTGGAGTGGTGCTGAGGTGCTGGAGTGGCGACCCCGCACCGGGAAGCGCAGTGTTGGCAGACCCCCCACCAGGTGGACCGACGACATCAAACGAGTCGCAGGGAGCCGCTGGATTCAGGCGGCGCAAGACCGAAGCTTGTGGAAGTCCATGCAAGAGACCTTTGGACGTCTATCGGTTGATAAAGAACAAGAAGAAGAATGATTTGTCCTGCGAAATTAGGTTTGATGGTAAGCTTAGCTTGGACGACGGTGACCTGACGTCCTTGCGGTGACACTGCACTCTACAGGTACTGACACTTGCACAGTACGTAGGTATAATAGTAGGTACGTTGAAACTGCAATGTGAATGCAATTTGTCCGACAGCTTTGTTTAATCTTTAGGTATCTTTATAATTTCATGCACAAAGTAAGAACCCAAACAAATTAATTCATTACTAATTATGTATTTAAATATTAGACTGAATGTGAACAAAGCTTGTATTTTCCATTTTATAGGTATCTACTGACATAGTTATCTAGTACCAAAGTTTCCGTTTGCTGTGGAGACCCTAGGGCCATGGAGTCAAAGTGCAAAAAAATTTCTACGAGACATTTCACCGCGGTTAATTGCCTCATCTGGTGACAGAAGGGCTGGCTCATTTTTTGCGCAAAGGATCAGCCTGGCTGTCCAGCGCGGAAATGCAGCCAGTATTCTTGGCACCATTCCACGCGGGCATGATTATTGTATAGTAATTAGATTAGTTTAGCTATAAGTTTTTTTGTAACATTTTAGTAGGTATCTAATGGTATACAAATCGTATCAGGTAAAACCCTCTCAGCAATAAATGAAAGTAGGTTAATTACGTTTTTCAAGGTACCTTATACTCTCAGGAAAATAATAAACCTATTGTTTCAGTTTCAGATAGGAAATAACTTAAGGTTACATTTAGTCACTACTAATACGTGTACCCACTTACTTACGTAACTCAGCACCATATTGAGGATTATTAAATATTATTAAGGGGATCGCTCGCAATAGATTTCCATTCGGTGATTAACGCAGACGAGTGTATAGCAAGCGCTTACATAAGCACCTGCAAATCAATTTCAGTCTGTCCACTTCAGATGTCACGGCGTCCTCGAGCGGGCGGCCGCAAAGGTCGAGCAGCCGCGCCAGCGGGCGGCGCAAGGGCGCTGCATGCCCCCTGCCCTTGCCAGACAGACAGACGGTGCGTGCACCCTGCACCGACAAACAATACGCCTACAAGTTTTCGAAAACGTTATTTATTCGATTTCGAGTTTCTAAGTACACATGTTGATGTTAATATTATGATGTATAAGTAGGTTTCGACAACCTCCCTGGCTCAGTGGTGAGCGGTGTTGTCTTATGACTGGGAGGTCCTGGGTTCGATTCCCGGCGTGGTCAATTTGGGAATTTATAATTTCTAAATTGTCTCTAGTCTGGTCTGGTGGGAGGCTTTGGCCGTGGCTATTTACCACCCTACCGTCAAAGACGTGCCGCCAAGCGATTTAGCGCTCTGGCACGATGGCGTGTAGAAACCAATTAGGGGTATGGGTTGAATGTCCACTGCCATACCCCTACCAATCGCAGTCAAGGACTAGCTTGTGATCGAATAAAAAAAAAGGTACAACTTACTGAAAACTCACACTTGCACAGAATATTTGCAAAGACCATTTTCCATTTTAATGTTGATTTTGCCAAACGTATTGAATCTGACTGAGGGATTTGCACGTTGTCTTTTAAATCTTCAAAGATTCGCCAAAACTAGATATCGTAGCGACAGCGTATTTTGAGCCATTGCTAAGTAGGTTTTAGCCATTATTATTTTCTCAGTTCTGTATAATATTAAAACGAAGAATATATTAAGTTAAGTTGTACCACATCAGCTCGTAACTATGTATGTACTTGCCTTTTTTTTTAACTTTTCTATATAGCTACGTACGATACGTATTGTATGTAATATTAGGTATTAAATCCAAAATTCAGAATTATTCATTTCACGTAGGCCAACCTGTGGCTCTTATGACACGTCATGAGTCATTCATTCTACCACCGGTTCGGAAAGCAGATTCTGTAGAGAAGAGCCGGCAAGAAAATCAGCAGTTGCTCTTTTCAAAATATTCATTTTACAATATTATTATGTAGCTCATAATAAGTTTTTATAATATCATTTGGGCAACTGGATGCCATGCCGACTTATCCCATGCAACTTTGTTGGAATAGAATAGAATATTTCCACAATGAGGGGAAGTTCCAAAAATGCATACTTACAATTCAATACAGGTTAAGATGGGCAGATAGAATGTACCTAGCCCTATTCCCGTATAATATATCGCCCGTTCACGAGCATATTTGAGGGAACGCGCGAACGTAGCAACCCGCATACTAGACAGGGTTAATTTTAATTCACCAACAACCTCCCACATGTAACTTCTATGCATCAAAGTAAATAACTTTTGTCCCACGACTTTTAAAAATTCCTAAAAATACAAAAGTTTTGTTTTTCATACAAAATAAATAATTTCATTTTTCTGTTCTAAAATTTTAAAGTTCAGTACAACACGTGTCAAAGGGAATGGGTGGCGTATTTGACGCGCCGTCACTCGATATTAGGTACTTAATGCTTGTCCGATACTTAGGATGGTTGCCGCGGAAAGCCTTTTTGGTGTTCGCGATAAACGCGAAATTATGGACTTACCGACGATAGCGCAGCCTGATGTTAGTAATACACTTCACAAAGCAGTTGTAAATACGAAGCGATAACTTCGGACGTTAATTGTTGCGCGGTTAGTAACTTAGTAGTTGACGCTTCACGCAGGTGTGGAAGAGACTTAAAAAAATGACAGACTTCAACAAAATCTTAGAATTTTTTTTTTTTTGGTGAATTTATTGAGTTATGTGCAAAGTCATTGAACAAATGTTGTTCAGTATTATGCATAGAAGTTACACGTGGGAGATTGTTGTCGAATTAAAATTAACCCTGTATAATTATACAACCTGACCAGGGTAAGACTGATTTATAATTTGTAGTTTATGTTGTGGCAAAACAAATGATATATCGCATCCTGCCTCTAATATTAATGGTTCCTGGGTGCATTGCTTTTTATGCAACGATTGTCTGTAACTAATGCCCTTCATAAAACTTCAATTTTGCAATTCATGTCTGGCGGACCGGATAAATTTATCGTTTTGGGCATTTTCCGTCGGGTGCGATTCGTCATGTGTTATTCAAAGGCCAGGCAAAGAATACCTACCTTTTTGGTAAGTCAAGAACCCTATAGGTACTACTTTGATCGTTTTCGTGCCCATTTTACAAAAAGCCTCTTCTGCACTAGGCCTCGTTTATATAATCACTTACCCAGGGAAATTATTGAAACGCAGGAGATCCCTATCTTTAAAAAAAAATTTTATTGATAGATAAGACATAATATTATACAATCTGTGATTACCTTATGGAAAAATTTTAACTGTTGTATATTATTTTTTTGACATGTATTTAATTTTTTTGACATATAATAATAACATTCCTATATATTTGTGCACCAAACTTTGGTAGGATATGCACATTCTAAATTGTATATTATAACATCTTGACTGTACCATATTCACAAATTAATAAATGAATAATTATGAATCATGAATTATGAATCAACTATATCCATGCTAAAAATCACGTCGATCCGTAGCTCTGTTGCGGCGTGATTGAAGGTCAAACCAACAAAAAAACACACTTTCGCATTGATAATATTAGTATGACGTATTAGTAAAGAGAATTTATACCACGATGATAAAGGCGATCTAATTAAATTTTAGAACACAAAAGCTACTGTTTTGTGACTTAAATATGATAGTTAAATATATTATTCCCTCGGGGACTTGACTTGACTTTATTTTACTTTGTAGACAATAATGAGTACTTTAATCATATTGTAGTTCATCATTTTTATGTATCGTCAATAGTTTTCTCAGCAAAATTTTGCTTCTTTGGGTTACATTATTGCAATTTTCTTAAAGATTTCTAATTTTTTTGTCAATAAATTATAGCCTATGTTACTTCCTGATAACTTGGCTTTCTATTGCTGAAAAAATCGTTAAAATCGGTCCAGTATTTACAGAGCCTATTCGGTACAAACAAACAAACAAAAAAAAATCCTCTTTATAAATCTTCTTCTTCTATCTATTCTATATAAATAAAAATGAATGTTGGTAAGCGCATAACTCAAGAATGGATGGACCGATTTGGTTAATTTATTTTTTTGTATGTTCCTTAAGGTCCACGGAAGGTTTTAATACTTAATAAAAAAAAACAAAAAAAAAATATAATAGATAAGTTGGCGGTACGAAGTTCGCCGTGTCAGCTAGTTATAAATAATTACAAATTTTCCATGTTTTTAAGATATTTCAGTGGCAACAAAAATTTAATTAAAACACTGATTTCGAGGGTTTTTAATAAACCTCTAATTATTTTATAACTTATAAGGACATATATCTGCATATTATTTTATTATTTCAATTGTAATTTTTTGGCCAATTAAATTTTCCGGTGCTTGATTTAGCAAAATATTTTTGTACGACGTAACTTGGCTTTAGGCAGGTATAAAATTATAAATTTATGCAGTGTTTAATTATGTAGTGTTAATATTAGTTATATATTATGTATTTTTTGAAATAAGAGGAATAGGAATTCACAAAGTTTTCGTTACGGTGTCCCTTACATCCTGTAGCATCCTTTCTGCAAAGAAAATACCTAGTAAAATTATATCATTCGTTTTGGAAGCTTTGATTATACTGGACGTAGTGACCCTTCAAAACCCCTATTTCACTGCTAAATTAAAAAAAAAACTTGTACAAACAAGCTAAATAAAACAAACATATTTGATGTTTCTTACTCTTACACGCCAAAACTAATGGACGGATTTTGATGAAACTTAACAATGTCATAGCTTATATAACAGAATAGCACATAGGCTACATTTTATCTCGGAAAATTAAAGAGTTCCTTCGGGAATCAAAGAACTCTAATCCTCTAAGTCGCGGTAATAGTAGTAGTTGTAGTCGTAGTAGTAGTTTTGTACCTGTTCCATTATATACGATTCAGGTAAAACTATGTAAACATATGAATGTAATATATAGTTGCCTGTTAAGAAAGTTAGATACTTTTAGTATAGGGCAGATATTTTATTGAGGGACATTAGTAACATGCTAACATGCTGATTAATTCATTTCATTCATTAGCAACCCATCAACGGCTCACTACTGAGCGCAGGTCTCCTCTCAGAGAAGGGCTATAGGCCATAGTCCACCACGCTGGCCCAATGCGAATTGGCGGACTTCACACACCTTCAAGAACATTATGAAGAACTCTCAGGTGTGCAGATTTCCTCATGATGTTTTCCTTCACCGTTGAAGCAAGTGATATATAATTGCTTAAACGCACTTGACTCCGAAAAGTCAGGTGCGTACCCGGATCGAACCTGCGACCCCCCGAATAGGAGACCACAGTCCTAACCATTAGGCTATCACTGCTTCACAAGCTGATTATTCATTTTGAACATAGGTATGACAAATTATAATTTGGCTTCAAAAGTTGATGAACTCATGTGTCAAACATAACACGTCTGGAAATTGATGTCAACGGCTTCTTGAACCGCTGCTTCACAAACTTAACTGACAATAAGCAATACAAGTTTTGTATGCGCCCGCGCACAATACCTATTCAGATTTATTGAGGATCGCTGAATCGGTAATCGGCTATACGCCCGGTCGGCGGTCGCTCACCCTACATTATAAATGCATTATAAGGATACTTCAAAGAGGACAAAGTGATTTTGAAATGACCATGCAAAAAATCGTCCTCACCCGCCAACAGATTTCAAACGTATCTCAGTTAATACATCATAGCAGCCTGATGATTTTTTACTATGACGACATCCGCCGTAGATTTGGGGTTTTCATGCAAATCGAAATTGAATTTTTTTCAGTGAATTGTTTTGGATACTAATTTAGTAGTTTACAATAATTATAAAACGAACATACAGGAGCATTAACCAACTAGAAAAAAGCTATTGTGGACGCAGACGTTTCTGAGACGCAGAGCTAAAACACCGCGCCGCGCGCTGCCCGCGCTCCCTATGACCGCCTCCCAGTCCCACCCTTTCGTCGCCTGTGCATGCGCGCGCGTACTTCAGCGTGCATTTATTCTTTTGTATTTTTTAAATAAAAACCCCAATAATTTTTGGATTGAAAATGGTCATTAGTCTTTTTACGGGGCATCACAATAATATTGAAAATAGTGCCAAGTCTGTTGCTGGGTGGGGACAGTGCCCATACCAGTACAATTATTAGCATGGTCCTTTTATTGTTGTAATCATAAAATACATTACTCTAAAGTGTTCGAAGTAATTTATGAGGAAAGCATTAAAACGCTGAGAACTGAAAATATTAATACTATGTATTTAGTATTATAATTTGGTAAACTTATCCTTCATAAGGCAAACATTGTGCTCTTCTTTTCTTATTCCAATATTCCCGCCGAAAACGATAGCATTGCGTAAAGAATTTTGTCAATTTAATTTATATTTTGTACCTGAGCAGATATGCCAAATTCTGAATATCGTTATTTTAATAAGTAGTCAGATCTCACAATTTATTAAGGTAAGTTATGCAGAATATCCAGAATTAAATTCAGTAACTCCTTCAATTTTTTGAGCAATTCTAATAGGGTTTTAATTGATAGCTTTAGTTCAAGGTTTTTAAGTTTGCTTAAAGCTTCTTTCTCACTGTTAGTCATCGTATTGATTTCATCTTGAATTGGTTTCAACTTCTCTAAACTTTCTTTTTCGGCCTCAGTTTTCTGTATCAATGTAGTAAGATCATTAAATATTTCTTCGAAGTCACTCTCTACTTCTGCTGTAATTTCTTTAAACTTGATTTCTATCAATTCACTCACAGGTGACTCCTTTTTCGTTATCACTTCAGATTGCAAGTCTGCCCGTCTTACATATCTTGCCAGAGTTTCTAAAAGTTAATTGAAAATTATGTAATAAAAGACAATAATGCTCTGAAAATAATGAAATAAAAAGAATTGCTATGCTAAAACAGTACGGTGACTGACTGACACAATGCACAGAATTTCCTCAAGTAGATACTCTATAGGAATAAGGACATTTTGAGGGAATTCCGTCTCTAGGATGAAGTGGGAATGAAAGGATGAATGAAGAACTTGAAACCTAAATCCTCGCGAATTCATCACGGAAGTCAGCTAGTTTGCGATTAAGAATTCAATATCCTTCGGAAGTTCCTTTTCGGACGGTTTTGCGGATGGAGGCTAGGCGAAAAAAGTGTAAGAATTTTCCGTCACGGCCCTTGTTGCTGGGCAAAAATGTGTAAGAATTTTCCGTCACGACCCTTGTTGCTATCGTTATTTCACACATTCTATCAGCTTTGGTGGCGTAGCGGCTAAACGAAAGAGTGAAACTAACGGTTCGGGGTTCTAATCCTGACTTATGACTAGATTATGTCTTTGTTCTTTTTTTTAATTTTTGAAACGAAGTTTTATAACTAACGCCATCTATTGTGGGCAGCGTGAACTTGCTTGAACTTGCTTTAATGTCTGTTTATTTTTTACGAGATGGTTCTAACATGTGGCGAGAGATGGCGTTGATTCTGATCTTCGTTCCAACCGAGTGTTCCACGATACTCACGTATTTTTTTATTAAAGTGTTAACCTACACTTAGAGGAAATATCCGAATAAAGTACTTAGATCGACAACTATAATGTGTCGCTACTAGATGTCGCTAATTTCGTTGCTGGCGTGTAGTTGATATGTATTTAAAAATGTATTCGGACTTAAATAGTTTCGACACTCGAAATAATAGTACTTACTTGAGCCGCAACTCTTACAGTGTTGTCCATATTTCTCAATAGCTTGCTCCAATTGCAATAATTTTTCAGCTACTTGCAACTCTAAGCTTTTAATGTTATATACAGCTGCGTCTAAATCTTCTGAAGAAATGTCATGCACAAAATGGTGATACTCATCCTCTAAGCTAAGAATATCGTACATCGTTCGACCGAACTCCTTCAGCGCTTTGTCTTTCAATTTCGATTTTATTTCATCGATTTTTTCTCCATATTCTTTGTCAACCAAAGCCAGATTGCATAATGTGGCGTTATTTAATTCTTTCACAGATTCATCGAGTTTTTCAGTAATTTCTTTATGTAGGTCTGTTAGAGAGCTGCAATAAAAGTCATTTTGTACGTTCCGTTTGGTTCTATTAAGCTCTGAAAAGGAGAATCTATATCATTATGGTAAATACAGATTGCAAGATAGGAAACGAATATACTTATACATAATAATTAAAGGCTATAGCTTTAGCTAAAGCCTCCAGCTAGTTATCTATACCCCGACCGGGGCTGCGATCACCTAGAATTAGGCGAGCGCGGGTCGTGGCCGGTGTAGGCGGAATGGGCAGCCATCGGCAAACCTTCTGCGCACGACTTGTACAAACACAACGGTTAGTTCATATTTCAGACAGATTATATGCATTTTGAGGATAATTCAGTCTTCAAAAGTTAATCCAATACGTAGACTAAGTGCAGATTTCACCAACGTCGAGTGGCGTTTAAGCATAGGACGTTTAACCGAGGAATAAATTGGACAGTTCTGACAGTTTTCGTATTGAAAATGTACCAATATCAAAATTCCACGGTTACACGTTAATCAACATTGATAAAATCGGCACTTGGTTTGCTTTAAGACCCAGTAAATTAAAAATTTTCATAATATACTTAATTATATTTTCAAAATAGATATTTAATTGTTTAAAATGTACATATACCTAGCTCTGAAAAGTATGAGATGTTTGAGACTTAGTTTTAAACCCCGAATTAATTTTATTTACTTTTACTAAATAAATTAAAAGTAAATAAAATTGCATAATATTAATAATACTTTTAGTTACCAAGGATTTGTTGATCTTCACAATCATTAATCTTACATATCAAGATAAATCTATTGAGTTTAGTTATCAATTCATCAGTTTTATTCATTTTTTCGTTATATGACATCTCTAATTTAGGATATTCACTGAGTACACCGGAAACATTTTTGACAATCGGTTCTACTCGCACTTTTCTCAAACTGTCCAATCTTTGTAGAACATGTTTCAAATGTTGTGGCTGATTGTCAAACCATGCAGTGAAATCAGTCAGATCCTGTACATGCTTATCCCTTATCGCTTCAGCTTTCGATTGATAATTTTCTTTGATTTTTTTATTCAGAGATGTTTCGTTATAGACATGATCTATCATAACTTTTATATCGTTTCTGCTGTTTAAGCTTTTTTCTGGTGCACATTGTGGGCTTGAAGGAGTTGAAACTGTGAAGAGTAAATTATACAATTTTTATTTTAAAATTAACGTAATTTTGTCATTTAAATAAATCGCCTACCGTAACTGGATCCAGTTGGTTTAACCTTTGGTTAAACTGACGGGTTAAACGTTGCTTAACCAGCGTGATCTTTTGATATGCGCTGTCAAATTAGGTCACACGTACTTCATATTATATTATAATAATGCTCCTATTTTATATTTATTTATGTATAATAAAGTTATATTAGGTATGATAAAGTTTTGAATTCATCATTACCATGAAGTTATGAATAATATTAATTATATACCTGGTAACTTATTGGGCGCCTTTGTAAAGTTATAAAACTCGTGGCTTGATAGTTGGTTTCGTACAATATTTCCACAAACAAAATAATGAAGCAACGAAACGCAAAATACTTTCTTGACTGACAGCATTTTGCAATTAATGCTAACAACTTGGCTAATAGTTATCATAGGAAGATTTATATTATTTTTATAAAGTTAGTCGGTATGTAGGTATTTCCGCAGCTAAGTATCTATTAATATCTTCAAATACCATTGTTGAAAGAATTTAAATATTTGTCTGATAATAATGGATAACATGGTCATCGTTAAAATAACATTACACAAATAATTATGATAATAAAAGTATGATTTGAAATTCTAGAGATCTAAAGTTATGGACATATAAAATATTATATATTACTGGATATTATTTCGTTACCTGGGATCGAACCTGCGATCGAACCTGCGACCCCCCGAATAGGCGACCACAGTCCTAACCACTAGGCTATCACTGCTTCATGTGCGTTTAAGCAATTAAATATCACTAGCTTTAACGGTGAAGGAAAACATCGTGAGGAAACCTGCACATCTGAGAGTTCTCTATAATGTTCTCGAAGGTGTGTGAAGTCCGCCAATTCGCATTGGACCAGCGTGGTGGACTATGGCCTATAGCCCTTCTCTGAGAGAGACTTGCGCTCAGTAGTGAGCCATTGATGGGTTGCTTAAATGATGATGATGATTATTATTTCGTTAAGATTTTCTCTTTTAGAAAATATCTTAATTCGACGAACTTAAATTAAACTTCAAACCACCTTCGAACTATAAGGGTAGGTAGCTCACGAATAAAATAAATATTATAACAAATTAGCAAACCCTGGTAAGTAGGTAATAATAGAAAAAAAGTACCTACAGCATATGACAAATAATTACCACCACTCAAAATAATGCACCAAAGGGTCAATGTCTGTCTGTCAGCTACGTGGACTATGGCGTTTATCTCTTCTGCAGAGGAAAAGTGCGAACCTTGTACTTATAGTACTGAGGTAAAGTTTTGCAAACAAGGCCTAAGAAAGCTATATACATCTAAAATGCACCATATATATATTAAGGTGGGTATGCGTAACGCGGGCGAAACGGCCTTCACCTTGAAAGCCGCCGTCTGACCCCAACGTCCTGCCACCCCGTCTCCCGCCGCCGCCGTCCACCCTCGCCTACCCCTAACACCCATAAATGAACCGCGTAATCACGTTAAACACACATACTGTTACCTTTCCCACTTCATACTCACAATCATGTCTACTTCATGTATTAATCGATTGATAAGCTCAAAGTTTTTGCTTGCTTCATGCCCGTCAAATCCGGATAAATTTTTATCTTAACAAAATTCTAACAATTTTTAGGCAAGCGCGCTCCAACCTAGACCTCATCAGTGCTGTCCAGCATTGATTGTCGTCAAGCGCATGCCTATCCTGCAATAAAAAATAAAAAAAAAAAAAAAAAAAAACAATTCAGTAGGTACTTACTAAGTTTTATATTGGAGAAAAGTTTGTCTCTATCGGTCCAGCTGGTCGATTGCGGAAAAGCTGCGTCTATTATTGCTTATATTCTCAAAAAGCACTTTTGATTATTGGCTGAATTAATGGGGTTTTGCTGCATCAATGCGTTAATAGCCAGAGAGTATCGGCAAATCAGAGACGATTGCGATCTTCACACTGTAGCAATCATTTTAAGAGTTCCGTACCCAAAGGGTACCAACGGGACCCTATTACTAAGCCTACGCTTTCCGTCCGTCCGTCCGTCTGTCAGCGGGCTCTATCTCGTAAACCGTAATAGATAAACAGATAAAATTTTCACATATTATGTATTTCTATTGCCGCTACAACAAAAAATAATAAAAATTAAATTAAATTCAAAAAATTAAATTATAATATTTCCATGGGTACATGAAAATATTTTTATTTAATTTTTTTTTTAACGGAACCCTAAAAGAGCGAGGCCCGACTCGCATTTGGCCGATTTTTTTAAACAATCCCCAAGGCATTGTTTGTAGTACAAATAACGGCAAACTTTGTACGTGACATTACGCATGTGAGTTGGACAGAGTTGGATAGAGTCGTAATTCTAATATCTAGAACAATTTTAAAAGTAGGATGAAGATTGAGGTCATTTATGAACATTAAACCATTTTTTATTGTGTAGACATTTATTTATTAGAAAACTTAAAAGTCAATGGTTCCAAACGTGCCCCGATTAAGAGATCACAGCAAGTCAACGAACAGTCAGAAAACAGATTTTTCAGATAGTCAGTGACAAAACTTAGGACTCTGAATAGAATTATCTGTATTGTTAAGTTTAAATGATATTCCACAATACATTCGACCTAGCCAAATATTCGTGACGGTCATTCAAAGAACGGATCGGGTGAATGCGAACTGAGCGTGAAGGGCACAACCCATAACTATCTGTTTCAGAAATTACATCTGCTTAGTATTGCCATAAGCGCAACTCAATTTCCGGGACATCTCATTTCTACGAAAAGGCGCATCTTCGACAAAAAAAAACTTGAGAGGTGTCAAGGGACACCCGAATGGAACGTAGTTCCTTTCGATTAATTAATTTGGCATTGTGTTCGGTATTTTCGCGGTACAATAATGGGTCTCCGTAGCCTTGTGGCTTCTGCAGTCGCCTAACAGCCAAAGGTCGATGGTTCGAATCCCAGCTCGACAGACCGAATTTTCCATTTTCAATTTTATTTTAAACAATTTCTACATGTGGAACCTTTCCCTAATTTTTTATAACTTATAAGTTATAAAAAATTAGGGATAAATTAAATAAAAAAAGTGTCGGTTTCAAAAAAGTGTCGATCCGTCTAGCCCCCTTCCGAGTTCCGCACCGCGCGATAAGGAACTACGTTCCAATATTCAGTCATGGAACAACTTGTGGTTAGAGGTCAGAACGGTTAAAGAGCAACTCTCTGATCCAAAAAAGACAGTCTGCTTGCGCCAAGTCACGTTATCTTTTGCATGGTGCCTGAGTATCGAGTTATCCAGAACGAAAAATATCGAAGCTAAGATTAGATATCTGACAATAAGTGCGTAGAAACTGTCATTAGGTATGAGCAAAGTCCGTTCGGAGAACATGCTAAAAGATTAAAAGTTCACTATCTACTAATCAGATTCGAGTCTCTACTAATTTAGTAAATAAGTGCGTGCACAAAATGGGATAGGTCTGTAAAAGTGATAGCGACGCCAATGGACAATCCTCCTTACACCAGATACACTCCCAATAAACTACTGTTTCATTTCGCAGCAAGGTAACATACCATTGACGTACATAATTCTCCTCTTGCGAAATTGAGCACAATTTGAAGTACTAATAGGAATCGCACGATTTGTTTCAGGATCAGTAGAGTTGATCGATAGAACTACATAGAATCGTGCGGTCTCTGTTCACACACATAAAATAGGCTATTTGACTACTTTTAGAAAATCATCTTAAATTGTTAATAATGCTATGCTGAAGCTAACAAAACATATATTTCGGCATAATTTTCATTATTTTTCATAAAAATCGAGAAATAAATTCAAAAAAATAAATTGCCGCCGAAACGTTCCATTTGCTCTCATGACGTAACAGTTCACATTTCAAACAATGACAATTTTATAATATGTGTTTAGGCCGCGTGTCGCATACTATTTGTTATTTAATAAAATATTAACGATGAAAAACAGACGAAATTAGCCTATTACGCCGCACAAACACGTCGAAATGTATTGACAAAATGAGAATTCCATAGGTGGTGTGGACTGTGACGTCATTCGACATCACGGAACGTTTTCGATCACGTGACCATGGCCAGAATTATAGCAATTTTATTTAATGTTTTCTAATTAAATAAAGCTTTATTTTTTAGTTTTGTCGTATGGAATAATGTTTTTAGATAATAATCTTTTAGGATGACACCAGTTGAAACGATATTTTTATTATAGTCAAATACCCTATTATCCTAATATGAGTCCTTTCGCTTACCCAACATAAGTCGCACAAAGATCATGCCGTGCCTTGATAGTTATCTTTCTTTAATCATTACGAAGCCAACATAATCAGAAAAATAAGCGAAGATGCTACATAAACGTACAAGTCCTGTTGAGAAATCGCGTGTTGCACATAAACGTTACGCGTGTTAAAGCCAAAAGCTTTTCACACGCCCATACCTTTTCCTCGACAATGGCTTTTTTTATTACTAGCTGATGCCCGCGACTTCGTCCGCGTGGAAAAAGTTTTTAAAAATTGCTTTTTCGTTGCACTACGCCAGTATCTAGACCGTACTACGTGGTATAGAGCAACAATAGCAACCCACAATCAACATTTTCTTCAGCCGGTACCCAGCAGCATAAAGAATGAGGAATTGGTACTTGGAGTTCAATGATGTAGCCCAGTAGTGTAACAATGGGGGGGAGGGTGATTCCTAAACCAAATCGAACGATTGTGAAATTAGGTGAATAGATTGATGTCATCTAAGAATACAAAGCTACTGTACGAAGTTTTTGTAAAAGCAAAACGGAAGCTCGAATTTTTTTTACGGCAGCTTGCCACTGCGTAGTTCATACTTGGTAACCATTACCCATTTAGCTGAGCAGGACCCAGCACCAGCAGAATTCGTCCAGTTACAGTTTTATTATAAGTATAGTTCAATAATATAAATAATATAAAGTATATATATAGTATAAAGTATATAAAGTATAAATATATAAAGTATAGTTTAATGTATAGTGTAGTATATTCTATGTCTGTGCCAAATTTCAGCCAAATCGGTTCATTCGTTGTCGCGTTAAAGAGTAACAAACATCCATCCATCCATATATCCATCCTCACAAACTTTCGCATTTATAATATAAGTAGGAGGAAGTAGGATAGTAGGATAGGTAGTAGGAACATACATACATACATACATACATACATACATACATACATACATACATACATACATACATATATACATACATACATACATACATACATACATACATACATACATACATACATACATACATACATACATACATACATACATACATACATACATACATACATACATACATACATACATACATACATACATACATACATACATACATACATACATACATACATACATACATACATAGGTACATACATACATACATAAATGCCGCGTAATTAAAAGATAAATATGTGAAAAGTAGCATACTAATATCCCACAGGAACCGTTTGTTTTCCCGGGATAAAAAGTAGCCTTTGTCATTTTTCAGGCCCTTAACTTCACCTGTGCAAAAAAATCACGTAAATCTAAAACTCCATTGCGCGTATTTTGAAGGACAAATGCGTAAAAAATAGCGATGCTATCCCGCAGGAACTGTTTTGCTTTTCCGGGATAAAAAGTAGCCTATGTGCTATTCCAGACTATAATCTATGTCTGTGCCAAATTTCAGCAAAATCGGTTCATTCGTTGTCGCGTTAAAGAGTAACAAACATCCATCCATCCATCCATCCATCCAAACATCCATACATCCATCCTCACAAACTTTCGCATTTATAATATTAGTAGGATTAGATACTATTCCGCCCGTAAATGTATTCATTTCCATTTCCATATTTTCTCAAGCGTGATGTGAGTGAAACTGATGTGAAATCAAATCGGCTCCCTCAGTTGAGTCTCGCTCGTCGCACACCAATCTGTATAGGATCGATAATTGTTAAAATTAATTATTTCTGAACGCATTCTTATCAATACATAGACTTGACTAGTAGATGTCATTGTATGTCAAACTGACACTACTTCCACTTTAATTCCTTTCTTGTGAGCATTGGCACAACGACATGTCTTAATTCTTTATATTAACTTTATAATTCATAACTTACCACTTAAATAATGTAAATGAGTAATTCCTGACCTGTTATATTAATAATCAATGTTATAGTGTAATTATGTGACGTGCATTGTCTGCGGATTTGTTGAATCAAATACACATACAAATGTGACCTACAGTTTGATTGAATCACAATCATCACTACTATACCTCTAGCTGCGTCCATCCGCTGCAATTAGGATCCACTCGCCAGCATTTACAATAATAACATAATTGTTGTTGTTGGGATGACCTGACCAACTACTTGACTATTATATATAAATTATTGAGTTATTGACGCTATGCTGACTTGCGGATTGGTAGCTACCGTATTGCAGATCGCCCTGCCGTTCGTTCGTGAGCCGAATCGAGCTATTCGTAGACACTTGCTCTCTACGCTACTCCTGCAGGACTGGGCCTACTCTACACCCTACCGTCAAAGACGTGCCGCCAAGCGATTTAGCGTTCCGGCACGATGGCGTGTAGAAACCAATTAGAGGTATGGATTGAATGTTCACTGCCATACCCCTTCCAAGTTAGCCCGCTACCATCTTAGACTGCATCGTCACTTACCATCAGGTGAGATCGCAGTCAAGGACTAGCTTGTCATCGAATAAAAAAAAACCACCAAAGCTTAATGCAGTATTATTTCAATATTATTTTGTCATACAATATACCTTAAAATAATGTGTGGCATGTATAAACAATATACAAATACCTAAAACTGCTCTAAGCATCGGTGGTAGTCAAGGACTGTGACTCAGATGGCCGTGATAATCAAAATCTACCTAAACTTGAGTTGCCTTGTAAGAAAGTCATTTACAATATTTTATCTACCGTATTTTTCTTTTGTCTTTTTGGGGCAATCTTCTATATAAATAAAAATGAATGTTGGTAAGCGCATAACTCAAGAATGGATGGACCGATTCGGTTAATTTATTTTTTTGTATGTTCCTTAAGTTCCACGGAAGGTTTTAATAGAAAAAAAAACAAAAACTAAATTCACGCGGACGAAGTCGCGGGCATCAGCTAGTTTAAAATAATTATGCTATCAACAATGTTAGGTTGGATATTTATCAAACAATGTTGAAAGTTAAATCAAAAGAAAATATCATTTGACGGGTTTCATTTCGAATTGTAAGAAAAAATTCTATTGTAGGTACAATAAAGCAAGCACATTTTTTGTTATTTAAGGCGCTGTAGTCAGTCACGATCTTCATATCACAAGCCGAATGAAGATCGTCCAATTTAAAATCTATGGGTCATAATATTATGAAAAAAAAAGTAGTTATAATTGATCGTATTTCTGGCCTGATGGCTGTTTCCTAAACACGATGACGCAAACTTTTCTCGATAGAAAAAAATTGCAAAGTTGACTCTGCAAATACATAAACTCCCATCGTTCTCTGTTATGCATACATTTATTTTGGTAAAATTATTTACAATTGTTTTTCATATTTTAATACAACAAATGGCTGTTTTAGATTTCATTTATTGCAACTGTTATAATTTTAATATTATCCATTACAATTTGTCACTTGGCCCTTCTATTCCCAGAAGCGACTTCTTTGTCTCTCCTACTCAATTAGACAGTGATCGCCGAGGCGTGCTGCTAGGTGGACCTGCGTCGCGCCGCGCTCGCTCGGCTATCAAATATTATCGTAAATTGTAATAATTGAAAATTGTTTATGTTTATACTGAAAACTATTATTTTGTATATTTTAGACTTTAGAGAAGTCAAATAGAGTGTACCTAATTATAAGTTTGTATTTCTTAATATTGTAAATAATTTATCCATCAAAAAAGTTGTAAATAAGTAGGGACTGAGTAGTAGAGTAGACTAATTTTGAAAATGGGTCCGAAAAAAAGCAAAATCTAAGAATGTACAGTATAAAAAAATCGGCCAAGTGCGAGTCGGGCCTCGCTCTTTTAGGGTTTCGTTAAAAAAAAATTAAATAAAAATATTTCCATGTACCCATGGAAATATTTTTATTTAATTTTTTTAATTTAATTTAATTTTTATTATTTGTTGTTATAGCGGCAATAGAAATACATAATATGTGAAAATTTCATCGGTCTATCTATTACGGTTTACGAGATACAGCCCGCTGACAGACGGACGGACGGACGGACGGACGGACGGACGGACGGACGGACGGACGGACGGACGGACAGCGTAGGCTTAGTAATAGGGTCCCGTTGGTACCCTTTGGGTACGGAACCCTAAAAATCGGCCAAGTGCGAGTCAGGCTTCGCTCTTTTAGGGTTCCGTTAAAAAAATTTAATTAAAATATTTCCATGTACCCATGGAAACATTTTAATTTAATTTTTTTAATTTAATTTAATTTTTATTATTTGTTGTTATAGCGGCAATAGAAATACATAATAATTATGTGAAAATTTCATTTGTCTATCTATTACGGTTTACGAGATACAGCCCGCTGACAGACGGACGGACGGACGGACAGCGTGGGCTTAGTAATAGGGTCCCGTTGGTAACCTTTGGGTACGGAACCCTAAAAATAACAAAAGCAGATGATGGAAGTTGTAAAGTAAGTAGGTACCTATTTCAATATTTTGTAAAGGATGATTTGTGTAACATGTGTAATGTAATAATGGATCATGAAATATCAATTTCATCATCAAGTAAGGTATCTAATAATGGTGGGATGCATCATGCAAACTAAGTACATCATATAGGTACATCGTACAGTTTGGCTAATCAAATTGAGGTCAAATTGACGACCTCCCTGGCTCAGTGGTGAGCGCTGTTGTCTTATAACTGGAAGGTCTCGGGTTCGATTCCCGGCGGGGTCAATTTGGGAATTTATAATTTCTGAATTTTCTCTGGTCTGGTCTGGTGGGAGGCTTTGGCCGTGGCTAGTTATCACCCTACCGTCAAAGACGTGCCGCCAAGCGATTTAGCGTTCCGGCACGATGGCGTGTAGAAACCAATTAGGGGTATGGGTTGAATGTTCACTGCCATATCCCTTCCAAGTTAGCCCGCTACCATCTTAGACTGCATCGTCACTTACCATCAGGTGAGATCGCAGTCAAGGACTAGCTTGTCATCGAATAAAAAAAAAAAAAAAAAGGTAGGTAGGTGGTAGTTAGGTACTTTATGGGTATGGGTAGGAGTAGGGGTCGGGGTAGAGGTAGGGGTAGAGGTAGGGGTAGAGGTAGGGGTAGGGGTCGGGGTCGGGGTAGGGGTAGGGGTCGGGGTAGCGGTAGGGGTAGGGGTAGGGGTAGGGGTTGGGGTAGGGGTAGGGGTTGGGGTAGGGGTATGGGTAGGAGTAGGGGTCGAGGTAGAGGTAGGGGTAGGGGTAGGGGTAGGGGTAGGGGTAGGGGTCGGGGTAGGGGTAAGGGTCGGGGTAGGGGTTGGGGTAGAGGTAGGGGTAGGGGTAGGGGTAGGGGTCAGGGTAGGGGTCGGGGTAGCGGTAGGGGTAGGGGTAGGGGTAGGGGTAGGGGTAGTGGTAGTAGTACTATTATTATATGTATACTTAGTGACATATTTAGTTCCTCTCACAATCTGTCCTTTTCTGCATATTACTTTTACAAAATAATGTCGATGTTTCACTTCTGCCAGGCGTCCCACGACGGCTCACAATTTTTTTGTACCTAAAAGTGCCTAAAATTACAAGTGTAGATCACGATTCGCATGCGAAAGGATCCTTTCGCATCCTTGGTTCCGTAAGGATGCGCACGCATCCTTCCAGATCCTTACGCGTGCGAAAGCGTCTTTGGCAACTAGGGCAATGCATGAAGTGCCAAAAAGTATCGATATATCGAATCGATGAAATTAGTTTCTATCTCAAGTATGTGTGCAAACACAGGTGCACTTTTCCGCCATGTTGGAATTCTTTGATAATGGACGGATTACGTTCAAAATCGATATTTAGGCTTCCCTAGGGTCAAAAAGAAGAAATGGATGCCAAAATTAAAAAGAAGTCACCGCCATATTGAAATTCTTTGTTATTCGACCGATTTCATTCAAAATCGATATTCAGGCTTCTCTGGGGTCACGAAAGAGGAAATGGATGCGCAAATTTAAAAAAGTCACCGCCATATTGAAATTCGTTTTTTATTGGACCGATTACGTTTCAAATCGATATTTAGGCTTTCCTGGGGTCAAGAAAGAGGAAATGGGTGCCAAAATTTAAAAATGTCCCCGCCATATTGAAATTCTTTGTTATTCGACCGATTTCGTTCTAAATCGAAATTTGGGCTTTCCTGGCGTCGAGAAAGAGGAAATGAATGCCAAAATTTTAAAAAGTCACCGCCATATTGAAATTCTTTGTTACTGAACCGATTTCGTTCCAAATCGATATTTAGGCTTCCCTGGGGTCAAGAAAGAGGAATTGAATGCGAAAATTTTAAAAAGTCACCGCCATATTGAAATTCTTTGTTCTCTTCTTCTTCTTCTTCTTTATCAACCGATAGACGTCCACTGCTGGACAAAGGTCTCTTGCATGGACTTCCACAGGCCTCGGTCTTGCGCCGCCTGAATCCAGCGGCTCCCTGCGACTCGTTTGATGTCGTCGGTCCACCTGGTGGGGGGTCTGCCAACACTGCGCTTCCCGGTGCGGGGTCGCCACTCCAGCACCTTGGGACCCCAACGACCATCAGCTCTTCGAACTATGTGCCCCGCCCATTTCCACTTCAGTATCGCGACTCGCTTAGCTATGTCGGTGACTCTGGTTCTCCTACGGATCTCCTCATTTCTGATTCGATCCCGCAGGGACACTCCGAGCATAGCTCTCTCCATCGCCCGCTGAGCGGTCCTGAGCCTACTTATGAGGCCCTTAGTTAGCGACCATGTCTCGGATCCGTAAGTCATCACTGGCAACACGCACTGTTCGAAGACTTTAGTCTTCAGGCACTGAGGAATTTTGGACGAGAAGACATCTCGGAGCTTCCCGAACGCTGCCCAGCCGAGTTGGATTCGGCGGTTGATCTCTTTCTCGAAATTGGACCTACCTAGCTGGACTGTGTGTCCCAGGTAAATATACTCGTCGACAATTTCGAGTGCAGAGTTCTCAACAATTACTGGGTGGAGCGGTGCATGAGCATTGGACATGATTTTCGTCTTGCTCATGTTCATTTTCAGGCCCACCTGTTGAGAAACCCTGCTGAGATCATTGAGCATTGTATTGAGGTCTCTCAGAGTCTCTGCCATGACTACTATGTCATCGGCAAATCGCAGGTGAGTGATGTACTCGCCGTTTATGTTGATGCCAAGCCCGTTCCAATCCAGAAACTTAAAGACGTCCTCCAACGCAGCGGTAAAGAGCTTCGGGGAGATAACGTCTCCCTGTCGCACTCCACGCTGCAAGTGGATTGGCCTCGTAGTCTGGTCCTGTATACGTACTGACATTGTGGCGTTTTCATACAAGCACTTCAACACTTGGATATACCGGTAGTCAATCCGGCATCTCTGCAGCGACCTCAACACAGCCCAAGTTTCCACCGAATCGAAGGCTTTCTCATAGTCCACAAACGCTAAGCAAAGTGGCCGGTTATACTCTTCTGTCTTTTGTATAACCTGCCGCAGCGTATGAATGTGATCTATGGTACCAAAGCCTTTTCGGAATCCGGCTTGTTCGGGAGGCTGGAAGTCGTCAAACCTACGAGCGAGACGATTCGTAATGACTCTCGAGAACAACTTATAAACATGACTCAACAACGAGACGGGTCTATAATTCTTCAACAAGGTATTATCACCCTTTTTGAAGAACAGAACCACCACGCTCCTGTGCCATGCTTCCGGCGTTGTGCCCTCGTGGATGACGGAATTGAACAATCGCTGAAGGATCTTAAGTACCGGTTTTCCACCCGCTTTCAGGAGTTCCGCAGTGATTCCGTCATCACCTGGCGCCTTGTTGTCCTTAAGCTGTTTGAGAGCCATTCTAATCTCGTATAGGCTGACGTCCGGGATATCTTCGGTATAGTGTCGGGTCAGTTTGGCTCTGGGATCTTTCGCCAGATCTTCAATAGGTTTTTGTGTCGTGGTGTCAATTCTTTGTTATTCGAACAATTTTGTTCAAAATCGATGTTTAGGCTTCCCTGGGGTCAAGAAAGAGGAAATGGGTGCCAGAATTTTAAAGAGGGAATGGGTGCCAGACTTTTAAAAAGTCCCCGCCATATTGAAATTCTTTGTTATTCGACCGATTTCATTCAAAATCGATATTCAGGCTTCTCTGGGGTCACGAAAGAGGAAATGGATGCGCAAATTTAAAAAAGTCACCGCCATATTGAAATTCGTTTTTTATTGGACCGATTACGTTTCAAATCGATATTTAGGCTTTCCTGGGGTCAAGAAAGAGGAAATGGGTGCCAAAATTTAAAAATGTCCCCGCCATATTGAAATTCTTTGTTATTCGACCGATTTCGTTCTAAATCGAAATTTGGGCTTTCCTGGCGTCGAGAAAGAGGAAATGAATGCCAAAATTTTGAAAAGTCACCGCCATATTGAAATTCTTTGTTACTGAACCGATTTCGTTCCAAATCGATATTTAGGCTTCCCTGGGGTCAAGAAAGAGGAATTGAATGCGAAAATTTTAAAAAGTCACCGCCATATTGAAATTCTTTGTTATTCGAACAATTTTGTTCAAAATCGATGTTTAGGCTTCCCTGGGGTCAAGAAAGAGGAAATGGGTGCCAGAATTTTAAAGAGGGAATGGGAGCCAGACTTTTAAAAAGTCCCCGCCATATTGAAATTCTTTGTTATGGCGGGGACTTTTTAAAATTTTATCACCCATTCCCTCTTTCTTGACCTCAGGCAAGCCTAAATATATATTTTGAACGAAATCGGTCTAGTAACAAAGAATTTCAATATGGCGGTGTTTTTTTAAATTTTGCCACCGATTTCCTCTTTCTTGACCCCAGGGAAGAACAAATATCGATTTGGAACGAAATCGGTCTAGTAACAAAGAATTTCAATATGGCGGTGACTTTTGAAAATTTTGGCACCCATTTCCTCTTTCTGGACCCCAGGGAAGCCTAATTATATATTTTGAACGAAATCGGTCCAGTAAACAAGAATTTCAATATGGCGGTGACTTTTTAAAATTTTGGCACCCATTCCCTCTTTAAAATTCTGGCACCCATTCCCTCTTTCTTGACTCCAGGGAAGCCTAAATATATATTTTGAACGAAATCGGTCCAGTAACAAAGAATTTCAATATGGCGGTAACTTTTTTAAATTTTGGCACCCATTTCCTCTTTCTTGACCCGAGAGAAGCCTAAATATCGAATTTGAACGAAATTGGTCCAATAATAGCGAATTTCAATATGGCGGTGACTTTTTAAAATTTTGGCACCCATTTCCTCTTTCTTGACCCCAGAGAAGCCTAAATATCGAATTTGAACGAAATCGGTCCAATAACAAAGAATTTCAATATGGCGGTGACTTTTTAAAATTTTGGCATCCATTTCCTCTTTCTTGACCCCAGGCAAGCCCAAATATCGATTTATAATGAAATCGGTCGAATAACAAAGAATTTCAATATGGCGGTGACTTTTTAAAATTTTGGCACCCATTTCCTCTTTCTTGACCCCAGAGAAGCCTAAATATCGAATTTGAACGAAATCGGTCCAATAACAAAGAATTTCAATATGGCGGTGACTTTTTAAAATTTTGGCATCCATTTCCTCTTTCTTGACCCCAGGCAAGCCCAAATATCGATTTATAATGAAATCGGTCGAATAACAAAGAATTTCAATATGGCGGTGACTTTTTAAAATTTTGGCACCCATTTCCTCTTTCTTGACCCCAGGGAAGCCTAAATATCGATTTTGAACGTAATCGGCCCAATAACATAGAATTTCAATATGGCGGGGACTTTTTAAAATTATGGCAGGCATTCATTTTCTCTTTCTCGACCCCAGGGAAGCCCAAATATCGATTTTGAACGAAATCGGTAGACTAACCAAAAAAAAAAAATTAAAAAAAAAAAATTAAAAAAATCATGTTATTGTATTTGGTTAGGAATTGAACCTGTATAATTTTTTTTTGATTATCTACGAACATGAACTGGAACCATGCTAACTGAGCCAAATAAAGTATAATAGGATTGACGAAAATCAGTTACAGTACCTATTAAGTTTAGATAAATAACCAGTTTTGTCAGTCGGGAGTTGTTTCCCGCCAGAGTTGCTTCGCGCCATTTCTGCGCTTCGCACGGGGCGCCCCGCGGTGGGCGGGACTACGACTCCGCTCCTTCTCCTGCTTCACCCCCTCAAATACCTAAACTTTGTCTGCCTCCTCGCCTTAAATGAATGAAGAATGTTGAATGTTGAATGTTTAGAATGAAGTTGAAGATACTCAGATACTATAATAATAAAACACTTAAAATTTTACTTCGATTAGGATTCGGGAATCATTATTTCAAGATGGGTAGAATATAAAAAATATATGTAAATGTACATAATATATGTATATACCTACACAACGAATGAGAACCTCCTCCTTTTTATTTTCGTCGGTTGAAAAACAATGAATTTCTTGTGACGATCAACTTTTCAATTACCTGCCCACAAGAAAATTTAATACCTACCTAACCTGTTACTTAAATCACTTTTGTTTTGAAAATAGCAATGGCTGAGTTTCTTTTATTATCTTAGAGAACCTAATATTATGTGATTAATTGAAATGTATTGAATACTACAAGAGAGAGGGACAGAAATAAGGAAAAATCCTCCCGTACGAAGCCGGTAACATATTATGGGAATGCCATTTTATTGCGATTTAAATTTAGATTCGCTGTATGACTTCAAGAAGCAGGAACTACCTACGTCAAGTTCACAAACGCGTCACGATCGAAATATTTCGTATGACGTGCAAGGTGCATACGGGCGTGCCGAAGTGCGGAGCGGGCAGACTGTTAGACGTCCGTCGAGACGAGATGCTATTACGTGACGTCACAGGCGACATTGTAAAGGGGACGGCAATGGAATGGCAAGCCCATTATGTAAGCGCGCATCAATTAGACGAATTCGCCTCGCCATTGTGCGGTTATTGTTCTACATACTACATCGTTTGCATTTTGACGACCTCCATAACGACCAAGCGCAGCGGAGAGCGCTATGTTTTTATAAGTGGGTCTCGGGTTCGATTGCCGGCGGGGGAAATTTGGGAATTTAGAGTTTCCTAATAATTGTCCCTGGTCTGGTCTGGTAAGTGTTACCACTTACTACCACACCACATGAAAGAGCAACTTTCATACACCAATGAGGAGTATGGGATTAATGTGCACAGCCAATAGCTTATACTCCTTCCAAACAAGCCCGCGGCGCCTACCACCTTAGACATCGTCGCTGCCACGTCGGTGACAGTAGTCAAGCGTAGTCATCGATAAGAAAAAATTCGATACGTCAGCTTCAATAATAATTAAAAGAGCTTTTCTGAGCAGAAATAATTTTATGCTTAATTGAAGGGAAACTGCTGAGATTTCAAAGATGGATCGCGATACAGCTAGCAGCCGATGGGGAATGCCGGGTTGAGTTTGTTCCATCGCAACGGGCCGCCGTAGGGCTTGCATTCGAATATTCGAATATTCGAATTATTCGAATAATATTTCTTGTCCGAATATTCGAATATTAAATCTGCTATATTCGAATATTCGACCAATTTTCCGAAAGCCAAACTCTGAATATTGATGTGCATGTCGCAGGCATTTTGTGTGATTCCGCCGTTTACATACGGCGTCGTCAATTTAGAAACGCTCGCTGTTATGTAATGCCGCGGCAAATTGAAGTATTTAGTTCTGTTTCTTATGCCTAACAAGTACTAAGTATGTTCGCCAAAATCTAAAGTTAGGTTAGGGTTATACATGAACAGTCGGGTGGTAGTGTGAACAGTCAGGTGTGTGTGAAGAGTTTGGTGAACACTTAGGTATATTGGCCAAATGTGGTGAACCTAAGGGCACCTGACTGTTCATGTCGAACCCCAACCTAACTAACTTAAGAGGCAGATTCGTGGCCCTGGTGCTTGGGAATTGCGTAGATTCACAATAACTACATCTAAAACTACAGTGAAATTCATCGCCTCCAAGCGATGGATATGGGGAGTCCGTCGCCTGAGAGAGTAAGGTCTTCGGGCCGGGAGACACACTTTGTTCCTTGTGTGCCTCAGATAGAGTGATGAGTGAAGTACTCTGTGTTTGAGAGGAGGTTCTGTCTCTGCAGGCGCCGCTGGCTGGGTTGCGTGAACGTGATTACGGTCCCGTTGCCCAGTCACCAGGCGATCAGAAGGAACACCGTGGGGTTTTAGAGTCAGAGTTAGAGTCCGACATAACTGTCGCGTAACCCCGGGGGCGGTGGTATCCATGATGGATTTCCCCACGTAAAAAAAAGGTATATTGGACAAATGGAAACTAAGCGGGCACCTGACTGTTCATGTCGAACCCCAACCTAAGCTAACTTTAGAGGCAGATTCGTGGCCCTGGTGCTTGGGAATTGCGTAGATTCGCAATAACTACATCTAAAACTACAGTGAAATTAAAACAATTGAACCAGTTGTCATTTTGCCTTCGGCATATTACACATCAGCAAGCGTTTCTAAACTGACGACGCCGTATGTAAACGGCGGAATCACACAAAATGCCTGCGACATGCACAAAATATTAATTTTAAACTCCGCGTGCAACATTATGCTTAGAAGAAAGCAGTGATGAGGTCTAGGTTGAAACGCGCTTGCCTAGAAGATACCTATTCACTCTTGCCTTGAAGGTTCTTAAGTTGTACGTGTAAGTGTAAGAATAAGCCAAAGTAAGATGATAAGATTAAAACGCATTTTATTTTTGTGCAATGTAACATTGAGCTGATTCTGATCTCATAATTTCTTCTTCTTTGTCAACCGATAGACGACAACTGCTGGGCAAAGGTCTCTTGCATGGACCTCCACAGATCTCGGTCTTGCGCCGCCTGAATCCTGCGGCTCCCTGCAACTCGTTTGATGTCGTCAGTCCACCCAGTGGGGGGTCTGCCAACACTGCGCTTCCCGGTGCGGAGTCGCCACTCCAGCACCTTGGGACCCCAGCGACCATCAGCTCTTTGAACTATGTGCCGCGGCCATTTCCACTTCAGTTTCACGACTCGCTGAGCTATGTCGGTGAGTTTGGTTTTCCTACGGATCTCCTCATTTCTGATTTGATCTCGCAGGGATACTCCAAGCATAGCTCTCTCCATAGCCCACTGAGTGACCCTGAGCCTTCTTATGAGGCCCACAGTTAGCGACCAATTCTTGGATCCGTAAGTCAACACTGGCAACACGCACTGTTCTTTTAGTGACTTAGAAGACTTTCGTCTTCAGGCGCTGAGGGATTTTGGACGAGAAGACATCTCGGAGATTCCCAAATGCTGCCCAGCTGGGTTGGATTCGGCTGTTGATCTCTTTCTCAAAATCCTCTTGAGGATTTGATCCCAGAGCCAAACTGACCCGACACTATAACGAAGATATCCCGGACGTCAGCCTAAACGAGATTAGTATGAGTATTGGAACAAGAAGGCGCCTGGTGATGATGGAGTCACTGCAGAATTCCTGAAAGCGGTTCCTGAATTCCTGAAGGTTCAATTCCGTCATCACGCCGCTGCATCCGCTGGAAGCATGGCACAGGAGCGTGGTGGTTCTGTTCTTCAAAAAGGGTGATAATACCTTGTTGAAGAATTATTATAGACCCATCTAGCTGCTGAGTCATGTTTACAAGTTGTTCTCGAAAGTCATTACGAATCGTCTCGCTCGTAGGTTCGACTACTTCCAGCCTCCCGAACAAGCTGGATTCCGAAAAGGCTATGGCACCATAGATCACATTCATACGCTGCGGCAGGTTATACAATAGATGGAAGAGCATTAACGGCCACTTTGCTTAGCGTCTGAGGACTATGAGAAAGCCTGCGATTTGATGGAAACTTGGGCCTTATTGAGGTCGCTGCAGAGATGCCGGATTGACTAACGGTATATCCAAGTGTTGAAGTGCTTGTATGAAAACGCCACTATGTCAGTACGTATACAGGACCAGACTACGAGGCCAATCCACTTGCAGAGTGGAGTGTGACAGGGAGACGCAATCTCCCCAAAGCTATTTACCGCTGCATTGGAGGACGTCTTTAGGCTTCTGGATTGGAACGGACTTGGCAACAACATAAACGGTGAGTACATCACTCACTTGCGATTTGCCGATGACATAGTCGTTATGGCAGAGACTCTGAGCGACCTTAATACAGGGCTCAACGATCTCAGCACGGTTTCTCAGCGTTGGGCCTAAAGATGAACATGAGCAAGATGAAAATCATGTCCAATGCTCATGCTCCACTCCACCCTCGTTAAGAATATTGCACTTGACATTGTGCACGAGTAAATAATATACCTGGGACACACAGTCCAGCTAGGCAGGTCAAATTCATAATTTCTAATACTGAATTGTTACCTATTTGTATTCTATCAACGTTGAAAATCTTTCTTTTAAATCTTTTAAGATTTGTAAGTAAGGAATACGAAGTAAGTAGTACGAAGAACTAAAAATAATGTTTAGAATTTAGTACTTTATTTCTAGTTACATGATAAAAGATTTTAAGCAAGTTGTTGTTTTTGTAATTGATTATTTGATTTTATTGATATATAAATATTATTACAATACTCACACTCATATCTCGGTTTATAAGACTGAGTTATATTGTGGTTGTCTTGTTAAGCACCAACTTTTTATATTTTTTGGGGGACTGAATTAGTGCCATAACTGTCAAATTCCAAACAGTTCTTTAATTTTTAAGTAAGATTTAGTTTTGTTTCAAAGATATTAGACTCAAAGTAAGAGATTGGCAGTTAAAAACATGATTATTATAACATCTTTTGTTTTTTTTAATTATTCGAATATTATTCGAATTATTCGAATAATACCCGAAAAAAAGGCGAATATTCGAATACCAAAAATTTTCGAATATTTGCAAGCCCGTTACGGGCGGCATGAGTCAGACGAGCCGCAGCCGACGGAAATGAGTTCTTCCTCCGCGCTATCGGCCGGCACTTTTGTTAAATTAAAATGGATGAGGTTTAAAGTGGAGCGGCCGTAACTAACGGTTGGCGCGTCGTCTGTCCGCGATTACGGCAATCTGCGCCTCGGCAAAAAATAGGACGGCAGGCGACGCGTGGGGTCGAGTCCCCAGTCCCCAGCCGCCGGTCCCCGCCGTGTCCGCACCCGCCACCGCCGACTCGGCATTGGGTACCGACGCGCCCGTCCGCACTCGACCCATTAAAGAATTTAGCCCAAATAACCGGTAGTACACTTTTTCACTTGACTCCTCGTTACTACCTTAAGTCGCAGACACATTACTGTGCTGTGGTGTGTGGTGATGCAAGTTGCGACTAGCGAATCCAATCCCGCATTGAAACCTCAACCCCGCAGACCCGCGGGACTGAGATCATTAACCCCGTGGATCCGCAAACAATCATAAAACTGAATACCTACTATATTTTTCAACAATTAAAAATATTATCAAGCCTTCTTTGTAAATCACTCAGTTTTATGTTACCTTAAATAAAATAAAATTCTTTAAGGAGTAAGCAATTACATACATATTTGCATCACTCAAAAACATTTGTAGTAATTAAATTATTCTTCATGTACCTACGAATCCAGTTTACCGATAAAAAATAACTTGACCCGTACCAGTTGCAATAAATTTTAATTTCTTAAGTTTATACACTTTTACAAAGAAAAAAAATCCTTTGTATAAATTTGATTATGTAAAATAAAAACGAACACGAACAATGAAACAGATGAATAAAGTCCCGCTAGTCCCGTGGATCTCGCGTGAAAAATCACGTCCCGCAAAATTCATGCAGAGTCTCGCAAAAGCGTTACGGATACCCGCTGTTACGGATTTGCATTCCTTAGTTGTCACAGAAGGCGATCAGAGTCAAGGATCCTTTAAAAATTTTATATATTCGTCATTCTTTCCTGTAAATATTAAAAAAAAATCGCGCTCCCTGTGCTCCGTACGCAATTACCCCACTTTCCCCTATTTCTATAATATGAATTCCTCGACGACCTCAATTCTAATATCGTGACATTCCGCAGGAGAATACTAGAATTCATTTTTTTCTGAGTCTTCTATTCTATTCGCCTACTATGCAAAAAAGAAAATTGTTATTTCTCCGCACAATGTTTTTTCATTTATCGTTAAAGCATGTGCTCTGTACGTGATTTTAATTGCTTAAACGCACTTAACTCCGAAAAGATGCGTGCCGGGATCGAACCCGTGACCCGCCGAATAGAAGACCGCTAGGCTATCAATGTTTAAATAAAATTCAGACTGGGTTTCCACGGCGCGGTTCGCAACCCGCGCCCGCAGCGGTTGCGGGCCCGCGGCCTCCGTAGAATGCAGATTTGTATGAAAAATGAAGTTTCAATTTCCACGGTGCGGTTTGCGCCCGCGGCGGGCGCACTACTAGCGTTACTGCAACCGCTGCGGGCCCGGGTGCGAACCGCGCCGTGGAAACCCAGTCTGTTCAGTCTGAATATGAAATTGTATCTGCTATAGACCTCAAAGCTATACGCACACGCAGTTCTAAACTATAGATGACGCTGCAGTAGAGCCGCTCGTAGTTGTGAAATTTTTTAAATACTAAAATCTTTTAAAATTGCTTCTGCTCTTTGTAGAATAAAGGCGTTTTAATACGCCCTCCTTGACGCGTGCGGCGTGAGCAGTGGTAAACGCTGCGGTCTTGTGGTAGCTGGAGGTCTGCGTAACTGGAAGCCCGAGGGTTCGATTCTCGGCGGATTTTTAGTTTTGATTAACCAGCGTAATCGACTGTTATTTATTATACTCTCTCACAACTATAGGAGGTATGTTGACTGTAACCAAGTATAAATGAAATTATGAATTTATCTAATGAAATAGGGTTCATGGATTATAAAAAACGTACCTATTTATTTTTCTATTTTGAGCGAGATTGTTACCATCTGAACATAAGCCAACGGTTTTTCAAAATCGGTCATTATGCCTGTTCCCTAAATCTTGACTAACTCCACTTAATTCCCGTAATGGTTTTAGCTTATTGAACTAATCGTTTGGTTAATCATCCTTACTATCCTACTTCCTACTAACCTACTATCTTTGCTACTAATATTATAAATGTGAAAGTTTGTGAGGATGGATGGATGGATGTTTGTAACTCTTTCACGCCACAACGAATGAATCGATTTGCCTGAAATTTGGAATGGTGATAGCTTATACCCAGGAAGGCTACATTTTATCCCGGAAAATTAAAGAGTTCTCACGAGAATTAAAAAATCTTAATCCGCGCAGACAAAGTCGCGGCCATCATTTAGTAATACTAAAAATGCGAAAGTGTGTTTGTTTGTTGGTTTGGCCTTCAATCATGTAACACCGGAGCAACATATCGATCTCATTTTTGTATGGGTAACTAGGTATAGTTAAGAACTTGAAGAGTGACATATACCCTTTATCCCGGGAAACGGAGGGTGCCCGCGGGTGTTTTAAATCTCTAACTCCAGGCAGAAGACATAGCTCAGCGTGTCGCGAACATGAAGTGGAAATGGGCGGGGCACATAGTTCGAAGAACTGATGGTCGTTGGGGTCCCAAGGTGTTGGAATGGCGACCCCGCACCGGGAAACGTAGTGTTGGCAGACCCCCCACCAGGTGGACCGACGACATCAAACGAGTCGCAGGGAGCCGCTGGATTCAAGCGGCGCAAGACCGAAGCCTGTGGAAGTCCATGCAGGAGACCTTTGTCCAGCGGTGGACGTCTATAGGTTGATAAAGAAGAAGAAGAAGAAGGCAGAAGAAGTTGCAGGCAAAAGCTTACTAAGTTTTATATGTACTTAAAATGCATTAAAAAACAACTAACTATTGAAGAACGTGCTAAAATAGTTAGGACTTTGGGAGAGGAGGAGGACTATTTATCTGTACATTAGTAATGAACTCGTATAAATAGCAGTCTAGATAAATAAATTTCCATAATGCAATTCGTCTAGACCGAGCAAAGTGCTAGGCTAGAACACCGTCTGGAGGTGAAGCGAATAATAGTTACAGTGTGCTGGCACTCTGTACCTACTGTGCCCCGCGCCTGCCGTCGCGCCGCTTTGTATGTCTATTCAGCTTTGACTGGTATAAAGCAAGGGCGAGCCATTGCCGATCTTTATTCTTTCTTCATACTTTAATATTTTTCTGGCGAACCTAGCTATTTCGTTAGCACGCTTTGTAGTCTAAACGGAGTGTAACATAAATGAGATGTCATTAAGCTACATTTAAATATGGCGTCTCCGAAAAAAAAGTATCAAATCATTAAATGATTGAATGTAATCATTAAATGGCTGAGATATCAACCAGTCAATCTAAAAAAAATCAGCGCGGTCAATCTAAAAAATTTTGGTCTTCTCCATTTAAAAGAAAACAAAAGTGTTTCTACCTTAACGGATTCGGGTAGCTTTGATTTCGAGATTGAAGTTTTAAACTACTTACCTAATTTGGTTTGAAAATTCGCGTTCCTAATAACGAAAGTCGAAACGATCTTGCGTATAAACAATTGAGGTTTCAGTTGGGTTGTTAATGTTATTATAGGTATTTTTGTTTAACAGAATCGGCTTATAGCACACAATTTAAACCTAAGTGGTTTCTCGTGTTCTAATAATAACATTTTTAGGGTTCCGTACCCAAAGGGTGCCAACGGGACCCTATTACTAAGCCTCCGCTGTCCGTCCGTCCATCTGTCAGCGGGCTGTATCTCGTAAACCGTAATAGGCAGAAAGTTGAAATTTTCACAGTGTGTATTTCTATTGCCGCTATAACAACAAATAATAATAATTAAATTATATTAAAAATAAAGGGGGCTCCCATACATGGAAAAGGAGTCGAAATAAAATTTTATTTTTTAACCTGGCATGTGGGGTGTCACTGTCTAGAACTCATTAAGTGGAGACTGGAGTTCAAATATATGTATTTTTTATTATTTTTTAGCTACAAAAATGAAGAAATGGGGGGGGGGGGCGTCAAAGTTTTCGGTTTTTGACCACTTTTGTTACGGGGTCTATCTTAAAAACTTAACTACTTAGGAATTTGAAATTTCTGTATATTTTGTACTATATAGTGTAATTGAACAACAAATACTGAAAACACCTATTTATGATGCGGTTTATAAGTAATTGTGGCCAAAACAAACGAGCATTTTTCCCCATAATATGCTAATAGGGTATTTGACTATAATAAAAATATCGTTTCAACTGGTGTCATCCTAAAAGATTATTATCTAAAAACATTATTCCATACGACAAAACTAAAAAATAAAGCTTTATTTAATTAGAAAACATTAAATAAAATTGCTATAATTCTGGCCATGGTCACCGTTCCGTGATCTCGAATGACGTCACAGTCCACACCACCTATGGAATTCTCATTTTGTCAATACATTTCGACGTGTTTGTGCGGCGTAATAGGCTAATTTCGTCTGTTTTTCATCGTTACTATTTTATTAAATACCAAATAGTATGCGACACGCGGCCTAAACACATATTATAAAATTGTCATTGTTTGAAATGTGAACTGTTACGTCATGAGAGCAAATGGAACGTTTCGGCGGCAATTTATTTTTTTGAATTTATTTCTCGATTTTTATGAAAAATAATGAAAATTATGCCGAAATATATGTTTTGTTAGCTTCAGCATAGCATTATTAACAATTTAAGATGATTTTCTAAAAGTAGTCAAATAGCCTATTTAGTACCTACTATCTACGAACTAAGATATTTAAATATCCAGTTAGACTAGAAAAGTGATTTGGTCATATGTACGGAACCCTAAAAGAGCGAGGCCCGACTCGCACTTGGCCGATTTTTGTATATTTCTCTTAGTTGATAATAAAAAATAAAAAAGTTGTTTTCAACAATTTCCAACTTACTTAAAAAGCCATTTCAAGAGATCATGAAATGGTATATTTGTCGTTGTCTATATGCTTACAAGTAATATTACGTTATACGAGCTGAATAACGTAATACTGAAGAAGGCGCGTTCTTTATTTGCCTAGTCTAGACGCGCTGGAGGACACCAAGCGAGGCAAAATGTCTGGAGGTGAGATGAAGGCCTCATTGCTGCCTTTGAAATGCAATCCTGTACCTAACGATCGTGGCTTATTTTGGCGAACGCAATGTCTGAAACAAATTGACTGATCTAAATCTCGTGCTGTCACTTTCATAATGCTTCTTGATAGCACTGGATTGACCTTTCATTTTTGTTAGCAAATTGTGTACAACAGAATTAGTATCCAATTATCCATTATGTTAATCAATACTCCCACGCTGGATAACAATAAGAAAACACAAAGCAAGTATAGACGGTAAACCAGGTACCTAAGTAAGTAGGTACTTACTACTTTACTAGGTGGCTAATTAATAAATACTAAGAAGATTGTATTCTCTCTGTAGAGACTAGAGAGTAACTTGATTGTATTCTACCTACCTAGTAGGTTAGTGTACCTACTTTACCAATTTTCGATGCTATGGATATGAAAATGCAAAAGTTTATATAGTCTTACTTTCGTATTGAAAAAAAAAAATTTCAATGCCTACTGCCCAAATATTAACAACCGATTCCTGAAAACGAGATACAGTCGAGTAGGTATATAAAAGGACTAGCTGATGCCCGCGAGTCGCGACTTCGCCCGCGTGGATTTAGTTTTTAAAATATTTGATTTTTCGGGATGCCTATGTCACCCTCCAGGTTCTCAACTATACCTATCCAATAAACACGTCAATCCGTAGCTTTGTTGCAGCGTACTTGACGGTCAAACCAACAAACAAACACACTTTCGCATTTGTAATATGTATTAGAAAAGAAGAATTAATACTACGATAATAAAGGCGATGTAATTAAATTTTAGAACACAAAAGCTATTATTGTGAATATGATAGTGAGATATATTCCCTCGGAGACTTTTTTTAGAGAATAATGGGTACTTTAATCATGTAGTACATCATTTTTATGTATCATCAATATTTTTCTCAGCACACGCCAAATACTGCATTTTACAGGTAAAATTTTGCTACTTTCGGTTACATTACTGCAATTTTCTTAAGGATCTCTAATTCTTTTGAAAATAAATTATAGCCTATCTTACTTCCTGATAACTTAGCTTTCTATTGGTGAAAAACTGGTCTGTCTAGTAGTTACAGAGCCTATTCGGTACAAACAAACAAACAAAAAAAAATCCCTCTTTATAACATTATAGTATAGAAAGATGTCTGACTGATCTATTAACGCTCACTGGACGGGTCGGACTGTTTGGCATACAGATAGCTATTAAGACGTAGGCATCCGCTATAAAAGGATTTTTGAAAATTAGGGGATTGAAATCGATCTTAGCGTGAGCGATGCCGCGGGCAAAAGCTAGTTTATAATCTATAATGATAATGAATAATAAATCAGCCACGTGGTTTTGATGGTAAGCAGGGTGGTCTAGACGCGGGGGCGGACGCAAAAGATTGTCTTCATTGACGGTTCTTCCATCATGTACCTACCTAATGGTTTTGTCCTTTTATTAGCTTTTAATTGACTATGGTCTAGACCCCCATAGTCAAATTACTTTAAAAATCCTATCCCTAGTTTTTTTTCCTATTGAGACAAAATACTTACCAACTTAAAAACTTTATAAACCGACATAATTTTTTAAAATATTATAGCAAATAAATTGTAGTAGTAAAAAATTAGGGAAAAATTCCACATGTAGAGATTATTTAAAATAAAATTGAAAATTCAGTCTGTCGAGCTGGGATTCAAACCATCGACCTTTATGCGACTGTAGAAACCACAAGGGTAGCCTTGAGATGGAGATCTAATATTGTAGTGTGAAAATATTGCACACAATGCCAAATTCACATTCAAAAAGTGTCGGTTCAATTTAGTCTTAATTTTATCCGTCTAGCCCCCTTTCGCATCGCGCGATAAGGAACTTCGTTCCAATAACGCGTAACACAACTTATTTTTTGAAAGTTTCAAATAATAACTTGTGTTAATTAATAGGGGTCGATTTTTAGACCTCGTCGATTAGGATTTTAGGATTTAGGTTGCCTAGCAATCTAAATCTCGAACTGTTTATAATATGATTGTCGTGTAATTAACATATTTTAATTTGCAATAACAAATATTGATGTCAATAATTAAGATAAAAACTATCCTATTTTTTATGGTTGGAAGTTTGATAAAAATCAGTTCTGTACCTAGTTTCAGAGTTTATCCCGAACAAACATTGTGACACGAGATTTTTATATATATAGATTTAGATCAACGCTATATCGATACAGTTTCGCACAATATCTTAATGTCTGCGAGTCCTAAATGTCATGTAGGTTGGATAGCACGGACGCACCTAGATAGGTGCGTCCGTCTAGACGCGTGGGCGGGCGGGTAAGCTACATAACGCACCGGGAAAATTATACCTACGCCCTTTATGTTTCAGCAGCTTTTGTAGAAGTAGGTCACATTGTGTTTTCCACATTATCAAGCCACCTTAAGGGTCGTACCAGTAAGCTCGATTTGTATCGATTGCGAGACTACCTATAACAGAAATTAATCAGACAGCAGAGCAATAGTAATACATAATACTTAATCGTATGTAAAAATAGCATATTAATTAAGGAACATAAAGATGATGATTTATAGAAATTGAGAAATGGTATGCAGAATTAAATAAATGGCATACATAATAATTTTGTGTGCTCATAAACTTATATTTAAATACTTCGTTAAGTTTTGTTTTGTCAGGTTTGCTTAGGATTTTTTTTTTAATCTTATTTATTTTTAAGGGGCTTTTATAGGTGACCTATATGTCAGCCCCATCAGTACACACAATTTACAAATGATTATAATTAAATCAACTATAATTAAATCTAAAACTATACCAATTTGAGAGAATCACTAACAAATCTATATAAAATGAATAATTTTAAAAATTTAAACATTATTTTGAAGACTAAAAGTTTTGAAATACCTACCTAACGTATTCATTGCACAATATAAAAGTACCTAGATAAAAGAGTGTGGTCCATAGTCTAGACGTGGGGGCAGTCGAATAAGTTTACGACACTTTATGGAATCGCACCGAGAAAATTACGGCCAATGCGAAATTGGGTCACGATATTTTATTTATAAGTATGATATTTTTATCACGCGTGCGGCTAAAATCTAAATTGTGAAATGGTTACCCACGTTAACCAAACAATTAAACTGTTGTCATTTTATTAATGAACAAGCTTATGCCCGTGGCTTCGCTCAAGTTAAGTTCGATTTTTCAAAAGTGTATTTCACCCCCTTAGGGGTTTTATTTTCAAAAATCCTTTCTTAACGGATGCCTGCTACGTCATAATAGCTTGTATTTGTATGTCAAAGGAGATTGGCGAATTCCATAGAGCTCTAAAAATATCGGGTTTACACAGAAAAGTGTATTTTAATTAAAAATTTTCAGAGTAGGTAGGTACCTACTCTGAAAAATTTTAATTAAAATTAAATGATTTCTGAATCCGAACGCTTTTTAAAAATGCTGGGTCAAAATTCGCCGACCTCCTTTCAGCCCTTTAGGTCCAGTGGTTTGAGCTGTGTGTTGATTGAGTCAATCAGTCACCTAATTTTCCTTTATATATTTCGATTTTTAAAATGACTAAAAAAATACTATTTTTTTTGTGCTTTAAGTATTATTTTGAACCGGTTTTAATAATTCTTTATTTTTTGAATAGGACAGCAGCTGATATAAATATTATCCCGGACAAAGTTGTATGTAGTTCCATTTAAATATTAATGAAGAAAATATTCTACCTACTATATTTTTTTAATTATTTTGTTCGTAGTAGGAGGTACGCCGCCCAAAAGTGAGCTTTCCGGTGCGAGGTCGCCGCTCCTGTACCCCCATTGTTGAGACACCAACGTAACCCACCAAAACGATGTTATATTTCCTAATAGTTCCATGTAACCCACCCATTACCTTCGCATTAAGTCAATATTGACTTTGAAGGCTGCAGTTGTATAATTCACAACGTCAGTGCCTTCAAAATAGTTGCGATATGGTAAGTATTTCACATACCAAGTCATAAATTTAAAATATAAAAAATACAAAGAATAGAATTCTTCGTAGAATTTCATGAATAGCTTAGGTTAAATTAATTACAACGGCAAAATTTTCAAAGACGTTCCACGGAGGACGTCCTAGAGAAATCTAAAGACTATTATACACAACGTGCAAAATGTATAGGCACCACAGAACTTGCGCAGTTTCAATACAGTTTGCCGTAGCGAGTAGCGCGTCATCGCGTAGACCTTACGAACAGGCATGACCGACAAAATGTCGCGCTCTAACAACACGCGACCCAAAACGATTCATGGGGTTCATTCAAGACATTCCTGTGATTAAATCATGATCGGAATTTTATATAGGTACGTTACGGAATAGTCATAGGTAGGTACATAACCAGACTTGACCGGATTGTCTAAAAAAATATGTAAGTGCATCATTGTGACGATCCACGCAATTTATTTATCGCGGATTATGGCCTATAACCCTTCTCTGAGAGGAGATCTGCGCTCAGTAGTGAGCCGTTGATGGGTTGCTGATGATGATGATGATGAAACTACCAAACCTCCTCCAAGATAGCCCGCGTCCATTTTGGACTGCATCACCAATTTCGTCGTACTCAATAATTATTATCTACTACGCGTACCTAACACAAAACAAATGCTGTAAACTCATGTTGCAGAGAACGTCATCTGTTTAAAGAAAATTAATATTCCCTTTCTATCATAGACTTATAATATTTATTGCCGATTTTGATCTAGAAACCACATTGCCGATTTTCCTAATGTTCCTAATGCTTCACCTCAATGGTGACGCTTTTCTAGGATCAAAGTAGGTATAATAATATACAAAAGACATGTAGGATTTTGGTGTACTACCTACGATCGGTAATAAAATCTGAGACAAAGCTTTTTAAAACGAAATACATAGCTTTTTTAGACAGATATTATAACTACTGGAAGATGATCTTTTCTTGAGCGTTTGATCAATTCTCACCTAGCACTGGTTACCATGACAAATAAAGCTTACACAATCTAAATATAACTAGTTTTTTAAACTCTTTAAGAAATATAACAAAAACGTAGTGACTTCTGGAGATGGAAAATACCAATCAGGCTCCTGCAGGCGGCATTGGAGTCCGGAGAGAGCCTTCCAGTGATCCGGTCAAAGCTCAAGGAATTTTGTATGAAGCTTTGTCGTAATACTTTATACAAACGGTAGTCAGTTAATCCTTACATCCTTACTAATAAATTCGAAAGTGTTTGTTTGTTAGTTTGTTGATGCAATGTATAAATGTGGGTAAGCGGAGAGAATTTTATAATTGTGCGAGTACCGCGATATATTATGTAGGAGCGCTCGCTTATCGCTGCTCAGTCGTACTTGGGTCCTCGGACCGTGAGGTTGTGTCAGTGTTAGTGTTATGTTATGTAATACATACATAAAATACATGTTCTGTTATTGGTACTAAATGAACCATTACAGTTGGTATATTGGTTTGTCTTTCAATCACGTCGCAACGGAGAAACAGATCGACGTTATTTTTTGCATGGTAATAGTTGAGGACCTGGAGATGGGCATATGCTACTTTTATCTCGGAAAATCAGAGAGTTCCTACGGGAATTTTATAAACTAGTATGGAAAACATTCTTATTAGTAGATATGGAATTTGAATTGCCTAGCTATAGATCATTATATCACTTTTTTTGAATTATAAACTTTTATTTAGAAAATCGGTGACTAAAAAAGAGAAGCATGCAGCTCGCGTCTGGCAGCAACGCTGGGGTTTCCTATGTCATGTGCGTGAGGTGCAAGAAGAAGAAGCACAGAAATTGGGTAGGTACTAGGTGCATAGGTACTACTGGGTATAGACCTACGCACTAACAGCACCGCCGTTCTTGAAATATAACTGCCTCGTCGGTCTTGAAGTTAACATGCTCGAGTTCCCGGGTTCAATTCCCGGGTCAGTCCAAAAAAGTAAGTATTGGGTTTATCTGTTGTAGGAAATTCTCATTATCATCATAAGTAAGTCCCGACCCCACATGGCGTGGGAAAAGGAGAGGGAGATGATGATGATGATGATGATCATAAGTAAGTGTTGTAAGAAATTCTCATTATCTACTAGCCCGGAGTTAGGAAGTAGGCGGTGTGTCACCCCCGTGCCTCGGAGAGCACGTAAAGCCTGTAGCCTTAGTACAAGATTGGATAGTTAACTATAACGGACCTCTGTTTGCGAGCTTCTTCATACATCTACAGCCAACGCCCCAAGCGGAAACATTGGGAACTAAAAGTGTCCGAGTAGTTCCCAGTATGAGCGTGTATAGTTAAAACGCATGACGTCACTATCGTGAATTAAAAACGTCTTCGTACAAAAATACGGATAGTATCGCTATTTGGCAGTATGAGTAATATGTTTGACAACTCACAACCCGTAAATGACGTCATTTACGATTGTAAACGTGATACGATAGGTGAGTTTCAATTCACCGAAAATATTCCGTGAGAGCTTGGTGATATACAATCGAAATGTTGAAAAATAATTATTTGAGGAGTTCCCTGACCCACGGAAGCGTGTAGAATGATCACGGAGGCTCTGCAAGATAGCCTCCGAGACGAGGAGGAGTAACAACTGTCTCAGAGGCAATATTTGTGTTGTGCATCTCGGATGAAATATTAATTTGTCCAGGAACTCCTAACCGGTCTCTGAGTGCTTGAAATTGTGCTTCAAATAAACCTTTACAAAGTGATAGTCAAGTAATCGTCCACTGTTAAGAAAGAGTAAGTATACTCTAATAAGCAACCTCATATTATGTTCACAAAAAGTACCTATCATTATTCACTGGAGAGTTGGAGACTGAGTGTTCGAAGGTTGGTTTATTCAAAGACCGGAGACGAAGGTAGGTAACCCGTAGGTTACATTTGGCATAAGTGTTGGTACACAAATACGTCAGATACCTAGGTCGGTACCTATTCTATATTGTATTATTTTGGCCTCAAGGACTACGGGCCTAGGTAGGTAGGTAAACAGCTATGTTTTGTTACAATTTCTATGATGATTTGATGAAATTTTGCTAGTTACATGTCCTTGAAAGTAAGGGCATTTTATCCCTAACTACATATCCAGTAGAGATAAGGAAAAGTCACTCTTGCAATATTCTTGCTTATTTAGCCTTTTGGGGTAAAATGTTCAAGGAAGGTGTAACACCCTACTTAAGTATTTATTTATTCAAGAGACAAAATACTAAGTTTCATATACATAACTTGAAAAATGAAACATTGTCATAAGCATTTTCATCCCCTATTTATCTTCTTTGGGGGAACAATCTTTAAACACTTATTTCTTCAATTTCAATTATTGAAAGGCCAAATACCAAGTTTCATGGATATAACTTAAAAGATAACAGACTTTCATACAAACTTTCAGCCCCTATTTGACACCATTGGGGGTGAAATTTCAAAAAATCCTTTCTTGATGGGTGTCTACTTCATAAAAGGAACCCACTGTCAAAATTTCAAGTTTCTAACTCCTATGGTTTGGTAAGGCTGTGTGTTATAGCTCAGTCAGTCAATCAGTGCTGTTAATGTTGGTTATCATCATCATAATTAGCAACCCATCAACGGCTCAATACTGAGCGCAGGTCTCCTTCTCAGAGAGGGGTTATAGGCCATAGTCCACCACGCTGGCCCAATGCAAATTGGCAGACTTCACATACCTTCGAGAACATTATTAAAGAATTCTTAGGTGTGCCGGTTTCCTCACGATGTTTTCCTATACCATTGAAGCAGGTGGTATTTAATTAAACACACATGACTCCGAAAAGTCAGAGGTGCGTACCCGGGATCAAACCTGCGACCCCCCGAATAGGAGACCACAGTCCAAACCACTAGGCTATCACTGCGTATGTTGGTTATACTTATTGTCATTTTGCACATTTTATCAATAAAATTTATGCTTACTTAACCTACATATTACCTATGTACAAAAACTAACAACATCCACATTTAACTTCAAAAATATGCATCAACAATATGCATTGCATGTGTGTAGGTAAAACAATTGCAAAAAGTAACTACTCCCATTCATAAAATATGTGCAAATAGAATAATTTATTAGTAGGTAAATTACACCTATGATATTAAAAACAATCAAACCACAAACCTAACTCTAATGAATAAGTTTCTATTTAATATAAGTATCATATTTTTACAGGTTGCAGATCACCTCAGAGCATAATAAAAGCTGTCACCTAAACAATATGTACCTACCTACCAAGTATGCAGGTGTTGCTTAACATCTGCAAGTGGCTGTCACATCATAGTGATCATACTTGAATAATATACTTAATTAGATTTTAATATAGGTACCTACATAAAAGAATAAATACCCAAACCAATTGTATAAAATGCAATTAGTTTTTATAAATAAACAAATTGAATCCTTAATTGTTTTAGTTTTCTTATTTTACTTACCTTATTCCATCCTAATTCATATTATTGCAAAGTTTATTAATCTTTTCAAAAGAAAACTTTAGTATGTATCTATTAAAAAGAAAGATAGTTATTTTGAATTGTTCTCAGTAATAAATAATTAACATTACACATTAAATTCATATTGTACTAGCTGATGCCCGTGACTTCGTCCGTGTGGATTTAGATTTTAAAATCCCTCGGGAATTCTTTGATTTTCCGGGATAAAAAGTAGCCTATGTCACTCTCCAGGTCCTCAACTATACCTACCCATGCAAAAAATCACGTCGATCCATAGCCTTGTTGCAGCGTGATTGAAGGACAAACCAACAAACAAACACACTTTCGCATTTATAATAAGGATTTACTTTGTCCTATACATATATACTTGTATTAAGTTGCCGTGTTGTAATATTTCTATAGTTATTAAGGTAACTTTTCAGGAATAAAAAGTAACCTAGATAACTCATTGCATAGTCTTTGTATCTGGATAAATGGTCAGCATTTGCAATAGAAATATAACATCCACACTGCAATATTGCAGTCAGCTTGCAGTGCATCTACTAAACAGAAGGTAAAAGTTCATCAAAATCGGTTCAGCCTTTTAACTTTTATTGACTGGGACAAACAGACAAACAAATTTAAAAAAGACAGTTTAAACATTATAGACATAATGCCATTTGAAAATACCTTTGTTCTGCATCAATTTACTACTTATACTAAACATAATATATATATAGGTATACATTTTGAAAAGAGCAACTGCCGAGTTTCTTGCTGGTTCTTCTCGGCAGAAACGGCATTCCGAACCAGTGGTAGACTCATTGACGATTCAAAAGTACTTGTAAAAGTTTATTTGAATAAAAAACATTTCTATTCTATTCTATTCTATTGTATTCTATACCAATAAAAGGAAAATATTATTTTGACAAGACTAAAAATAATGGTGTGTAGGTAAATAAAAATAGGTAAGTAAATAAAGAAATGCTGATGAAAGATAAAGTAAAAATATTTATTTATTTATTTATTTATGTAGACTTATGGAATATACACAATTTTATTTTATTTGACGACACCTTTCCTCTCTTCTGGCCGAGCGTCTAATAAGGGCAATTCACACACTATCTCAGAACAGAACATCATTCTCAGCAATCATCTTCTCTCAATGATAATAACTACTCACAAGAAGGTACATTGTAATCTTTACATAACAAGTATGGATCCCAATATTTCCATGTCTAACTAGTCAAACCCGGCTAACTACTCTAGCCTAGGCGCAGCCTCCACCATCCCCAAATAGCTGCCCATCTCCACCAAGAGAAGACCCTAAGCAAAACTCCTGTCTAACTCGCTCATGGCCCATCTTAGGCAAAGAGACACTATCATAATTACCATTGCAACAAACTCACCAAATAACCAATTCATCACTCACTCACTCCACAAGGACTGATCAATCTTTCCGCAGTATCACCAATTACACAATCAATCACTCTAGATTCCAAAAGCATTGCAACCACAAAATCACACCGCATCCAAGACCAAGGACTCTTGTCCATGACAGCTAACCTAGCAATTATTACGTAGTCTCCTAACAGCAACTACTCCGACCATTGCATAATCACTCTACCAACATTTTATCACAATTAAATCACTAATCCTACAAATAACCTCAATCCAACCAAATTAATGACAAAACTGCTAAAGACCGCCTGCAACCCTGTCTAACCGAATTCTGCATCCTCGACCATGAACATTAGAATATCTGACCATAGATCACATCGTTACACAGACACCGAGACTAGTCTCAACGATAAATGCAACCATAGACTACAAACATTAGGGAATGTAACATGTACAACTATCCACAGACAATTGATAACTGATGGATCTGGGAATTACGACTACGTTAACAGATGGCACCTCACCAATATGCTACACGGCCAACCTGACATTCGCACGTCCCCGTGCGTCCGCCTGCCTTCGTGCGTCCGCCAGCACCAAGAAATTTCCGCACAGAAACACAAAGTCGAGTACACCTCTAGACCCGCTCGTCCATTCCTGACCTCTGGACCCGCTCGTCCATCCCTGACACTGCACTTCATCCAAGGCCACCAGTCAAAGTCATAATAATATCATCTGTCCATTGCGTCAATTATCCACAAACTTCAACCAGTTAACGTCATTGTCAACTTCAACATCATCTGGCAAGAGTGTGTCCCTTCAACCAACTCCCACGAGTCTGGCCCGGACTGCACTCTCCACCAGGATAAACTCCGGAGCTCATCTGGGAGGCACCAGTGAATCCCTTCAATCAACACAAACAATGCGTATGACCCGGATTGCACCACCAAAGCCCAGGATAGACAGGAAATCATCTGGGAGGCACTAGTGAATCCCTTCAATCAACACAAACAATGCGTATGACCCGGATTGCACCACCAAAGCCCAGGATAGACAGGAAATCATCTGGGAGGCACTAGTGAATCCCTTCAATCAACACAAACAATGCGTATGACCCGGATTGCACCACCAAAGCCCAGGATAGACAGGAAATCATCTGGGAGGCACTAGTGAATCCCTTCAATCAACACAAACAATGCGTATGACCCGGATTGCACCACCAAAGCCCAGGATAGACAGGAAATGAAACACATACACTAGAACATTCACTTGTCACTCAGTCAAAAAGGTTAAGGTCATTGTCAGTCGTCATTCTCACCTTGATCTAGACTGACAAGTATGTCCTCTCGACCAACCCAGCTCTCCAGGGTCTGGTCCGGACTATACTAGGTCATCAACGTCATTGTCATAGTCATGTTCAAATGTAGTCTGTTTGAGAACGTAGACCCATATAGGCCAGTCCTCCAGTCCTTTCAATCAACTGTCTGTAAGTCTGGCCTGGACAATTACAGTCCCTCATTGATATTCTTAACTTAGCTCAACATGAATCTCAACTTTATTAACCAAGAAGTCTACCAAAGATCATTGAGAAAGAATAATAAACACGGATCCTCTCAAAGAATCATTGCATTGACATACGTCAATCAAACTCATGTCAAATGACTTCATTTTTAATCACAAATATCGCAATAGCTTTACCTTCTCAAGTCTCACACATCGACATACTGAATCGCCATAGTCATCGTGCATCCCTACAGGATCGCCCCGACACCACGGATCCAAGTATGCAATTTCCACCAATCACCGTGTATCCACACAAGGATCACACAACACCTGGTTTCCACGAAACCACAAGAATGCAAGCTATTCGATCACACAGGAATCTCATTATCCCTTTATCTTAACTCTACACAATAGTCATCAATGATTCTTTGTTCACCTCATTACATTGACATTCATCAATCAATCAAAAAATTTTTTGTTCTTGGTTTTTTTTTCTTTTCTTTCTTTTCTTTGTTTTAAGGAATATCATCTAAGCCGATACTTGACCTATATTCCCTCTTCCCCTCCAAAAAAAATAAAAAAAATAATAAAAAACAGAAAGAAAGCTAGTGATTCGACCACAAGAAACTTACTGTCTCATTTATCTTAACTTTACACCATAGCAAATCGTCAAAACTCCTGGATTCAACATCAATCAACTTCGAATCAAAAATCTACAGAAGAACCACTTACGTGGACATGAAATTCTAACGTGGGCATGAAGTTCTTTATCGTGGGCATGAAGTTCTTTATCGTGGGCATGAAGTTCTTTATCGTGGGCATGAAGTTCATCCCACTTCTGATGACGACACTGCTCCTCTCTTCTGGCCGAGCGTCTAATAAGGGCAATTCACACACTATCTCAGAACAGAACATCATTCTCAGCAATCATCTTCTCTCAATGATAATAACTACTCACAAGAAGGTACATTGTAATCTTTACATAACAAGTATGGATCCCAATATTTCCATGTCTAACTAGTCAAACCCGGCTAACTACTCTAGCCTAGGCGCAGCCTCCACCATCCCCAAATAGCTGCCCATCTCCACCAAGAGAAGACCCTAAGCAAAACTCCTGTCTAACTCGCTCATGGCCCATCTTAGGCAAAGAGACACTATCATAATTACCATTGCAACAAACTCACCAAATAACCAATTCATCACTCACTCACTCCACAAGGACTGATCAATCTTTCCGCAGTATCACCAATTACACAATCAATCACTCTAGATTCCAAAAGCATTGCAACCACAAAATCACACCGCATCCAAGACCAAGGACTCTTGTCCATGACAGCTAACCTAGCAATTATTACGTAGTCTCCTAACAGCAACTACTCCGACCATTGCATAATCACTCTACCAACATTTTATCACAATTAAATCACTAATCCTACAAATAACCTCAATCCAACCAAATTAATGACAAAACTGCTAAAGACCGCCTGCAACCCTGTCTAACCGAATTCTGCATCCTCGACCATGAACATTAGAATATCTGACCATAGATCACATCGTTACACAGACACCGAGACTAGTCTCAACGATAAATGCAACCATAGACTACAAACATTAGGGAATGTAACATGTACAACTATCCACAGACAATTGATAACTGATGGATCTGGGAATTACGACTACGTTAACAGATGGCACCTCACCAATATGCTACATATTTATTCAGCAACAATATTATCAAATTACAATGTTTCTCAAACATGATTTCTCAAAGTGCAATTTAATTCCATCCCGTTATGACCCTCAATGCTTGCACTGGAAAATGCAATGATTATAATATGAGCGGTGTAAGTGCAGAGGGCCTGGTGACTAAAGGCTGAATACAGAGATGCAAATGTGCACCCATTCTTCTGGTGTAAATTTGTAAGTACTAGCCTCTAATTATGTAGGTTTCACTGAAAAAAAAGAAAAAAACACATTTCCCATAAGCTTATTATATAGCTATACTTACAGAGGATGGTATTACAATTAATAAAATGTCAACATAATTAATACATTATAATATTATGCTTGGTGACAGAAATCTTAATATGTAATAATAGTTTTCTATAACAAATTCAATAGTTTAGACATTTTGAAAGAAAAATAAAAAAGAAACTTCTTTTGCATCAACACTATTACATAACAAGCAAAGTATACCTAATTTAGAAAAAAATTAAACCAACTTCAATAAAGTACCAAAATAAAGAATAACTGAAAAGGGAAAAGTGTTCATATCTTGAAAACTACTGAACCGATTTTGATGAAAGGTTTACTGTTCCTGTTGAAGTAAATGTAAGCAAATAAAAAATGAAAGGTCATAATCTGATGAATAGTTTCAGAGAAATGTATGGACAAACATACATACATACACCTATAAAATTTGTTTGGAAACCCTAATATAATATCATATGAAAATATTTTGCAGTTCCAATAATCTTACATACATACAGGTCGAATTTGATAACCTCCTTTTTTAAAATCTATTACAAAGAAAACAAAACTTAATCTACGGGGCCTAAACTAAAAACAATTTTATTATGATTAATTAATATAAGTAAGTCTCTTGCTGCAGCACTGGTTTTCATTTGCAATTTCATATATCATTTCAACAATAATATATTATGTACTAGCTAATGCCCCCGACTTCGTCCGTGTGGATTTAGTTTTTGAAATCCAGCAGGAGCTCTTTGATTTTCTGGGATAAAAGTAGCCTAGCTGTCACTCTCCAGGTCCTTAACAATATCCATGCAAAAATCACGTCAATCCGATGCTCTATTGCATCGTGATTGAAGGACAACCCAACAAACAAACACACATTCGCATTTATTTTAGTAAGGATTTATTTCTCAAATCATCATGATAAATCAAACCTGGCATAATAATATACTTATATACCTACCTACTTTGAATATAAAGAATTCATGTTTTAGGTACCTTTCCTCACTATTCTATGTATCCAATTCAGTTGGCCAGTTAGTGATAATCCAGGCAGTTTTAGATAAGGATAATGAGCTGGTTGGTGTAATATACAGAATTCTTCTTCATCATCCTTATCAAGCCAACATAACACTGCACATCTAGGTCCGGGGTCGCCACTCCAGCACCTTGGGACCCCAATGAAAATAATATACCTCCGTACAGGATTCTGAATCTTGAATTAAAGGTTATACTCGTAAGTAGGTACTAACTAGGTATAGTTTGTTTTACGTTTCATATCCTATATTTTGTTTGTTTTATGTTTTATATCTACTATTTCACATTTTTCTTTTTTGAGAAGTCTGAATCGTAAATTAAGATCTATTATAAATAATTTGATTTGATAATTTGTTTGTTTGTTATGACAGTTTGACTTTTACGGATGACCACAGAGTATAGAATCACTCAATTTTACCACAGACTTGCCACAGACTCATTCTCATTGTATTAACCTTCGTAGTGGTCATAGAACTCACTATAGTTAGCTCGTTTACGGATACGTGACCGACTCGTGGTACCAATTTGACAAAAATGATATTTACTATGAATAGTTCGTGAGAGAACGATACTATAGTCGTAGCTGCCATAGTAAATCTTGTACTAGCCACACTGTTCTCTCTCCGGTCGTGTCGGATTTCCGTCCCATCGGACTATGAGAGTGAGGGAATAGGTGCCCCTGTGTTTGCGCACACACTTTTGCACTATAATATCTCCCGCCCAGATGGCTAATCTCTGAGGAGGTTGGCCGCCGTGACCGGATTGGGTCGGGAGGACATTATTTACTTGAAATATTGCTACATTATTTTTTATGTTTGTGGAACAGTTAATTATGTTTTATATATTAAAAAATATATAGAAAACTCTAAATGACAACCAGCTTCCATTTTTACCCAGCTACGGCCAAAAGAAAGAGTTGTGATCTTAGCTGCCTAAGTATGTGTGCACGTTTGTATTTACGTATGTTCCATCGTAGCGTCACTCTAGATTATTGAGCCGATTTTGATGAACGAGGTGTCAATCGATTTGTTATTATGGTGCGGGTCACATGCTCAAACTGCATTTTATACTAACAAAATCGATATGACGTATGTTAAATCCAATTTTCCGTAGTCAAGATACAATTTTAAACTGTCTGATATATATCTAACACATAAAATATCTGTCAGACAAATCTGTTGATTATCAGAGAGTTTATCTGCTAGATTGTCCTAACGGACACTTCTGTAACAAAAATTTGAACGCTATAAGTCAGACAAGTTGTGGATAGGCTATCAGGTACTTTATCAGCAAGTGGTAACTGCTTTAACGTGCTTTAGGTATGTCTCTGGACGAGTATCGAGCAGGAATTCGTTCAGTGAGCTGCAAACCGGAGAAGGAAATTTCCGTTGATATTGATCCTTCGCCAGCACCAATTCCGTCCACGAGCGCCGGTACTCATTTGAATACTTGGTGAACAAAATAATAATTATGTCTTCCAAAGACTTACGCCCAGTAAAGTTAGTACAAGATTGGATAGTTAACTATGACATTACCGTCAAAGTAAAATAAACCGTAAAAGTATTGAGTTAGAGCTCAATTTCGTGTATGTATTCTTATACGTTTACGTAACGAAAACGCTCCAAATTAAGGTGGAAGACACAGGTCTGCCCGCGAAATTCAATTTTAATTTGGTTTTTCGCAGTTTGTAAACTAATGCGACAAAGTAGGCTTATGGCATTCTAATTGCGCTGGCTTTGGCTTTACAAATTGCGAAAAACCATATTAAATTTGAATTTCGCGGGCAGACTCGTATAATCATCCTTAAAATCGTCTGTATTGAATTTGTGATTTTAAATAGATGCTATTATATACGTTCATTTTACTTTGATGCTAACGCCATCGTTTACTATTACGATCAAACGTAACTGACACTGCTTTGACATTCAATCTATTTGTTATTCCTCCAAGGTTAAAATTAAGGACGGAGAGCGGGTCCCCGTACGATTTTTAAAAACCTAACCTAACTCCACGCGGACGAAGTTGCGGGCAACTGCGGCTGGTAGAGAGATAACAAATCGATGAGTTTATTTGACGAAAACATTATCTTACTCATATTATATTTATAAATGCGAAAGTGTGTTTGCTTGTTGGTTTGTCCTTCAATCACGCTGCAAGAGCTACGGATAGGCGTTACCTATAGCCTTTTACATGAAATTTTTAGTGTATGTTTGAATGGGTCAGAAGATGTTTTTTTAAATTTTATGCCATCCAAACGAAAGGCCAACGTTCGGGCACGCCAAGGTCAACGTCTGTCCGCGGTACTAATAATAATATTATTACTGACATCTAATAAAATTCATTTCAGCTATGATAGGCCGTCGAGCGCTGTGCAGCTTAGAGCGATTCGGACCCCAAGTGAAAACAGTCCGCGACTACCCCATTCGACCTCCCATACCACCCGGCCAAATATACGACCCCTACAAGCAGACTATGATATTCCTGGGGCAAGTAACTTTATAATTTAAATTAGATAGATAGATAGATAATATAAATTAAGCCTCAATAGCCCAACGGTTAAAGGTGCGGACTGAAAACTGAAAGGTCGCAGGTTCGAATCCCACCCGTTGCACTATTGTCGTACCCACTCCTAGCACAAGCTTTCCGCTTAGTTGGAGGGGATAGGAAGGATATTAGTCAACTTCAATTTGACTACTATTCTTTCTTATAGTGTCTTCAATGCAGAGCATGCATGGCGGGCGACTAGACACCAAAACACGTACTGCTCAAATGCAGAGGTGTTTTTGACCAACGACTAAGACGTTGGTTCTCCAGCAACACTTCCGGAAGTCTTCGCCGACCTGGGTGGCCTGCTCGGATTCTGGAGTGAACTCGACTCGCTGGAGTAATCTGGCGGGGAGCCGTACCTACCAGCGGAATCACGGAAAACGGGCGGGCATCGCCTACTTGCGGAGACAATTACCAGGATGATGAAGATGACGATGAGCTAGTGGTTTCCTACGATTCCATGTGCGTAAAATTTTCTGCCATTTAGGTAGTGTCTGCCAACACTGCGCTTTCTGGTACGGGGTCCATAAAACGGTTTTATTCGCCTATTCTAGGTGCAAAGTACAAATAAGCAGACTGTAACCGTTGAATCATCATCATCATCATTAGCAACCCATCGACGGCTCACTACTGAGCGCAGGTCTCCTCTCAGAGAAGGATTATAGGCCATAGTCCACCACGCGGGCCCAATGCGAATTGGTGGACTTCACACACCTTCGAGAACATTATGAACAACTCTCAGATGTGCAGGTTTCCTCACGATGTTTTCCTTCACCGTTGAAGCAAGTGATAGTTTATTGCTTAAACGCACTTGACTCCGAAAAGTCAGAGGTCGAACCTGCGACCCCCCGAATAGGAGACCATAGTCCTGACCACTAGGCTATCACTGCTTAATAAAACCATCAAAACCTTTGAATAAAACCATCAAAATGTTCCAGGAGTGTGGAAGGAGACCCGATATCATACAAGCTGCCGGCAGCGCGCTGTGAGGTCACCGACGACATGTGGGCCCGGCCGCAACAGCTCTCTGTCACCTCGTTCCAACTCGATGTAATAAATGACATACTGTACAGTTCTCGTCACGAAAGTTGAAATGTGCGATTATTCAGTTAAACTAGCGGCACGCTATGATGGCCGGTTTGACGTTTGTCCGCTCATGAAGTTCCGTATTAATTGATAACGACTTTGAAGGAAATAATTGTATTACTTTATTGACGATAGTGATGTGCAGAGATTCATAAATTTTATCGAATGTAGTTTTAGGTTTAGGACTCAAAATTTATTTATTAAATTGATTTCTAAAATGTATACAAGTGTAGAAAAATCAGTTTGCACCATTTAAGGGGTGAATGTACTTGTGAATATGAACAATTTTCACTATGTGGACAAACCTCTGAAATCGCAAAAAAATATCAGCTGTTTCATACAAAAGGTAAAATTTTTATTTTTATATGATATATACCACAACTCGGCATTTGGTTTTCTAAATTGAAAATTTTTAAAAATGGAATCTAATACGATCGTCACATAGGATCGCTGGCTAGCACAACTACTACCTCCGGCAAACTCGCGTTGCAAAACAAAGCAGTTTCGAATTGACGTTGCTTCGAAAAGTATAAACTGTCAGTGCAATGCGATTGTGATATAGTTTTGACCTGGCTTTGGATTTCAAATATTGATACTGCATTACTGTTGACCCTTGCTCGTTAATTTGGACTCTGTTCAAGCCCTTTGTTGTGGATTTCGTCGATATGACCGAACGTACGCAGAGAACTGTTCTAAATAGTCAGACACGTGAGTTCGTAATACGCCTTCGTAACTATTTCGATCGTGAAGCTCAAAATGGAGGGCCAATTTTACCTATAACGTCAGTGGTTGAACGCGTAGCTGATGCGCTTAATATTGGACAACGAACTGTTAGACGGATAACTAAAAAAAAATATGGCGAGACTGGCACAGAAGAAAATAAACTTCACACACCAAAAAAGAGAAAACGAGCAAAACCAGTCGTAGGCATCGATAGCTTTGATGCCGATGCTATCCGAAGACATGTTTACGGCTACTATTTACAGAAGGAGTATCCAACAAGAAAAAAGTTGGTGCATTCACTGAAGGAAGCTGGATTATTCTTCGGTGGGGAAAGTTCTTTAGGGAAAGATTATGAAAGAGATGTGAAAATAGATAATATTATAGAAAACGAACATATAATTATTAATGTAGGTGATGATAGCAGTGACGACAGTGAAAATAGTAGTATGGACGAATCTGATTAATTATGGCCTTTTGTGGCACCTTTTTTGGTATCTTTTGTATTCATATGTTTCTTGTGTGCATATAAAGTATGTATATTCATTTTCATTCAAATATTCAGTTCGTTCAAATAAATTAAATAAACATATACATTTTTGTTTTATTAAACCTATTTAATCAGGTACAAAAACAAAACTTAATTGTTTTTTGTTCGAGAATAAATTGACATTCCACATCACTATTGTAATGTGTCAAACCGGCCATCATAACGTGCCGCTAGTGTAGGTATCCATTATCCATAACATTGAATCTCTTGGCCAAGCCAAGAGATTCAATGTTCAAAACAAATTTGCTGTGCGGTCCGAGAATCAAATTCAAATCAGCAGCGCTATTCAGTAAAATAACTTCGAAAGCACACTGACTTCACCTATCAGCCTATCACGGAATATGTAAAAAATACACAAAAAATACTATAAAATAAAATAAAATAAATTATAGAACTATTATGACCATGGAAGTAGGACTAAAGTTATGACACTCATCCTAATAAAATAGGAGCGAATGCATATGTGATCTATGATCCATTCTCTATCATCTTATTCTATGTTATCAATCATGTCAAATTATACCTTATTTGGATGGAACTAGGAATTACGACTACGTCTCTTATTTGCTTGTTTGACATAATTGGCAAGTGAGTTCGCTTTGTAAACTACAAGACCGTTTACTATAACTTGTCCCTTGCTGTCATGTTGGCACCACTGCTTCATATAATGAAAACTCTACATGTGCAATGGTGCCAACATGACGGCAAGGGACAAGTTGTAGTGAACCTTAGTGAAGTCTGTACAGTACGACAAGAATCTATTGACACTTCGATGACATTGACGTGAGTGTGCTAACAGCACATACAAGTTGTCATTATAGTATTTTTCTATGAGGTGTTAGTTCTAAATTTGGCCAAGCGCCAAAAGATCCTTGTCGCACTGTAACTAAAAACTACTGAACCATCAGTTCAAATACGTTTGAAGTGTGTGTAAAATTGGTAATATTCAGTCTTCGTGTCAGTGTACGTCATATTAATTGCCCATGTGCCCGTCTCCCAAACAATAAAAATATTTCTATATCTTTTCTATTGTCTACTTCTATGGTCTTAAAACGAGAAAACAATACATTTAGGACACCTTGTAAAAACGCAATGCGAATTTGCTTCGAGCTTTGATTTCGTAGCCTTCGGGTTATAAAAGGTTTATGCAGATGTTGTGAGAAGAGAATATTTCTCCTTTCGTGACCTTTTCGTGACGCTTATTCTTGTGTAGTATCTTTGAAAATAATATAATGAACTCTATGATCTTTACATGTATGATTGCTTTGTGGGGTCTATAAGCATAAGTCTAATTTATATTTGAAATAAAAAATATATTATATTCAACATTCAACTTTATTATTATAATGTCTTATCTTATCATGTTATAATTTCATTATAACGCATGTTTCTTAACGATCGTAGAGGGCGGTAACTGTGCAACTATATTTTCTGGCAGAACCTCAACCGTCACCGCTTCATCATCTCCCAACCAATGGAAACCAGTCAAATACTGCAATTAAAGTTATCGATTGAAGGATGAACTGCCATTGTGGCAAAAAGTCTGTCACATTTATTTTTTGTGTCTTTTGATTTTTTTGGCACGATGGCAGCACACCAAGTTGTGTCACCAAAGGTTGTCAAACAACTTGGTGCAATAAAATGGTCTACTTACAATTTTTCGTGTAAGTGCAGAAATACTATGCTCATTAATAATATTATAAAAAATACTCTTGCCATATCAGTGTAAGTGCTCTTTTAGTGTCACTGGTTCCCGAACTAAGCACGTTTTGTATCAATAAAATCGCAAGCGCGTAGAGGCCCGATTAACTGATTATTAGCATGCAGTAATCTTAGAATAGAATAGAAATATTTTTTATTCAAATAAACTTTTACAAGTGCTTTTGAATAGTCGATGAATCTACCAATCTTATTATGTGCAAGTGGGACGGCATGATACGTGCCGCCATTTAAGATTTTTTACTGATTGGAAACCTTTAGTGCCTATGCTTACTTGTTGTATGCCCATAGTATTTTTGATAACAAAAATACATACCTTTATCGGAATAATGCGTAGTCCAGTGTTTCTTTGGGGTCTAAAAGGCATGGTGTGCATTCTTTTGGGCACTGGGTGGTGTTCTTCATTTTCAATCTGAAATAAAGCAGATTTACTGTTGTAGTTCTTCTGGATTTAGCGAGATGCTGGGAGGGACATAGCCGCCTTGAACTTCGACCTTAAATTTTTTGATGAAAGTTGAAGATAGAAAAATTATTGCTCTTTACGCAAAAAATGTTAAATAACAAACACATAAAATATTGGATAGAAGCAGGCGTTACTTTGCGGAAGTTCATGATTTGCAAGAAAAGGTTAGAATTATTTTGCTATAATCCGCCAACAGATAAACCTGACGCACGTTTCGCCTGCGGTGTCGGGGCGAAACGTGCGTCGAGATTAGTGCAAGTCTTGTGTGGTGGTGCATGTGAGTGGTGGTGGCATTGCTTGCTTGGGAACTTTGCTTTCTTGCTTGCTTGGGAAGGTGAGTGGTGCTTAGCTTGTTACTGCATGTTTGACCTTACATATTTTTTCTGTTGCCGGATTATAGCAAAATAATTCTAACCTTTTCTTGCTAAACAAAGAGGTTTAAATTTGCCGTACGCCACTTCCGAGCGAGCACATGTTGTCTCTTTTTGAACTCTTTTTGCTCGCTCAGTTCTTTTGAGCTAGACTCCTTGTCCGTGAAAGTGTTTGTATGCAGTTTTACTCAGCGAGTTAAGCAGAGCCTGTACAGAGTCCGCTCCGTTCGGAAACCCAACCCAGCTCTCGGCTGCTGGCGCCGCGTTGATGTGTCACGACGTACCTGATTATTCTTCTCCAGCACCCACAGCGAGATGTCGTCCTGCACTATGAGCGCGTCGCGCACCGGGTGCTCGGCGACCGCCATGACGGGCGCCGTACGCGCGCGCCACTCGTGCCGGTAAACCGTTGCTTCCAGAACTCTCTTGTTCACCAGTTGATATTCTACAATCTAAATAGGGTATATGCAATTTTTAGGGATCCGTAGTAAACAAGGAACCCTTATAGAAAGAAAAGAAGACAAAGAAAACTGTAATTTGACAATGGTACAAATATTAATCAAGTTTGTGAAATATGATATTCTAAAGTGCTAAATTTTATTAGTCAAGTGCCCCCCCCCCCCCCCGTAGGTTAGGTATTACACGTAGTGTGAGTTGCATATTTTGTAGCATATTATAGTATTTAAACCATGAAACTCAAACTATAATTATTCAATATTCATAAATAAAATAAAAGCACTATCCTAGGTCAGCAATAGTATTTGTGACTTGCAACTACGGAACCCTACACTGCGCGTGGCCCGACACGCACTTGGCCGGTTTTTTAGTTCATTCTTTACATCGCTACATAGTTTTCAAAAAAAAAAAGAAAACTCATGAAAAGACATGTCCCAGTTCAGTATGAAGGGTGTTTTTTTATTTCGAGTGTCCATGAACTTGAACCAAACTGCCATCACGTGAAAGAGAAAAATAAATAAAATTAAACGCCATAAAAATAATAATTTTAGAATCCTCGGTTTTTTTAATTAATTTTGAAAAATATCGTTTGTATGAAATATTTTTTGATGGATGGCAACACTAAAAACTTTTTCATATTGATCTATCAAATCTGGCATCTGTTACAGTCACCTAAATGTCATTTTGAACCATGGCACTAGGAAATAGGTAATCTTGTGTTTTTTGGCTTTACCATGGAACTAGGAATTACGACTACGGGCTTTACTTTGTAAAATAATTGACATTCGCTATTATACGAAAATTGACGAAAATGAAATTCCTGCAATTCCTGACAATCACCTGACACCTTGACAACTTACATAGACAAATGATATTTTTAAGTTTTTTTTAAACCGGTGTGTAATCAGTAATCACAAGCAAAGGTCGTTAAATGAGTCAAACATGGAACTAGGAATATGGAGTCAAAACAAAAAAAATATTTTTCTTATTTTCGGAGGCTTTAAAAAAATCTGTTAATTATTTTTTATTTGATAGAAGCACAGAACTTAAAAGTTAAAAAGCTTATTGCTGGTTATATAATGCACATAATAATTCGCTAATTTTATAATTCGCATAGGCGTACTAGGTGGACCGACGACATCAAACGAGTCGCAGGGAGCCGTTGGATACAGGCGGCGCAAGACCGAAGCTTGTGGAGGTTCATAGAGGAGACCTATGTCCAGCAGTGGACATCTAAAGGTTGATAATGATGATAGGAGTATTTAGTTCAATTTAAATATGCTGAAAAGTTAAGAACTCACCTTTTGATCCACGTAAACCACGATTACACTTTCTTGCTTATTTTTAATGGTGACAGCACACGGCACGCAGCGGTACTTGGGCAGTGAGGCATGAAACTCGAATTTCTTCGACCTTTTGATCCAAACAGCAATATCACCCTCTGTGTCGGCGACCACTACGTAAATCGCCCCTGAAGGTGTAACTTTAGACACCACGAGATGTAATATGGATTTCGTTTTGAGATCTGGAAGTTAATTTTTATTATCAACCTTACGAAACTTTGTTTTATTATACACGAATTGTTTTAGTACAGGAGTAAATGAGAATGACCATTTCCAAAAAAAATTCAAAATTCAAAATTATTTATTTCACGTAGGCCAACCTGTGGCTCTTATGACACGTCATGACTCTACCACCAGCTTGGAAAGCGGATTCTGCTGAGAAGAGCTGGTAAGAAACTCAGCAGTTGCTCTTTTCAAAATAATCATTTTACAATATTATTATGAAGCTATTACATTGTAATAAGTTTTTTATACTATCTTGTGGGCAGCTGAATGCCAAGCCGATTTAACCTATGCAACTTTGTTAGAATAAAATATAATATTTCCACAATGAGGGGAAGTTCCAAAAAAAAAAGTACTACAATTCAATTCATGTTAAGACGGGCAGACAGAAAGTAGCCCTATTCCCGACGGCGGCACCCATTCACGAGTTTCTTGGGTTTTATTCCTCTCAAGTGAGAAGGGTTTCGGCTACCACGTTCACACACTTTTGAAAACATTATGGAGAACTCTCCAGCATGCAAATCTTTCATTGTTATAGCAAGTGATATGTGAGTGATGATAGCTTAAAACGCACAGAACTCTCCAGAGTTATGTGCAATTAATTTAAATTACAAGAATTATTAATTACCAGGAATTATAATTATCAGGTAACATGAGAGTTTATAATGACACAAAACTACTAATAGGAAAAGCTAATCTAACTAGGAGAACACCACTAAGAGATAAACATGGCACGCTAATTGCAACATCTGAAGGTCAGCTGCAACGCTGGCATGAGCACTTTGAGGAGGTATTTAGCAGCTCTACGCCATCTACCCTAGACTCCTAATCCAAACCAGCTGCTAGATGTCAATACTTCACCTCCTTCTAAGACCACCTCCACTTGGGGGACATAGGACTAAAAACACAATTACAAGTCAACTAATAACAGTATTTTATTTTTCTTATTTTATTATTAATCCAATTTTAAATAAAATTTGAGATACGATTATTTTGAAATCGTAAATTTAATTAATCAATTAATGAGCTTGTGTTAAAGCTTTTGTTTTGAAAACTTAAGAAAGAATAATATTCTATTAATTTATACTTTTTTAAGAAGAAGCGAGTGACTTTTCAAAGACACAGATGCATGCCTGGGATAGAAACATGGACTTATTATTTATTCGTAGCATAGAACCCAGAAAAGGAGGCCTAATTTTTAACTACTAGGCTATCACCACTCAACTGTAATGTTTACTTACATTATAAACTCGAAAGTGTGTTGATCTGTACGCAGCAACAGATAGACGTGATTTTTTGGATGAGTATAATTGAGGATTTGGAGTGACATTGTATACTACTTTTTGTCATGGAAAGCCAGAAGTTTCCCGCGGAATTTTAATACCGGAAAGCCAGAAGTTCTCGCAGAGTTTTAATTCCGGTAAGCCAGAAGTTTCCCGCGGAGTTTTAATTCCGGTAAGCCAGAAGTTTCCTGCGGAGTTTTAATTCCGGTAAGCCAGAAGATTCCCGAGGAGTTTCAATTCCAGCCAGCCAGAAGTTTTCTGCTGAATATTTAAAACCCCAATTCCGCGCAGACGAAGTCGCAGCTAAAAGCTAGTATAAAATATAATAAATAGTATGAAATATATAATTGAGCTGTTTTCCACTCACATTTGTCACAAGATATAATCTGTATGACGGTGGCACCGGCCTCAGGGTCCACTTGCAATATTTTCAGTTCTCCACTGCAACACGCGACCATCGTCCTTGAGTCCGCGGTGAACGCCACGCGATCACAATGTGTTATCCCACTGATTAGGACTTTCGTTAATGATACGTTGTTCTGATCTTCATCCTGAGAATAAATAATTATGTATGTTGTATAATTTGTAGTTGGATTACTAATATGTATATTCAATGTGAAAATTAGTTTCTTTGTGGGCTTGTTGGTTGGTCCTTCAATTACACCGCAACATAACTAGACTGCAGAGATTGCCATATCTTCCCCTTTTGGCTATTATGGCTTAGTTATTTAGCTTATCACAAAGATATCAGTTAAACAAAGAATATCTTCCTACTAAAAATTTAAACTAAGGTTAATAATTTTAAACCATATTTTGTGACAGATTTCCAATTAAAAAACTGTAATCAAACATCTATAATCATCATTTAAAGTATAAGCCGCTCGCAGGTTTGCCGATCGCTGCACCTCCTACCCGCGATCGCGGATCGGTGACGGCGTAGGAAACAACCAAAAGGGGGTCCATTTCGTGATATCGAGCGTATTAAAAAAAATCATTGATCAAAATCAGGGCAGTAAAGTAATTAAACCTTCTAGTGCCAATCTTTTCTAATTATCCTAATTGGGTATTTGACTGATATTTTTTTAAATATCGTTTATAAATATCTTATCATAATGCCATTTCTCTTCTTTAAATATCTTTACGAGTATCGTAATTATAAGCTGTTTTACTGTGACTGTATCTGTCTCTTTCTAAAACGATATTTTCTATGGAGCGTGTATGGAGCTGGTGAATTGTGACATCACACTTGAGTAGCGCTCTCTCTGTCTAACAAGAAACTTTAAAGCTCTTTAACTTATTTGTTTTTGGACAGATTTATTTTCTGTTTTTACAAATGTTACTCTTACATGTTACATTTTCGATTATAAATAATGAATATCAACATTTTGACAACAGTCAAATACCCAATTGTCGATAAGCCCTATCTTGCTGTGCACCCTTCATAATGTTTTGTTTATGGATCTGTTGTATAGTTCAAAAGCAAACACTTGATGTTTTTTGTTAGGGGTGCTAATATCAGAAAAATGACTACTATGAAAATGAAAAAATACTTACACATTCTAACTTTAGCATTCTAATACTACTATCAGTAGAATAAACTACTAACTCGCCACTAGGAGACAAGTCGCAACATTTTATTTGTTTCTTGCCCTTAGTTTGTATTGCCACAAGTTTCATTGGCTGTTCTGTCAATTTGAGAGTCTTTTTCTGATTTTCATTGTGTGGGTTAAATCCATTTCCAACAATGGTCTCAAAATTTGTTCCCGGTTGGTTTTCACTATAGTCTTGTGGTGTCCTTTGTTTTAGTTCTCTTTTATTATTTAATGTCATATTCCCATTTTGGCTTACTTCATATGATCCTAGCTTCCAAACTTCTAGATAGTTGCTGTACCTATTAAGATGCAACACAATTTAATAAGGACAACATATTTTGTGAGCCTAGAAATAATGATATTACTGGCCTAAAATCACACTTTCTTTTCTATATCTTATGAGAAAGACTACTTTTAGTATCAAAATACTTGTACTTTGTAAGAGCATCTTAAATATTAAAGTGATTAACTTTGGGCATAATTGGCACAAGTCATCAGTCACTTAATATTTGTGAATCTCTTGTTATCTCTAGCACAAGTATAACTGAAGCTTGATTCTCATTTGAATTCATTACACAAAGTTCATAAAACTCAAATCTAAAAACTAATATCAGTCTGTGATCGAAATTCCATAAAAATATGTAATTTACTGCATTTGATTTGTGGATTGTTTGGTTTGATTGCTTGGAGCTGAACTGTGGCTTCAGGAATGTTCTAAAACAGTATAAATTTAATGACTCTAATTTTAATTTAAAATATGTATTACATTACACTGTTATACATACATATAAGTTTCAAAGTGACAAGAAAATCATGTTTATGGTCTCTTACCTTAACAGTAATAATTTCTTCTGTGGACTGACTGATGACCTTGGGAATGGAATCATCGGAGGTATTCTCATGACCCATTTTGGTGGGTAGCTTGAAAGTGTTAAATATCCATCTGCACCAACAGATATTAGTTTATCGCCATGCGTCAAAAGTGCCCTAAAATTAACAATTAATTGCAATCACAACATATTAAGTAAGAGGTATACATGGCATAATAGCGGGCGATGCATGGCGAGAGCAGTGATAGCCTAGTGGTTAAAACTGTGGTCTCCTATTTGGGGGTTGCAGGTTCGATCCCATGCACACATTTCAGACTTTTCAGTTATGTGAAAGAAAACATCGTGAGGAAACCTGCACACCAGAGAGTTCTTCATATTGTTCTCAAAGGTTTTTAAGTCTGTAGATTCGCATTGGGCCAGCCGCCCGCGCCAGCATGGTGGACTGTGGCCTATAACATGTCTCTGAGAGCCGAGAGGAGACCTATGTTCAGTAATGAGCCATTCATGAGTTGCTGATGATTATTGTTAAATATTGAATCTACTATAGTTTAATCTGTGTACAGGATTATTGTCTGTGGGATAGTATTACTCTCTGTGTCTGTGGTAATGTAACCAATTTTGTCTGGTCAAGAGAATTAAAGTGTGTGATTTATTAAATGGTGTTTTCTTGCAATCAAATTAAATATCTCCTCGCCTCACTTGGTATTCCAAATTAAGGGTGAAATGGTATCATAATTATGATGCACGATGGCTCAAAATAACAGCATGTGGAAATCCCTTCAAGAGACCTATGTATGTCCAGCAGTACCTCTGCTGCTACTTATAAGTTGACAATGTGAATAAGGGTCAAATAAATACCTGACATCATGTTCATGTATATTCATCTGTACATTTTTAACCCAACTTGCACTGGTCTGTTTTTTCGCACCACTGTTAACTTTAACAAAGTGCATAATGACTGGATCCACTCCACTAAAGTAGATATGCTTCTCATCATCTGACAGAGCTATTGATAGTATGTCATGCTTATGTGTCGAGTATGATTCTATCTGAAAATTGAGTAAGTCAAGTTAGTCAATAAAGAATAATGGGTAATTTTGTACAGGCCCCGTACCCAAGCCTTGCATAATGAACTATGCCAGCTTATTTTGCTCTTGTTGAGTCCACTCCTCCACTATGCGTCCAATGATCCAATGAATAGCCTTAGTTCATCTTCCATATATACATATATTTTTAGTTCACACCCACACAAATATATAAGGTTGCAATTTTGAGTCGACATTCACACACTCGTATACGCTAGCACACAGGGCATGACATTCTGAGTCACATGGTACCACTCGACTGACTCTTGTATTGCACGCAGGCGACTTGTTATTTTTCACTGACATGTTTATTCAGTCCCCCACACCCTAACGGAGCAGTATAGTTAATCCTAAGACAGCAAGTCTGAATTCACTCGGAGAAAAAAGATATGTTCGTTAGAAGAACGGATTTTTGTAACCAACTGCAAGCTATTAATCTAAGGGTTGAATATCTTTTTTCCCCAAGTGAATTCAGACACCCTGTCTTAAGATTTATTTAACTACTGTATAAGAGCAACAGATACCAACATAGTTCAATTAATAATGCAATTAACTTTGTACCTGACCTCCACTCTTACCCATCCTCCTTTTATGCATATATTTTCAATTAATTTATAATTAATTTTTTATTAAAAATATATTTATTCATTAAACTAATGGTCATTGGAGTCCCAAGTTATACATATACAAGTTATACACATATGTATATGTGATGCGAAGTTTTTAATTTAGATATTGTGATTATTACCTGATCACCCATATTGCTATCCCAGAAAGTAAGCCTTCCGTAACTGTCTCCAGAGACCACAGTACTATCAGACAATACAGCAAGGCACCACACTATCGTCTCCTTGCCCCGCCTTGCTACTGACATCCTGCAGGTTGCATGCCCTGTCTCTACATTCCACACTCTTATAGAATCTATGGAACCTAAAAATTTAACAATCTTTTTGAGTATTTTGGTTAACACTGACCTAGAAGCACATTGCTTAAATAAAAAAGTGGCATTCAAAGTATTTAATTTTATTATTTAGTTTTCTTTGTTAATTTCAAATTCAAAATTATTTATTTCATTTAGGTCAACTTGTGGCTCTTATGACACTTTGAGACTCAACCACTGGTTTGGAATGCAGATTCTGCTGAGAAGAGTCAGCAACAAACTCAGCAGTTGCTTATTAAATTATGATATAATTATGTAAGCATCAATTATATCTATGTTTGAATATAAAAAAAATAATAACTTTTGGATAAGAATTTGTTATGAAATCATTGGTTACCTGTTACTAATATATTTCCTGTATGGTCAAATTTGCAACACATTATCCGTCCTTCCTGTTTATCAAACAACTTTTTATACACCATGTCATCATCTTCAATTGAGTACAAATTAACATAGCCCTGTTCAGTGCCAACTGCCACTGTAGAATTAGTTGGATCCACATCAAGACACCAAGCAGCGTAGCCCGTTAGAATTACAGTATTTTTAACCCCGAGTTTTTCAATATCCCATTCAACGAGTGTTCCACCGAGTCCAGTTGATAGCAATCTGTGATGGACCCAACCTAGAGCTTCGACTGACGTGTTTGGAACTCCCGGTATAAATTTGATAAGGAACGGCGAAAAATTTAAGTCCCATATCTCAATCGATGCATCTTGTCTGTAAAGAAAGTAACAGAATTCCTTATTGATACACAAAAATAGCTTTGGGGATAAAATTATGACAAACATAACTTACCTTGCCAATGCTAGAAACTTACTACTTTTGCTGAAAGCAGCACAGTTTACTGGAACTGGTTTCGGATTATAATATCGCACTCTATGAAGTTTACAAGCCATTTGTGAACAAATATATTTATAAAGAAATTTTAATTTCAACTAAAAGCATGGTAATGTTTTGGTCCACAGAGTAGGTCCCACCCAAAGAGTATAATAATATATACGGTATAATATATGGTCCCACCCAACTGGTCCCAACCACAGATCACTATAAACTAGTCTGGGGAGTCCCAACTTCAAAAGCACGTCCCAAGCATAGACAAAAGCATGTCCTAAAAGAACAAAGAGTAATTAATATACGTAGAATATAAATAACCATAGAAATAGGAAGACTGGATGTAAGATCCTACGCTCAGTGGCACAGTATTGAAACATCGAAAACGACTAATTACCTACGTCTCTTCCTACTTCCATGAAGTGAAGCCATGGAACCAGGAATTACGACTACGTCTGTGAAGCATAGATAGACGACGCCGTGACATGATTTAATTACAATATCTGTGAATGTGACATGTGTCATAGTACTATTATGTTCTGTACTTCTGTGGTCATTTTCCTGCGACAGAGCTGCTGGGATAAATTAGAGTAAACTTTTCTCGTATGATTCGTAATTTGACCAGAGTTATTTACATATTGTGCTGTTAAATCCTTAGTTTTAAAATAATGGGAGACGGCCAAAGTGAAAATCAACCACTTCTGAGGGACGGTAAGTGACTGCGATTTAAGTTGTTTTGACAGCTGATGATTCAACCAAATCTTATTTGTATTTTTTGTTGCTAAACAAAGTACTCTATATATTACTCGATCACCTGTCTTACAACTTGTGATTGTGTAAGCGCCGATATTTTATTGGTTACATTAACAATAGTTACGTATTACCTTCACGCAAGGCTTAACTGATTTCCAGAGGAAGAAACTGTGAGCACGATCTCGCCGATTGGACCCGATGAACTGCCTCCGCCGTACCAGCAAGCAGGCATGCCGATGGTAACATGTCGCGTTTGCCAGGCCATGATAGATATATCCGGCAAACGGGAACAGCATGTTGTCAAATGTTCTGAGTGTAATGAAGCAACGGTAAGTTACCTACCTCAACCTGCCAGACTGGATTTTATATTAATTTATAATTAAAAAATTATACAGTATTACACTTAAGTTACAATTATCAACTAGTGTATACATAATATTTAAAATCTAATGTCCTTAAATACTTTTTAAATAGTTTAATTTCTTTGTTTTGAAAATGTTTTGGTTTGTTATGACTTAATCATGCACAATCAGATTGCTAAAAAAATGATTGCTACAGGGTGTTGATCGCAATTACCTTTGATCAGCCAACACTCTATTGGCTAAAATACAGTAGAACCTTGTTAAATCGAACCTTGATAAGTTGAAAACCTCCAAAATCCGAAAAAAAATGTTTTGTTCCCTTCCCTTCAAGCCCCAAAACCTCCATTACTAAAATCTCAACCCTCTAAAAGTTGAAACAATCAATGAGTTATTCAAGCCATTTCAGTACATATTTTCCCTCTATAACTCGAAAAAGTATTAGCTGCATCTCGAACATAGCAATGTTTGATTTTACAACTTCTACATCTTGAACATTTGAAACTATATTACCTCTATAGCTCGAAGAAACATAAGTTACCGATATGAAGAATTTGCGGACAATGCACATAATTGAATAGAATAGAAATATTTTTTATTCAAATAAACTTTTACAAGTGCTTTTGAATAGTCGATGAGTCTACCACTGGTACGGAATGCCCTTCCTGCCGAGAAGAACCAGCAAGAAACTCGGCGGTTGCTCTTTTCAAAACAAATTTACAATACAGTAAATCTCCTTCTTCGACTAAGCCTTATCCCACTAGGTGGGGTCCGCTTTCCGGCATGCTCTAGCCCACTTTGCCCGGTCTTCTGCATCCGATTTTCGTAGTTTATTGGCTCTCAGATCAGCACTCACAATATCCAGCCAGCGCTTTTTTGGACGGCCGCGAGGTTTAGCTCCAGGGACGGCGATGTTGAGACATCTATTACCGTACGTACGAGACGTAGCTTTGTGGTTTCCGTACCACATGACCGTACCATCTTAGACGGGCTTCTTGCAACTTGTCTCCGATGTCACGGACACAGCCTACTGCGGATGTGATTGTTGCGTTGTCGATCGCAGTGTGTGACATTGCACATCCACCGCAGCATTTTCATCTCCGTGACTCGAAGTTCTTGCACGTGCCTTGTTAAGGCTGGCCATGTTTCACTACTTACTTACAATACAGTAAATACTATGGTATATATGCAGTGTTTCCACAATGAGGGAAGTTCCAAAAATGCCTACTGACTAACTTCTATCTTAAGATGGGCAGACATAAAGTAGCCCCATTCCCGCCGGTGGCACCCGTTCACGAGCATGACGCATGACCCAGCCATTGCTTCCCTCAACCATATTTGAGGGAACGTAACAACCCGCATCACTCGACATCACCACAAAAATGTTTAAAAGTGTGTGACAATGCTTATTTTTATTGTTTCTTAAAGATGATGTAAGAGTACAATAAATAGGATTACCAATTCCACAAATACCAATTAGGAATTTATGACTGATGTTAAAATGTTTACCTGTTTACTTTTATCTTTATTGGTATTATGTTTTATTGTTATTCATAGTCAACTTTAGCGAAGCAAGTGTTTTGTTGTTGATTGTTGGAATGAATCTTAACCACTACAAGTTCAACAAAATCTGCCTAACTCAGAATTCTTCTTAAGTCGAAAACTCTAGAACTTGAATTTTTTGGTGTCTCCCTTGAAGTTCGACTTACCGAGGTTCTACTGTATATTATTGCAGCAAGGCCATTAAATCAGCTAGTTACCAGAATTGATGCAGGTTGTCCATAATCACGTAGCAAAGTGAAATAGAACTGTAAAAGTACTGAGATAGATAGATATGATATAGATGATAGATGAGGTGTTGGCAGACCTCCATTAGGTACACTGAGGACTTCAGACAAGTTGCAGGGAGTTGGATAGAGGTGACACAAGACTGAGGCTTGTGAAAGTCCATGCAAGAAACCTTTGTCCAGCAGTGGACGTACATATAGGTTGATAAAGAAGTGAGACATATCACCTAGTGCCATAAGATACTTTTATACCAGGAAAACCATGCAGATAAAGTCATAGGCAAAAAATAGGTCCATAATGAACTTGTATGTGAACTATCATGTATTAAATTAGTTATAATAATAATAATAATAACGCTTTTTTAAAGCTCTTAATGAGCCTCACGTAGATAAAAAAGCGTCCGTGCAATGGCTGCGCTTCGGTGACCTCTTTGGGGAAACCGAAGGTTTTGTGTGTGCAATACAAGATCAGGTGGTTAAGACGCGGAACTACCGAAAGTACATCCTGAAGGATGGTACTCACGACATCTGTCGAGCGTGTCGCCATCCCGGTGAGTCACTCAGGCATGTGCTTTCTGGATGTTCGGCTCTTGCTAACACTGAGTATCTGCACAGACACAACCAGCGGCCAAAATCCTTCACCAAGAGCTTGCTCTAAAGTACGGTCTCCTGGATGAGAGAGTGCCGTACTATAGGTACACACCGGTGCCGGTACTTGAGCGTGACGGAGTCCGGCTCTATTGGGACCGGTCCATCATCACGGAAAGGACGATTCTGGCGAATAAGCCTGACATCGTGCTGATGGACCGGGCACAGCCGAGGGTGTTTTTAGTGGACATCACAATCCCACATGACGAGAACCTCGTGAGAGCGGAGACAGAGAAAAAACGAAAGTATCTAGATCTGGCTCACGAGGTTACTGGCATGTGGCATGTGGAGTCCACTGAAACCATCCCAATCGTCATTTCTGCGAATGGGTTGATCCCAGTCAGCCTCGCTCACCATCTGAGGCGACTGGGGTTCCGTGGCAGTTCGCTCGCGGCCAAGATGCAGAAAGCGGTGTTGCTAGACTCGGCTAGGATAGTCCGTCGATTTCTCAGCCTGTCCCCCTGACCCCCGGCCGTCTGGTCTCCCCTGCCGGGGCGTAATCCTCCGCCCGCTACAAGTATTTATTTATGTAATCTATATGTAAGTTTATTATATGTATATATATTTATGTTTATTATATCTCTCTTTGGTTTTATATGTATTTATTTTGTACGCGGGTGTGAGAGTCAAAATTTATAGCATAATAATAATAATAAATAATAAATAAGCCTTTATTCAGACATAATAGTTTCCTTAATTTTTACAAAGTTATTCTAAATCTACCACCAAAAGGCAAACAGACGGGAGTGTGGTGGTAGATTTAGATTAAATTAGTTACAGTTGAATAAATCTCAGCAATGCAGATACTTAGTTCACATAATCACCTGCACATTATACAGCCAAGTGTCTATTTTTGTAATAATCAAGGAAGATATTATATTTCACTCCTACTCATACAAACTATGTACTTATAATGGTGATAGGTACTTGCTAAGAAAATGTATTTAACTTTACAACAATGATCTATTTGCTATGAGCATAGAGATTTTAACCTTTTCAAATAGCTTATCGACGCTTAAGAACCAAGACCATCTATCTATACTTTTAGCGATTAGATGACTTAGACTAACCATTGCCCATAACTTCATTGCATAGAATTGAGTATTAAAAAAATGTTAAATTCTCAGCCCTTTAGGGATTAAATCATCCCTCGTAAGTGAGCCTCTAGGGTAATCAAGGAATTGAGCCATGACCGCCCGACTTATTGAAGGCGTTTTTCCCTAAATTGTTTTTAAAATATTGTTTGTAATAAGGTACTCAATTTAGGTAAATATTTCGCTTACTATAAATCGGCGGTCATGGCTCGGAATATTTCCTTGTTTCAAATCTTTAGGTTCACCCATTTCGGCTACCAGTTAATCATTGTACTGTTCTGTGTGTAACTATACTATGTTATCTTAAATGGTAAAATTTTAATAAAAGATTATTTTTTATTCAACAGCCAATTAGAAATGCCCCACCAGGCAAAAAATACGTACGCTGCCCGTGCAACTGCCTGTTGATTTGCAAGTCTTCGTCGCAGCGCATAGCATGTCCCCGTGCAGACTGCAAGCGGATCATCAACCTGGCTCCGTCGCCCGTCACGCCGCCCGTGCCCACGCTGCCGGGCATGTGCAGGGTTGTATGTGCACATTGCCAGGACACTTTCTTGGTAAGCTACTTTTCTCACCTTGAACATCAAAATGTTCAAAATACAGTGTCAACTCTCTTTTACTGAGAAACTTTACCAGGTCGCAGGTTCAAACCTCACTCTGCACTAATATAAGTTCAACTCATCTAATATTGTTAAAAAAAAATCCTTATATGGAGTTTCCACTAGCAAGTTAACTTACACAATTTCATGCAAAAGTCAATTTCGACTGACAGTAAAATATGCAGTAGGCAGACGCATTCGTAGTTGTGCTTAGTGTTCGTCGACTCCGTAAATTCAAATGATGTGCAAGCGAGTTAGCTCCTTTTTCTTTTTTTTTATAACTTAGCCCACGACTGTGATTCATTTGATGAAAATTAAGCAACATGAGAACAGGCGATTCGATGCACCATTGATCCATAGTGGTCGACAGTGTGTGATATCGTTAAAATTAAAAAAAAAGAAATCAAAAGTACTTGGATTTTTTGATACCTTAGCCCACGACTGTGATTCATTTGATGAAAATTAAGCAACATGAGAAGAGGCCATTCAATGCACCATTGATCCATAGTGGTCGACAGTGCGTGATATCGCGTAAAATTAAAAAAAAAAAAAAAGAAATTAAAGTTCGGCCGTTCAGAGAATGCGTTCCTGACACCTATCAGTTAATATTGTTTACCAAGTTATTTGACACTCAGTTTGGCACAAAATTATAACATTAATTGATTATTGATATAATAATGTTGTTTTAATGCTCATCAATTGTTAAAACGGTAAACAACCAGCAATAATATTTTTATCGTAACTGCAACACCATTACAAAGTTACGTCGTCAGTTCAATCGCGACGTGTCAGGAACGCATTCTCTAAACGGCCGTAGTTTAAAAGTAAATTGTATAAATACGTGCTAAAATTTTAGGTGTTTATATTTTTCTTTCAGTACCAGCTGCTGAAAAATGCGCCCGTGCGGTGCCCTCATTGCCGAAAAGTGTCCTCAGTCGGACAGCGCATGGCTCGGGTCAGAGGCATCATCTTTGCTGTCCTTGCGCTTATTATCTTCGCTATCGCCCTGGGAGTTACCCTCGGCACGCTTTCGGCAGCCAAATCCCACGGAGGAGGTATCTATGTCGCATACGTTGGAGCGTTCTTAGTGGCTCTCATTCTAGCCAGCCGGGCCATATACTATTTCGCGATGAAAGTGAGTACGATCGAGGGACCTATGTAAGTATTTCGATGCCGGAGTTTTGTGATAGTATGACTAGGAAATATCTCGATTCCATATTGCATTGTGTAAACATATATATTATAGGGTCTATAGATAAATTGCGTAATAACCTTTATATTGTAAAAATAAACTGTGTTATACGTCATTTTGTTTGGTGACGTAATATGTTTGTGATTGTTAGGCGGGCACCACACTCTCGGCGTGAATGAATTTGTGTTTGTGAGAGCGAATTCGTATGGCCGTCGAGTAATGTAGCTACTTGCGAGGTTTATTTGATTGATTTTGGATCCAAACACTTCCACATTGGCCCGATAACACTATAGTGCGTGAAACTCGATGAACCTATACCATACCATCCAACTATGAAACCAAGATCCAACTATACCATCAAAACACAAGTGTTGGACATTTAGAATACACTAAAGCATGGCTTGAGACTGGTTTCAATTTACCGGAAAATAGTTAGGTACTGGTTAAAAATATTGTTCTTCAGTTTACCAGTTATTTATTTGATTGAATGAACCGAAATCATAACGGTATACAGTTTTTGCAATTCACGAAATCGAGTGAGCTTTACTTGTGGTTACTTTGTGTACATGCACATTGCATAAGTGTTGCCTGTCAAAACCTAGGTGGGAGCGGGCAGGCGCGAGCATTGCGCTCGCTCACACTTATACAGATACGACACACACACAACCATAAGTCAGTCGCCCTCGTGAATTGCAAGAACTATACCAGTTTCAAAGGAGCAATTTCATAATCGTGGTCGATTTCATAATAGGTTTACCACTTCTTATAATCGATATTGTTCTCAAATTAGAAACTGTTTCACTCTTTAACCGGATTAGCTCTGATGATGGAACATCTCGGTGATTCGACCGAGAGTGTATAGCTCGCCTATAGTTGATTTGCGTGTACTTTTATATAAACATAATATTTTATCAACTTGACTGTTATAAGAACGAATTGCTAATCGATTTAATATACTTAACATTAGTACGCATTCCGAAAATTAACATTACCTGAGAACTACATTAAGTTCATGATCAATTGATATAAAAAAAATTACTAACTTATATACAGAATAATTAAAAAAAAATACTTTTGCTTGATGTATCAAAATAATATTATATAAAGTGGCGCCATTAAAATAAATAATTTAATTTTTATGCTTTTTGTATAATTGTGAAAATAATAATATAATATTCGAACTCGCATTTTGATTACTAATACGATTGTTACTTCAGAGCTTACAAGCTTGGCATCCTTGGCTAGCTTAAATCGTTTTACAATAATAAAATTAGTCTCTTCTCGTAATAACGCCTAAACAAGCGTTTGTAAAACGTTCCTACTGAAGCCATGACACTGGTCTGGCTCTATAAAAAAATTGATCGATTGAATAACACTGGACAGGCTGCGGTCATATTTTCTTGGACCTACTTGATTGACGGCATTTGGCGTCTATGTAAGCTGTGTGCGCTGTGTAAGCCTAGTTAAACGAGTGTCTTTGGAACTAGTTATATTGCAAACTAGCTGATGCCCGCGACTTTGTCTGCGTGGATTTAGTTTTTAAAGTCCCTCGGGAACTCCTTGATTTTCCGGGATAAAAAGTAGCCTAGATGTTGACCCGAGTAATAAGCTACCACGGTATAAAATTTTGTAGAAATCTGTGCGGTAGTTTTTACGTGAAAGAAGGACAAACAAACAGACAAACAGACAAAAATTAAATAAAAATCTGTTTTGGGCTCAGTATCGATAGTAAAGTTTTATTAAAATTTTCAAAATAATATATTAAATGTACAGAAATCTTCCAGTTACAGTTTTATTATATGTATAGATGGCGCACCAAACTCTATAGAATTAATCTATGATTTTATAACCGACTTCTGCGTCATTTGCAATATTGACATTCGTATGTCAAATATGGCGCTTCAAATTGATCCATATGGACAGCCAATCTAGTGTCATTCATAGATTAGTTAGAGACCAGTGAGCCATGATATTACATACCAAACTTTAGAATGTCTAAATCGCCATTCGCCAGGCAAAGTGCGCCGCTTAAGCGTTCCCCCGAAAAATTGTATATTTGTTTGCCTTTTAAGGCCCGCTTGCAGAGACGCCGAGTTAGTTAACCCAAGAATAAATTTGTAATTTTAACAGAAGCTTTATACGAAATCTGTCAAATCTGTCCTTTTAACCCAGAGTTTAAACTCTGAGTTAAAAAAAGACAGATTTCGTATAAAGTTTCTGTCAAAATTACAAATTTATTCCTGGGTAACTAACCAGGCGTCTCTGCAAGCGGGCCTTAGTCAGCTAAGAAAAATTGATTGCACACTTGACGCTTGAGTTGAAGTTCGTACCCTGTATTTGTAATATTAAATAAAGATAGCCTTGATTTCAGTCTTAAATTAAATTTAAATTAAATTAAATTAATAAATCCCTAAGTACTGAGTGTCTCTCGGCAAAGGCCTCCTCCAGCTCTCTCCAGTGGTTACGGTCCTGTGCTACCCTTCTCCAGAATGGACCAGCTGTAAGCTTCAGCTCGTCCTATCAACGTTTTTGCTGTCTGCCCTTTGTTCTCTTCTCGTCCCGTAGGTACCACTGTGTCACTAGGGTACTCCACTTTTCTTTTGCGTCTCGAAGCATATGACCTGTCCACCTCCACTTCAGCTGATCCATCCTAGCCAGGATGTCCGTAACCCTGGTTTTCTCCCTTATGTCTGAACTCCTGATTCTGTCCCTACTCTTCACTCCCACCATGCTCCGTTCCATTGCCCTCTAACATCTCTCGAAACTGTCTCTATATGCCTTGTTAAGCGCCCAAGTTTCGCAGGCATATGTTAAGGTCGGAAGAATGCAGGTATTGAATGCTTTTTTCTTCAAGTTTAAGCCCAGATCCCTTAATGTAGAAAGTGTATAGCAATCTTAAACTTTCTTTAGCTTCGTATTTTTTTAAGATATCAGTTGTTGGATTGTCTAGAAATGATTTCTACAGTGTGGTCATTTCTCTCTAGTCTTGCTATTGGTTAAAATGCATTGATCCAGAAAGAACGCCATTAATTCAGCCAATCAGAGGTGATTGGGATCGTCATACTGTAGCAATCATTTTTAGAGACCGCCCCAGCTGTATTCTATTTTTGAAGTTCATTTACTGTTGAATTAAAAACAAAGTCAAGAAGCCTATGCTGAGGCACTCATATCTTATTTAAGTATTTCTTTCGTCAGGACATTTTGTTTTTGAACGCTGTTTGCTATTTTTATGTAGTTATTTGTATAAATGGTAATAAAGCTATAATATAATGATATTTATCGAAACGCGTCTATACTCAGAGCAATTAAGGTGAATGGCGTTACCTATGCTAATTTTATTGGACACTCTTGGACTAAAAAGCTGTAGTGAGAGTGAATATTCTTAAAAGTTTATAATTAATTAAGCCTTTTTAAATGAGTTTATTATTTTGTACCTTAGAGGCACGTGGGCGGAAGTCGTTTGGTCAAAGTATTCTGAACATTGGGACTCATTTTCTACTATTCTCTAGTTGAGAATAACTATGTTCTAATTAATTTTTGATATAATTTAAAATGATAAGAGATAATCTAAGAAGTCCACTCCCTGCGTTTTCTTAGAAAAAACAGCAATAGCTTTCCCGCTTTTAAATAAGAATTTTATGTACCTTATTAACCCATAATTGACGTGACCCCATGAAATTATATATTTGATTTATGGATAAACAAAGTATGTTTTTATTATAAGTAGGTACCACTTTATTAGGTTTCTACGTTGACATCCATTTCTGCCCATATGCCTCCTTTATAAGTTTTTTTGTACAACATAGGTTAACGGTGCTTATTCTGTTGTATACTCTCTCTAAACTAAATTGACATCTCTAAGTTTAATTCTATCCTTTTCTACAAGGATAGCACTATTTTTGAGGCCTTTCAATTTAGTTGAGAGTTACTACAAAATAGTACCATTATAAATTAACTCCACTTGTTGTGCTAGATAAAAATTTGTAGAAGTGTTATCCTTATAAAAGTTTGACATATTAAATAATTTCATCTTTAATATTTCTAATAGTTTAATAAGTTATTTCTTAAAACATAATCTATTTCCAGATACTACACTGTAATACTTAATATAATTTTACCTCACTAGCTACAAAAACGTGCCTTTGTTGCTTAAATCAGTTAGCAAAAGTCAATTTTGTCACTCAGTAAATATAGTGTTGTAAATTTAGAACGCTGCGAATTGGTACTTGAAATTTTATTGGCTTACGTAATGTTTGTCACCTCTATGTACTCTTATATTTTATTTGCTATGTATTATTTTCATATACTGTTTTATTGTGTAAAATAAATACATAATTTATTGTTCGATCTAGTTACAATTTTTTTTTACGTCTTGTATTTTCTTGCTAGTGAGATGAAATTTGTTTATGAATCACATGGAGGCAAATGATTTGTTGAATGTGAATCCCTCTCTACGCTTAGGTTCCTAGCTTAGGATCACATCCTTCGTTTGATCGGAATTCAAACTAGGCACTTGCAACAAAAACGAACTTTGATCTCTTGTTGCACTAAGTCTATTATTATTTAGCCCAGAATTTTATATAATACATACTTGCATTACTATATCGAAAGTAAAGTTGTATTCATTAATAGAGCTTATTTTATGTCGAAGTTTTTGGAGTAATTAATTATATTGAAGAGGTCCTAATGTATTTAGTAGGCAATAGACATAAAACTCAAATTTTAAATTCTTTTTAACAGCAACAAAGCATGTCTGGAACTATATGCTTTGGAAATGAGATTACATTTTAGTTTTAAACAGGGTAAAATCAAATTGGATGTTTTTTAAGTTTGTGATTTCCACAAAAAATTAGACATTTTATTATGTTAAAAATCTAGATGTGTCACAAAAATGCAATACAGTTTTTGCAATTCACTTTTTTTTGAACTTTCGTCATTGCTTGTATCGCAAATTGCTTTAAATGTAAACATTGAACGAAGCAAAGTTTTTTTTATATAAATATACATACAAAGACGAAAGAACCACTAGTTTAATGTGTGAGGTTTCAAGTAGTACCTAGATCCAAAAAAAAAATTATATGAATATCTATTTTCTAGTCGATAAATAATTTTAGTATCGGAAGATGACTGTGTATATCAATGTTAATACTTGTCGGACAGCCTCTTCAATCTTGACGATTGTGAAAGATTCATCAAAATCTGTTCAGACACCCAAGTCTACCCCAGAAGATGAGTTAATTCCGCCACGACTGCGGGGGCAATAATATTATAATAAGTGTGCGATGGAGATAAACGTGTCCGTATTAAGCTGATCGTACATTTGAAAGGTACTACTACTCTAATAGATAAGATAGAAAAATCCCACCTTACCTAATAGAATTAATGTTGCAACGATCTGGTCCCAGTTTTCTTATTGATACTAAGTCTTGGAAAAATAATCTCAATATTATCGACCGAGCGAAGCGAAGGTCTTTGAGTTAACTAGGGCGATTTGCACTTGTCCGTCCGTCCGTCCGTCCGTCCGTCCGTCTGTCAGAGCCTTATAACTTTTGAATTACTGAACGTAATTACTTCAAATTTAGATATAATATGTAAACCGATGGCCTCCAGCCGAAAATGGCTTAAAAAGTTATAAAAATCTTTATTTCAGGGGGGCTCTCATAGAAGCGAATGCGAAGTAAAAAAAAAAAAATCGCGTTACATAAAATTGTTACATATCATTTTAAAGATAATTTTGAACTGAGTACAAAAATATTTTTTTTTTAATTTTTCCCTTAAAATTGACGAAATGGGGGGCTTTCAAAGTGGCGATTTTATACGCTCGCTTGAAGACGCTCTCTAGAAAAATCCGCTATGGATTTTCAAACTGATTTTATGTTTTTAGGTCACTTATATCCTGTACTTGAACAACAAATACTAAAATTATATGAATATTATAAAGAAACGAGATTATTTAATTTTTAATGGGCGTCAGTAATTCATATAGCATCAACATAGCTTCACAATAATGCTAATAGATGGCGCAGTCAGTAACTATTCCCATGGAACTACGAGTTAAATTCAATGTTTGATAAATAATTCAATGTTTTCACTAACGTTCCCTAACCTTTACGGGCTACCTATAAGTTAGGTGATTGATGTTTTCTGTCAACTTATTTATCACGATCCTGTACGGGACACCTAAAAGGATATTGGGACGGATGTTAGGACTTAGGATTGTATTTAGGAGCTACCTACGTTAAGAGACTCCTACTTAGGGGATGATTTAGGTATGTTTGGTGAAAACGGGCATAATAATAATGTCAGTTTTGGTTATCATGTATCGATTGAATGAATAATCATGGGATACCGTTACCGCGAGGTCTCAGTTCGGGGCGAACCACTAGTTTAATATAGGTAATTAGTAGAGAGTCTAGTAAAGTTTAACAGGAAATCATGTACCTTATCCTCGCCAGTATATGAACACGTAGCACTTCGCACATCCGATGCGGCAAACGCGTACTGATGAGTTGATGTCCTTTGCGTATACATAACTCAAGAGATATGTAGGTACACTTCTTTCAGCACGTTCGGCGCATATGTATTGTGTACCTCCCTAGTGTACGATCAGCATTCTATCGGGCGGGCAATTTAATTAAACTGATTTTTAGCACTTTGCTCTCTTTTCTTATACCTACCCAATATCCATCTATACCTTTGGATCTTGTGCACTAGTCAATTCCGTATCTGAAAACATGATTCGAAATAATAGGTACTAAATATAATAAAATAGTACTAAAAACGTATGTATTTCTCGGATTCGACGTCGTCCTTCGTCGTTATATTCTAAGATTCGGATTTCCCTTGTGCACAAGAGCTCAAGGATATTGGATTGTATTTTTAGTGAATGTATCGAACTGACCGTTTAACATATTAATCGTTTATATTAGTATGAGTTAGTATAGATTTTCTTATTATATTAATTTCTAAATTCTGACTTCGTGTTTTCAAAATTTGTTACAGCTTTACGCATATAATTAGGTTTAAGTCAAATAAAGGTATCTACATTAAAAATCTTATTTTATTTCAACGTTATAATTTTATAAAAGATGTTTAAGTCAATAAAAATATCGCTTCAGTTAAACCTTGTGTATTTTATTATTCTTTAAAAATATTTTACATACATAGTCTAATTGCATAATATGGCTTGAACGCCAGTAACGATGACATCGCGTTACGCGCAAAGAATTTGTAATTCGATGAACTGTAGGCTTAGTGTAACTTGTAAGTGTACTCTTAAGTCCTACCACACGTCCTACTGACCTACAAACGTCGAAAAATCCAAAGTACTTTGAACAGAGCCTGTCACACTGCATTTGAAAGCCGCGCGGCGACGGAACCGCAGCGCATTTGTGCGCGCCTTAATGCGCCTGTCACCGGCTTGAGACGCCACGAATCTCGCATACGGTTTAAACCTGTTTGTATCTACCTTTAGCTTTTTATCATCCGATTTGCATTACGTAATTTTTGCGATCACTCGCACAAATGCAAAACCTTCACGAGGAAAATGTAGGTAAAATGAGGTACGGAATTGGGCTGTAGGAATTCACAACAAGGAGTTGTTCTTAGAAGTCCAGTTTCTTACATTTCTTTCGCGCCTTGCGTGTCCAAGTCTGTTTTCAGGTCTTAAAATATTTTGGAAACCGATTAGATTCGAGTAAATAAAATGCGGAAGTAGGTATTTTAAAGAATTTTATTAATTAAATAGTTTAAAAGTTACATAATTTCTTATAAAATTAAAATATTTTGTAAAGTAACTTACTTTATAATATTAAATGTTTGATATACCTACTTACTTGACAAAATCTTGTAGGTACCTAGCTGTATTATAGGTAGATTCTCGTAACATTAGTAGGTAGGTACATAGGTCCGTATAATTATCATGTACCTACCTACCATGTTTTAATACTTTTACTTTAATACTTATTACATTGTTGTTTCTTCTTTCATGGAATTACCTAGTCGCATTGAAAGTTTTGCTCTTATTTAAAAAAAAAATATGCTTAATACGTCATGATGGCATTAAAATCTTACGTAAGAATAACCTCGTGCTCTATACGTCGTCATCTTGGTCGCCACTATTAGCTTAAACAGTACAGAAGAGCTATTCTCAATCTCAGTGGCTATCGAAAGTTGCTAACTGACTGTCAAACCCGCATTTTGTATGCTCGTAGTTAAAAACTTTCCATTGTTTTCCATAGCCACTGGGAAATATCAAAAATAGAGATTAAGCAGCTGAAAAGTACACAAAGTTTGATTGCAAAGACATGTAGTCTGGCCAGGTGGTCTTGCGGCAGTGGCCGAAGACGTTAGCCGCACGGTCGTGATCATGTAGTGCGCAAAGTTCTTTTAAATGCAGAACTTTCTTAGTTCCCTGTCATGGGTAACTTAAATACGTCTTAGGGCCGATTTCACCAACGTAAAATAAGTCATATACGAGCGTAAATTTGATATTTTGACAGTATTTCCAATACAAAAACTGTCAGATCGTCCAATATATTCCGAGGATTTAAACGTCACGCGACCTTGGTGAAATCGGGGCTTTTTGTAAAACTTGCAATATTTGTCCATCATGTTTTAAAAATCGATTCGAAAGCTAAATTAGGTAAAGAATACCTACCATTTATTAGTTTTTAAACTTTTAAATAGAAAATTCTGAAAATACAGTCCGTTCACAGTTATTTTACCTCTGACAACCTCTGACAAGCCATAGTATTTTGACAAAATACAATGGCTTGACGAAGGTTGTCAGAGGTAAAATAACTGTGAACGGACTGTAGGTATAATTTTGACTTCTTGAATGAATTTAAGCTATTCACGACTAGACATTGAAAGACGAAGTAAAAACATAATATTATTGATGCTAAGGTCTTAAGATCTAAATAAATATATTTTAGTAAGGTATAATTACGTTGAACGGAATGTTATCGTAGAAATACAAAAAAAGCCTATTAGAAACTCCTCAAAAACAGGTAGGTAAGTAAGCAATATTTGTAATAAATAAGTCCAATTCAACCATCCAATCCATGATAGTAGCTAGAGACTGAATGAAGATTAGACCGTGTATAAGTAGGAAGGTACCTACGCAGTATCTAAGCACGCCCACGTAAAGTTACACGATGCTGCCACAAACAGGTAATCATACATTCAGCACGTAAGGCAGTAAACTTGGACCTACCTATGTTGGGTTCTTTTTGTAAAAAAAAAGGCATCATATTCACTAGATGCAGATTCTGTAGATCTTGTTTCATGTCAACGTCAAAACTATCGCTAACTTAATTTTCAGTTAAAAACACCGTGCAATTTACCTACCTACATTATGAGTGACTGCAAAAACAATATTGTTAACAAACGAAATCTGTTGTTACATGGTTTTTGCCAGCATGAAGAGTTCAATGAACTTACAGCTTTTTGTTTAAAGGGCTAACTAGACTCACTAGGGAAGTCTTCGATTTTGTAAACAAAGGAAGACGCAGTGTGTAAAGTTTCATTATAAAATGAGGACACGGATTAACTACAAACTACTGTGTGACAAAAGTGCTTTGGTTTTCTCCAATCTACAAGACATGGGAGAAGTAAATTGTGTCGTGTGGGCATGGCACGAGACATAATTAAACTAAGAAGTAGAAGTTTTGATTACAAAGTTTCCGCTAGGGGCGCTGCTAGTAGGTTAAACCCGCACGGCCCCTGTCCCTAACGAGACAGGGGGTCCAGCCATAACCCACCCGGGTAAGGAGGCAACCACCTCGAAGCCCGTACCCCCGCCGGCTTCACGGCCAGTCGAGACGACCACCGAACACTAAACTCGTACTCCTATTTTTGTATTTTAAGACGACTAATTATTAGGGCTCATAACCTTTTCACATTTATAAAAAAGTTCAAACACACAGTTTTAAGGTGCAAACTATAGGTAGCCTTACATATCACATACAAATAAGTAAGTCGAGGTGATTTGAAAATAACTGCCTCTTATTAAGGTCATAATTATTTATATTTCCGGTATGTACCTATCTATAGTAGCCTAGATCATACCTTTTACCGTACAACGTTCTACCAGAATGTAAAATTCCGTCAAATCGTTTCAAATTGAGTTAATATTAGATTTATACATGTTCAGTGTTCACTGTATCAATTTTGTATTCCCAGCCTAACCACTGAACGGATCATAATGATATTGGCTACCTTGTATCACGGAGGTGGACATAGCATACCTACTTTAATTCCGGAAACTCGAGGAGTTTTACGGGGAAAGACGTAAATCCACGCGGACGAATTCTTTATCGGCTACCTTTACTTATACAAGGCTCCGATAGGTCGATAAGCACGCCAGAGTACAAGACTACTGTTAAAAACTTAAGGTGCGTTTACCTAAACAAAACAACAGGATATCACGATAAGAAATGTAAATATAGTGGAAAATCTATGGCTAATGAGATTTGTTGTAGGAGTCCTTATGTTGGTAGCCCGAGACGTATCCCGAGCCGTCGACGAGGTCTTTTCTTCCCGCTATTCCTTTCCCTTTGCCGGTATCGTCGAACCGCTGTTTGTGGGAGCCGGTGTACTTGCTCGTGTCTGTCAGCCTGTCGACGGTGGCTGCTGCTGCTGGTGATTTCGCCGTCTGAGAACAGATAAGACATAATAAGTAACTAGGTATAATAGTTGGGCACATAAATCATTAGGTAGGTAGGTACCTACATACCATACCTACCAGAACTTATTGCGGCTGCGCCGGCCACAGCCTGAAAAGTTTGTGAAAAGTCCGCCAAAAACAAAAAGACGCTCGTGGCTCATCGTTTCATTGTTCCTAGCATAGATAAATATGATTATTATCTACCTATTCAGTGGTTCCGAGCTCCTAGCGAAACCGACCTTTACTTACCTACCTATGGGGCATGGGCTATGTTAATTTTATCGGCAGAACTAAAGGGACAAACGCGATGGAAGTGCTTTGCTGATTTGCAACTAGCTATTTGAGACAAAAAAAATCGATATATGTACCTATATGTTCAAAACTTGTATAATAAGTGATCAAACGAACTTACCTGAAGTGAGGTTCGATCATTATTATATGAGTTGCTTCATCCGAAGATATAATTATTACAAAGGTAGTCACTCCAGTCGCCAGAGATAAGTCCGCGTATTTTACAGTTATACCCTACCCTAAAAATAAATCACCTTGGCAGCACCGTCTTAATTTTGCTCATTATTTTTAGAGATGTATACCTACGGTTCAAAACTTTTTTATTTGGGCAGTCAGGGAGGGTGGGTAATTATATCTTCGGATGAAGCAACTCATATAATAATGATCGAACTTCACTTCAGGTAAGTTCGTTTGATCACTTATTATATTTCTTTGCTTCATCCTTCAATATAATTATTACAAAGGTAGTTGTTTAGAGTAAAAAGTTTTGATAAACATGTACGCAATACAGATTTTGTAAATCGTGTATTTTTAATCACTTTCTTATGTAAATACTAATTAATTTGCTTGCATACACTTTAACAATATTAAAATTTATTTATGATATTATTATTATAATATTATTTAATACTATAAATTAGAATATATTTATTTTTATGATTAGGTATAATTCATAAATTGATTCACTATTAGATGTGTTAACGCAATTATTATTAAGACCTGTCTTGGCAGGGTCTGGCATAATCTCCCTCATCCGCCATGGATCTAACATCTAAGCAGCGAAAGAATGAGTTCGATGTGTTAGTCCAGCCTGCCGTTTTTCTAATTTCCTCAACGCTCGCCTGAGCGTGAGGCGCTGTGCGCTTGTGTCAACGCTGCTCCCTGATACCGTTTACTTGATCCACCTGCTGATCGATTGAAGTTCGGCCTTTTTGTAAGGCTTCTTGTAGGTAAATAGCAGGTTATTTGTCCCCTCAGATCTTATATTTTTAGTTCTGGAAATATAGTGTGTGGAGGGGTGTAGCAGGGCAGATGCTCAGATTTTCTTGAAAGTAAGGTAGGAAGAGAGAGAGAGAATAGGCTTGGTATCTGCCGCAGCGTATGTTTTTTTTTTTTTAATTTACCGTTATTCTAATTTAAACCCCGATTTCGAAAGTAATATTGCTTTCCAATTTAATTGATGGAAGAGTTTGTAGTCTATGAGCAGTGCAAATTGCTAGTATACTGAAAAGTTTCTTAGTGATTTTTTCTAAAGATGAGTGACTATAAGGGAACCAATTTTTAATATAGTTTAAAACAAGTTGAGGGACCCAAGTACGAAAGTAATAGGGTTTGGTTGATCTTAACTTATAGACACCTTTGAGGAGACGTTTTACGCTCGCTCCAGAAACAATGCTGTTTCTTAGCATAAATTATATTGCAATTCGATAAGGGTTCAAACTCCGTAACAAACGCTGTAAGAGAAGATACCTAATGCTGGTCTTTGACGGTTTAAATACATTTTTATTATTTAATTTACACAACTGCCACCGAAACTTGAGTGTGGTATTATATTGTTTTAAAATACTGTCAGAGAATGATGTTAACATTAGTGACGCTGAGTCTGGGTCGGTGCCTTGTTTTAAGGGAGAGAGAGAGAGAGAGAGAGTCCGGAGAGTCTCGCGACACCCAGGGTAAGTTACTTGTGCAAGGAATGGTGAAATGAGATTGCAATAAGTATTAATGAGGATTAACATTAAGTAGTATCCGAAACTTTAGTATTGTTATTCAAATTTAGTATTGTTATTCAAGCAAAAACGGACTTAAAGCCTAGGTATCTCAAATAGGTTATAACTTCTTTTATGACCTTGATTAAAACACCTGGAGTCACTGATAAGACGAACAGCCTAACATTAGGTTTAGGCATCAAGAAAATAAAACTCGGAACTAATAGCTCCTATTTGTAATAAATTATTATTAATAACAACCCACATATTAAGTTGGTAAGCTGTTATCCTGCGCCGCAGTGTTACGCCCCCCCCCCCCAGTTCATGACGAGTACCGACGAGGCGCTCGCCAGTTTTCCTGGTTGCGGGCTGGTCGAGTACCCGTATATAGTTAGGTAAGAACATAACGTATATTGTCTCGCAGACAATAATTTGTAGCTAATGTACATATATATTCACGATTACACATTTTCTACACAATTGTCATAAGGATATGGCTCATAACTAGCTCGCAGCTAGTAAGGTTATCACAATTACCAATTTTCTTTTGTGGAGTCACAGCTTTAGCAGCTTTAGGATATGGCTCATGAGTAGCTCGCAGCTAGTTATGTAATCGCAATCGACTCGCAGTCAACGATTTGTTTAAGGAATCACAGCTTTAGTATGTGATTTATGAATAGCTCGCAGCAAGTTATGTTATCGCAATTGATTCGCAGTTAATCCCTTTTTATTGTGGTGTTACAGCTTTAGGATTTGACTCATGGGTAGCTCGCAGCTAAGAAGTCACATCTTTAGGATATGAACCATAAGTAGCTCGCAGCTAGTTATGTTATCGCAATTGACTCGCAGTCAATCCCGATTTGTTTGAGGAGTCACAGCTGTAGGATTTGACTCATGAGTAGCTCGCAGCTAGGAAGTCACATCTTTAGGATATGAACCATAAGTAGCTCGCAGCTAGTTATGTTATCGCAATTGACTCGCAGTCAACCCCGATTTGTTTGTGGAGTCATAGCTGTAGGATTTGACTCATGAGTAGCTCGCAGTTAGGAAGTCACATCTTTAGGATATGAACCATAAGTAGCTCGCAGCTAGTTTTGTTATCGCAATTGACTCGCAGTCAATCCCGATTTTTTTTTTCTTGTGGAGTCACAGCTTTAGGATTTCACTCATGAGTAGCTCGCTCGCAGCTAGTTATGTTATTGCAATAGGTTCGCAGTCAATGCCTGTTTGTTGTTTTTTAGTTTCTCGGATAAAGCCAATCCAAATAAAGTTTTGTCTCCTTCCAAATCTTATAGCACTTCTTGTTGAGTTGAGGCATTAAGAGTTTAATGCTGCTTTGAGTGATTCCGAAGTTTGAATCACATAGGATCCTGCAGCCATCTTCCTGCTTAGGTGTTTCATGGCCTGCACCCTGTTTTCACTCTCTTTTAATAGTAGGCCCATTCCTTTACTAACGGCCGTGATACTCAGGACGAGTAGTCTTTGTCGCATCCCCTTTTTTAATATAAAGAGCCATATGGTTGGCATGAATATTTTCACCATACTTCGGGGAAACATGCGTCGATTTCCCAAGCGCCGAGTGTAATTTTGAGTCAATTTCGAGTTGACCGACTTTTATAAAGTAACTTTGAACCCTTTGTCAAAATGACCATTCAGTATCTGGATTAACTGTACCTACTAGACTCGGCGTCGGCTTGATTTTCTTCGGTGTTTACGTATGACGCAAAAAAAAACAAAGCTCACATTGTTCACACCAATGCCAACTGGGTCTAGTTAACTTATTTAAGTGAGGGTATTGAATGCCTCTCTTTCAATTAATATAACTCATTACCGTCGTAGTGTCGACACGAACATTGCACAGTTGTTTAAGTTACGAGCAAGACTTTCAAACCGAGGAAAATGGCCATTATTTCTTCCAAATATTTAATATCTTCTATAATATCTAATAATATGCTACTTGCTCTGCTTGTTCATCTACCATTGCTTTTAATTTTACGTGTTTCGTAACAATTAGTGTTTTCAGATAAATCGAAGAAAAGGTGGGTAGTTAGTTCCCTTACGCTTCGCTTGGCTCGTCTTGGCAGGGACACTACCGTCTCTCCAGATAAATAATATTATATTTTTGTTTACAAGTAGGTACTCGAATATAGTTAACGGCTGGGCAAGCTACTAAAGCCCCGTTGAGCGAATGTTACGAGCATAGTTGAGTGAATTCGTGAATTTTATTACATTTTTCGAATGTATAATATGATATGTAGAAATAATAATGATAAATTACCTAAATAAATCCGAGACACTTGGGGGGTAGGTACTAAGTTAATTCAATCGTGATTGATGACAAGTTGTAACAATAGTGTTACCATAATAATCGTTATAGTTGTGTTTTAATTTTTATTAATTTTCATAATAAAACACTTCCGCAAGTATTTGCAGAGTAGGTAACGTAATATTTAATTCAGAATATTTACGTTTTCTCTGATACCTCGTAATCGATGAAGACTCACAGTAAACCTCGATACAAAAAGTGTACCGTTTTTATGTTAATGCAAAAACAATAATATAGTAGGCTATGTGGCGGTACGTAAGCGCAAACAAGAGATCGTTTGAACATAGAAAAGAGCTCGTACCTTTTTCCTTCGATGATGATGATGATCATTTCAGCCGATGAACAATACTGCAATCACACTATCCTACAATATCACTCGATCTTCTGCACTTCTGGTTAAATTATTAAGTGCGGCGCGCTGAGCGCGTGCGGTCCTTATTTCGCGCGAAAAAGTAATGAGCAAAATTAAGACGGTGCTGCCAAGGTGATTTATTTTTAGGGTAGGGTATAACTGTAAAATACGCGGACTTATCTCTGGCGACTGGAGTGACTACCTTTGTAATAATTATATTGAAGGATGAAGCAAAGAAATATAATATATTACTACACCGCATTTCATTAGAAAGTTTCTATCTGGAAGTCTTAGCACATAGCATAGTACGAGTACCGTGGATGGGTATATCACCCAGTTAAGTAACTTTGGAAAAAACAGGCTAGGTGGTAATTAATTTGTACTTAAATGGACTTCGACTCGTCGAGACTAAATGCCTACCTACTAATTTAAATAGATGCCGCTAAAAGTCGTTAGTTTTAAAGGTTTTAACAAACAAGGAATGTAATGAGAGGCCAGAGCCAAGATAGCTAAGAGTACAACAATGGGACTGCGAGTTGCGACATACCTACTAATGTCTAATACATACACGTCATATAACTACTCACATAGGTACTCCTTTCTATCTATACGACATTTTGTGCTCATAAGACATAAGCGTAACAATAGGGTGATAAATATACCATACGTACATACTATGGTAGTCTACTTACTAACTTTAAAAGTAGGTAAGTACTTCAATTAGGTATCCCGTTTTAAGATGTCCTGTAATGACCCGCTACTTGGTTGAGGTCTATAAATTGTTTCGTCATTCATGTATTCAGTGTGTCCTATAAAACCTAAACCCTTCACGGATATACTATACATATACATCGGTGCCAATATCCCATCCCTAAATATGTTAAGGAACACCCCTAAGTTCAGATGATTTCAGCAACGTTTAAGGGATACCTAAACGCTGCGAATGCTGTCCAGATCAAAAACTAGGTACAGTGGTCCAGATTTAGGCGACGTCTGTCGTCTTTCGCTAAGGGATCTTTGCTTAAGGATTATAGGTACCAAGGGTGCTGTATCACGGGTGGAAACTGGAAACGGGCAGGGATGCGACAAGATATACATATAGGTAGACTAGCTGATGCCCACGACTTCGTCCGCGTGGATTTAGTTTTTAAATTCCCTCGGGAACTCTTTGATTTTCCGGTATAATAAGTAATCTATATCACTCTCCAGGTCCTCAACTATACCCATGCAAAAAATCAAGCCAATCAAAGGCGTGATTGAAGTACAAACCAACAAACAAACACACGTTCGCATTTATAATATTAGTAAGGATTAGTAAGTTAAGTAGTCTATTTGGGTTAAGACTATCTCGCATTCTAACATCGTTGGAGATTTAGGTAGCCTAGCAACATATTAATACCTACTCGTAATGACATCGTTCGAGAAAGAACCTAAATCTCGAACTTTTAAATTACTGTCGTGTAATTAACATAGGTATTTTAATTTGCAATAACAAATATTGATGTCAATAATAAAAACCGGCCAAGTGCGTGTCGGGCCACGCGCAGTGCAGGGTTCCGTAGCTGAAAGTCTCAAATATTATTGCTGACCTATTATAGTGCTTTTGTTTTATTTATGAATATTGAATAAATTTTGAGTTCCATGGTTTAAATACTATAATATTCTACAAAATATGCAACTTACCCTACGTGTAATACCGAACTTAGAAAAAACAAATATAACTCCTTAACTAATGAACTACTTAGCCGTGATTGTTTTCCTTTAAAATTCATTATATATACTGCTGCTGTGAATTTTTTCTTGTATCCTATATACGACCATTTAGCTGGCAGAGGGGGGGGGGGGGGGGACACTTGACTCTAATAAAATTTAGAACTTTAAAATATCATATTTCACAAACGGATCCCTGAATTGAAAAATGATCTTCCCACACCTACAATATTTTTGAAAGACCTATTCAACGACACCCCACACTATGGGATAGACGTGAAAAAAAAAATTCATCCCCACTTTACATGTAGGGGAGGTACCCTAAAAAAAATTATTTTTCACAATTTTATTTCACGACTTTGTCGGCGTGATTGATATTTATACCCTTGTCAAATTACAGATTTCTAGTACCAATAGTCTCTGAGCTAAACCGCGGACGGACGGACAGACGGACAGACGGACGGACATGGCGAAACTATAAGGATTCCTTGTTTACTACGGAACCCTAATTAAGATAAAAACTATCCTATCTTTTAAGTTGGACCAAATTATAGATAGTTACGAAGTTTGATCAAAATCGGTTCAGTAGTTTTCGAGTTTATTCCGAACATACATCGTGACACTAGATTTTTATTTACATAGACATAATGGCTTACATGTGTTGTCACACCGGGCTGACCGCAAGTTGTTAGCTTCTGCTTAATCTCTTCGAGTTCTACTTTCTTACTCTTTGCCAAGTCTTCTAAGAACTTCTGATAGTCGTCAATGCCGAGTTTGACCAGTTTTAACTTCTTGAAGTGGATGGCTGTGTCCGTGGTAGTGATTTTTTTCCCGTCGATCACTTTCGCTTGTTTCATCCATTTGTCGCTTTGGGACAGCGTGATCTGCTTGCCGTCCGACTTCGGGTCGCCGAACTTTGAGAACATTTTGAAGGCATCCTGAAAATAGTAAAAATAAGATGTGTAGGTAAACGTGCAAAGTGTAGAATGTGTGTTTTAGCCATTGGGTAAGTTCATAGGTACCTAATGGTCAATGTGTGGAGACCTGCCCATCCAACAAGAAGAAAGAAGTAGTGTAGATTATAGGACAGGAAGTATTCTTTTTCTTTTCTTATTTTATCAACTTTCATTAGTAGGTATAGGTAGGTATACCGTATGAGTAAAGCCGATATTATAAAGCAAAAAGTAATGCTAATATTAAAAGTTTGTAGAATGAGGCAGGAGCTGCAATTCGTCATGTTTTTTTTAACTTTGTCTTCAACAATAAGTCACCATGCAGTCGACACAGTAATAGGTACCTAAGTACCTACAAATTTACTTCGTGTGAAAACTTTTCCTACCTTGCATGTTGAGTAAAAATAAAGCTATAGCTTACAATGTATATTTCGCTATAATAATAGCGAAATATACCTACATTGTTTCCGGTCTTGATATTGTGCCAAGCACTGCTAGACACCTCGATATAGGGCAAAATTCATGCAAAATTACATTTTTAATGGGTAGGTTTATAACTAGTGTCTATCTACGAGTAGGTCCATAGGTAGGTAGTACATACCTACTCTACTTGTATCATATGATAATTTCATGATTATGCGCTCTAAGGACCAACATAGTTTTCTTCATCTAAGTAAGATATACCTACTATAATCTACATCTACCTAGATTACCAATCAACACAACTCAAAAGGCGTTTTCTTCGACTTTAGTAACATTGTCCACTGTATTCATCAAATCATCCTTTTTTTGTATAGGTAAAGCTGCCACTTGTACTAGGTACCCCCGATGCTTTGCGGATGGCAAATGATGATGATGACGATTGGTAATCCTTACTAACATTATAAATGCGAAAGTTTGTTAGTCTTTCAATCACGTAGCAACGGATCGACGCGATTTTATCAATCACAGATTCATAGGCTAATAAATTATATTATCATTTATCCCGGAAAAAAAAAAGTTCCTGAGGGGGAGGGGTTATGAAGAAACAATTCCACCCGGATTTTCCACTAGGTTCTCCAATAAAGCTACCCATATAAAATAACCTACCTTAAACGGTATAGCGCCGTCTTCATTCTTGCTCGGAGTTCCGTTGGCCGCACCCGCAGCCGACCCGTTCTCCAACTTGACGTCCTTCACTTCCCGGGTCACCTCCTCTACGGCCTGCGCGTGCTCATCAGACATCTTGGCCGCTGGAAAAATAAACATACTTGATAAATCTTTAAGTATTGGCCTGTAGTTAAGGGCCTCGTGAAAAGAGGCGGGCCGTCTTAACATGAATTGATTTTTGTAGGTACGTTTTTTTGGAACTGCCCCTCACTGTGGAAATATTATATTCTATTCTAACAAAGTGGCATGGGTTAAATCGGCTTGGCATCCAGCTGCCCACAAGATAGTATAAAAACGTATTAAAATGTAATTAGTAGCTCTACATGATAATATTGTAAAATGATTATTTTTTGAAAAGAGAAACTGCTGAGTTTCTTGCCAGCTCTCCTCAGCAAAATCCGCTTTCCGAACCGGTGGTAGAGTCATGACGTGTCATAAGAGCCACAGGTTGGCCTACGTGAATTAAATAATTTTGAATGTCTTTGGTAAGTCAGGATTCTTTAACTTTTACCGTTTTTACTTTTACTATAAGTAGAAAACTACTGAACCGATTTTGATCAAACTTCGTAACTATCTGTAATTTGGTCCAACTTAAAAGATATTATAGTTTTTATCTTAATTATTGACATCAATATTTGTTATTGCAAATTAAAATGTTAATTACACGAAAAAAATCAGTGATAGCCTAGTGGTTAGGACTGTGGTCTCCTATTCGGGGGGTCGCAGGTTCGATCCCGGGTATGCACCTCTGACTTAAGCAATTAAATATCACTTGCTTCAACTGTGAAGGAAAACATCGTGAGGAAACCAGCACACCTGAGAGTTCTTCATAATTCGCTTTGGGCCAGCGTGGTGGACTATGGCTTTATAACCCTACTCTGAGCGGAGACCTGCGCTCAGTATAGTGAGCCGTTGATGGGTTGCTACCGGCTGCTAATGATACACGACAGACATAAGTATTAAATTATACAGTTCGAGCTTTATGTTGCTAGCCAACCTAGCAACCTAAATCTCGAACGATGTTACATTACGAGATAGTCTACTTATCTTACTAATATTGTAAATGCGAAAGTCTGTTTGTTGGTTTGTCCTTCAATCACGCCGCAACAGAGTTTCGGATCGTTTTGCATGGATATTGTTGAGGACCTGGAGAGTGACATAGGCTACTTACTATCCCGGAAAATCAACGAGTTCCCGCGGGAATTTAAAAACTAAATCCACGTGGATGAAATCGTGGGCATCAGCTAGTAGAATAATAATTTAACATCTTTAATCTTTGTCAATGTCATGTCAAGGTATACCTATTAATGTTCACATTTACGAGGTTATTTAATTTTATGATGTCATGCAAAAATAACCAAACATTAAGATCTTCTATCCATATCAAAGGCTTGGCAAGAGACAACTCACGACAGGAAAATACAAAGTTGCAAAACAAGGGACGGACCTACATACCTACACCTAAAGTACAAAACTGAAAATTGAAATTCCCCCAATATGTCCAATCATCGAGACTAAGGTACTGTTTCACCACCATCTGATAAGTGTCGGATAGCTACCCATTAATTTTGTCACTTTCTTACTTTATGTCAAGTGACAAAGACAAAATATACGAATAAGCTATCAGGCTCAAACAGAAAACAGAAAGAAGCTGAAGAAACTGAGAAGCTCAGGGGAGAAACAGGCTCTTTCCAAACACGAAACACGTAATGTAAGTTGCCGATGCTTGGAGCATCAGGTTAAGGTTACGCTTCTATTGCATGTCATCATCGGCTACTTTGTGAACCTACCTATCAACAAGTAGATTATACAAAGTTCAAGGCATTCAAGTGGAGGTAAACATCAATTAGGTAGGTATATGACTGATATCACTGCACTGGATGGAAGCATAGCTGATAAACCTTAAACGACTGAATACATCTTCAGCAAACATAGCCATATAGAGCCATACCTAACCTAGCGCCCCTCTTTTTGCATCGGGAGTTACAATTAGTTACAACTACGTGCAATCTAAGTTTATCATACATTAGGAAAAACCGGCCAAGTGCGTGTCGGGCCACGCACAGTGTAGGGTTCCGTAGTTGCAAGTCACAATTATTATATTGCTGACCTAGCTTGCTTTTATTTTATTTATGAATGTTGAATATAATTTACATTTTATAAAATCCAACTTCACAGGGGAAGTTGGATTTTATAAAATTCCTACTTCTTCTTAAGGCTTTAGGTGTTTCTCTGAGGGCTCAGGTAAGTTTATCGCGTCGCTGACGTTGTGCTTTGTGTCTGTCCAGACCTTTACCCGATTTACTTAGATTCTCCGCGTCTTGTTTTCGCGCTAAAAGCGGCAATTACATCACCGACCTTGTGGAATGAGCACTCTTCTACGTGTATTGGTAAATATCAGCTGAGATTTATACTTCCTTGCATTATTACCTATCGATTCTATTCATATCTCAAAACATGATTTAGGATACGTGCAATGGAGGCCGACCGTGACACATTGATGTACATACACACATACAGTCAACACTTATAAAATCAACTTAATAGTAGAATTAGTATGCATGTAGATTAGGACATGAAATATCTAGGTTAACCTAACCTACCCCTGACTGAATTTCGGATACGGCGACCTTTGTAGCACATATTGTATTGCACGAGTGTGAGCGCTAGTAACCTCTCTTGGCAATGCGACATGAGGTCTATTCAAATTAAATTGTTTTCGACGGATTTATTTTGCAACTCGTATACCTAGTTAGGTACAAGTAGTTACTTGTACGACGCAAATGTGGTCAAGTCGTAATACCTGCCTAGATACTACCCACTTACTATAATAATAAGTGGGTGTTGATACCCCGCTGTAAACTTTAATTTATAGCCCGTAAAAGTTCTTTAGATAATTTCAGTGATATCGTCCAAACCGTTGCCGTTGAAGCGAATAAAGGAAATGATATCAAATCCAGTTTTGGTGTTTTAACCTTGAAGCCTAATTTTGTACGAATAAAATTTCAAGCAACTAAATTTAATTCGCCAATTCAGACAGCTAGGTAGGTAAGTAGGGGTTTGCTATTACACCTCCGCGAAATTCCTATTCCTGTGGGTGCACTGGAATTTTTATCGAGACTAATGATCTGACCTAGAAATATAAATTAAATGCATTTGGGTACGTACCTACTCTTATATCCTGCAAGCAAGATTTCCGGTACAATAAAGTCTGATACCAATTCTAGTATCTAAGGTAGGTAGGTATTGGTAAGCTTTTTTACAAAAAGTAGATAAGGTGCATATTCCACCTATGGAGTGACTAGATAGACTAGAAAGACTCTTTCACAACAAAATAAAATAATTTCAAGGGGATAAAGGGTCTCCTCTTGAACGCCTTACACAACTCATAGATGCCTATGATACAATAGCTAAATTAGTTTTTCCTTTTATAAGTTAGTAGAACGAAAGCCGACATTATAATTGATATTACCTAAGTAGACGCATTGCGAAATTTCTTTTGTATCTATAGGTGCCGATTGTATAAACGAATCCTTTAGACATTGTCAAGGGCAAAATACCCCTAACAATTAGGTCTATAACCTTGTACCTTCTTACCTTTCGTAAATTGTAACGGCCAAAAATATATTTTGATACCAGCTCTCTACAAAAAAAAATTGAAGTCTGTCTGTGATAAATGAATCGAAATGCCACTTTTTAGGCTGAATATAGATAGGTATTTGACTAGGTACGAATACCTATATCTTAGCTCAAACATAATATTTTTATGTCTTCAAAATCTTCGTCAATCTGTCTCTTTGTATGGGCTAATCTTCGGAACGGCTGAACCGATTTTGACGGGAATTTTACAGGTAATGGGAACAAGGAGGTACATAAGCATGCTTTTTAACAGATTTTCAAAAAATTATGTGCTTTGAATTGGCGTTTGAAATCGGTATTTTGAAAAGCATGTCTATAGACCGTACCTATCAGAGTTCCCACGGGATCAAAGCTAAATCCACGCGGACGAAGTAGTGGCATCAACCTGTCGCCCTACCTACCTAATCATTATCACTGCATCACTACATATTATAAAACAAAGTCCCCCGCCGCGTCTGTCTATCTTTCTGTCTATCTGTCTGTTCGCGATAAACTCAAAAACTACCGAACGGATTTTCATGCGGTTTTCACCAATAGATAGGGTGATTAATGAGGAAGGTTTTAGTGTATAATTTGTTAAGGTTTTGTGTAAATTAGTTGAAATATGACGATAACTGTTGACAATGTCGGAAAAATTCAAGCCGCTTGGGAGCTTTCATCGAAAACGCTGCCTAATCCCTTTGAGATAATACTTATAACAAAACCATTTATGGTGGTGGTATGGTGGAATAAGTCTTTACAGAAAAGTCCGTGATGGCATATATCTATCTTTTAAGGATAGCTTACTGTACCCATTTTAACTTCAAAAAAAATTGCATAGTCACATATCATGCGGTAATTGGAAATCTATTTAGACGGATACAGTATTAATCCTTATTAACTTAAATACGTTAGTTACCATAAGCATTTCATGCACATTATGAAAATGCTTTACACCATAAAATTTAAATAAATATCTTAGGAGTTATCGCAAAATAAAAACGAACGCGCGCCAAAATAAATACGCGAATTTCAACCCGGTGCCGATGGCGATGACGGAACTCGCTCACGTGATGCGATCAGTGACCACCCCCGCGGCCGCGCCGCGTTGACATTGCTTTATTATAAGCCTAAGTACTGTTCGATATGCTGTTCAATATAACTTAGGGAACATTTCAAGGAGTTTGCAAAGCATAGGCGTAATATACTCTACTACCCGTGCGAAGCCGGGGCGGGTCGCTAGTACATAATTATTACAAACAATGCCACCGCGCCACGCCCCTTTAAATTCAACCTACTATAACTACATTGTATATATTTACATTAACAATATAGGATTACAATTTACATTACCACCTCATAAAGTTAATGGCTAATTAGGTAGGTATCAATAAGTAACCCCAAAACTGTCAAGGGTAGGTATGAACGACTACACCTCTTGAATCGACCTACATTACGTCCCTAAAGTGATATAGGTCATTGCTTCCGACTTTGCTTGTAACTAGGTACCTACTTGAATTTATAATTTCTAGTCGGACGTTCTCCCTCATAGAGCAAAATATGACCGCGATTTTTTGGGGTTCTTTCGTAGTAAAATAAGGAATCGTTTGTAATTTCGTCCAGTCCGGATATGTCAAAAAAACCGTATCAGTTTGAGCCCTGTATTCATGCAGACAGACATACACATAGTCAGACAAAGCGGTAAAACACCTCTGTCAATTGTCTGTCAACAACAAAAAACAGTCTGCTATGTCATTATCAATTATGTACCTACCTACCTTACCCATATCTATTTCTCGGGATAAGTAGATATTTCGCAGGTTATAAGGTTAATTTCATCAATTAGGTACGATTTATGGTGACATAATAGGTACCTGCTTAGGTAGGAATCTAATTTAGTCCTATTTATTATTAATTATTATTATACCTATAAATAATGTACGTTGTATAATATCTATAAACATCAATTGCTGTTCGTTAGTCTAGCTGAAACTCAAAAACGGCTTGACCGTAGGTACTACATTTATATCAATGGCTTGACCGATTTGATATTTTTTTTTGTTTTGTTCGCTGTAACTGGGTGTAACCTTTGATATTAAATTAATACTCAAAGGCTGTAACACAGGAGTTGTTTAATTTTTAAAAGAAATAAGGAAAATCCAAAAAGAACAGCGAAAAATCTAAAAAATCACTATTGGTAATTTTGTATATGGGGATCACCATTTCGGAGTAGGTACTTTTATTAATAGATGACGGGAGCGAAGCCGCGTTTAGTTGTAGATAGATATTTTACAATGATTCACGCACCTACCTCTATGTCGTTTACATAGGCTGATTAGGTTGGTACTGGGATCTTTGATATGTACTCTACTGTATTATAGATAGATATTTTTTACTAAACGTGAATAAGATATTTTTTAATAAACGTGAATAAGATTTTTTTTAACTTACAATTCGTCTAAAAAGAATCAGAAGAAAGCCAATAAAGCCTACCTAAGTTGCCTAACGGTTAGGTTATAGGTAGGTAGTAGGTACAGGTGTGAGCTGAAAACTGAAAGGTCGACTCGATCTACCTGTCTGTTGCAATAATTATCGTCGTAAGTACTCACTCCTAACACAAACTTAACGCTTAGGTATATTTGGAAGGGAGAGGGGAAAATTCTTAAAAAAAAATAACATGTAGCTCTTTTGAAATGAAAAATTAACGATTCAAACTATTAAAGAAGTAGGTACCTACACACCTACCTTAATGCACCTGTATAGGATAAGAGTGAACGATAAAATAGTAAAATATGAAACCACTTTATGTTCCGCTAGGAAGTTAATGTGTTTTGGAAATAGAATCCGAGGAGGGAAATTAAAATGCGTGAATCGTTCCAGTATGTAGTTGACGTCACCCTCCAATCCCCAAGTTAGATGCATCATAATATGTTGTAAGTATATTATAAGCAAGTAGATAGGTCTACCGACATACATACCTAGTACAAATACAATCAAATAAACCATGACCTTGAGTCACGTATGCAACAATTTATTTATTAACACATTGAAATTACGTAGTAGTAAAATCCAAACCACTGGAACAAGGAAATGTGCCCGAAACCGTATCTGACTTGGGAGGCCGCTGAATAGCCAGACTTATAGGTAGCCTTTGGGTACCTATGTTGGCCAAGGATAGCAATTGGAAAGAAGTTCTTAGTTCTTACTACTGTCTGGCTAAGATAACTATCAGGTCGCCTGCAGTGGACTCCATGAAAAGGATGACAGAGCCGTCAAATGTGTATACCACGCGCATTGTGGAGTTTCGTAGTTGCCCGTCACAATAATAATATACATACTTACTTAATTAAAAACGAGTGTAATAATTTTAATCATAAAATATATTTTTGTACATTTAAAAATAACATTACAATATAATTAGATATACCTAATGATTTAAGGTAAAACGCCTACAATTGAAAATGGCAACAACTTCGCTGGTTTTTTATGGAAATACGCTTTAAAAAGTTGTACCTTTTCATTAAGTTAAACTAGAAACTTGAAATTTTCACAGCGTTAAGAGACCATTGACCTTTATGTACCCGGAAAACAAAGTCATCCGTCGGGTTGCTCTTGCTCAGAAAGTCCTGATTTCTATGCGCTAATTCTTGATGAGGGTCTACGATTTCTTAACTCTACATACTCTATATCCGCCTGGATTTTTGCCTACTTATTCCATTCAAATGTCAGACACAGCATTAGCAGACTATGCACGTATGTGATCCAAAATGGCTCAATGTCATTACGTCATGCTGGCAGCTGGATATTTTATAGTCGTTACGTTACATTTTATAATAAATCATTATAATTACGAGTTCGAGTATGAGTCGGTACGAGTTCTTTCGACGACTTCACTACATGAAAAGGATAAAATAGTAAAGTCTGTAGGTATCTAATTACTCAGGTACTACTTATCCGATGGACTATTTGGTACATTTTTTATAGGTAGGTACATCGTTCCGCTGATACCTTTTTCTCTTAACCAGCTTTTCACGTAAAACTTGTCGTGGGTTAGTCTGACAGGTTAATCGCAATAACGCGTCACTTTCAACCAACAACAAAAATTTGTACCGAGGTAGTAGGGAGGTACTTATATATAGTATACGTAGGTAGTAGGCACTAGGCACCTATCGGACCAACAGCTAGAGCAAGAATCCTTAACTTTGCCTCAACTAGATAGGTCGGTAATTAATATCAACCTAACCTACCACATATTGCATTGCATTTGCATCCAGATAATTAGGTACCTACTATAATATAGGTACATAAGTTACCTGCCGAAAAAATCTACCTATTTACAAATTCAACACATAGCTACGCTACCTAGGTAGTATCATCATCATCATCATTAGGAACCCATCAACGGCTCACTACTGAGCGCAGGTCTCCTCTCAGAGAAGGGTTATAAGCCATAGTCCACCACGTTGGCCTAATGCGAATTGGTGGACTTTTCACACACCTTCGAGAACATTATGGAGAACTCTCAGATGTACAGGTTTCCTCACGATGTTTTCCTTCACCGTTGAAGCAAGTGATAGTTAATTGCTTAAACGCACTTGACTCCGAAAAGTCAGAGGTGCGTAGCCGGGATCGAACCTGCGACCTCCCGAATAGGAGACCACAGTCCTAACCACTAGGCTATCACTGCTTCATGCCTAGGTAGTATACATAGTTATAATTAAAAAGGTAGGTAGGTACGTAGTTAAACATGAACGAGCGATGTTTTTATTTACATCAGCTAACTCATGTTATCTCATTAGATGTTTATCTACAGTGACATTTGCCTATGAACATAAAAAGATATTGTATAGATGGGAAAATGGAAAGTGAAAACACATGCGAAAACAGACTGATGTTAACGGCCTCACTGACAGCTTTATCAGAGTCAGATGCAGTTTGTCAACTTTCCGGCGCCTACCTACCTGCCTACTAGAGAAAAGCTGTGTTTTACTGAGATTACAATATTTACACTATCACCATGCGATGAACATCATAATATAAGTTTATAAGTACCTACTACCTAAAGTAAATAGATACATATATAATCTACCACTTCTGCCTAGATATGATTCTATATTAATATCATGCATGCATGTACTATGACTAGGTATTTCTAATATTACATAATGCTACATAATATGAATACCTGAGGATTGTTGATTTCCACTTAGGGTGACCATCCGTTTCGAATTTTCCGGGAAATAGTCGCATGTTAAATTATAACTATTACCTACCTAGATAGTTTTTATTCTTGTGTGTAGAATGTAGATTTAGAGAGCTCTATAAACTATACTCGTACATATTTGAAGAATTTTCAACAATTAAGTAGTAGGTACCTACACTAGCGGCACGCTATGATGGCCGGTTTGACGTTTGTCCGCTCATGAAGTTCCGTATTAATTGATAACGACTTTGAAGGAAATAATTGTATTACTTTATTGACGATAGTGATGTGCAGAGATTCATAAATTTTATCGAATGTAGTTTTAGGTTTAGGACTCAAAATTTATTTATTAAATTGATTTCTAAAATGTATACAAGTGTAGAAAAATCAGTTTGCACCATTTAAGGGGTGAATGTACTTGTGAATATGAACAATTTTCACTATGTGGACAAACCTCTGAAATCGCAAAAAAATATCAGCTGTTTCATACAAAAGGTAAAATTTTTATTTTTATATGATATATACCACAACTCGGCATTTGGTTTTCTAAATTGAAAATTTTTAAAAATGGAATCTAATACGATCGTCACATAGGATCGCTGGCTAGCACAACTACTACCTCCGGCAAACTCGCGTCAATGCTCAATGCAAAACAAAGCAGTTTCGAATTGACGTTGCTTCGAAAAGTATAAACTGTCAGTGCAATGCGATTGTGATATAGTTTTGACCTGGCTTTGGATTTCAAATATTGATACTGCATTACTGTTGACCCTTGCTCGTTAATTTGGACTCTGTTCAAGCCCTTTGTTGTGGATTTCGTCGATATGACCGAACGTACGCAGAGAACTGTTCTAAATAGTCAGACACGTGAGTTCGTAATACGCCTTCGTAACTATTTCGATCGTGAAGCTCAAAATGGAGGGCCAATTTTACCTATAACGTCAGTGGTTGAACGCGTAGCTGATGCGCTTAATATTGGACAACGAACTGTTAGACGGATAACTAAAAAAAATATGGCGAGACTGGCACAGAAGAAAATAAACTTCACACACCAAAAAAGAGAAAACGAGCAAAACCAGTCGTAGGCATCGATAGCTTTGATGCCGATGCTATCCGAAGACATGTTTACGGCTACTATTTACAGAAGGAGTATCCAACAAGAAAAAAGTTGGTGCATTCACTGAAGGAAGCTGGATTATTCTTCGGTGGGGAAAGTTCTTTAACGAAGATTTTGAAGACCATTGGATTTCGATACAAAAAATGTAACAAACGCAAAATATTGATGGAAAGATTTGATATAGCGATGGCAAGGTATACTTTTTTACGGCAAGTGAAAGAAATCAAAAATTGGCAAAATGTTGTGTTCTTGGATGAAACATGGCTTAATGCTAACCATACTGTAGGCCGTTCTTGGAACGATGACACAGCAGCATCTACTTCCAAAGTTCCTGTAGGAAAAGGATCGCGACTTATAATTTGTCACGCCGGAACCATCAACGGGTTTGTCGAAGGTTCTCTCATGGCTTTTGCGTCAAAAACCACTGGAGACTATCATGAAGACATGAATGGAGAAAAGTTTACTGAATGGTTTACCTCAATGTTGTGTAGCCTCCCTGAACCATCTATTATAATTATGGACAACGCCCCATACCACTCGATGCAAATTGACAAGCCACCTGCCCAATCCCAAAAGAAAGCTGATATCGTCGCATGGCTTCGTAAAAATGGCGTAGATGCAAACATGAATATGTTAAAAGCGGAATTAGTACGTCTTTTAAAAGAAAACAAACCAACCAAGATCCGATACGTCATTGACGAAATAGCATTAGAACATGGGCACAGAGTTATACGGTTACCGCCTTACCATTGTGAGTATAATGCGATTGAGTTGGTGTGGGCTCAAATTAAGGGATATGCTGCAAAACACAATACAGAACCCCCATTTACCACAAAAAAAATGCTAAAATTATTAGAAGAAGCTTGTGAACATGTGACTAAAGGAGACTGGGAAAAGGTTGTGAATAGAACTGTTAAATTAATAAGGGAAGATTATGAAAGAGATGTGAAAATAGATAATATTATAGAAAACGAACATATAATTATTAATGTAGGTGATGATAGCAGTGACGACAGTGAAAATAGTAGTATGGACGAATCTGATTAATTATGGCCTTTTGTGGCACCTTTTTTGGTATCTTTTGTATTCATATGTTTCTTGTGTGCATATAAAGTATGTATATTCATTTTCATTCAAATATTCAGTTCGTTCAAATAAATTAAATAAACATATACATTTTTGTTTTATTAAACCTATTTAATCAGGTACAAAAACAAAACTTAATTGTTTTTTGTTCGAGAATAAATTGACATTCCACATCACTATTGTAATGTGTCAAACCGGCCATCATAGCGTGCCGCTAGTGTAGGTAGCTGGTAGCTAGTTAGTGCCTCAAAAGCGTTAATGATAATAACTATTAAAGAAAACATGTAGAGCTATTGATAACAGATTCTATATTTTGTTCTTGTTTTGTTTTCGACGAAGGTCAGTGCAGGCAAGCAGCTGTGACAATCTTATCACGAAATTGCATGAAATTGTCCCTGCTTTTGATATTGTCTATCAGGAAGTCACGTTATCTATGTATTTATTAATCGCTCAGTTACGTTTATCTATAAGATAGAAGTGTGAGATAGGATTTAGCAAACAGGTAGGTATATTAGCGCAATTAGCTAATCAATTGACCAAGTTCCTGAAGGAAAACCCTTTGCGCACATTAGTACGGTACCAGAAGTTGTTATAAAAATATAAGACTATAAAGAATAATATTTACGTACTTACCTATTATACTTAATAATATATATGTACATTATTATTAGGTAAGCTTAGATAAGAAAACAATTTAAGTCCCTACTTTTGCAGGGTAATTAATGTGTATTTATTTTTATTAAACAGGTAGGTAATACCTATTAGTTACAATGTTTTCTATCTTTGGACTCGCAATTTTTACGTAGGTACGTAAGTAGCTACTTTCATCAAAAACTAAGAAAATGTTGTTTTGAATAAAAGTTTTATTTAAATTACACAAATTGTGTATAGAAAATATACTTAAATTTTCTTTGTTTTTCCGGTACCGCTTCAGACACAGCGGCAAGAATTTCCACGAGGCGATCTCGTACACGACTTATTAAAACAGGATGTATTGAAAAAGTTTAAGTCCACGAAGTATTATAAAAATAAACATTAACTCACATGATATGGTATAGTAGTATTAATGGATGATATCACAGCACTGTGGCGGCGCGCGACTCGCGGCGTAAACTGAAAATGCGGAGGGGCCGCTACGGGAACGCTACGCTATAAAGAACTATGCACATGGGACGACTCCGTCTCCGCTGTGGAGTATTGCCAAACTGGCAGATTGAGCTTTGAGCGCTCGACTCGCTCTACCGCGCATGTGTACTACCTTCCCCATGTTCCTGCTTCCCTAGTAGGTACCTACACAATGGGGAACGCTCTATTTCGCCTGTATGTCTTTGTTAGGGTAATATTACTCGTGTAGATAGGGCTCAAAGAATTTTTAAGTACCTAGGCTCTATATAAAGATCGGTCTATTCAGGTGGCTATTCTCAAAGAACTATAGTCACAGAATATATAATAGTACTACGTACTATAGTGACATTCTCAGAGTGTAGCCGCGCTGTAATGAGTGTAGCTGGTGTGTAGCCGATCTTGAGGCTACTCATCTACCTATACGTAGATATACTTAGTACCTACCTATTATGTATTATTTATACTAGGTTATTTTGTAGTACAAATTGCTTTACCTAAAATCACTTCCCTAAGTTTTTAATTAACCTAACTATCGATGCAGCACCAAAAGGGCGACCTACAGTGAACCACATGAAATGGTAGGTTAGGTTAGCACACTTTTCTGTAACTACCTACTTACTTATCTACCTTCATAATTTTTCAAAAATACATAAGTACATAACCTAAATATTATATAGTAAAACAAAGGCGGGTTCGGGGTTACTTTAGTTACCTACACCATTTAAGTATAAGTCAAGAACGGCTGGACCGATTATTATGATCTTTGATTTTGTCTCCGCCCCGAATAGTAGACTATAACATACTTACATCTAGGTATTACAGTATCGGAAAAATTGACGAAAAAAACAGTTTAGGCAAAGGAAATTCATTTTCTCATACATTATGTAGGTATGGAACGGCTTTTTTGATGATATCTCGAGAACGGATTCACTGATTTCGCTGATTTTTAGGGTTCCGTAGTAAACAAGGAACCCTTATAGTTTCGCCATGTCCGTCCGTCTGTCTGTCTGTCCGTCCGCGGTTTAGCTCAGAGACTATTGGTACTAGAAATCTGTAGTTTGACAAGGGAATAAATATCAATCCCGCCGACAAAGTGGTGAAATAAAATTGTGAAAAATATTTTTTTTAGGGTACCTCCCCTACATGTAAAGTGGGGATGAATTTTTTTTCTCGTCTATCCCATAGTGTGGGGTGTCGTTGAATAGGTCTTTCAAAAATATTGTGGGTGTGGGAACACCATTTTTAAATTCAGGGATTCGTTTGTGAAATATGATATTTTAAAGTGCTAAATTTTATTAGAGTCAAGTGTCCCCCCCTTTGCCAGCTAAATCTATATATCTATATATATAAAAGAAAGTGGTGTTAGTTACACTATTTATAACTCAAGAACGGATGAACCGATTTGGCTGAAAATTGGTGGAGAGGTAGCTTAGAACCAGGAGACGGACATAGGATACTTTAAAAAAAAAAAACAGAACAACGGATTGATGCGATTTTTTGCATGGGTTTAGTAATGGATGTAGTAGTGGTTCCTCAGACCGGGAGAGCTACTTTTTATCTCGCATAATGAAAGAGTTCCCGCGGGAGTTTTAAAAACTAAATCCATGCGGACGAAGTCGCGGGCATCAGCTAGTGGTTGTATAAAGGATAAAAGAAAAAATTCACAGCAGTAGGTAGTATATATAATGAATTTTAAAGGAAAACTATCACGGCTAAGTAGGGTTCATTAGTTAAGGAGTTACATCTGTTTTTTCTAAGTTAGGTATTACACGTAGTGTATATGGATATTTTGTAGTATATTATAGTATTTAAACCATGGAACTCAAAATGTATTCAATATTCATAAATAAAATAAAAGCACTATCCTAGGTCAGCAATAATATTTGAGACTTTCAACTACGGAACCCTACACTGCGCGTGGCCCGACACGCACTTGGCCGGTTTTTTTAATATACTTATATAGTATATTTTTTTAAAACAATAAAATCAGTACTAAAATGAGCGTTAGTTACCATACTTGTTTACTATCTACCTAAATGCGAAGACACTTCACCCCATAGATGTGTCACACAGCTAAGCAAATAATGCAGTTGCTGCAAGAATGGTCCAGGCTCTAGAAATGCTCCAGAGATACCAAATTCGAACACACTAGACGTGCATAAGTACTATACTGAACACATTAGGACCACTGACCTAGTTTCCATGTCTGTTTCATGCGTCACGTAGCATCGTAGCTGTTCAGCGTTGCATTACTCCCATTCAGGCAAGTCTATAGTGTCTATTTTGAGAATCGAAGAAATAGCTTTTACATCAGCAGACCAATTCTGTAAAAGCTACTTCAATCATTGCTACAGTGTCAATTGTGAATGTCTGAATTTATGGCGTTTTCTGCAACAATGCATTTTAGCTAATAACGAGTGAGTATCGGCCAATGAGAGGCGATTACAATCGTCACGCTGCAATCATTTTTAGAGAATCGCACAGCAGACTTCAATTATGGTAAAATTATATGAATGAGCGATCGACGGGTTTCTGCAACGCGGACCAATCAGAAGAGAGAAATGAAAAGTCCCATGGGCTTAAAATTAAATTTTGCTCAAGCTATCCTCTGAAGCCAATATTCGTTTTTGGAATAGGTATGATGAAATAGTTATTTGTGTTATATGGGGCCAAAGGAATTTTTTGTTCCCCGAGGGCGCTATTTTGAATTCAGAGCGAAGTGAAGGATTCTATAGTAGACTCCCGAGCGCAGCGAGGGATTCTAAAGTAGAATCCTGAGCGTAGCGAGGAATTCAATATACGCCGCCCGAGAACAAAAAATTTTGGCCCCGAATGACACACACTATTTTTCATCATTACCTATGAGAAAAAGCTAGGAGTATCAACCTACTATGTATAGAGTATAGACATTACCAATACGTATATTGAAAGTTTAAATAAAACACAAATAAATTTTTATGAAATAATTAAACATTAATATTTATGTTGGAAGTATGGACGTATATGTCTAATCGACAAATTTGATCACGTGACTTATCGTAGACAACAGCTTCTCAAACATTTTTGAATTTCGACACATTTTTGAATTCTCTCTTCTGATTGGTCCGCGTTAGTGCTTTAGTATGCTAAAGCACTATAACGCGGACCAATCAGAAGAGAGAAATGAAAAGTCCCATGGGGTTAAAATGAAATTTTGCTCCCGCTGTCCTCTGAAGCCAATATTCGTTTTTCGAATAGGTATGATGAAAAATTATTTTTCGTGAAAAATTATTTTACACCTCACTAGCTCAAAAAGGGCGCCTTTGCTGCCCAAAACTATTGAGCAAAAGTAGTTTTTGCTCACTTAGTGAGAAAAAGTATTTTGAATTTAGAACGCTTTGGATTGTCATTTACACTAGCGGCACGCTATGATGGCCGGTTTGACACATTACAATAGTGATGTGGAATGTCAATTTATTCTCGAACAAAAAACAATTAAGTTTTGTTTTTGTACCTGATTAAATAGGTTTAATAAAACAAAAATGTATATGTTTATTTAATTTATTTGAACGAACTGAATATTTGAATGAAAATGAATATACATACTTTATATGCACACAAGAAACATATGAATACAAAAGATACCAAAAAAGGTGCCACAAAAGGCCATAATTAATCAGATTCGTCCATACTACTATTTTCACTGTCGTCACTGCTATCATCACCTACATTAATAATTATATGTTCGTTTTCTATAATATTATCTATTTTCACATCTCTTTCATAATCTTCCCTTATTAATTTAACAGTTCTATTCACAACCTTTTCCCAGTCTCCTTTAGTCACATGTTCACAAGCTTCTTCTAATAATTTTAGCATTTTTTTTGTGGTAAATGGGGGTTCTGTATTGTGTCTTGCAGCATATCCCTTAATTTGAGCCCACACCAACTCAATCGCATTATACTCACAATGGTAAGGCGGTAACCGTATAACTCTGTGCCCATGTTCTAATGCTATTTCGTCAATGACGTATCGGATCTTGGTTGGTTTGTTTTCTTTTAAAAGACGTACTAATTCCGCTTTTAACATATTCATGTTTGCATCTACGCCATTTTTACGAAGCCATGCGACGATATCAGCTTTCTTTTGGGATTGGGCAGGTGGCTTGTCAATTTGCATCGAGTGGTATGGGGCGTTGTCCATAATTATAATAGATGGTTCAGGGAGGCTACACAACATTGAGGTAAACCATTCAGTAAACTTTTCTCCATTCATGTCTTCATGATAGTCTCCAGTGGTTTTTGACGCAAAAGCCATGAGAGAACCTTCGACAAACCCGTTGATGGTTCCGGCGTGACAAATTATAAGTCGCGATCCTTTTCCTACAGGAACTTTGGAAGTAGATGCTGCTGTGTCATCGTTCCAAGAACGGCCTACAGTATGGTTAGCATTAAGCCATGTTTCATCCAAGAACACAACATTTTGCCAATTTTTGATTTCTTTCACTTGCCGTAAAAAAGTATACCTTGCCATCGCTATATCAAATCTTTCCATCAATATTTTGCGTTTGTTACATTTTTTGTATCGAAATCCAATGGTCTTCAAAATCTTCGTTAAAGAACTTTCCCCACCGAAGAATAATCCAGCTTCCTTCAGTGAATGCACCAACTTTTTTCTTGTTGGATACTCCTTCTGTAAATAGTAGCCGTAAACATGTCTTCGGATAGCATCGGCATCAAAGCTATCGATGCCTACGACTGGTTTTGCTCGTTTTCTCTTTTTTGGTGTGTGAAGTTTATTTTCTTCTGTGCCAGTCTCGCCATATTTTTTTTTAGTTATCCGTCTAACAGTTCGTTGTCCAATATTAAGCGCATCAGCTACGCGTTCAACCACTGACGTTATAGGTAAAATTGGCCCTCCATTTTGAGCTTCACGATCGAAATAGTTACGAAGGCGTATTACGAACTCACGTGTCTGACTATTTAGAACAGTTCTCTGCGTACGTTCGGTCATATCGACGAAATCCACAACAAAGGGCTTGAACAGAGTCCAAATTAACGAGCAAGGGTCAACAGTAATGCAGTATCAATATTTGAAATCCAAAGCCAGGTCAAAACTATAATATCACAATCGCATTGCACTGACAGTTTATACTTTTCGAAGCAACGTCAATTCGAAACTGCTTTGTTTTGCATTGAGCATTGACGCGAGTTTGCCGGAGGTAGTAGTTGTGCTAGCCAGCGATCCTATGTGACGATCGTATTAGATTCCATTTTTAAAAATTTTCAATTTAGAAAACCAAATGCCGAGTTGTGGTATATATCATATAAAAATAAAAATTTTACCTTTTGTATGAAACAGCTGATATTTTTTTGCGATTTCAGAGGTTTGTCCACATAGTGAAAATTGTTCATATTCACAAGTACATTCACCCCTTAAATGGTGCAAACTGATTTTTCTACACTTGTATACATTTTAGAAATCAATTTAATAAATAAATTTTGAGTCCTAAACCTAAAACTACATTCGATAAAATTTATGAATCTCTGCACATCACTATCGTCAATAAAGTAATACAATTATTTCCTTCAAAGTCGTTATCAATTAATACGGAACTTCATGAGCGGACAAACGTCAAACCGGCCATCATAGCGTGCCGCTAGTTTACTGCGTTTCTATGAGTAATTAATCTAAGTTCATACATTTCCCTAGGGTACTGCGGCAGTGTACTGGCAGTCTATAACGGCACGAATTTTTCACTCTCTTCTGATTGGTCCGCGTTCGTGCTTTAATGTGTTTATTACTTCTGCGTTCATTGCAGAAACCTGTCGATAGCTCATTCCATTCGAAATTCAAAAATGTTTGAGAAGCTGTTGTCTTCGATAAGTCACATCAGTGATTATTGTAATTTGTCGATCGGATATACTCCCATACTGTACCTATCCAACATATTATATTAATGTTCAATTATTTCATAATAATTTATTTGTGTTTTATTTAAACTTTCAATATACGTATAGGTAATCTTTATACATAGTAGGTTGATAGTCCTTGCTTTTTCTCATACGTAATGATGAAAAATGGTGTGTCATTCGGGGCCAAAATTTTTTGTTCTCGGGCGGCGTATATTGAATTCCTCGTCACGCTCAGGATTCTAATTTAGAATCCTTCACTTCGCTCTGAATTCAAAATAACGCCTCAGGGGAACAAAAAAAAATTTTTGCCCCATATACTTAACACAAATAACTATTGACCTCCAAAATCAATACCATCCACCCAATCATGGACCTTTACGTTGCTTATTCAACGAAAATGATAGCCATGCACTAAGCTACAAGTCAGTTATACCTAATTCTTTTAACTTCATACCATTTTCTTTTTATTAATTAGGTACCTTATACTATTTAAGTTTTGTATTAAGGATACAGGGATAGTCAACAACAAAAAACTATTTGCTTTCTAAATACTGTAGGTATTTATTAATATTTTATTTTTGTCAGATATAAGTACACAGCTACATACATCTTATACATATTAGTGCACTGTATAATGTAAATCTTAGTAGGTATGTGTATTGTGTATTGCTTACTTGCTATACTTTAAAGCAATATGACAGACACTCGTAGCTTAATCACACTTTTTATTCGTTTTTACAGATGTGAATAAAAAATTATAAAAATAATATTTAAGGAATGCGTTACAAAAACAAAAGCACGTTTTATAAAGGATCGCTAAAAGTGTAAGGGTCTATAGAATATATTATTTCTATAGCTATACGGAAATTTCAGAATTAGGATCCACATTTAACTAAACGCCTGACACGTTGCGTTGAATGTAAACCACGGTGGAGCGCGATTGACAATTCAATAAAGAAAATTGATATAGGTATTATAATGTAATTTGTCAAGTGGTTTTTTAATGACACATACGGATAGAACTTTAAATGTCAAATTAACTTTTCAATTTTCTTTATTGCGTTGTCAATTGCGTTTCACTGCGGTCCGACGCGATGCCCTCCTTATTGTACTATCTCATCTTACAATCTTCTTTAAATCCCCGTTGAAATTCCGATTTGCTCCACTAGATGTGAATCTTACTTAACAGCCAAACAATAACGGTGATTGGGTAATTTTTAAAATACGAGGGTTCGTATTTTAAAAATGCAACTACTTGGCAGCGTGTAGTTAATGTAACTTGTACATAAAATAGCACCTTTTAAAATATACGTACATAAATATAATAACCGAGTATTATAGAACAATAGTGTGGGGCTTATTCGCCTAAACCTGTACATTAATCTCTTTACTTGATAAAGTCTAAGAGTAGAGTTATACTTTATAGTTATACAATATATTATGCCCTGAACAAGCGATTACTAAAATTAAACGGCACATAATAACATATGTGCAACCGAAATAGCGCCACTGTCTAGCTTGTCTAACGTAATGTTCACATTAGACGTAGAGTAGTGGAGCATAGCAGCAATGCAATAAATCGCACTCTTAATAAAACAACGAGCGAATCCAAAATTGTACCTTTCGAGAATCAACGAAAAACTATATTTAGGTACCGTGACATAATATTTTTTAAGCTGCTAATGCAAAAGAAGTGTTTTGATTGACATAGATTGTGAAGCTTGTTCTTTTAGGTTGGTATTTTACTAAAACTCATTTTGACAAAATTTTGTATTCGGTCGTTGTATTAGAATGCGAAATAGACAATTAAATTAAATATTTTCATACATACAGCACTGAAATTGTCACGTAAAAATAAAAAATAACGATTACTCATTTATTATGAATACGCGCCAGAAGTGCCTGTTGTCTAAGATCTGCTGCTGCGCCTAATGCGTCAATCGCAAACATAGTATGACATCATATCTCATGTGAGAGCTAAAGTGTGAATGCAACAAGGAAGTACACGTATTAATGCGAATTCATAAATGCTAATTATATCTACAAGCGATAAATTATAGGGTAAACTGAAATCATATTTAGGTAACTTTGAGTTTGTTGATTGAACTATTTATTTCTAATCATCTATCTTCATTCTTCCGTGTTTGTATAAAACTGGGACAAATACAAACAAAATCCAAAGCTGCAACTACGGAAACGGAATCTTTCTGTTCACGGCAACACGTGTGTGAACATACCGACAAGCTTACAACAAAACAATGTCTTTTCGGACGTACCTCGAAAGTAATTTTCTGCAGTAGCTATGCTTGCATGGACGAAATGGCTATACAGATATTAATGGAAAGCAGCCGTTACGGCTCAATTCTTATTTGTCTTAATAATATTCCATAATAGATTTTGAAATCAATTTTAAGTTGCTCGCGATGGACACACTCGTGTTACCAATCAAGTCTACCACCTTGTGAGCGCGACACGATTTTTGTTTGTTACAAGCCCCGTTCGCCACAAATAGAAGCAGCTTAAGACTGCCTGTCCATTAATGCGGAGCGGAGCGGAGACGTGCTTCGTGCGATAATTTTAACACGTCATCTCTCAACAATATCATTGGTCCACCGCATCTCCGCTCCGCTCCACATCAATGCACAGGCAGCCTTACCATTTTTCCCGTCAACTTTCCTCTATAACTTTAATAGCATTTCCTAAGGAGCGGTTTAGTTTGTATGACCTGCACTTGCTGGTTTGGCTTGGGCCTACTTTTAATAAGTACATAATTGTTAAAAAGAGGTTTCATATTAATGGCCTGCTATTAAAGAAAACACGAAGTTGCTATCTTCAGATTAGGACTCGGATTTTTATGCAAAACGGTTTTGTAGTATTATCACGCGTTTGCCTATACAATTAATAAAATAAATTTAACGCCGACAAATTCACGGGCGATAGACTAGTTATTAAAATAAATAAATATAAAATAGAAACTTTGCATGACAAAAGATCTGGAGGGCGAAATAAACTATTAAAATTAGAAAGTTAACAAAACAAGCTTGCAACAAAAACTAATTAATAAAAATAACATTAACTAAGAACCGTAAAATATCACATTTTGCGTTGAATAATAATTGATCTACATTATTTTGTTTCATAAATTATATTTTAATTGTACTATGACGACGCCAAGTTTAGTATATCACCTAACTTTGGCAGAACGACGTCTGGAAGCGGCGGTGTTTTTTCGTTTCTTATTCTCTCCAAGTCCTTGTCAGATGTGACTCCTGTCATAACAAGCAGAGTTTGGAATCCGCAACGCACGCCGAATTCTATGTCTGTGTTACACCTGTAAAATTATATTTTTTTATTAAAATAACTGCAACGTAACATAATTGAATGTACTGTGAGAAAAATACAACTCTTTATACAAAACAGTTATCAAAATAGTCTAGTTGGGTAAAGTGTCCACCTTCATGAGATAAAAATGCAATGATGCAGCCCTGGAATTCCTAAAAATTAGTTACATAATAAAAAAATATAAAATTACCTGTCACCAATCATCAAAGTCCTTGCGGGATTAAGTCCAAACGACTCGAGGAACTTTCTAACATAATCATTCGGTTTCCCGAGGACTATAGCTTTCCTCTCGGAACATGTTTCAACCGCCCGTACAAGAGTTCCTGTGCCGGGTATAATAATAGAGCTTGACTTCGGAAATCGTTCATCTGTGTTGGTGGCTATGAACAGACACTGTTCATTCGAGAGATACGATGCAGCTTTCATGAACTTGGGGTAACTTATATGCTCATCAAAGCCAACAACAACTGCTCCCACTTCTGGATCCAGGTCTGATGGATTCATGGACTTAAAGTCTGTTTTCACTTGGTCTGGCTGAAAGGAAAAGTAACACATTGTTAAAATAATAGATAATTTAATATAAAAAATTCTTTTTAAACAACCGACATCAAACTCCCGTTTTACTACATTACACAAACTCACTATACAAAGTATTTAATTTATTGTTGATATTTTAAAAACCACTCGACCGATTTCGATAAAATTTATATGGGACCACCTGGGAAGTATGCCCTTAGAAACAAAAATAGAATTTTTCAGATCAGTTCACACGTCTTCGAGTAATCGGTGAACATATATAAAAAAAAAGATTCCAACGAATTGAGAACATCCTCCTTTTTTGAAGTCCATTAAAAATAGAACTACCCTCGAGACTACCCTCGAAATACAGTAGATTCAATTACAAAAAAGCTGTCCGAAATTGTTGGTGGATACAGGCGGCGTAAGATCGAGCCATGTGCAAGTCTATGCGCGAGACCAATGAACCAGCAGTGGACGTCTATCGGTTGATAAAGAAAGAATAATTAAAATCAATTCAAATCAAATCTGCAAAAGTCATTGTGTATCATAAAAAAAAAATGTGATTTAATTGAGACAGGAGAACGTCTTCCTTTTTTTCTAGCCTGTTAAAAATAAATGGACTGTTGAGACACTGTGAGAGGAGAGCTGCGCTCAGTAGTGAGACGTTGTTGGGTTGCTAATGATGATGATGAAAGACACTGTGAACAAGATATAACTATGGAGCGGGCAAACTGGCTACTTTTAGCGGCAGCAATCGGCGTTTCTGCGACTAAAAACCGCTAAACACTGAGGCTAAGAACGCGTCTGCCGTTTGTAGTGTACCCACGTTAGCGTTTGTATGCAGAGTCGAGCTTCCAAATAGCGACTAAAAGTCAAAATAAGGGTTCCATTTTTACCATTTTGGTACGGAACCCTAAAAACGCCGATCGCTGCCGCTCAAAGTAGCCAGTCTGCTCAACCCCTAACAATCACATAGTGCACTACTTACTAATAGGGAATATGCATGATTTTTTTTTAATTTCTTAAATTAATCAATTACATCTTTATAACATATAAAAAATATAAATAGGTTTGAAAATAGTCAAATAATTTTTCAAAGTGAAATTTAAAACATTGAATAAATTTGAGCCGTTCAAACGCCACCAATAGCGCGCGCTTTTGATGACGTCATTCGACATGTCCCGTGTTTGTTTACTATAGCGTTTCAGTTACTTCATACTTATTTTCAGTTTTAATTGCTACACAAACCATGGAAGAAGTTAAAAAAACCTTCTTACAAGTATTGTATGGTACCTAAGTACAAAAACACTATTATTAGTACACCCGATAAAGTGTTTTTTCGTATTCCACGAGATGCGAAAGTACGAAAAAAAAGTGTAAGAAAATTGTTCATGTAAATCGGAATATCGTATTTATCTAATACTTATGTACAAAAAGTATATCTTCTTCTTCTTCTTCTTTATCAAGCGATAGACGTCTGCTGCACTGCTGGACAAAGGTCTCTTGCATGGACTTCCACAGGCCTCGGTCTTGCGCCGCCTGAATCCAGCGGCTCCCTGCGACTCGCTTGATGTCGTCGGTCCACCTGGTGGGGGTCTGCCAACACTGCGCTTCCCGGTGCGGGGTCGCCACTACAACACCTTGGAACCCCAACGACCATCAGCTCTTCGAACTATGTGCCCCGCCCATTTCCACTTCAGTATCGCGACTCGCTGAGCTATGTCGGTGACTCTGGTTCTCCTACGGATCTCTTCATTTCTGATTCGATCCCGCAGGGATACTCCGAGCATAGCTCTCTCCATCGCCCGCTGAGCGGTCCTGAGCCTACTTATGAGGCCCTTAGTTAGCGAAAACAAATTAATTTGATATTATCCTTTCACTTTTACTTCTAGAGTACGGAACCCAACTAGAGTACGGAACCAAAAAGTATATAAACATATCAAACTTTAGTGAGCTTCAATAACATAACATTACGTATAAATTATCATGATATAGACGTAAATTAGGAGTTTAGGAACACAGATGGTTATTAAAAGGTTATGTTTTGTTTTATGTATTATTTAAACATATAAGAATAAAAATCTATGTTAAGGACTAAAATATACCATGTAACATAATAATTACATTGCAGCTTTCACTCCTTTGATCTCTGCGCTCGTAAAATCGAGATTTGATACAAAATATGCTGACATCATAAATGCATCTATTATCGGTAGATTATCCGATTGTGCTTTGACAAAACCAGTTTCTGTCATCGACCTAGATTGACTACATATATAAATTCACAAGTAATCACACAGGAATACAGTTTTAAACAATTTTTCTCACAAACACTGTATGAATATCGACGCCGTAAATCAACCGTAAGTCAAATGACGTCACATTTCGTTTCGACCAATGGCGACGCGTTTTATAAGTTTGAATTTCCCTCCTTTATTTTTCACTTTCTATATAATATTTTCTGGGTTTAAATAATAACTAAATAAAAAAAATACCTTTTAAGTATAATGTTAAGGCAATAAAGAATCTAGAAAAAAATATTTGAGACAAATTTAAACTTTATCCATATTCCCTATTGTATAAAATAGACTGTATAGTAAATACATGTTGCAAAAAAGAACTTACTCCAACACCTATATGTCTTATTCCAACAGCTTTCAATTCATCACCAATTCCATTTGAACCTATTAGGTACACTTTCTTTGTGAACCCTATGCCGTTGAGATAATGTGCTACTAGATATGCAGTTGATAGGATATCTTCCTGTAAAAATAAAATAAAAATTACATTGTATACTAGACAAAAGTTGTACAAGGGTCAGTTCACACAGAGACGCGCACGAAGACGAAGCGCGCACTTTTCTCGATAGCGATTTAATATAGATCTTGTTTACTACACAATAAGGTACAAATGTCAGTGAGAGCGCAAAAGCGACCTAGATGTAGATGCATGTTGAAGAGGCCTCGCTGCCCAGATAAACTGTATCTGCTAAAAAATAATAAAAAATATATTTGAATCCCCACATGCCAGGGTAAAAAAATAAAATTTTATTTCTACTCCTTTTCCATGTATGGGAGCCCCTTAATTTTATATTTTATTATTTGTTGTTATAGCGGCAATAGAAATACACATTCTGTGAAAATTTTAACTGTCGTAACCTAATACGGTTTACGAGATACAGCCCGCTGACAGGCGGACGGACAGCGGAGGCTTAGTAATAGGGTCCCGTTGGCACCCTTTGGGTATGGAACCCTTAAGAATCGTTATTTTTAGTTTGAAAACTTTATTAGAGAAAGTTTTATGCCTGACTATGACAAAACAAAGGTAGGGCTATAGATTGTATGTATAAGTGTGCCACTGCGGCGTAGTCCACATTAGGCCGATTTAATCGGCCGATTATGGGCAACTTATCCACTTATAATTAAGTGGAGGCAAGTAATGAATAATCCGCCAAGAAAAATTTTATACTTTTTTATTCTTCTTATTTTTGCGGGATCTTTAAAATAAATACAAAAAAACCAACAGGAGCACATTCCCGATTAAACCTTAGCATGAAACTACGAAAGAAACAGAAACGAATTTTCTTATGTCTGGTCAGTCAAGCCAAATTGCATTCCATTTTACACATACAGTATAGAAAATTGTCTACAGTTCCCAAATTAATTAAAAATATTACACGCTTGTTGATGAAAAATAAAAATACATGAATATTTTTTATAAAAAAACCAAGCGTCTCACGCAAAGATGTAAAGTATATTTTGGGAAGGGGGGCCCAAACTACGTCTAATCCATGCATCAGTAATCATGTCAGATGTCAGTCAGATCCATGGAAGTAGATAGGAAGTATTTACTGACTTGATGACTTGATATGGAGGGTATCGTTTCGTATATATTTGTTGCACAGATAAAAAGTGAAAAATTTGAAATATAATATATAAAATTTACTATATAATTTTGTGAACTGAAACTTACACTTACACGATTTCTTATTGCCTAAACTATCTTATTTAAATATTTTTAGATTATTTCTCACTAGGAGTAAAATACCCTATTGTATTGTGATCTAAACTACTTTATAAACTGAAAATATAGAAGTTCCTGCATAATGTGTAAGTAGTAAGAACTATTCAATGAATTAATCTTGACTGTCCTATGGTCTTAACAAAAACAGGCACAGAGTTAGCTTGCATCCTGGTTAACTTAAAAGAATTTTAAAAGACATAATTATTTTATCAGCATAATCAGCTTATTATATATTGTTTTTCTCAAATAGATAACGATCCTTACCGGTTCTGCGATGAATCCTAACTCCTGAGCTTTCAATGCAAAATCACTGCGGATCTTAGTAGAATTATTGGTTACATAAAATATCCTTTTCCCTAACTTGCGCAAGTAGTTCATAGCTTCAGGCGATCCAGGGATTGCATTATTGTTTATCCATAACACACCTAAAAAAACAAATGTTGCTTTTTAAGTAACATCCAGTTACCAAGTTAGATCACAACTTGGTGACGTTTTTGAGGTCCAAATTAAGTCTTTTCGTTTTCTGTGTGCCTCAAGCTGGAGACTGACTTGTAGCATATTATGTTTGTAATGTACCAATCAAGGCAATCTTGTTACAATATGGTAACACAGACTGACTTGTAGCGTGTGTTTGTAATGTATAATTCGAGCTCTTGGCTCCATTTGTGCTTGTGCAATTGAGACTAGCTCTCGCGATGACGCGACCTGCAATGACTTGTAAGTTGTAATGTAACACAAAAAGGATATCGCCAAAAAAACGAGAGTTGAGTGGAGCATGTGGCACTCGCCGCAAATGATGCATTACAGACTAACGTTACAAGTCAGTCTCCAGCTTAAGAGTACATATTAAGAACCCATTTATTATGAGTAATATCTGTATTCTGTATATTATAATCATAAGATCTAGGAGTCGAAATACTATGCTCTCAGTTGAGTCATCTTTCGAGGTATCTGGGAATCCACCTTCAATGGAAAGGGGTACTGAACTTCTGACTATTAACAACAGCTCAGAGAGAGAAATTATAGGTGCTTGTACATTTTGCCACATCTAATAATTTTATATAAAGGCGAAATATATTTATAGAAAATTATAATTAGGATTAGAAAAAAATTAATCATACTTCCTTACCTACTAATATTATAAATGCAAGTGTATGTTTGTTGGTTTGTCCTTCAATCACGCCGCAACAGAGCCACAGATTGACGGGATATTATGCATGGGTTTGAGGACCTGGAGAGTGACAATAGGCTACTTTTTTCCAGATAATCAGAGTTCCCGAGGGATTTTAAAACCACGGACAGACGGACGGACGGACGAAGTCGCGGGCATCAGCTAGTTTATGATATTTTTCCGAATATATCAAGAGGAACTGAGCTGCAGAGGGCTGTGAGTATTGAAATGGTTTTGTAGAAGTTGAACAAGTTTAAATTAACACTTACCGTCACAATCACTTAAAACTGTATCAAAAGAATTTAAAAACTCTTGCACTTGATCTGCGGTTGCTTCTTGAAGATTAAAAACAGCTGATTTAAACATTTTCTTGGTGTTCTTTAATACTGGCTTAAACTCTTTGCTGCTGCTATGTCTCCTACTAATATAACATAAATTATATTTTAATTTATCAAATTGTCGTAGCATTGTGTTAACTTTCGTCAGGATTAAAAAAGCAATTGTTTTCCATTAATTTATATTAAAAAGCAACACTATTTCAACCTACCTACCCAAAATTTGAAAAGGTCACAGATTAGAGGATACTACGTATCAGATGGCTCACGGCCATACAAATTTTTATCCCTTACAATCAAAGCCAGTGATTGGCTGGCTGCATCATTTTGCTGTAACCAATAGCATAGCATTTGTTTTTTTTTTTAAGATTGGTGCTCTGGGTTCCTATTTTTTGTGAAAAGAAGCTTTGGATACTTGCATTTTGGACTCTTTTACAGTCCCGGTCATGGAACTAGGAATTACGACTATATAGGCATATATATATATATATATACCTCCCCCTGTAGGTACTATAGGTTCAAATTAATTAATTATTATAATAATACTAGCGCATACATACAACTCTTACATCGAGGCTTTTGATTAATATTTGGACAAATATCAATCAAACGCTCAATTTGTATTGCAGTATATTAATGCGCTCAAAAACAACAAAATAGTTGTAAAACTAAAACTTGTATGTATGCGATAGCCTTAAGGGTCTAAGTAATAAAACAGTTTTCTTCAGGTATTTATTTATTTCTCTTTTTCAATTTCTTTTTAAATTTGATAAAAACATACTGTTGCATTTCTTTGCCATCTAGTCTAGCAATATCTGATAAAATTTTATTTATAGTATTGCACCAATTTAAAATACACATTTTTATTGTGTACTAGCTGATGCCCGCGACTTCGTCCGCATGGATTTAGTTTTTAAAACTCCCGCGGGAACTCTTTCACTATGCGAGATAAAAAGTAGCTCTCCCGGTCTGAGGAACAACTACTACATCCATTACTATACCCATGCAAAAAATCGCATTAATCCGCTCTTCTGTTTTTTTTTTTAAGTATCCTATGTCCGTCTCCTGGTTCTAAGCTACCTCTCCACCAATTTTCAGCCAAATCGGTTCATCCGTTCTTGAGTTATAAATAGTGTAACTAACACCACTTTCTTTTATATATATAGATGAACGCAAGGTGTGAAGTACTTTTTTTTAATGAGTTTGACAACTTATTAATTCATCATTATTAATTTTAATGTGCGTGCTAATTGTTTAGAGTTGATAGCAATGCATCTGAAAAATAACAATTTGTTTATCATAAATTATCAATATTATATTGTTATCCAACACATTTCATATTATTAAGGCCCAATTTCACCAACGTAAAATAAGTCTTATCCGAGCATAAATTTGATATTCTGACAGTATTTTCAATACAAGAACTGTCAAAACGCCCAATTTATTCCTGTATCTTAAATAACGGTAACTTAAATATCAAATGTTAATCTGTGAGGTTGCTGGTAATATGTAAGAAATAAAAAGTTATATGTATTGACTACCTGATGAAATACTTAGTTTGTTGACATTCTGCAGTAGAGTTATCTATCAATTTCCTTTTAACATTCTTTTGTCCTTCACTGTATTACATACAGTCTTTTCTTTGAGGAGTGGACAAAAGTTTCTCTGAAAATATAAGTTACTTATGTATAATTAAATATTCATATTTTTTATGAAATAATTGTTTGGACCTAAGTTTGTATAGAACTTACGAGCAAAGAGATGAAAATAAAGATTATTACCTGATGAAATATTCTGTTGACCTACTGTAGTACAGTGTTCCACCAATCTTCTTTTGGAAGTAGATGGCACTGCTTCTGAAAAACAACAGTTTGTTTATCATAAATATATATCATCAACATTATATTATTAAAGCTAAAATTATAATTTTGAGTGTGGACAATCAGTACCTATGGCAAATTTAAATAATGTTTATCCGCAAGGTTGCTGGTTATATGTAAGATAATTTAAGTAATATATTGTAGATGATTAACCAATTTTCAACCCAGTTTCAATCGAAGTCAGTAACTAAATAATTTTCTCAAATAACAGTTAAAAATATTTTCTCACCTAAAAGCCCCTTATTATTACTTGATGAATGTGATATTTGCAGGTCTTGTTTAGAATAGTCATAATCATAATGTATCATACGAGCATAGCAATGATTTTGAATCTCTGGTCCTGAAAATAAAAGGGATTCATTTATAATCCTAAGAATTTATTAACAAAGCTTCTAAACTACCTATGCTTTAAATAGATTATTCACCTTGCTGATTCTGAATCAAGGCATTACATATCTACTTAAGCATATATACAAAAAAACTAAATTTCAACTTACTAGTGTCTTCAGGATCCTCCAGAAGAGTGGATGGAGTGCCACTAAGGATCTCAGATTCCAAGAATAATGTAGGAAATGCTGTTCCAATAATACGTTGATTTTTGTGTCACGAAACGTATTTCAAAGTGCTTATGACACACTTGCAAACGCCTAAGCTCGCTAACACTTTTATGTCGCAAATCGTCACAATTAACCCACTTTTGGAGTCCTTTCTCACATTGTGGAAACATAATATGTAATATAGCGTCCTCTCGCGAATTATTACAACCAGGCACACAACACTTGCAATACATCTCAATAAATTGAGATATCAGTTGCTATTATGGGAACAAAATACGGTAATTAATCAACGCAACCACTCTGAACTCACAAATCACCATTAAAAACCTTAGTTAAAAACAAATAAAATAAATGCCAACTCCAAACTAAAATGCCGTCGGGTAAAATGTCAGTCTGTTAGAGATCACAGAATAAAATACGTAGTCGTAATTCCTAGTTCCATGATAAAATGGATGTCACAGATGGTCACGTGGTGTTCAGAATTGTCAAACATCATTTTGCTACGGATTTTGTAGGGGTATGGAAATTTGTAGGGCCGTGAACTGCCCGTGGAAAAGGTCAAACAAATGTCAACCTCAACTCCTGTTTTCTAGTGTCAAGTGACAAGTCAATGTCACTAATGAATATTGAGTTTTCACTGACCTCTATAAATCTGATTAACTCTGGACTGGCTATTTATTTGGTCAGGCCCGCGAAATTAAAAATTAATTTAATTTTTCGCAATTTGTAAACTAATACGACAAAGTATGGCATTCTAATTGCGACGATGGCAGTATCATCTTCACAGGTTTATATAAAAAGCTGTGAAGATGAGATCAGATGAAGATGAGCTGAGTTTCTTGCCGGCTCTTCTCAGCAGAATCCGCTTTCCGAACCGGTGGTAGTCATGACTTGTCATAGGTAAGAGCCACAGGTTGGCCTACGTGAAATAAATAATTTTGAATTTGAATTTGAATTTGATAATACTGCTGTCTAAGTCATGTCTTAAAATAAGTATTTGAATATTGGTTTCAATTCTATGCCTTAACGTAGTATTTAAGTATGTCACGCTCTCTTTAAAAATTTCTGTGGTGTTGCGTGTGTGCGGGTTGTTACGTTCCCTCAAATATGGTAGAGCGAAGCAATGGCTGGGTCATACGTCATGCTCGTGAATGAGTTCTACCGGCGGGAATGGGGCTACTTTCTGTCTGCCCGTTTTATCATGTGTTGAATTATAATTAGGTATTTTTTTGTGAAACTTCCCCTCATTGTGGAAACACTGCATATATAGCATAGTATCTATTGTATTATTAACATGTTTTGAAAAGAGCAACCGCCATGTTTCTTGCTGGTTCTTCTCGGCAGGAAAAGCATTGCGAACCAGTGGTAGACTCATCGAGGATTCAAAAGCACTTGTAAAAAAGTTTATTTGAATAAAAAACATTTCTATTCTATTATATTCTACGATTATTGTGTGCACTTATGTGTGTTTGTGTGTGTGTATGAGTCAAAAATCATAAAAAATACTAATGTATTTTATTTTATGCTTAGGTACTCATTTTAAAATGATAAGTAGATAATAGCTATTTATGCAACTGCATCGTAATGAGGGTCATTTTAATTCGAGTGCTGTTTTTTGATACGAGGCTTGCCGAGTATCAAAATAGGATAGTACGAGAATTAAAATGACTAAACTAGCGGCACGTTATGATGGCCGGTTTGACGTTTGTCCGCTCATGAAGTTCCGTATTAATTGATAACGACTTTGAAGGAAATAATTGTATTACTTTATTGACGATAGTGATGTGCAGAGATTCATAAATTTTATCGAATGTAGTTTTAGGTTTAGGACTCAAAATTTATTTATTAAATTGATTTCTAAAATGTATACAAGTGTAGAAAAATCAGTTTGCACCATTTAAGGGGTGAATGTACTTGTGAATATGAACAATTTTCACTATGTGGACAAACCTCTGAAATCGCAAAAAAATATCAGCTGTTTCATACAAAAGGTAAAATTTTTATTTTTATATGATATATACCACAACTCGGCATTTGGTTTTCTAAATTGAAAATTTTTAAAAATGGAATCTAATACGATCGTCACATAGGATCGCTGGCTAGCACAACTACTACCTCCGGCAAACTCGCGTCAATGCTCAATGCAAAACAAAGCAGTTTCGAATTGACGTTGCTTCGAAAAGTATAAACTGTCAGTGCAATGCGATTGTGATATAGTTTTGACCTGGCTTTGGATTTCAAATATTGATACTGCATTACTGTTGACCCTTGCTCGTTAATTTGGACTCTGTTCAAGCCCTTTGTTGTGGATTTCGTCGATATGACCGAACGTACGCAGAGAACTGTTCTAAATAGTCAGACACGTGAGTTCGTAATACGCCTTCGTAACTATTTCGATCGTGAAGCTCAAAATGGAGGGCCAATTTTACCTATAACGTCAGTGGTTGAACGCATAGCTGATGCGCTTAATATTGGACAACGAACTGTTAGACGGATAACTAAAAAAAAATATGGCGAGACTGGCACAGAAGAAAATAAACTTCACACACCAAAAAAGAGAAAACGAGCAAAACCAGTCGTAGGCATCGATAGCTTTGATGCCGATGCTATCCGAAGACATGTTTACGGCTACTATTTACAGAAGGAGTATCCAACAAGAAAAAAGTTGGTGCATTCACTGAAGGAAGCTGGATTATTCTTCGGTGGGGAAAGTTCTTTAACGAAGATTTTGAAGACCATTGGATTTCGATACAAAAAATGTAACAAACGCAAAATATTGATGGAAAGATTTGATATAGCGATGGCAAGGTATACTTTTTTACGGCAAGTGAAAGAAATCAAAAATTGGCAAAATGTTGTGTTCTTGGATGAAACATGGCTTAATGCTAACCATACTGTAGGCCGTTCTTGGAACGATGACACAGCAGCATCTACTTCCAAAGTTCCTGTAGGAAAAGGATCGAGACTTATAATTTGTCACGCCGGAACCATCAACGGGTTTGTCGAAGGTTCTCTCATGGCTTTTGCGTCAAAAACCACTGGAGACTATCATGAAGACATGAATGGAGAAAAGTTTACTGAATGGTTTACCTCAATGTTGTGTAGCCTCCCTGAACCATCTATTATAATTATGGACAACGCCCCATACCACTCGATGCAAATTGACAAGCCACCTGCCCAATCCCAAAAGAAAGCTGATATCGTCACATGGCTTCGTAAAAATGGCGTAGATGCAAACATGAATATGTTAAAAGCGGAATTAGTACGTCTTTTAAAAGAAAACAAACCAACCAAGATCCGATACGTCATTGACGAAATAGCATTAGAACATGGGCACAGAGTTATACGGTTACCGCCTTACCATTGTGAGTATAATGCGATTGAGTTGGTGTGGGCTCAAATTAAGGGATATGCTGCAAGACACAATACAGAACCCCCATTTACCACAAAAAAAATGCTAAAATTATTAGAAGAAGCTTGTGAACATGTGACTAAAGGAGACTGGGAAAAGGTTGTGAATAGAACTGTTAAATTAATAAGGGAAGATTATGAAAGAGATGTGAAAATAGATAATATTATAGAAAACGAACATATAATTATTAATGTAGGTGATGATAGCAGTGACGACAGTGAAAATAGTAGTATGGACGAATCTGATTAATTATGGCCTTTTGTGGCACCTTTTTTGGTATCTTTTGTATTCATATGTTTCTTGTGTGCATATAAAGTATGTATATTCATTTTCATTCAAATATTCAGTTCGTTCAAATAAATTAAATAAACATATACATTTTTGTTTTATTAAACCTATTTAATCAGGTACAAAAACAAAACTTAATTGTTTTTTGTTCGAGAATAAATTGACATTCCACATCACTATTGTAATGTGTCAAACCGGCCATCATAGCGTGCCGCTAGTTTAATTACGATCAGTTGCATACAAGATTTTATCTACGACAAGGAAAATAAAATCATTAACAAAACAAAATACGCCGTAGTAGGCTCAATAAAGCATAGACGAATGATATTTACTACCGCTATAAAGTAACAAAAAGTAACTCCGTAAGCCGCCACCAGCCGCCTGTGGCGCCTCTGTCGTATGAACGGTACAAAAGTGCCAGAACATGGCCAGAACTCAGAGCCTTAGCTTTAGGTATCCTATTTTAAGAAGATAACCATTTCGATTCAGCTCCCATACAACGAGCTGCATCTTGGCTGCATCGAAATGAGAAGCAAAACCGAAAGAGGGTTCATTTCGATTCAGCTGTCAAATTCGAAATTGGAACTTTCGATGCTGGAGTAGATAAATAACTTTTAGGATGCAGCCACAAGATGCGGCCCTGTGAATTGGTTATGTTGCGTAATGTTTACGTTTGTGTGAAAAGTGGCACGCTATTTTTGTCAGCTGTGATTCAGCCTAAATCTAATTATTTATTAGTCGTTATTCGTTCTCTGTGTCAACTATCAATGACAAGTGGTTAGTATCCTATACTAGCGGCACGCTATGATGGCCGGTTTGACACATTACAATAGTGATGTGGAATGTCAATTTATTCTCGAACAAAAAACAATTAAGTTTTGTTTTTGTACCTGATTAAATAGGTTTAATAAAACAAAAATGTATATGTTTATTTAATTTATTTGAACGAACTGAATATTTGAATGAAAATGAATATACATACTTTATATGCACACAAGAAACATATGAATACAAAAGATACCAAAAAAGGTGCCACAAAAGGCCATAATTAATCAGATTCGTCCATACTACTATTTTCACTGTCGTCACTGCTATCATCACCTACATTAATAATTATATGTTCGTTTTCTATAATATTATCTATTTTCACATCTCTTTCATAATCTTCCCTTATTAATTTAACAGTTCTATTCACAACCTTTTCCCAGTCTCCTTTAGTCACATGTTCACAAGCTTCTTCTAATAATTTTAGCATTTTTTTTGTGGTAAATGGGGGTTCTGTATTGTGTCTTGCAGCATATCCCTTAATTTGAGCCCACACCAACTCAATCGCATTATACTCACAATGGTAAGGCGGTAACCGTATAACTCTGTGCCCATGTTCTAATGCTATTTCGTCAATGACGTATCGGATCTTGGTTGGTTTGTTTTCTTTTAAAAGACGTACTAATTCCGCTTTTAACATATTCATGTTTGTTTTATTCATGTTTTAATCAATTTAATAAATAAATTTTGAGTCCTAAACCTAAAACTACATTCGATAAAATTTATGAATCTCTGCACATCACTATCGTCAATAAAGTAATACAATTATTTCCTTCAAAGTCGTTATCAATTAATACGGAACTTCATGAGCGGACAAACGTCAAACCGGCCATCATAGCGTGCCGCTAGTGTAGTGTTCGTGGTCTATGGTGGTTAGTGTGTGTTTAACAGATGTTTAACAGTGTAGTGTGTAGTAATATCATATTATAAGCACAGACCAGGAACAACAAATTATAAGTATTTAGTATACCCTTGGTATACCCATTTATACTAATATTTTCAATAAAAGTAGCTGCTTGTTTATCTCCTAATCATTGAAAGTAATTTAGTAGAACGGTAAGGTTTTACGTAAACTTGTTTTGATTCCAAATTATAGCATTAGATAAGTTATTAAGAGAATTCATTTATCATTTCAAAAAAATGTAGATCGTAGGTAGTTAGATAGTATAATATAGGCTTTAATAGGCGATTTAGGTACACGCTATAGTAAAGTAATACATTAAAACTTCCTTGCCACTGCAGCTAAAGGTGGAAGACACAGTTCTGCCCGCGAAATTCAAATTTAATTTGGGTTTTTCGCAATTTGTAAACTAATACGACAAAGTAGGCTTATGGCATTCTAATTGCGACAATGGCAGTATTATCTTCACAGGTTTATATAAAAATCTTTACTTGAAAGTGTACAGTTTAAGAAATTAATCAAAATATCGACTAATTTGTGAGTAACTCACGTCCAACTCAGTACCTATTTTGATTAATTTCTTAAACTGGTCACTATCAAGTAAAGATTTTTATGTAAACCTGTGAAGATGATACTGCCATTGTCGCAATTGGAATGCCATAAGCCTTTTTTTTTATTTTTTTTTTTTTTGAGGAGGAAAAAATCCCTACGGACTTCTGCCTTAAGGCAGGGTGTGTCCGACTCGCACGGACTAAAACAACCTCCTTAGGACTTCTAGGTCAGCACGGAACCGCTTTGCATTACTTCGTGCAGACCGTCTACATATTTTCCCTCTTTCTCTTCTCCTCTTTTTCTCTTTCTTCTCTCCTCACCATAATGCCTTTCAGCATTTGTCCATATTTCTGCCACTCCTCTGCACTAGAGACCATACGTGCGGTTAAGTTGCAGGAGTCCACGGTACTCTCCTTGTGCCACAGATCTCAAGTCCGCGCAAGCGGTGCATTCGAAAATGGCATGTCTAGGGGACAGGGGTGTCCTCCTCTCCGCAAAAGTAGCATTCTTCAGTTGGTGATTTGCTGATTGCGAAGAGATACGTGTTGAACACCCCATGACCACTCAGCGCCTGCGTGATCCACCGGTTCACCTCTCCATGCTTCCTACTGTGCCATTTCTTTAGGTCCTTGACTAGCTCCCTCGTCCAGGTTCCTTTTCCTAATCCCAACCATTCTTTCTCCCATTCCGTAAGGATGCTCTCCCGTACTTCTAAAGGCGTCTGTTCCTTATTAGTGAACAGCTGAGCACGTTTTCTAACCATTTTATTGATCGGGATCAGTCCTGCAATGACTAGCACCGCATTGGTGGAGATCGTTCGGTACGCTCCACAGATACCAACTGCCATTCGTCTCTGTACCGCTTCTAGTTATTTCCGGTACAGCTCCACCTTCATTGCACCCTCGAAAATTGGCGCCCCGTAAAGTATAACAGAGTGGGCTACCGATGCAAGTACTCTTCTCTTGCTTGCTCTGGGGTCTCCCTTCGTCGGCATTAGTCTATTCAACGCCTCCGTCAAATTTTGCGCCTTGTTGGCTACTTCTTCAACATGCTTTTTATAGTTGAGACTTTTGTCGAGCCAAACCCCAAGATATTTGATACAGTCCTTTGGAGAGACTATCACATTTTGGACTGTAAATTTTATAGGGTCTAGTTTCCGCCTGCCACCAAAAACTATTGCTTCTGTCTTTTCGGGTGCTAGTGACAGCTGCTTTCCTTGCATCCACCTACTAATGCGTTCAAGCGCTGTATTTATTTTACTCATAAGGAGCTTTTCTGTTTTGGCTACAACTACTAATGCCAAGTCGTCGGCAAAGCCCACTAAGTGAACCCCATCCTCCTGTTTTAGGTGGAAGACCCCGTCGTAAAGAATGTTCCAGAGGGTTGGACCAAGAATTGAGCCCTGAGGCACTCCGCTAGTTATGTTTTTTATTTCCTCCCTTCCCTTGCTATCCTTCACTTTAATGTACCTGTTAATGCCATAAGCCTACTTTGTCGTATTAGGTTACAAATTGCGAAAAACCAAATTAAATTTGAATTTCGCGCGCAGAATCGTGTCTTCCATCTTGATCACTTATCAGTGTAGCGCCATCTATCAACGTAATTTAAATTTTTGGTCAAAGGGTAACTTTAGAAAAAGTGTAATACTTATAACTTTAGTTATTATTATTTGTTATTTATCTACAAGTTATTAATATAACTATACTAAAGTTAGAGCTTTTGATGATAAGCCTGTTTTGAAATAGACCTCGGGACAAAATAGGGTCTTTGAATGTGAAAGCCCGCCAAATCGTCACTATTCGAAGTAAAACTTACAAAAATACCTACATAATATTTTTGAACTCTGTTTATAGAAGCTATCTTTTTCACCCATTCGGATCTATGAACGCCCACCTCCAAAAAGTAGAGCTTTTTAAAACTATTATAATATACTTTTATTTATTTCCGGCTTAGGAATATCTATCCATACTCGCAAAATTTCGTATTAATAATACCTACTAGTTAGATGATGCCCGCGACTTCGTGGTGGATTAAGGTTTTTGATTCCCGCGGGAACTCTTTAATTTTCGGGGATAAAATGTATCCTATGTGCTAATCCTGGATATAAGCTATCTTCATTCCACAGCCAACTGCCAAATCGGTTCATTCGTTGTGGCGTGAAGGAGTAGGTAACAACTTACGGCCGTTTTCAATAACCGATCTATCCGCCATTTCAGTTACAAATGGTAGACAAAACTATCCTTTTGTCCTTACTCCCTTTTCAATAACCTATCTACAGATAGCGTTTCCTACCGAATCTAGCTATCTGTCATTGGGAGGGCGGGTAGCCTACTAGAGATAAGAACGCTCATACAAATCATGCTTACTTGCGTTTCAATATAAGTTTCAAGTTACTCTCCAGTAAACGGAGCTATCGCTAGTAACGTCATTTACTTATCTGTCGAAATCGGCCAGTTGGCACTCGGTAACGTAACTTTGCCTTTTGAAAATAAATATTTCACTGTAGTTTCTATTCATAATGAACATTTTAGCAGTCATGATAGTGATATGGAATTATTTGGATACTTAATATATAGATTGTGATGGGGACAGTCCAGTCCCTATCTGACACTTTGATACCGGAAGGTAATAGGTATAAACCACATGTGTGTTATTTATTATTCTCCTCTTCAAAGAAAGTCATTAATTAAGGTAATAAATATATATAGTCTGCGCAATGCAATACTTTTCCCTTTGTACACATCGCAGAAAACTACACGCGAACAGTATTGAATATATAAATAGTATGGTAGTAGCAGTAATAGAATATAGAAATAGTAATCAAACAACAATAAACAACTAATTAAAACTTAACAAAAAAAAATTAATACCTAACATTTACAAAATCAAAAAACACGGTACTGACAAAAACGAGCGGAAAGTTGCTATCTGTACTAAGCGGGTCTGACTTGAAGTGAGCAGGTAGTACAATAAAACAAAAAAAAAGGTTATCGTAAAACAAAAATTCAATAGACTTGGATAGATGAGAGGGAAAAAGCTATCTACTGATGGTTGAAGGTAGATAACACTTGTCCGTGTATGTGAAACGCAAACTATGGATAGATACGCTCTTACTCATTATCGGGGATAGCTATCTATCCGTAAACTTTGGTTGGTTATTGAAAACGGCCGTTAGTCCATTCAAGTAACAAACATCTATCTATCCATCCATTCTCACAACTTCGCAATTATAATATTTCGACCTTTATGCATCTTGGATAAGGTTAAGCTCTCCGATTGAGTTTTTACGGAAATAATTTAAAAAAATATTTTTAAACAACCGACTTCAAACTCCCGCCTTACTACATTACACACACACTATAAAAAGTATTTAATGTATTGTTGACATTTTAAAAACCGCTCGACCGATTTCGATAAAATTTATATGGGACCACCTGGGAAGTATGCCCTTTAAAACAAAACAAAAATTTTTCAAATCGGTCCACAAATTCTTAGAGTAATCGGTGAACATACATAAAAAAAAGTAAAATTAAAAATTTTAAAAACCCCCGACACAAAAAAACTAACAAATAATATTTTAAACCTATATGTAATTTTATACCTAAGTATACCTATATAATTATTATCGTCACATATATTATATAAGTTCAAATATTTTTATTTTCCAAACGTCGTCGTCGCGTCGGGGGACCGCGAAAGTTTGACGGTTGTGTCAATTTTGCGAATTTTTAAATTTAATTCTTTTGTTGCAATCTGCGCTGCTTTTCTCACTTAGCGGTCCCCCGACGCGACGACGACGCTTGGAAAATAAAAATATTTGAACTTATATAATATATGTGACGATAATAATTATATAGGTATAGGTATAAAATTATATATAGGTTTCAAATATTATTTGTTAGTTTTTAGAGTTTATTTTTTGTGTCGGGGGTTTTTAAAATTTTTAATTTTTCTTTTATTTAGTCCTTTTTAAAGTAGGTATAAATATTAGGAAGGTATTTATAGTGATTAGTTAGCGCAGTGGTAATTGAGCCTAATTGATCCCATTTAATTACCCACCTTCGAAATCTAAACCTTATACTCTAACATGCCATGTTACCTTACCATGTATTACGGTACCTATCGAATCGATAGTACATATGGAAGGTAGTCAGATCCCCTCATCAACTATTAAAGAGCTGATGATCTTCAAACGGCTGATCAGGTCATGGTTACCTTACCATAATATACTTTCAATATCATTGAAGTAACAAGGTACCAAATTTCGAATCGATAGGACATATGGAAGGTAGTCAGATCCCCTCATCAACTATTAAAGAGTTTATGATCTTCAAACGGCTGATCAGGTCATGGTTACCTTACCATATACTTTCAATATCATTGAAGTAACACGGTACCAAATTTCAAATCGATAGGACATATGGAAGGTAGGCAGCTCCCCTCATCAACTATTAAAGAGTTGATGATCTTCAAACGGCTGATCAGGTCATGGTTACCTTACCATATACTTTCAATATCATTGAAGTAACACGGTACCAAATTTCGAATCGATCGGACATAAGGAAGTTAGTCAGATCCCCTCATCAACTAGAAAAGAGCTGATAATCTTCAAACGGCTGAACAGATTTTCATGAAACATGGCTAAGAACACTTGGGATAAAATTATCTATGACACAAAAAAAACTAAACGAAAATAGTTTCATCCGTTTGGCAGCTACGCTACCACAGACAGATACACAGATACACATACAGACGCGTAAAACTTATAACACCCCTCTCTTTTTGCGTCGGGGGTTAAAAAAGATTCCGACGAATTGAGAACCTCCTTTTTTTTTGAAGTCGGCTAAAGAGTTCCCTGGGCGCTCAGCTTTTATTCAGATGATAGCTATTCAATAGAACTACCTACTCGTACTCATTCACAAGTAAATCTTGAGTAATACGTTTCCAAATTTTTAATTCCAGAAGGTAAAATGGAAACGATTATCGAAACAATCAAAGAAAACATCAAAATTGTGAGATTGAATAAACCACGTAGAAAAAACGCTCTAGATTATCATATGTATGTCAAATTAACAAAAATACTTAATGAAGCAGCCATTGATAGCAGCATTTCGATAATCGTGTTAACCGGAACTGGAGATTTCTATAGCAGTGGGAACGATCTGGTAGCACCCAGAGATGATGACTTTTTGCACGTTCTAGAAGATTTCATAAAAGCTTTCGTAACATTTCCAAAAATGCTAATAGCGATCGTCAATGGACCGGCTGTCGGAGTAGCAGTCACGACCCTACCGTTGTTCGATTTCGTATTTGCTTCTGAAAATGTAAGTTTAATACTTAATTAAAAAAAACTTGAGAGGTGTCAAGGGACACCCGGATGGAACGAAGTTCCTTTCGATTAATTAATTTGGCATTGTGTTCAACATTTTCACACTACAATATTAGATCTCCGTAGCCTTGTGGTTTCGACAGTCACCTAACAGCCAAAGGTCGATGGTTCGAATCCCAGCTCGACAGACCGAATTTTCCATTTTCAATTTTATTTTAAATAATTTCTACATGTGGAATTTTTCCCTAATTTTTATAACTTATAAGTTGAAAATAGAAAATTCAGTCTGTCGAGCTGGGATTCGAACCATCGACTTTTAACTGTTAAGCGACTGCAGAAACCACAAGGCTGCGGAGACCCAATATTGTACCGCGAAAATACCGAACACAATGCCAAATTCACATTCAAAAGTGTCGGTTTCAAAAAAGTGTCGATCAGTGTCGAGTGTCAGTTCAATTTTGTCTCAATTTTTTCCGTATAGCCCCCTTCCGTACCGCGCGATAAGGAAGCACGTTCCAAAAATTGGCGTTTATTTTTTTAGAATAATAATTCATAACAATTCATATGATGAACATAATTCATATAATGAACAATTGAATTTTTCAGGCTTACTTTTATACACCATTCACAAAATTAAATATCATAGCTGAAGGTTGCTCTACATTTACATTCCCAAGATTAATTGGCGCGAGAAGGGTAAGTTTTGTTAGATGGCGTATCTTGACAGAATCCATTTGCCTTCCCATTTATCGCACAATAAAATCAAAAGCCTGTCAAAATCATAATATCTACGTAGAATCATGATGAGTAGGTAGATGGTAATTATAATATGCAAGGTCGAAGAAATAGGCGCAAAACCAACGTAGAAAATGTTCTCATATTTATACTTACTTAATTCTAAAAATTTTAATACCTACAAAACCTTCAAAAGAATGTGCGCGAATGTAATAAATTACATATTTTTCAGGCTATGGAATTATTACTATTAAATTATAAAATGTCAGCTAAAGAGGCTTTGGATTGTGGCTTAATTAGTTACCTTTACAAGCCAGAAGAGTTACAGCAAAAAGCATGGAAAAAGATAATAGAAATTTCGAATTTACCAGAACATTCTGTGATAACGACCAAAAGTTTGATGAGAAGAACCTACTTGGAAGATTTATTAAAAACAAATGCGATTGAGATTGAGGAGTTAAGGAAGATTTCAAACAATTTAAGCAAATTATAAATGAATGTATCTTCTAATTCTCATAGAAATTGATGAACGTAATATCTTGATTCATCCTGATTTGTCCTTCTTTAATTCATTCAGAAGCCGAGACCAACACCGCTCAGGGTTACCTATTTAAAAAAATGTTACGGGTCAGTTAAAATCAGTATGGTACTAGGTATGGTTGTAAATATGACTGGTTAATATTGTAAATTGAAAATAAAATATTTTTCACATTTGGAAAATTGATCTTTTCTTTTAGATAATTAAATCAACTCTGTACCCTGTATAAATGCAGTTGTCTGTAATAAGTAATGAAATGTTTTTATCCATAATCTTAACAAATCACGGTAGTCTGGTTCGCGGTTTGACCAACTTGATTATGTATTTCACTAATAAAGAAATATTTTGAAAAATCATAAGCCAGAACGAAAATGAATTCTAAGAGTTCTAGTTTTTCTTCGATATCAGATCTTTTCCGCCCTAAAAACCCTAGAGGTTTAAGATCTAGAGATCTAAGTTCTACTCGATTGAATTTTTTAAAGAAAGAGATACAGACCGATGCTCATTTGATACCACTGAGTAAGTACTAAGTAGGTACTTACCTACCTATATTTGAACTATAAATGAAAGCAATAAAGCCACGTATTTGGTAGTTTCGCTCTCCAACCCTGATTGCTTACCTACTTCTACTTTTACTAAAACTAAAAGCTGCCATTCAGGGATGTCCCGTTCCGTTTCACGCCAAGAGCACAGTAGAATTATGTAAACAGTACGGAAACTTCAAAACGGCTCACTCACACAAACATGCGCATCGACGAGACCAAATAGCGGTCCTCGCGGTGCTGTTAGTAGTGAGGACCGCTATTTGGTCTCGTCGATGCGCATGTTTGTGTGAGTGAGCCGTTTTGAACGTTTGTAGGTAGTTTCCGTACTCTATTGCTATCTTTACTCTGCCAAGAAGCACTTCCGAGGTCTTGCAAGTCTTTCCAGGCTTTAGCCATGATGCGATACCTAGAGCATCCCATAAGTTGTTTTCCTACTGGGCGAGCCAGGTAGGTTGCTCTTTCAATGGTATGGTAGTATGGGGCAAAAAAGCATAAATACCCTGACTAAGTATAAAAACAAAAATATTCAAACTATTCCCTTTACAATTTTTAGAAAATCTTTACGTCTTATTGGGTACGGATCCAGTAAACGGATTAACTAATAAAAGAGCAAAAGAACTCTTGGAGTATTATGGTCATAACATGCTTACCCCAACCACACAATTTTTGTGGCCGCGTTTATTGTTCAAATCTTTATGTACTGGTAAGTTAAAAATTTACTAGATTTTGTTCGGACTTTTACCCTGCCAATAATTTTTCTCTTCTTCATCAATCAATGGACGCAGGACATAGGTCTCTTGGAGGTCCTCCCACACGCCAACCAACACTTGGATAAAGCGCGTCGTATATTCAGTGTTCACCCAGTAATGGGATTGCTATCACTGACTGTTGGCTCTCCATGATCACGTCTATCGGCTACTCGAATAAAGACATATTTTCTACACTATTTGCTTTCAGGATTCTCAATTTTAATATGGCTTGGTGCTATATTATGTTTAACCGCGTATCTCATAGAACTATCTACGAAACCAAATCCTTCCACTGACAATCTTTACTTAGGACTAGTACTTATAGCAGTGGATGTTATATGTGGACTTTTCAGTTTTTTCCAGAATTACAAAAGCTCTCAGGTTAGTAAAGAAGCAACAATCATTAAGTCTATAGTTTGCAAGATAATAAAAATATCTCAAATTATTAATTATTCATTATCGTTGACATCATTAGGTATTGCAAAGATAGGTAGGTAGCTGTATTAAATCAAGTTAGATGCTAGAAAATCTAACTAGATTTTGGAAATAGTTTCGAAGGTTTTCTGTAACAATAATATTCCACCCGCTGAAAATATTAACTAGGAAAAAGGTACTTTAATCATCACATGTTCCGCAGATCATGAAATCGTTCAACAACATGATACCGATGCATGCAAAATGTACGCGCGATGGTGTAGCAAACACAGACACCGAAGTACAAAATTTGGTCAAAGGAGATATAGTTTATGTCGAAATTGGTGATGTTATTCCAGCGGACATAAGAATCATTGATAGCAAAGGATTTAAAGTAATAAATTTACTTAATGAATTCTTGGATAATTCATTGACTTTGAGATGTTAATATTCAAGTAGGAATCAACCTCCTTTTGTATGAAATGAACTGGGAAAAAATTCTTTTAAGGCTATCAATTCCGATTAGTTATTGAATCCAACATCGAATCTGCTGTTACAACATCTACAATATACTTAAATTCACTTTTTTATGTCCATGTTGCCGATATTTCTCCCGTGTACTTACTTAGCTATCATAATTTATAGGTACATTGACAGGCTACATAAAATTAGTATTTCTTTGTGGTCGATTATAAATTACAAGTGCCTATGTATAGAAAATAAAATTATCCAGGTTGATAACTCTTCATTGACTGGCGAATGTATAGCAGTGCCGAGAAGTAACACGGACGGTACACCGAACATTTTGGAATCTCCTAACGTCGCGTTTTCTTCTGCTCTTTGCGTGGAAGGATGGGCAAAAGGTCCTAGTTTTCATCGTCTTATTGTCTTCGTATCGTCTTAGTTGACTAGAATTTCATATGAAATTACCAACACCCCCAACATTGATGTGAAGTACCAGTTACATATTTTTGATATGACCAAATCATTTTTTAGGGTTCCATACCAAAATGGTAAAAATGGAACCCTTATGGTGAGACTTTCTCCGTCCGTCTGTCCGTCCGTCTGTCACAGTCGATTATTTCAGTAACTATTAAAGCTATCGACATGAAATTTGGCATAGTTGTGTATAATAGTGGCCCAAAATCATTGGAATAAAGAAAAATCGAAAATTATTTTTAGTTTTATTAAAAAAAGGGGGAAAATCGGGGGTTTGAAATTTCAAAGTAAAATAACTATATCGAGTGGGGTATCATATGAAAGGCCTTTACTTGTGCATTCTAAAACAGTTTTTTATTTATTTCTATATATAATAGTTTTTGATTAATCGGCCAAAATGTTGAAAAAAATACCGTCCGTCCCCCCCCCCCCCCCTTTATCTCCGAAGTTTACCAATCGAAAAATCTGAAATAATTATGGTCATTAGAGGTTTATGTATATTTTACAGGAAAAATAAAATCAACGCGAAAATTATTTTAGTTTAATTAAAAAAGGGGGAAAATCAGGGGTGTGAAATTTCAAAGTAAGATAATTATACCGAGTGGGATATCATATAAAAGGCCTTTACTTGTTGTGCATTCTAAAACAGTTTTTTATTTATTTCTATATATACCTAATAGTTTTTGAGTAATCGGCCAAAATGTCGAAAAAAATACCGTTCACCCCCCCCCCCCCCTTATCTCCGAAGTTTACCAATCGAAAAATCTGAAATAATTATTTTCAATAGAGGTTTATGTATATTTTACAGGAAAAATAAAACCAGCACTGTAACTAGCATAGTTTTTTTTATATTAACAATAAACCTCTACAAACAAAGCTAACGATAAATAAGCAAATTAATATTATACTATTATCGTTTTACTTTTACTTTTGGAGTATGGAACCCTCGGTGCGCGAGTCCGACTCGCACTTGGCCGGCTTTTTTTTAAACTAGATACATACCTATTTAGATATTATCTGTTAGTTCTTAGATAGTACTAAATTAGCATAACAAGGGGAAAAATGCTCGTTTGTTTTGGTCACAATTTTGATGACCCCCCCATTTCTTCATTTTTGAAGTTAAAATATATCTAATAACAAATATATTTGAACTCCAATTAATGAGCTCTAGAAAATGACACCCCACATGCCAGGGTAAAAAATAAAATTGTATTTCGATTCCTTTTTCATGTAAGTATTTCAGGTATTTTATTTGTATTGTATTTATGTCATGGGAGCCCCCTTTATTTTTTTAATTTAATTTAAATTTGTTATAGCGGCAATAGAAATACACACTCTGTGAAAATTTCAACATTCTACCTATTACGGTTTACGAGATAAAGCCCGCTGACAGACGGACGGACGGATGGACGGACAGACAGACAGCGGAGGCTTAGTAATAGGGTCCCGTTAGCACCCTTTGGGTACGGAACCCTAAAAAAGACATAACTCTTCCAGCTTAGTCCCCTTACAGTTTAGACTACATCGTAACTTTCCACCAGGTGATATCTCGGTAAGAGGCTAATTTGTGTAGGAATAAAAAACTAGTGTTCTAAAGACTAAAATGAGTAAGAAGCTTACCAAAATCTTTTCTTCTTTTCCTTTTAAGGAGTTGTTATATGTTGTGGCGACCTCACTGCTTTAGGACGCGTAGCGGGACTGGCAGCGAGATTACAACCCGCTCCGTCACCGCTGTCCCGAGAGATTAGCCGTTTCATGCGCTACATGTCTGTCTGGGCAATTGGTTTGGGCATTTTCATCGCCAGTGCCAGCCTTGCTCTTGGATATCCTTTTATGCAAACAACTGTGTTTGTCATTGGAATTATAGTTGCTAATATTCCTGAAGGTTAGAATCTTCATCACAAAGTTCATCATCATCAGCCTTTTGTAGTCCACAGCAAGGCATCCAACCTAGGGACAAGGTCTCTTCACTACTTTGCTGAATGTAGTGTGCAATTAAAACGCCCCGCTTGCCAACTGAGTGGACAAGTATTACTCTCATCGTTATCCTTATAAAACAAACATCATTTAATTCCCTTTGACTTCTCAGTATAAAGATCATTAACTGGCTTTTGGTTCTCATCAGGATTACAACCTACTGTGACAGCTTCTTTGACGCTGACAGCAAAACGCATGGTTGCGAAAAAATGTCTTGTAAAGAATTTAGAAGCAATTGAAGCACTTGGTGCATGTACAACAATCTGCTCTGACAAAACTGGTACTCTCACGGAGAATAAAATGTGTGTTTGGCATATTTGGATGTCGGATAAAACGTACTCGGTATTAGATGACGATTTCCGAAGTAAGTAATTTTGCCAAGTATAAGATTTTCAAAAGCAATCAATAAGTTGGTAGGTATAGATTTTATAAGAATTTAAATATTTTCAGCCACATTACAGAAAGATCAAGGTACCTATGCCCCATTTTTAAATTAATAGAATTTAATAAAACGATACATACAGAATTAACTGTTTAATAGCATTCACTGCCTTAAAAATATGTGGAGCACTGTGCAGTAATGCGTCTATCTCTTCAAGCGGCGTTATGCGTGGTGATGCTTCGGAAAAAGCTATATTGAGCTTTTTAGTTAACCTTGATGATCCTATTGCTATAAGGAAAGAGTACCCTAAAGTTGCAGAAATTCCCTTCAACTCGGTTAATAAATATCAAGTAAGTACCTACTATACATTTAAACAAATAAAAGTACGTAAAATATAGTAACTAAATACTTACTTAAACCTACTATAACTTTTTAACTGCTTTATAGGTCAGCGTTCATTTGGATATGTCAACCTCAAAATTTCTTGTAGTGATGAAAGGAGCCCCCGAGTGCATAGTGCCTAGGTGTTTAACACTTGCTTATAACAATAATATAATAGGTATGAGTGCTAAAATCAGAGAAGCTGCTGATACTGCAACTGAAAAGTTGGCAAACACCGGTAGGTAATCTTAGGCCTCGTTTTCGCATAGGCGTGGCGTTGCGCTTCTCGCGGCGCGTCGAGTCGCGTGAGCGGTCGCGCGATATGGCCAAGGTATGAGGGCGAGCGAGAGCGAGCGAGCGACGCGCCGCGCGACGCGCAACGCCACGCCTATGCGAAAACGTGGCCTTAGACACCATAGTCAATAAATGACTCCGACTACTTAATATTGTAGACATCATGGGATATCTTTACAGGTGAACGGATATTGGCATTCGCAGATTGCATATTGGATCCGAAAGAATTCCCACTAGATTACAAGTTTGATACAGAAAACGTTAATTTTCCTCTTGATAACCTACGTTTCCTGGGACTCATAGGTTTGAAAGATCCACCTAGAGAAGAGGTAATTAGCAGGCAATTGCAAGCAATTTCAGTATAAGGGAAAGTAATATTTAATATGCCAGCGAAAAAATTACAGGGAAACTCCAAGTGTTCCGTTAGATTTTTTATATTTTTCCCCCTATTGATTTTTCAGCTTTTTCTGCACAATCTAATTTACACAAAATTAGTAATTTTGTGTAGGAATCACCACTTCGGATTACTTAGGTTATAGGTACATATTTTAATAGATGGCGGGAGCCGCGGGTAACCTAATGAATTCGCTCTCTAATGGATCCTGAAACCTATCTAATGGATTGCACTTAATGTTGGAAGAATAATTTAACAAGTCAATTTACCTACCAAAAATCGCCAGAATTATGTCCCCTTAAAGGTCCGCTTCGCGATAAGACGCGTCCGCGAGGCAGGAGTGCGAGTGATGATGGTGACTGGAGACCACCCAGCCACTGCTAGAGCTGTAGCCTCCGAAGTGGGTATCGCCACTGCACCCGACTGCCATGTTGTGACTGGCAGCGAACTGAGGAACATGACACCAGATTTACTGTATCTAACTCTGGAAAAACATTACGAAATAGGTAATTTTTGTGTTAGAGAAATACCAGTCCCCAGTCTAGACTAATAATAAAATAATTGCCGAAAATCTCAAATTGACTTGAACGGTGTAGCCCCAAGAGCAGGACAGATACGTCAGCACTTTTTGGAGTTTACTCCTTAAGAATCGATTTTAGGCGCCCGGTATGAGAAAAATCCGAGCACTAAAATCCATTTATCAATGACCTTGTTACGTTTTTCACAACGTTGAAATTTCTACCCTAACGTTGAGTAAATAAGGTTGGTTTTCGCTTGAGTTGTCGAATGCCCGTGTCACGTTTTTCACAACGATGGAAATTTCTACCCTAAAGTTGAGTAAATAAGGTTGGTTTTCGTTCACATGTATATCAGCGCCATCTTTCGGCTTATGTGTAAACTGAAAGATGGCGCTGATATACATGTGAACGAAAGCCAACCTTGTTTACTCAACGTTAGGGGTGGAGATTTTCATCGTTGTGAAAGGCGTAGCGCGGGCATTCGACAACTCAAGCGAAGACCAACCTTATTTACTCAACATTAGGGTAGAAATTTCAACGTTGAGTATGAAGTAAACTCCAGTTGTGCGTCGTGCTGACACACACAAATTTTCATTCTCTGTAACGAGTAGTGTTCTGAACATTTACCTATCTGTATAAATATCACCTCCCCTGTTCTTTTGTCACACAAAGGCATAGCCCGCAAACAGTGGCTTAACTATATCTACTGTTCGAGGCCCGTGGCGAATGATCACTGTGCTCACGGCCCTCTCGGGCCGGGGGCCCCTTTCGGCAGGGGGCCTGATGCATTTTGCCTAAATGCCAACCTATATTTACGCCACTGCCCGCAAAGTTCCCCGGCTATGCTACATACCTAATATGCGTCTTAATAATATGTTCATAGGCTGTTTACTAAACATTAGCTGACCCGCCTGCTCATTTGTTCTGTATTAATATAATACGAGTATAAACAAATAGGGCGGGCTATTCCACATTAGACCATATACACACTGTGAGGCAAATTATCGAAAAGAATAAGGAGTTTAATGTGTCATTCTATTGCTGTTTTATTGACTACAACAAGGCATTTGACTCAATTGAGCATGAATATATCTGGTATTGTCTAAAGAACCAAGGAGTCGAACAAAAGTACATCAGAATAATAAAAAACGTATATACTAACAGCACAGCCAAAATCAAGTTAGAAAAAGAAGGGAAGGAAATAAAAATAAACAGAGGTGTAAGACAAGGGGACCCGTTATCGCCCAAACTATTCACAGCTGTCTTAGAAGACATTTTTCGGAAATTAAATTGGGATCATTATGGGCTAAACATAAACGGGGAAAGACTATCCCACCTACGGTTCGCTGACGATATTATATTATTCGCCGAAACAAAGGAGCACCTACAAAACATGCTTATAGACTTGGAAAGAGGAAGCCGCAAGGCAGGCCTAACGATGAATGCCTCTAAAACTAAAGCACTGACAAATGCGTCCGAAGACCCCATTATCATAAACGGCGTACCAATTGAATATGTCAAAGAGTACACTTACTTAGGCCAACAAATTTCAACGACTGATATAATGTCAAAGGAAATAGACACTAGAATTGGAAATGCATGGAAGTGCTACTGGCGTCTAAAAGAAATTATGAAGAACAAAGAAATCAAAATGTCTGTCAAATCAAAACTGTACAACACCTGCGTGCTACCAGTTCTAACCTATGGCTGCCAAACTTGGGCTCTCACCAAAGCGCAAAGTAAAAAACTAGAAACTTGCCAGACAGCAATGGAGAGAAGCATGCTGAATTTAAGAAAGTCAGACAGAATACGAAACAAAACCATTAGGAATCGCACTAAAATACAAAATGTTACAACTAGAATACGGAAACTTAAATGGCAATGGACAGGACACACAATAAGAGGCATCGAAAAGTGGAATAGAAGCATAGTGTTTTGGTACCCTAGAAATAGGAAAAGGAAACGAGGCAGACAGATTCGAAGATGGGAAGACGAGATAAAGGCGATAGCAGGAAAACTATGGACAAGGAAAGCTATAAACCGAGTAGAGTGGAAAGAAATGGAGGAGGCCTTTGCCAAAGTTGGGCAAACAGACGAAGTTGTCGATGTCATCGACCCTGCAGAGTCGTCAACTTAAGATTATTATTTTGTAAATATTCTTTTGTCTGAATAAAGGCTATTATTATTATTATTATAAACAAAATCAGTTAAAAAAAGCCGGCCAAGTGCGAGTCGGACTCGCGCACCGAGGGCACAGAGTAGGTATATTAAACGAGGGTTCCGTACTCCAAAAGTAAAAGTAAAACGATAATATTATATTAATTTGCTTATTTATCGTTAATTTTGTTTGTAGAGGTTTATTGTTAATATAAAAAAATCTATGCTAGTTGGAGCGTTGGTTTTATTTTTCCTGTAAACATAAACCTCTATTGACCATAATTATTTCTGATTTTTCGATTGGTAAACTTCGGAGATAAGGGGGGGGAACGGTATTTTTTTCGACATTTTGGCCGATTACTCAAAAACTATTATATATAGAAATAAATAAAAAACTGTTTTAGAATGCACAAGTAAAGGCCTTTCATATGATACCCCCCTCGGTATAATTATCTTACTTTGAAATTTCAAACCCCTGATTTTTCCCCTTTTTTAATTAAAGTAAAATAATTTTCGCGTTGATTATATTTTTACTGTAAAATATACATAAACCTCTATTGACCATAATTATTTCAGATTTTTCGATTGGTAAACTTCAGAGATAAGGGGGGGGGGGGGGGGGGGGGGTGGGAACGGTATTTTTTTCGACATTTTGGCCGATTACTCAAAAACTATTATATATAGAAATAAATAAAAAACTGTTTTAGAATGCACAAGTATGTAAAGGCCTTGCATATGATACCCCACTCGGTATAATTATCTTACTTTGAAATTTCAAACCCCCGATTTTCCCCCTTTTTTAATCAAACTAAAATATTTTTCGCGTTGATTTTATTTTTCCTGTAAAATATACATAAACCTCTATTGACCATAATTATTTCAGATTTTTCGATTGGTAAACTTCAGAGATAAGGTGGGGGGAACGGTATTTTTTTCGACATTTTGGCCGATTACTCAAAAACTATTATATATAGAAATAAATAAAAAATTGTTTTAGAATGCACAAGTAAAGGCCTTTCATATGATACCCCACTCGCTATAGTTATTTTACTTTGAAATTTCAAACCCCCGATTTTCCCCCTTTTTTTATAAAACTAAAAATAATTTTCGATTTTTCTTTATTCCAATGATGTTGGGCCACTATTATACACAACTATGCCAAATTTCATGTCGATAGCTTTAATAGTTACTAAAATAATCGAGTGTGACAGACGGACAGACGGACGGACGGAGAAAGTCTCACCATAAGGGTTCCATTTTTACCCTTTTGGTACGGAACCCTAAAAAATTGGCAATAGGGACTGCCGATAGAAGTGAAAACTAGATTTGCTAATAATTAAAAACAAATAAGAAAAGCGCACTGTCACGATTTCGTGAGTGAGATTCGAACCTGCGACATCATACATTAAACGGTAAGGAAGGTTCCTTGGGAACTTCTAAAATGTTGAACGCTTACTGTCTTTGAGTATTAAATTTAATACTCAAAGCTTACTGTAATCTCCAGGTGACGATTGTGAAGGTGACGATGACGCGAAATCCATGTTTTTTGCTCACCCAAAAAAGTGCTCAACGCCCCTAAAGAAATTTTCATTTAAAAAACTTATCTGATCTACCTTTCTATAGTATTTGCGCGCACGTCTCCAACCCAAAAACTTCAAATCGTTGAAGCATGTCAAAGACAAGGCGGGGTGGTAGCAGTGACAGGTGATGGTGTAAATGACGCACCAGCCTTAAGACGAGCAGACATAGGAATATCCATGGGAATTACTGGATCACAAGTAAGAAGAAAGCTGTAGGGTTAGTATAAGATTTAATAATTCCATCGATCTTATTCGATGATAATATTAGCGTCAAAGTAAAATGTGTGATCAGCTAAAGGTGCAATAGAATATTTTGTCTATGCTGTTATCTAGGTTGTCTATTAGAGTTTCCTTGTTTGATGTAACTAACAAAATGGCGTCCCTTGTGTAGTGTGTGCCTAATATGCGATAAACCTAAAACTAATTAAACAATTTGAGCTTCCAAACTCTGTGTTATTAATTACAAAGTCCTAACAGGTTATGGGGCCCAGGCTCATAATTCTGTTTTAGGTGAAGATCGCAGGAGATATTGTGTGGTGATGACACTAGGAGTTTAGTGTTGGCGAAAGAAATAAAAACGTGGCGTAGTCAGTGTGGAGTAAAACACAATATTTGTGTTTTGTCGAAAGCGGTGTCTGAAGGAGGTCGTGCGGAGGTTAAAGTACGACATCAGGCGCACGCGAGGGATTCAAGTTACGACTGACGAGTGAAGCGCGTTGTGACTTCGCAAAAATGGATTTACACACAATGGCGGTGGCATCAACTTCAAACGTGATCAAACTAGAAGGTCAGAAAAATTGGAATGTGTGGAAATTCCAAGTGGCAGTTACCTTAAGAGGGGCGGATGTGTTCTTTGTAGTGGATGGAACTGAAAAGCCAGATGAAAAAAATATGACAGAGTGGTCAAAAAAGGATGTTAAAGCCCAAACTATAATAGTTTCTAGGCTGAGCGAGGCGGCCATGGTTCATGTTTTAACGTGTGAGACGGCGGCAGAAATGTGGCAAAAATTGCATAGTGTTTTTGAAGCCAAATCAGCAACAAGTACCATGATGCTGCAACAACGTTTTCTTCAGTGTAAGTTTGAAGGTGGAGAGCTGTCAGTGTTCTTAGCTAAAGTTCAAGAGATGGCTTGTCAATTAAAACAATCAGGTGAAGAGGTGTCTGAGAAATTTTTAATGACTAAAGTGTTATTGTCATTACCTGCAACATATAGTCACTTTATCTCTGCTTGGGAGTCAGTTGAAACAACTAAGCAAAAGTATGATGATTTAGTGTCACGCCTGCTTGTAGAAGAGGAAAGATTAAAAGCCAGGGACAAAGATAAAGAAGAGGACAACAACATGGCATTGTTTACAAAGAGGCGAGGTGGATTTGTCAAAAAATGCTACAAATGTGGAAATTCAACGCATTTGGCCAAACATTGTAAGAGTATTAAGGAAAGTCGCAGGTGCTACGGGTGTGGGGCAGTGGGTCATTTAAAATCTACCTGTCCTAAGCGTGAAAACACAGATAAACAGAGTGGGCATTCGTTAAAGAAAGAAAACTCGGGAAATGCATTCACAGTGGCTATGACAACAGAGTTGGATAGTGAGTTTTTGAATTACATAGACAATGAATCATACAATCAGTGCTGGGTGATTGACAGTGGTGCGAGCTGTCATATGACAGGAGATCGTTCACTGTTTACAAACTATAGTTCATTGTCTATGCCAAATCAATTTGTTATTGTCGGAGATGGAAGGCGTTTACCGATTGCTGGGGTTGGTGATGTTAAACTTAATGTGTTTAATGCAGAAACCTATGTGGAGTCAATACTAAACAGTGTGTTACATGTTCCAGACATTAAAATTAACTTATTTTCAATACCAAGTGCGACTAACAAGGGTTATGCTGTCACAATGTTGGATAGACAGTGTTTATTTTACAAAGACAAGTTACTGTGTGCGTTAGGAAATCGTCAAGGCAATTACTATGTACTGAAAGTGTCAAACTGTGTTTATAAAGGTGTTGCAGCTGTTGCAACATTAACCAAGTGGCATGAGAGACTTTGTCACCAGAGTGTTGAGTATGTGAAACAGGTGCTCAATAATAATAACATTACATATACAGGTGAAAGTTTTAAATGTGAGCCATGCTTAGAAGGTAAGATGCACAGATTACCTTTTTATAGAAGGGAGCAGCATACCAAAGAATGCTTAGAGTTGGTCCATGCTGATGTGTGTGGCCCTATGGAGGTAGATAGCATAGGGGGCTCTAGATATTTCTTATTGATAAAGGATGATTATTCAAACTACCGTGTAGTATATTTTCTAAAGAAAAAAAGTGAGGTATTTGATCAGATGAAGCTTTTTGTTACATGGGCAGAAAGACAAACAGGGCTTAAAGTCAAGGTAATACGAACTGACAATGGCGGTGAGTTTATCAATAGAGATATGCAAAAATTTGTGGAAGAGAGAGGCATACAACATCAAACAACTGTGGCTCACACTCCTCAACAGAATGGGAAAGCGGAGAGAGATATGCGAACAATAGTTGAAGCTGCTAGGTCTATGCTAAAAAGTAAGAATTTGCCAAAAGATCTATGGGCAGAAGCAGTGAACACCACAGTGTATGTATTAAATAGAACGTCAAAGAGTAGAGAAGAGGGACAGACACCCTATAAGATATTTTGTAAGCGTGATTTTGACATTCAGAGCTTATGTGGAATATTTGGAGATCATGTGTATGTCCATGTTCCAAAGGTTAAAAGACTTAAATGGGATGTAAAGGGAGAAAAAGCTATTTTTGTCGGATATGATGACAGTAAAGGTTATAGAGTATATTATGAGGACAAAAATGAAGTGCATATTACGAGAGACATGGTATTTATGGATCAAGCAAGGCAAAAAGACCAAATACATGAGGAAAATAAAGAAAATAAGGAAAATGTAATTGTACTTGATGTTCCTGCAGAGAATAATTATGAAGACTCTTCGTCATTAACTGGAGAAAGTGAAGAGTTCTACAATACGGATCTAAGAGAGACCCAAAGAAATGGAGGAGAAGAACCGGATGTGACACTTGATATAGTACCAGAAACAACTCAAGAAGTGAGACATGAGAATGTAGAGACAGAAGAAAATCAGAGACAAGAAAGTAGACTGAAAAGACGGATAGAAAAACCAAAATATTTAGATGATTATCACTTGTATGTTGCTGAACCTAAAAATTATAAAGAAGCCATTATGTCAGCAGAGGCTGAAAACTGGAAAAGTGCCATAAGAAAAGAGCTGACGCAACTAAAAGAAAATAATACATGGACTGAAGTAGATAAGATACCAGAAGGAAAAGAAGCAATTAGTTCGAAATGGGTTTTGAAAAAAAAGGCAGATTGTTACAAAGCTAGATTGGTGGCCAGGGGCTTTGAACAAGAATGTGATGAGAACTTGTATGCCCCTGTGGCAAAGTTAAATACTTTTAGGATTTTTGTGTCTGTAGCTACTAAGCTAGGTTTAGAAATTAATCAAATGGATGTTTGTGGAGCCTTTTTAAATGCAAAACTTGATGAAGAATTGTATTTAATTCTACCAGAGGGAACTGATACTAAATATGTAAAACTTAACAAGTCAATCTATGGTTTAAAGAGGTCTCCTAAGTATTGGAATGAAACATTCAATAATGTAATGATATCTTTAGGGTATAAACGATGTGATAAGGATTTTTGTTTGTATTCAAAATGTGAAGGGGAGCAAAAAACATTTTTGCTATTATATGTTGATGACATTTTGTATTTTGGTAATAATATGGAATCCTTATGTGAACTAAGAGATGTATTGTGCAAAACCTTTAAGATGAAAGTTATGGGAGTAATAAGTAAATTTTTAGGGATAGATGTAAAACAAGATGTTGAAAAGGGACTCACTATTATTTCACAGAAGGATTATTTATTAAAGTTGTTGTCTGAGTATAACATGTTGAATTGTAAAACGTTACAGTTACCTATTGATAAGAATTATAATTTTCATATCTTAAAGAGAGAAGGCTCAGAGAGTGTTGAAATTGAGAATAAATGTAGAAAATTAGTGGGAAGTTTAATGTATGCAGCTATGGGGACTCGACCAGATATTTGCGCAGTTGTTAACATTTTAAGCCGATATCAGAGTTGTGCATCAGAGCTTCTGTATAAACTTTTGTTAAATGTTTTAAGATATGTGAGAGGGACTCTAGATTTGTGCTTGATATATAATAGAGACAATAATAATGATGTTGTAAGCTATGTTGATAGTGACTGGGGTGGTTGTAATGACTGTAAATCAACCTCTGGATGTATTTTTAAAGTGTTTGGCTGTTCAGTAATTTGGTTTTCAAAGAAACAGCCAACCGTAGCGTTGTCTTCTACAGAGGCGGAGTATATTGCTCTATGTTCGGCAACTAGTGAGGCTTGTTGGCTAAAATATATTCTGATGACATTTGGGTTTGAGGTGAATATAACTGTTTATGAAGACAACCAGTCCACTATCAAGATGGCACAGATGGCCACTGGTAATTCTAGAGTTAAACATTTGGAAATAAAGCAAGCATTTGTAAAAGAAAAACTTGAAAAGAGAATAATAAATTTAAGGTATATAAATACCAGTGACCAGCTTGCTGACATATTTACTAAAGCGTTAGGGGGGATAGCATTTAAAAGATTAAGGGAGAAACTGTTTTGTTAATAGTTCATTTATTCAAAATATTTTATTGAGGGGTGATGTGATCAGCTAAAGGTGCAATAGAATATTTTGTCTATGCTGTTATCTAGGTTGTCTATTAGAGTTTCCTTGTTTGATGTAACTAACAAAATGGCGTCCCTTGTGTAGTGTGTGCCTAATATGCGATAAACCTAAAACTAATTAAACAATTTGAGCTTCCAAACTCTGTGTTATTAATTACAAAGTCCTAACAAAATGGACTACTGAGACCCTAGTGCGACTTTTCAAACTTAGGTTAACTGTGTGTAAATACGTCAATTAGTATGGACGGAAAAGGGATGGAAAAATACTCCGTCCTTTTCCCGTACATACTGATGACAGATTTACGCACAGTTAACGTAAACTTTTAAAGTAACGCTAGACCTACAGATATGGTTCATTTTACTTTGACGCTAATGTCATCGAATACGATCTGTCGAATTAAATCTTATAGTAACCCATACTAACCCTACTGTCCTACGCATTCGAAATCAAAGTGCATATAATTCGAAAGCAATTAAATATCACTTGCTTCAACGGTGAAGGAAAACATCGTGAGGAAACCTGCACACCTGAGAGTTCTTCATAATGTTCTTGAAGGTGTGTGAAGTCCGCCAGTTCGCATTGAGCCCTGCGCTCAGTAGTGAGCCGTTGATGGGTTGCTGATGATGATGATGATGACGTTGATTTATTCAAGAATTCAATTACAGGTATCCAAACAAACAGCGGATATAATACTGATGGATGACAATTTTGCAACTATAGTAATTGGAATAGAGGAGGGACGAAAAATATTCGATAATCTAAAAAAATCTGTTTGCTACATCCTCATATCAAACGTTCCTGAAATTATTCCTGTGTTAATGTTTATTCTCTTCTCTATACCACTACCGCTGGGTATGATTTTGTAATTAACTTTATCATAATAGAATTTAAAAAAATACACACATTTAAATCATAGATAATACTAAAAGGGTATTAAGAGTTTCCTGTGAGCCGGAGTAGGTTATTAATTATAGGTAATTTATATATCCGATTGTTATGAAACTGTATACATATTAATAATAATAGGTACATATAATGGGGTGAGACATCGAGGTCTGAAATCGGTTATTCTAAAAAACTCTTACGGGTCTGTCCATTAGAAATAAGTAGGACCTATCGGACTGGACTTCTATATTTTCTTCGGGATTTTTTCTTATAATTATATCTTTTCTTTAGGGGTGATGACAATATTATGTGTGGATCTCGGCACAGACATGTGGCCAGCAGTATCGTTATCCTACGAGCAAGCAGAGGAAGACGTGATGGCCCGCCCGCCTCGCACCTCTGACCCGCTTGTATCTGCCTGTATGTTACGCCTGGTATACGGACATCTTGGACTTATGGAATTCGCCGCCGGCATGTTCGCCTACTTCATTGTTATGGCTGAACATGGCTTTTATCCTTCTAGTTTGTTTGGTAATTTACCATGGTATCTATTAGCTTTACCTACTTAGCTAGCAGTTAATTTATTCTTCATCATACCTATTCGAAAAACGAATATTGGCTTCAGAGGATAGCGGGAGCAAAATTTAATTTTAACCCCATGGGACTTTTCATTTCTCTCTTCTGATTGATCCGCGTTAGTGCTTTAGCATACTAAAGCACTAACGCGGACCAATCAGAAGAGAGAATTCAAAAATGTTTGAGAAGCTGTTGTCTTCGATAAGTCACGTGATCAAATTTGTCGATTAGATATATACGCCCATACTTCCAACATAAATATTAATGTTTAATTATTTCATAAAAATTTATTTTTTGTTTTATTTAAACTTTCATTATGCGTATTGGTAATGTATACTCTATACATAGTAGGTTGATACTCCTAGCTTTTTCTCATAGGTAATGATGAAAAATAGTGTGTGTCATTCGGGGCCAAAATTTTTTGTTCTCGGGCGGCGTATATTGAATTCCTCGCTACGCTCAGGATTCTACTTTAGAATCCTTCACTTCGCTCTGAATTCAAAATAACGCCCTCGGGGAACAAAAAATTCCTTTGGCCCCATATAACACAAATAACTATTTCATCATACCTATTCGAAAAACGAATATTGGCTTCAGAGGATAACGGGAGCAAAATTTAATTTTAACCCCATATGGACTTTTCATTTCTCTCTTCTGATTGGTCCGCGTTCGTGCTTTAGTATGTGTCGAAATTCAAATATGTTTGAGAAGCTGTTGTCTTCGATAAGTCATTTTCGATCGGATATACGCCCATACTGTATCCAACACAAATATTGTTTAATTATTTAACAATAATTTATTTGTGTTTTATTTAAACTTTCAATAAGTATACGATGTCTATACATGTCTGTATGTCGATGTCTATGTATGTATCAACATACATACATAGTAGATGTACTATGTATGTATGTTGATACTCCTGTCTCCTAGCTTTTTCTCATAGGTAATGATGAAAAATAGTGTGTGTCATTCCGGGCCAAAATATTTTGTTCTCAGGCGGCGTATATTGAATTCCTCGCTACGCTCAGTATAGTTATCGTCAGATCCTTATTATAGTAGAATCCCGAGCGCACTTCGCTTTGAATTCAAAATAACGCCCTCGGGGAACAAAAAATTTCTTTGGCCCCATATAACACAAATAACTAATTCTTTAATGATGCACGCGATTTCATATGGTTTAAGAATTGGAAGAGATACTTTAAAAAATGTTATCCGACTACAGAAAATTGGATATACCTACCTACCTAATAACATCTCATATTGATTTTGTTTGTATAAAATGTACCTAATCAGTTTTGCCCGGACTGTAGGAAATAAAAAGTCGATTGACACCTCATTCATCGGCTCATTAATTTAGGCACTTTGGTAGAACATACCTAAGGAGTTACATACATACATAGACTGCTAAAATCATGTCCTTTCCCGCAGTCGAGTAAAATTCCTTTCAGGTATTTAGCCTGTCCGTCTCCGGGTTGCAAGCTATCTCGGTGCCAAACGTCAAGCGTGTTTAGACCATAATTATATTGCCCCAAATGTCACAAGTATTTTATTTTTGGAACCGACCAACCGAGTGTTTCACGACACTCACGCATTTTTTTAACATAATGAAGGTATACGAGAACAATGGGACAATGAGGCAGTTAGCGACGTCGAGGACTCGCTTGGTCAAGAATGGACGTATGCGGAGCGAAAAGAATTAGAGAGGGCATGCCAGGCTGCTTACTTCGTGGCTGTTGTCGTAACGCAAATGATGAATGGAATTATTTGCAAAACGAGATACAACTCCCTATTTCATGTTGGTAAGCGGCATTTTTGTTTATGGGAACTACGAACTGACTGGTAAGTATATCATTATCAACCTTTAGATGTCCACTGCTGGACATAGGTCTCCTGCATGGACCTCCACAGGCTTCGGTCTTGCGCCGCCTGAATCCAGCGGCTCCCTGCGACTCGTTTGATGTCGTCGGTCCACCTAGTGGGGGGTCTGCCAACACTGCGCTTACAGGTGCGGGGTCGCCACTCCAACACCTTGGGACCCCAACGACCATCAGCTCTTCGAACTATGTGCCCCCGTATATATGGTAAGTATATAATAAGTTACAAACGAAACGAATATTCAAATCTAAGTATCTATAGCCGTTGTTTTTTAGCAACCGCGTTGTTAAAATGTTGGTATAGATTTTTTTTCATGATAATAAACTAAAGTCGATAAGAAACGAATCTACCGATTACAGTAAGAGAATGTAGGCATCGGGTGTTATCGTTCCTGCCTCCCAAATCTATTAAATATAAGTACAATGATAAATTATTCATCGTGATGTTGATGTATGATTTTCAGGCATGAACAACAGAGTTTTAAAAATGGGATTGTTGGCAGAATTAACGCTTGCCTGTGCGGTGTGCTATGTGCCTGGTGTTAATACATTTTTTCGCACATATCCTCTCCGATTGAGATGGTAAGAATTCTTTCTTGACTGATAATGAGCTAAACTAAAGCTAAGAATGCTTTTAAACAAGTGGTTAACATAATTATTTTGCAGGTGGTTTTTGGCGCTACCTTTTGCGGCACTTATGTTTGTATTTGACGAATTCAGAAAATATTGTATCAGAGAACAAAAATTTGGTGGTTGGTTTAACAAACTGACATATTACTAGCGTATTTCAAGGCCACTTAGGCCCGCTTGCAGAAGCGCTGAATTATCCTTTTAACCCAGAGTTAGCTGCTGCTTTGACAGATTTCGTAAGCTTCTCTTCTGTTAATATTACAAATTTATTCCTAGGTTAAACCTAATCCGGCTTCTCTGCAAGCGGGCCTTATTCAGGGTTCATAACAACTTTAACTCTACCTAATTACCTAGAGATATTTAACTCAACAGACAATTATTATTGTTATTTTAGGTAATAGGTATTTGTATAATAAATCAAACTTGACTTTATCATAGATAGTAATATATACCTTTGCGATTTAGGACCAATGTCACCATCGCCAAGTAACGTTTAACACAGGTATAACTTTCATACTCGTATTTTGGCAGATTTCCAATACAAAAACTGTCAGAACGTATATTTATTCTACGGTTAAAAGTTACTCAGCGATGCTGAAATTGGCTTTTAGGCTAATAATATCAATTAAATAAATAAAATTTATAATGCCAGTATATTTGTTTTCTTTTTAACACGAGTGGTTATTACATATAGCACAATGGTGGCATATGTTTCATCATCTAGAACGAAATTTTAATAAAAACCATAAGTCATGAAATAGGAATATATTTTGTATCGTATCGTCATAACATTTCACACAAACAAAGAATAAAACTTAAACTTAATAAGTATGTAGATGTAACAATATTTATTATAATTTATTTATATTTTATAACATAAAATGAGCAAAAAACGTAGTTTTGTATATATACGACTTTTAAGTATTGATATAAGTACTTATTAAAATAACGAATAATTTATTTACTTTATTAGATAGGTAAGTGTATTATATATTATTTTGAGTAAGGCACAGGTGTAGGTAAGTATTTATGTATAATTTTTTGTCTTTAATATGACTTTTTTTGAAAAATAAAAGTTTTTTACTCAGAGATATTTAAAACAAATGGTGCTGTGCTATTTTTGTGGAATTTTAGCTATAATATAGCTAAAATTTTTAGTAATGTTAAGGTAAGGCGCATACATACAACTTTTACATCGACTAAACTGTTTAATCGAGTTGTGTACGTTTCGTGAATTCCACACAACTAAACTATAATCAAAAGCAAATCGATACGGCTTTTTGATTTTTTTGTCGAGTAACTATCGTGTTGATAGTTTGCGCACATTCTATGATCGCAGTACATTCCTATAAACTTATGAAACACAACTAAATAGTTGTTCAACTAAAAGTTGTATGTTTGCGCTAGGCCTAATGTTTTAAAGTAAAATTTAATGATTAATAAGATTTAAAATTAAAACAAAGTAAAGGCAACAACATAACAGAGGTGCAGAGCTGAACAGAGCTTTGAAATTGGACGAAGTCTGAATTAAAATATTATTAAACACTAGCTGATGCCCGCGACTTCGTCCGCGTGGATTTAGTTTTTAAAATCCCTCGGGAACTCTTTGATTTTCCGGGATAAAAAGTAGCATATAATATGTCACTCTCCAGGTCCTCAACAATATCCATGCAAAACGATCCGAAGCTCTGTTGCGGCGTGATTGAAGGACAAACCAACAAACACACTTTCGCATTTATAATATTAGTATGATCATATAAATCAAAACAAATATAATTTAATTACTCATTATTTAACGGTTTTTTATAAGCCATAAATCTCCGTAAAGTGATAAATGTTACACTCAATGAATATTTAATTATGAATTTACTTAACACAGCCAAATCTACAACATTACTTAAATAATTAAGAAAGTTAATAACAATAATTAACTACAATATAATAAGTATATGTATTTACACTAAAATAAAATATGAACAAAGATTCCTCAATCACAATAATTAATATTAAAGTACTTGCAAGCAATCCGCATACTAAGAAAATTTTATTTATCTAATTAATTCTAAGTTGTACAAATACTAATATTGACAAAGAACACACTCTGGTGTCGATATCGCAAATATTTTCTGATATGCTTAATATTTGTTGAGTGATATCTAAAATATTAACAATATTACTGTGTTATACAGTATGTATGTACTTGATTTAAACTAAACTCTATCAGCAAATAAATAGGACTGTCCTGTATCTACTAGTCAAAGAATCGTAATTGGTAAAGTTCACATTTTCACAATATTAATAAAACTAGATGATGCACACGACTTCGCCCGCGTGGATTAAGGTTTTTTTCATTATCTCCAAAATCAATTTCAGTAAGATTATTATTTAATCGCATTATTATGCCAGTATAGACCCTATGACTCAATTATTTTTCCTATTCTCAAAATACGTGTAATATAACATCAATAAAGTATGTAAAAGTAAAATCTATTAAGTAGGTATTAAATCTATTATAGGTAAACCGCCATAAGCTTGGCCTTCCTGATGGTTTGCGGGACGCGGGGCGGGTGATGCGATCGGCTATACACGATACGACGTCGTCGACTCGTATCTTAAGATTTTAACTACCTTATGATTAAAGGCACCTATGATATTTTTTAACAGAATATATTTATTCTTAGTTTAAGTATGTTTTGAAGTCAATTGTACATTTATACTTATATTAAACTAATATTAATAAACAATAGTCTTATAATTATTATCATTAATCAGAACGTTCTTCATCACATGAACTTTCTTCATTTGAAGATTCCGATTATGTATCTTGCGATAGTTCAATAATAAATGGTCTATTTAATTTTTTATCACGCAGAGTAGGTAGGTTATCCTGATTCATGTCGCAAGATGAATATTATCGTGTGTAGCCGTCTCTGGAAAAATATCACGCGCAGACTAGCATCCACGTCAGTCACTGCCAGCGGACAGCGGAAGACTAGCTGATTGGTTGAGCGCGCTCCCGCCCCGCGTCCCGCAGACCATCAGGAGGGTCAAGCTTATGGCGGTTTACCTATAAGATTAATGCCCGTTTTCATAGACAATCTCTACATAGGGAACACCTAAGCTTAGTTATTGATAAATAATTAGCATCGATTTGATTTCATTAATGTTTAAGGGATTCTTAAACTCAGAAGAATAACGTTTAGATTTGGATGACATATTTTTCTTGCAGTCTAAGATCCGAAGAGAGGTTGTCCTTCACCCATCTTTTTACCAGATGAAAAGTATTTTTATCGAATATTATCCATAAAAAAACAAATCGCAATTGTATTGTATATTAAAATATGTTCAAGGCTATTTTTAATTAAAATTTTAAAGCCTGGCGATAGTAATTCATGATCGATTTTTCAAAGGCAATATTATACCATCGCATTTGCAATAAAATTATCTTTATTTTAATATAATATGTATCAATTAGAAAACAGTGTAGGTATAGGTATGATACCTAATATCATTAATGAAAACGGGCACAATTATACATATTTTGACTAAGTACATTCCTTCAATTAAGTAGCTATCGCAAAAATATTTTAAAGCTTAATTTCTATTTCTTTTGAATATTTGTCACTGTCTATAGTGTTGGTATACATAATATTTATTTAGATTTTTATTTCCGTTTATTAAATAAAATGTTGAGATTTCATTATCAGTCTGACTAAGTATCTAAGGTCAATTTGTAAGATTTATGGCCTGCTGCTGCAGTTGCACTTGCTGATACAGTGCCTGATATATATCTAACAGATAAAATATCTGCTGGATAAATCTGTGTGATATCTTTTTGAGTTTAACTGCCAGATTGACTTATCAGATACTTATGAAACAGTAATTTAAACGCTATCCGTCAAATCAGTTGTGGATAGGCTATCAGACCTTTATCAGCAAGTGGTAAAACAGGCGCTTATTATATTTTAATAATGCTAAAATAGCTGTTATCGGCCCACTACACGGTCCATACTACGAACGTCCTGTAAACGTATCAGACAAGGAAAAAACAATGGACTACTATGGCTACCTAGAACGTATCAACAACGAATATACCCGTATACGAATCAAATCATATCATATCATCATATCGTTCGTGTGAAGCTACTATCAGCTCGGTTCAATAATTATATGCTTATAACTTTCTTGTGAAGTAATTCCAATTTAGTGAAGTGAAGGAAAACAAAAAATATGATCACTAGAAGTAACACCAACATGAAAAAGGCTCAGTAAGAGAATAGCTGGCAATGATGTATTAAAAAAAATAGCAAAAAAATATATATATTATCACAAGAAGAAACAACGACATTAGAGAAAATCTTACACCTATGCAATTATGTCTGCGGTACAAGTGAAATACTAAAAATGTTTTTGCATTTAGAGCTTTGAGAATAGGTTCGCTGTTGATACGCGTTTAGCAGTCTGCACGCAGCGGTCTGGAAGCATTGCGTACCACGAACGTTGTTACGTTCCCTTAAATATGGTCGAGCGAAGCAATGGCTGGATCATGCGTCATGCTCGTGAACGGGTGCCGCCCGCGGGAATTGGGCTACTTTCTGTCTGCCCGTCTTTGACATGAATTGAATTGTAGTACGTTTTGTGGAAATGTCATATTCTATTCTAACAAAGATGCACGGGTTAAATCAGATTGGCATCCAGCTGCCCACAAGATAGTATAAAAACTTATTACAATGTAATAGCTACTTATTAATATTGTAAAATGATTATTTTTTGAAAAGAGCAACTGCTGAGTTTCTTGCCGGCTCTTCTCAGCAGAATCCGCTTTCCGAACCGGTGGTAGAATCTTGACGTGTCATAAGAGCCACAGGTTGGCCTACATGAAATAAACTAGTGGTTCGCCCCGAACTGAGACCTCGCGGTAACGGTATCCCATGATTATTCATTCAATCGATACATGATAACCAAAACTGACATTATTATTATACCCGTTTTCACCAAACATACCTAAATCATCCCCTAAGTAGGAGTCTCTTAACGTAAGTAGCTCCTAAATACAATCCTAAGTCCTAACATCCGTCCCAATGTCCTTTTAGGTGTCCCGCACAGGATCGTGAAAAATAAGTTGACAGAAAACATCACCTAACTTATCATAGGTAGCCCGTAAAGGTTAGGGAACGTTAGTGAAAACATTGAATTATTATGTAGGTACTAACGAGTGAAACCGGGTTACGGGCATCTGTACAAATCGTCATCTATCGACGTGAATAGAAAATATACAATATTTAACTAAAATTTAACTAAAAAATAATTTTAATTGAATAATATGGTACAAAAAAAATTACAATACAATTATTGTATTATATTATGTAACTAAAGAATAATGGTCGACGCAAAACTGTTTTTGGGATAGGTCGTAGTCGTAACTCGTAGTTCCATGGGATAGTTACTGACTGCGCCATCTATTAGCATTATTGTGAAGCTATGTTGATGCTATATGAATTACTGATGCCCATTATAAATTAAATAATCTCGTTTCTTTATAATATTTATATAATTTTAGTATTTGTTGTTCAAGTACAGGATATAAGTGACCTAAAAAAATAAAATCCGCTTGAAAATACATAGCGGATTTTCTTAGAGAGCGTCTTCAAGCGAGCCACTTTAAAAGCCCCCCATTTCGTCAATTTTAAGGGAAAAATTAAAAAAAAATATATTTTTGTACTCGGTTCAAAATTATCTTTAAAACGATATGTAACAATTTTATGTAACGCGATAAAATTTTTTTTACTTCGCATTCACTTCTATGAGAGCCCCCCTGAAATAAAGGTTTTTATAATTTTTTATCCAATATTCGGCCGAAGGCAATCAGTTTACATATTATATCTAAATTTGAAGTAATTACGTTCAGTAATTCAAAAGTTATAAGGCTCTGACAGACGGACGGACGGACGGACGGACGGACGGACAAGTGCAAATTCACTCTAGTAGACTCAGAGACCTCGCTTCGCTCAATAATTTAGAATTTAGAATTTTTTGAATTTTGAACGGAACGCATCGATTGTACGGAACGATGTTGTGGGCAAATACAGTTCGACAAGTATAACTTGGAGCGGCTGTGCGCCGCTCAACATCCTCAACATTACTATTGCCATTGTATAGAACATGAGACTAAATTTGGGAAAAAAATTTTTAATTTACACAATAAACGCAACAGCACACAACGAAATCCAAAAGTGAATTTTCAAGATGCCCACGGAGTATAAAAATTGGATGACTGAATTAGTTCCTCAAAACGCCACCGCCAACTTATACTTGTGGCACTGTAACTGGATAACTGGATATATTTAGATGTTGGCACATTGTTTTAAATTGTACACACTATACAGTCTAACAAGGAAAACACATGTAAAGAGTCAAGGTTGAGGCAGCCAACTATTAGGATTGAAGATACATTTCGGAATAGAGTAGCAATATTATATCAACTACCTATGTAGTAAGAAATAATTTTTTTTATGTATCTTTAAAAATGTACGTACAATAAACGGACGAAAGTTAAAATAAAAAAATATTCAGTACTATAGTTGAAACATTCATTTTTATACAAATATTATTATTATTATCTACCGAAATCCATGGGATAATCATAAGAGTGAAAATTTAACCATATTATAAAGAATTATGGTTGAATGGCTCATATTTGAAATATAATTACAGTATGCCTTGCGTAATGCGTTACAGGAAACCCTAAGAAACCGCAGACACATCGTGCATTATATTTATGGACTGTATTCTGATTGATAGAAGCCAACTATTATAATTATTATTACCTCCTGTTAATCCCTTATTTTGTCTTTTCTCTCCCCCTCTTAATTATAATAACATGCTAAAACATGGTTACAAGTTACAACTCAAATTACTCGGTTTTATTTGGCAAAGACTAAATGAAACGGAATTAAAACATGTTTTATATTCAAACACAGTTACCTTCTTCCTTATATCTAATTCTAAATAAGTACAGACTACAGTTACTAAAAATACATAAAATTATAAATTAAGAGGAACTGCAGCGCCCCTGGTGCCTTATAATTTTGTAGTTTAATTTCAAAAATCACATTAAACTTGATCCAGTGTTTTTTGAGAAAAATAGTAACAGCAAAACATTTAAACACGATTGCAGCGCCCCCCGGCCTGTAAACGTTAGCTACATAATATAAAACACCACAATCGGCTCAGTAATTTTCAGGAAACCAGTAACCTATAATATTATAATCTCTAACGCCAAGCGCATTCAATACGAGCCTCTTTGTCGTCGTGTAGAATTACGTATTAATGCGTCAGTCGAACAAAATTCTGTTGCATACAATTTCTAAATTATACTAAAGTGAGTTCTAAATATAAATCCTTTTAAAAAGTTTAAGACCTGTCTATTTAGTTTACTTTAGAGATTGTGTACAGCAGGATTTAAAAGCCTCGTTTCAAGTAGATGTTAAAATGTTTGGCAACTTTATTTAAGGTGGAAGACACACTTCTGCCCGCGAAATTCAAATTTAATTTGGTTTTTCGCAATTTGTAAACTAATACGACAAAGTAGGCTTATGGCATTCTAATTGCGACAATGGCAGTATCATCTTCACAGGTTTATATAAAAATCTTTACTTGAAAGTGTCCAGTTTAAGAAATTAATCAAAATATCGAATAATTTGTGAGTAGCTCACGTCCAACTCAGTATTTTGATTAATTTCTTAAACTGGTCACTTTCAAGTAAAGATTTTTATGTAAACCTGTGAAGATGATAATTCTACTGGCGCAATTAGAATGCCATTAGCCTAGTTTGTCGTTTTAGTTTACAAATTGCGAAAAACCAAATTAAATTTGAATTTCGCGGGCAGACTCGTATAATCATCCTTAAAGTCAAAAAACAGGCTATCCATAGATTGAGAAAGTCAATGTGACAGGTGACCACAGATTTAGTTTGGTAATACAGTTGTTTTTTTTCAGCCATACCACAGTCAATATATAAACTGCCTTATACATCACCAGTAGGTACTTCAGCTGAAGGATTGTCTAAAAATTATTGTATCAGTGTGGCGATCGCGATCACCTCTGATTGGCTGAATATATTATGGTTGGTCTTGCTGCATTCATGCATTTTAACCAATAACGAACGAGTATCAATCACAGGTTATTGTGATCATCAAAATGAGCATCATGTTTGGACAACCTCACAGCAGTTTTGTTTGCATACTTAGACAACAAATAAAGTAGCCAGCCGTTTTAAGATTCATCTGAAACTAGGTATAGTCCTTGAAATTCACGAAGGCGACTGACTTATGGTTGTGTGTGTGTCGTATCTGTATAAGTGTGAGCGAACGCAATGCTCGCGCCTGCCCGCTCCCACCTAGGCTTTGACAGGCACGCACACTTATGCAATGTGCATGTACACGAAGTAACCACAAGTAAAGCTCACTCGCCTTCGTGAACTGCAAAAACTGTATAAGTATAAAGTTTAAGTTTATCTAAAAGTTAAAATTATATTTATAAAACATTGGTCAGAATTTTGGAGGGTATTATTAAAAACTTAAGTACTTCGTAACCGCGCCGCCAGATGCGCGTGTAAAGCCGCCGAACTGCGCATGTCCGCGATGGAATGGCGCGCCTTCATTAGCGCCTCTTCGCGGCACACGTCGTCTTGAAGGATACACTCCATTATTTTAGCTACAATTGTCGACGGTGGAACATGAGGATTCCCTGCAATAGAGAAGTTTACGATTTTTTTTTTGTAAGAATCAAAATAATATGAGCAAAGCCGCTTCCGCATCGCATTGCAAAATCACCCAAAGACAATATCAATATTATGATAAATACAAGCTTTTGCCCGCGTCTTCGCTCACGTTAAGTTAGATTTTTCAAACCCTTATTTTTATCCCCAAAATCTTTTCTTAGCAGATGCCTATGTCATGATAAATATCTGTATGGCAAACAGCCTGATCCGGCCAGTGGTTTGAGCTGTGCGTTGATAGATCAGTCAGTCAGTCAGTCACCTTTTCTATATGATAAATAAATATAAATACTAGCAAATAAAGCTTAGTCTTCTTCCTTAGTACCTAGGAGCTATTTGCAATGCAATGTGTTGCAAAAATATTCCATATAAGCAAAATGAAATAAATATAAAAAAAAAATTACTCAATAAATTATCTCTATTTCTTGACGGATTACAATAGGTCTTAAACTATATGGAAAAAAAAACAATTCGATCTATTAGGACGCAAATTGGTGCAAAACTTTTTCAAAAATAGTCAAATACCCTATTTACATTTTCTTATTCCTTAGATACTAGACTAGTCTTATCTCAGTGCTGCATTCTTGTTAGTTAATTAAAGATATAATTTAATAAATAAATATGGCATAGTTAGTTACGATACTTACTGCACAGCAATTTCTGGAACTTGATATGGTTTATGATAGCTTGGTGATAATGGCTTCATAAAACGGCAGACAGGCGTACAGTGTTCTGTTAGTAGATTTAGTACAAATTATCGTATTAGTATTAAGCAAAAAGCTGTTAAAAAGTCCCTTCACCCAGCTTTGATCTCATCCAATAATAAATCATCATAGCTTCACAATAATTCAAATACATAATATTATATTTTTTAAAAGAATATTAGCCAAGCTGAACTTGACTAATATTCTACTCTCCCCTCCAAATAAACTTAGTGTGAGATCTATAGATGGCACTCTCACTCAGCCCAGACTCAAGACTGAGTTAAAGCGAGACAGATTTGTCATTACATAAATATTTGTGGCTCATTTTAACTCTATCTTGAGTCTTGAGCAGAGTCAGAGTCCGATCTATAGATCTCGGCCTTAAAGCTCGTGATATGAGTGGGTCCGACAACAGTACGCCATGTGGGGATCGAACCATCAACCTTACAGTTGTCAGTCCGAACTTTTGAACCATAGTTATGCTTTTGAAGTTTTTTTAAAAAATTAAATAAGTAAATAATAATTAGAAAACTAAGATATATTTTAGTTGAGTAGTATTATAGTAGTTATGTCATTGAGGTGAAAAATGTTAATGTTTTCATAAATAGATAGTTAGTCCGGGAGGAATCGGCGTATGAGTACCGAAAACTATTCCACCTCAATTTTTTTATGCGATCCTCTTCATATTGCCCTCCTAATGATATAAATGCATGTTGCCATGGTGCAACCCGGTGCCATATTGTTTAACCCGAAATTGTTTAAACAATTGCAAGGAATTGTTATTTTTCAACCAGACAATTTTTTTTTATATTCTTTATTGAAATACCAATAAAAAAGGTCCTATGACTGTTGAGGCCAACGGCTTGGCCAACGAGTCAAGGCCTGGAACACGAAGTATAGGGGCCCATCAGCTATAACCTGAGTCCAGGGTCGCTGCCCAAAGCGGCCTTTAACCGCGGTCAGATTTGTTCCCGTCTTAGTGTGGACTTAATGTGGTAGGGTTGCACTGACCTTCCTTGCAGCATTCAATCCTTGTACGGCCTGAGGGTATGAGAGTGGTGTATGTGGGGTGTGTTGTGAGAGAGTGTAAGGTGAACTTCTCAGGCCGCTAGGCGCAGCCGGCAGGCAGCCAGCTATGGCCTGCTGAAGACGCTGGGCTGGCGTGGCACTGTACACTCGGCTTGTCACTCGTTAAGGTCCAAAACCCTGATCACACACACACTTCGCCGAGCGCGTTGGCGAGCAAAATCGGCGGGTTGCAAAAAATGTTCTTTTGTTACGGACAGCACGTTAACAATGATGCTTATAGCTAGGTCGACACATAGACCGCTCAACGGCGCAACAAAACCGTAAAATAAACTAACTCTAGACACTTAAAACAGCAAAAACGTGCGCGAGACGACCGGATTTTCGTGAATACGTGTTAGCTGTCAAAAGGAAAAGGGAACTTGCAAAAACCACGCCCAAAATCGCGGCAAGTTTTACCTTTCAAGTGTCATCTGTCAATTTCATTGCGAGCCAAAGAGGTTGCTAGCGCCACGACCATGGAACAAGGATAAAGTTAATATTTTTAAAGATATGAATTTTTAAAGGTTCGAAAAATCTCAAATTTGGGTACTTTAGACCCATGAAAAATATATTTAAAAAAAACCTAATGTTTAAGTAATATTTTTTTTTAATTCTCTATATAATAGTTAATAATATTGTTAATAGAGATTTAAAAAAATTACATTGTTTATATCTTTTTTTTAATTGTTAATTTCGCGCGCTCACAAGTATGCGTCGCTTACCTTTAAGTATCGCTGTCTCTCTCTGACTCATGCGTTGCATCGGCCTCTCTGTGTCTTGAATCATTATTTATCATTTATCTTAAAAACTATCATTTATCTTAATAAATTTATTAAAAACAAATTGTAGACAATTTAATTATTATTATTAATAACATTGCTCTCTTTAACAATCTTGATCAAGTTGATAGTTTTTAAGATAAATGATAAATAATGATTCAAGACACAGGGAGGCCAATGCAACGCATGAGTCAGAGAGAGACAGCGATACTTAAAGGTAAGTGACGCATACTTGTGAGCGCGCGAAATTAACAATTAAAAAAAAGATATAAACAATGAAATTTTTTTAAATCTCTATTAACAATATTATTAACTATTGTATAGAGAACTAGCTGATGCCCGCGACTTCGTCCGCGTGGAAAAAGTAATAAAAAAGAATTGTTTTATGTTAATCGTGAGGTTTTTACGATTGTACTACGCCACTATATAATATTCTGTACCTACTTGGTACCTGCAAACCTACAATATCAATTCAAAATGGAAATTTTGTAAATACCCACAATTTAGGCAGGACCAGCAGCATCAGGATTGAGGAGTTGGTAACTGGTAAAATTGAAGACAATGATGGATTGGCAACTGGTCTTCATTCTCGCCTGCATCACTGGACTGTAGTCCAGTGATGCAGGCGAGAATTTTCGATTGCACTACGCTTCTTTATAGTTTATACTTGGCATCTACAGTAGCAACTGAAAACCGAAATTTTCGTGAGCGAAGCGAGTGCGAAAATTTTTTGATCGCACTACGCCTCTGTGTAGCCCATACTAATTGGTATCTACAAAAGCAATCTATAATCGACATTATCGCTAGTAAAGCCAGTGCGACATTTTTAGGATTGCACTACGCCACCATATAGTCCATACTTGGCACCTACATAAGCAACACAAAAGCGACGTTATCGCGAGCGAAGCAAGCGCGAAATTTTCAGAACTGCACTACTTAACTATGTACTCCATACTTGGTTTACACTCACAACAACAATTAAGAAAAGACATTTTCGCCAACGAAGCGAGCGCGAAAATTTTTAAGATTTCATTGCAGTCCAAAACGGACATTTCGCAAAATTTTTAGCGCTGCACTACATAACTGTGTCATTCATACTTGGTTCTTACAGTATCAATCAAGAAAGACACATTTCGCGAGCGAAGCGAGCGCAAAAATTTTCGATTGCACTACGCTTATTTGTAGTTCATACTTGGCACCTACAGTACTATGTACTCCATACTTGGTTTACACTTACAACAACAATGAAGAAAAGACATATTCGCGAGCGAAGCGAGCGCCTAATTTTTTACAATTACATTGCATCACTATGTAGTCCATACTTGGCAATCGAAAATGGACATTTTCGCAAATTTTTTAGGGCTGCACTACTTAACCCTGTCCTTCATACTTGGTTCTTACAATACCAATCAAGAAAAGACACAATTTCGCGAGCAAAGCGAGCGCAAAAATTTTAGATTGCACTACTCTCCTTTTTAGTTTCTACTTGGCACCTACATTAGGAAGCGAAAAGCGAAATTTTCGCGAGCGAAGCGAGCGCGAAAATATTTTGATCGCACTACGCCTCTGTGTAGTCCATACTTATTGGTATAGACAAAAGCAATCTACAACCGACATTTTCGCGAGCGAAGCGAGCGCAAAAATTTTCGATTGCACTACGCTTCTTTGTAGTTCATACTTGGCACCTACAATAGCAACTGAAAAGTGATATTTTCGCGAGCGAAGCGAGCGCGAAATTTTTTAGGAACGCACTACTTAACTATGTACTCTATACTTGGTTTACACTAACAACAATAATGAAGAAAAGACATTTTCGCGAGCGAAGCGAGCGCGAATTTTTTTAGGACTGCACTACTTAACTATGTTTTCCATACTTGGTTTACACTTACAACAACAATGAAGAAAAGGCATTTTCGCGAGCGAAGCGAGCGCGAAATTTTTTACAATTACATTGCATCACTACGTAGTCCATACTTGGCAATCCAAAACGGACATTTTGCAATTTTTTTAGGGCTGCACTACTTAACTGTGTCCTTCATACTTTGTTCTTACAATACCAATCAAGAAAAGACACAATTTCGCGAGCAAAGCGAGCGCAAAAATTTTAGATTGCACTACGCTCTTTTTTAGTTTGAACTTGGCACCTACATTAGCGAAAACCAAAATTTTCGCGAGTGAAGCGAGCGCGAAAATATTTTGATCGCACTACGCCTCTGTGTAGTCCATACTAATTGGTATAGACAAAAGCAATCTACAATCAAAACATTTCGATTGCACTACGCATATTTGTAGTTCATACTTGGCACCTACAGTAGCAACTGAAAACTGATATTTTCGCGAGCGAAGCGAGCATACTCGGTTTACACTCACAACAACAATTAAGAAATTTTCGCCAATGAAGCTAGCGCGAAAATTTTTACAATTTCATTGCATCACTATGTAGTCCATACTTGGCAATCCAAAACAGACATTTCGCAAAATTCTTTAGGGCTGCACTACATAACTGTTTCCTTCATACTTGGTTCTTCTTCTTTTTCTTCTTGAGGTGCCATCTCCTACCGGAGGTCGGCTATCATATTGGCTATTCGGACCTTACACACAACTGCGCGGAATAAGGATCGAGTACTCAGTCCGAACCATGTCCGGAGATTCTTGAGCCAAGAGGTCCGTCTTCTTCCAGGGGGTCTCCTACCTTGTATCTTCCCCTGTATTATTAGTTGGAGCAACTTGTACTTATCGCCACGCATTATATGTCCCAGATATTGCAGTTTTCGTTGCTTTATTGGTTCGTTCTCGTTATACTTGGTTCTTACAATACCAATCAAGAAGACACATTTTAGCGAGCGAAGCGAGCGCGAAAATTTTCGATTGCATTACGCTTCTTTGTAGTTCATACTTGGCACTCGCAGTAGCAACTGAAAACTGATATTTTCGCGAGCGAAGCGAGCGCGAAGGTTTTTTTGATCGCACTACGCCTCTGTGTAGTCCATTTACTAATGAGTACATAATTTAATATAATTTTTTTACAAAACAAAGTATATATTTTTTTTTCTCAATTTTTTAAAACCGCTCAACCGATTTCGGTAAAATTTAAAAACCACCTGGGAAGTACCCTTTCAAACAAAAAAGTAACAATTTTCCAAGTCAGTTCAGGCGCCTTCAAGTAATCGGTGAACATACATAAAAAATTGAAAAAATAGATTCCGACGAATTGAGAATCTGCTCCTTTTTCGAAGTCGGTTAAAAAGAAATCTACAATCGACATTCTCGCAAACGAAGCGAGTGAGACATTTTTTACGATTGCACTATGCCACTTTGTAGTCTTCACTTGGTTGGTACCTACAATATGAATTCATTATCGACATTTTGTAAACACCCACTATTTAGGTGGGTATTATCATCAGCAGCATCGGGATTGAGAAGTTGGTACCATTAGTAGTTATAGCATGGGGAGGAGAAGGGAGGTGGATGATTCCTAAACCGAACCGAGCGATAATTAAATTAGCTGAATATATTGATGCCATCTAAGAATACAAAGCTACTGTGGGAAATTTTAGTAAACGGAAAACGGAGACGCGAATTTTTTTACGGCTGCGTTATGCCACTACCCTAAGTAGTTCATACTAATTGTTACCTATCATTGGTGAGCAGCACCCAGCAGCATCAGAATTGAGTCCTCTTTTATGGCTCCACTACACTATTATATTTTAAATATTTGGCACCTACAATATCAATTCACAATCGACAGTTCGTAAATATCCATGATTTAGGTGGGCAGTACACTGCACCATCAGGATTGAGGAGCTAGGGCCTGGAGGTCAGTGATATAGTCTAAAATTAGTATGTAATGAATAGCTCAGGTCAAGATATGGCTATGGTATGAATGTAATAAGATCTATATACGTATATATCGTATGCGAGTGACCTGGAACTATCCGAGAGAAGTTTTGACCTCTATCTCCGATAATATCTAGCAGATCTTCACCAAAATTGGTCATTGTATTTCTTGTCCTACACACTCACAAATAAAGAAAGAATTATTAAAATCCGTTCAGATTTGACTGAGTTATGGAGTAAAATCAACAAAAAGTTTCATCACCTATCCTGGAGTAACCTTATGTTTTATCGGGATAAAAACTATCCTATATGTTGACCCGGAGTATCAGCTACCGCTGTACTAAATTTCATTTAAATCCGTTCAGTAGTTTTCGCGTGAAGCGCGGACAGACAGACAGACAGACAGACAGACAGACAGACAGACAGACAAAAATTAAATAAAAATCTGTTTTGGGCTCAGTATCGATAGTCAAGCATCCCCCAATTAAAATTTTCAAAATATATTAAATGTACAGAAATCTTCCAGTTACAGTTTTATTATAAGTATAGATTAAAAAAAATATTACTTAAACATTATGTTTTTTTTAATATATTTTTCATTGGTCGAAAGTACCCAAATTTGAGATTTTTCGAACCTTTAAAAATTCATATCTTTAAAAATATTAACTTTATCGTGAAAAGTCATAGGACCTTTTTTATTGGTATTTCAATAAAGAATATAAACAAATTGTCCGGTTGAAAAATAACAATTCCTTGCAATTGTTTAAACAATTTCGGTTTAAACAATATGGCACCGGGTTGCACCATGGCAACATGCATTTATATCATTAGGAGGGCAATTTGAAGAGGATCGCATAAAAAAATTGAGGTGGAATAGTTTTCGGTACTCATGCGCCGATTCCTCCCGGACTAAGTATTATTTGCCTATTACACAATGAGATTTTTGCTTTGAATAGTGTCTATATTAAACACGATTTAGTATATGAAAGTCATGTGGCCACATAATACAGAGATAGAATCTATAAGTAAAATAAAATGCAGGCATTTTGCATTTTATTTTATGCACTTATGTGTGAAACTCTTTGCTTCCCTGCAAAAACTTGTTGTGTGTAATAGTTCTAAAGGTTATGAGCACCATTAATTTAATATTTTACCAACCTTGGATAATAATATCAAGTAGGTATTATTATTATCCTTTATCATAACTAGTATGTTTAAGGAATTTAAATGTCATGCTATATTTTCCTATTTCCCTATTTTGTTAAATTCATCTCTGACATTGTTATTCATAGTATTGTATATTCGTTATATTAATATGCATATTTAAGTTATGAGGCAATATAATATTATGGACAAATCACATATTTTGAGTCCGCATTCTATGTATGGATATAAATTTTCTTACCTGTAAGGCCCCTATATCCAGAAATTCCACAATCATGCATGCGCATTGAATGTTGCTCATTTTTTATAAACTGTTCTGTGCTTATCCCTTTAAGCTGAAAAATATTTATAATTTCATTTAAAATTGAATATTAATCTATGTATAGCTTATAATAATAATAAATAATTAGAGGTCAAAAAAATCTGATGTGTTTTTACATTTATACTATACATAACTGGACGTAGTCATAATTCCTAGTTCCATGACATACCTATTATAGTTTTGCCCACGAATTTGTCAGTGTCTACTGTCTAATTTGGTTCATAAGGCGTCAGTTACACAAAAAGAGTTTCTCGAATGCTATAAATATGAATGAAACTGTATGGGATTATATCCTATGCGATAACTGTCCATATAATTTTCGCCCGCGATAATACATTACATTATCATATCATGAGAGTGTCGAAAATGTCGCTCGCATTCGAGAACTCTCGAGTAACAGGAAGTACCTACTTAGAAATCGCAGGGTAATATTTTTTTCTGGTATTAAAACTTTACCCTCTTAGTGCTAAGTTTTGTTGAAATTGTTTGAGTATACAAGGCAAAACAAATTTACAAGCATATTGACGTATTTTCAGATTTATATGGATAGATTGTTCAAAATAATAAGTTCATATAGAACATAGCTGGCTGCTACACAATTTTGCTTATCAGTTGTAAATTAATAGTTTAATTCAAAATATTATTATTGCCCGTATTAATTATTATTAAGCTAATTGGGAGGGCAATTAAAATCACACTTTTTAATGAGGTAAAATTCCACTATTAACTAAGAACCACTGTTCTATATAAGTATGATGTACACATATTGACATTTTAATTCAAAAGGTCTTTCCTTAGTCATATAATTTTTAATTCACAATGTTATTTCCTCATAATATACTCTAAGTAGTAAGTACAGCTGATATATTCAAAATTTTCACATAAATTCATTTCTACATAGTTCATGTCTAGCTACCTAGCTAACAGATTTTCAATCCTACTTGATGACAGGTGTTAATGCAGTTTATGATGGTAAGGGACTAACTTGAAAGAGGGTATAGCAGTTTTTTAATGAAACATAGTATACCCTCATCAGTTTTTACACTATCCAGCCAGAGTGCTCAATTGCTTGGTATATCTTTGATGGTAGGGTGGTAACTGGCCAAAGCCAAGCCAAGCCAAAGCATCCCACCAGACAAAATATAGTATATTTCAAATTGCTTACTTTTGATGGTACTAGGAATCTATCGGGAATTCTTTGTAATTTCTGTTGTTTCTCACTCAGACCAAATCCAAGACCAAGTAGGACAGATTCAGCATCAACTTTTCTAGCTCCCAATACATTTAATACAGAACTTCCACTTGATCCACTGCCATCAGACTGAAAATAATAACACAATTTAAAACCTCCACAGAATGCACGAGAAAGGAACCTGTCAGCTGAGTGGACATATTACAGTCAAGCATGCCTCAACATCCGAGTGACTACCTCAACAGATCTGTTAAGAGCAAAACAACTGAGAAGAACAAAGCCTGCACCACACAGGTGCATTTTTATTGGGTGATAAATCTTGTACACACACAATGTATAATACACATTATTATATATTATTATAATAAATGCATTTCTTATTGTTCTAGATCTAAAAAAAGTCTGATATAGATTTATCTCTTCATTATCTACGCCTCACCATTAAAATATTATATTATTATAAGGAACAGTTACCTGTAGTGAATGATCTCTAAATAAAGGGTTTTTAAATTTTGGTGCATAGCCTTCTGATTGAATAGAATGATCCCTTTGAAGCTTCTTCTTGACATTTCTATTTTTTGGGAGATTTGTGAGTGCAGCACTTTCTAACGACTTCCTCTTTCCCACATCTCTGCTTTCAGCAATAACTAGGCACTTATCATCATGGAAAACCTCATCACTAATGTCTTCTTTCCCCCCATGGTTTGTTTCTATCACAGTATTCTCTGTAGTGGAATCTTCCGCTTTGTTTTCATCAGACTTTGTATCTGAGTCCTTGGAATCCTTGGATGTATTTTGCTCATCTTGATTGTCATTGTTCAAGGATTCAACACCATTTTGGTTTTCTACCTCAGCTTCGGCTGGTAGAGAGTCTAGCCATTGCTGCACTGGGCTGCTCCGCCGCATGTCATCTATTACTCCACTCAGCCAGCCACGGACTTTACGCTCTAAGATTGTTGATACAGACTCATTAAATGTATCTGTTAAAACAAGCATTTTCATGTAAATACACAAATAATTATGTTTAATGTGTAACTTATTGTTATAAATCCATTAACATATTAAAAATACCAAAATGCATCTCTCTTTTCTATCAGCTTAACTGCTGAACGGATTTTCATGGTACAGAGATAGTTTGCATCCTGAAGACAGCCGTAGGATTCTTTTTATCCTGGAGAAAGAGTTCTCACAGGCTTTTTAAAAATGGAAATCAACAAGAACAAAAATTTTTGCCACCAGATAGACCTTGTAAACGAGATAAACAATGTCAACAACCATTAAATTCACATTAAATAGGAAAAACCTGTTTTTACTTATACCTCCTTGGTAATTTTAGATCACAACTTAGCTACACTAGCGGCACGCTATGATGGCCGGTTTGACGTATGTCCGCTCATGAAGTTCCGTATTAATTGATAACGACTTTGAAGGAAATAATTGTATTACTTTATTGACGATAGTGATGTGCAGAGATTCATAAATTTTATCGAATGTAGTTTTAGGTTAAGGACTCAAAATTTATTTATTAAATTGATTTCTAAAATGTATACAAGTGTAGAAAAATCAGTTTGCACCATTTAAGGGGTGAATGTACTTGTGAATATGAACAATTTTCACTATGTGGACAAACCTCTGAAATCGCAAAAAAATATCAGCTGTTTCATACAAAAGGTAAAATTTTTATTTTTATATGATATATACCACAACTCGGCATTTGGTTTTCTAAATTGAAAATTTTTAAAAATGGAATCTAATAGATCGTCACATAGGATCGCTGGCTAGCACAACTACTACCTCCGGCAAACTCGCGTCAATGCTCAATGCAAAACAAAGCAGTTTCGAATTGACGTTGCTTCGAAAAGTATAAACTGTCAGTGCAATGCGATTGTGATATAGTTTTGACCTGGCTTTGGATTTCAAATATTGATACTGCATTACTGTTGACCCTTGCTCGTTAATTTGGACTCTGTTCAAGCCCTTTGTTGTGGATTTCGTCGATATGACCGAACGTACGCAGAGAACTGTTCTAAATAGTCAGACACGTGAGTTCGTAATACGCCTTCGTAACTATTTCGATCGTGAAGCTCAAAATGGAGGGCCAATTTTACCTATAACGTCAGTGGTTGAACGCGTAGCTGATGCGCTTAATATTGGACAACGAACTGTTAGACGGATAACTAAAAAAAAATATGGCGAGACTGGCACAGAAGAAAATAAACTTCACACACCAAAAAAGAGAAAACGAGCAAAACCAGTCGTAGGCATCGATAGCTTTGATGCCGATGCTATCCGAAGACATGTTTACGGCTACTATTTACAGAAGGAGTATCCAACAAGAAAAAAGTTGGTGCATTCACTGAAGGAAGCTGGATTATTCTTCGGTGGGGAAAGTTCTTTAACGAAGATTTTGAAGACCATTGGATTTCGATACAAAAAATGTAACAAACGCAAAATATTGATGGAAAGATTTGATATAGCGATGGCAAGGTATACTTTTTTACGGCAAGTGAAAGAAATCAAAAATTGGCAAAATGTTGTGTTCTTGGATGAAACATGGCTTAATGCTAACCATACTGTAGGCCGTTCTTGGAACGATGACACAGCAGCATCTACTTCCAAAGTTCCTGTAGGAAAAGGATCGCGACTTATAATTTGTCACGCCGGAACCATCAACGGGTTTGTCGAAGGTTCTCTCATGGCTTTTGCGTCAAAAACCACTGGAGACTATCATGAAGACATGAATGGAGAAAAGTTTACTGAATGGTTTACCTCAATGTTGTGTAGCCTCCCTGAACCATCTATTATAATTATGGACAACGCCCCATACCACTCGATGCAAATTGACAAGCCACCTGCCCAATCCCAAAAGAAAGCTGATATCGTCGCATGGCTTCGTAAAAATGGCGTAGATGCAAACATGAATATGTTAAAAGCGGAATTAGTACGTCTTTTAAAAGAAAACAAACCAACCAAGATCCGATACGTCATTGACGAAATAGCATTAGAACATGGGCACAGAGTTATACGGTTACTGCCTTACCATTGTGAGTATAATGCGATTGAGTTGGTGTGGGCTCAAATTAAGGGATATGCTGCAAGACACAATACAGAACCCCCATTTACCACAAAAAAAATGCTAAAATTATTAGAAGAAGCTTGTGAACATGTGACTAAAGGAGACTGGGAAAAGGTTGTGAATAGAACTGTTAAATTAATAAGGGAAGATTATGAAAGAGATGTGAAAATAGATAATATTATAGAAAACGAACATATAATTATTAATGTAGGTGATGATAGCAGTGACGACAGTGAAAATAGTAGTATGGACGAATCTGATTAATTATGGCCTTTTGTGGCACCTTTTTTGGTATCTTTTGTATTCATATGTTTCTTGTGTGCATATAAAGTATGTATATTCATTTTCATTCAAATATTCAGTTCGTTCAAATAAATTAAATAAACATATACATTTTTGTTTTATTAAACCTATTTAATCAGGTACAAAAACAAAACTTAATTGTTTTTTGTTCGAGAATAAATTGACATTCCACATCACTATTGTAATGTGTCAAACCGGCCATCATAGCGTGCCGCTACACTAGCGGCACGCTATGATGGCCGGTTTGACGTTTGTCCGCTCATGAAGTTCCGTATTAATTGATAACGACTTTGAAGGAAATAATTGTATTACTTTATTGACGATAGTGATGTGCAGAGATTCATAAATTTTATCGAATGTAGTTTTAGGTTTAGGACTCAAAATTTATTTATTAAATTGATTTCTAAAATGTATACAAGTGTAGAAAAATCAGTTTGCACCATTTAAGGGGTGAATGTACTTGTGAATATGAACAATTTTCACTATGTGGACAAACCTCTGAAATCGCAAAAAAATATCAGCTGTTTCATACAAAAGGTAAAATTTTTATTTTTATATGATATATACCACAACTCGGCATTTGGTTTTCTAAATTGAAAATTTTTAAAAATGGAATCTAATACGATCGTCACATAGGATCGCTGGCTAGCACAACTACTACCTCCGGCAAACTCGCGTCAATGCTCAATGCAAAACAAAGCAGTTTCGAATTGACGTTGCTTCGAAAAGTATAAACTGTCAGTGCAATGCGATTGTGATATAGTTTTGACCTGGCTTTGGATTTCAAATATTGATACTGCATTACTGTTGACCCTTGCTCGTTAATTTGGACTCTGTTCAAGCCCTTTGTTGTGGATTTCGTCGATATGACCGAACGTACGCAGAGAACTGTTCTAAATAGTCAGACACGTGAGTTCGTAATACGCCTTCGTAACTATTTCGATCGTGAAGCTCAAAATGGAGGGCCAATTTTACCTATAACGTCAGTGGTTGAACGCGTAGCTGATGCGCTTAATATTGGACAACGAACTGTTAGACGGATAACTAAAAAAAAATATGGCGAGACTGGCACAGAAGAAAATAAACTTCACACACCAAAAAAGAGAAAACGAGCAAAACCAGTCGTAGGCATCGATAGCTTTGATGCCGATGCTATCCGAAGACATGTTTACGGCTACTATTTACAGAAGGAGTATCCAACAAGAAAAAAGTTGGTGCATTCACTGAAGGAAGCTGGATTATTCTTCGGTGGGGAAAGTTCTTTAACGAAGATTTTGAATACCATTGGATTTCGATACAAAAAATGTAACAAACGCAAAATATTGATGGAAAGATTTGATATAGCGATGGCAAGGTATACTTTTTTACGGCAAGTGAAAGAAATCAAAAATTGGCAAAATGTTGTGTTCTTGGATGAAACATGGCTTAATGCTAACCATACTGTAGGCCGTTCTTGGAACGATGACACAGCAGCATCTACTTCCAAAGTTCCTGTAGGAAAAGGATCGCGACTTATAATTTGTCACGCCGGAACCATCAACGGGTTTGTCGAAGGTTCTCTCATGGCTTTTGCGTCAAAAACCACTGGAGACTATCATGAAGACATGAATGGAGAAAAGTTTACTGAATGGTTTACCTCAATGTTGTGTAGCCTCCCTGAACCATCTATTATAATTATGGACAACGCCCCATACCACTCGATGCAAATTGACAAGCCACCTGCCCAATCCCAAAAGAAAGCTGATATCGTCGCATGGCTTCGTAAAAATGGCGTAGATGCAAACATGAATATGTTAAAAGCGGAATTAGTACGTCTTTTAAAAGAAAACAAACCAACCAAGATCCGATACGTCATTGACGAAATAGCATTAGAACATGGGCACAGAGTTATACGGTTACCGCCTTACCATTGTGAGTATAATGCGATTGAGTTGGTGTGGGCTCAAATTAAGGGATATGCTGCAAGACACAATACAGAACCCCCATTTACCACAAAAAAAATGCTAAAATTATTAGAAGAAGCTTGTGAACATGTGACTAAAGGAGACTGGGAAAAGGTTGTGAATAGAACTGTTAAATTAATAAGGGAAGATTATGAAAGAGATGTGAAAATAGATAATATTATAGAAAACGAACATATAATTATTAATGTAGGTGATGATAGCAGTGACGACAGTGAAAATAGTAGTATGGACGAATCTGATTAATTATGGCCTTTTGTGGCACCTTTTTTGGTATCTTTTGTATTCATATGTTTCTTGTGTGCATATAAAGTATGTATATTCATTTTCATTCAAATATTCAGTTCGTTCAAATAAATTAAATAAACATATACATTTTTGTTTTATTAAACCTATTTAATCAGGTACAAAAACAAAACTTAATTGTTTTTTGTTCGAGAATAAATTGACATTCCACATCACTATTGTAATGTGTCAAACCGGCCATCATAGCGTGCCGCTAGTTTAGTTTAAGGAAATGTTTCAGTTCAGAACCTATTGCTGTAAGTACTACTTACAGTAACAGTAACAAACTACTTACTAAGTAGTTTGTTTGTAGTCCAATTAGAGACTGGGCGTGAAGCGAAACATATATAACAGTGCAAATATGTGTGTAAAAAATTAGTAAAGGAATATTACGGAGTAGGAACTTTTACACGTACAATACAATGGACTAATTTACGCAATTACACGAACCTGGTTGTGAATCCATCTTCTTTTCAAAACAAGGCTGCATGCGAGAGATGAGAAAACGGACGTGCAAATAAGTTATTAGGGGTTTTATGCGTACGAGTACACAAAAAACTAAAAAACAAATATTTAACTTACCAAGTAGTTATTTTATATGCGAAGTTTTAGGAGAATTCTACTGTATCACTAGATCAAGTGACTCGCGTTCTTGTGGTTTATTGCATTAAATGAAATACAAAACGCAGAAAAAAAAATGCACGAAATAACTCGTTAGAATGGAATCACATTATACATAATAATATCAATGGCAATTTCACAATTTGGTGTTCACTGTTCTTTCTTCGGTGATAAAACCACGATAGAACTGTTATTAAATTAAAAATGTTAAAAATTGACACAGATGACCACAAAACAAGACAAGTCAACAAATGAAAAGAATTCTGAGAATTGAGAAATAAACATGGAAATAAAGGATTAGCATAGACTGGCATAGACCACGAACACTGATTCTGAGAAGTGACAACTGATAGCACAGATCATACTAGTGACTGACAGCAGTAGTGCTGCCCTGCTAACCTAGGTAATCTTTCGATAAATTAAATCGATTCCAGTGAAAAAGGGTATCATTAAAAACGTGTCTAACATTGTAAATCAACTGTAAAAAAGAAATATGCGTATAAGTATTATTGAAAATGTTTTGTATCTCTTTGTTCAAACGAATCTTGAAGAAGACGTTGAAGGGGTTAATCAACTTCGCTACTTTTTTTCTGAACCCACTTTTAACCCTCGGGCCCGACGCAAAAAGAGGGGTGTTATAAGTTTAACGTGTGGATTAGTATATCAGCTATTTTTGGGTCTATCTGTGTGTCTGTCTGTTCCCTCGTAGGAGCCTCCCCAATAGACCGATTTTGATGAAGTTTTTTTCTGTCAAAAAGCTAATGTAATCGCGGTGGATCTTAGCTGTAGGTAATTTACGAAGATCTGCTCAGGTGTTTGAAGATCATCAGCTCATTTCACCATCATCATTTCCTACTTGATTAACTAACAAGGGTTTTTCACTGGTGCGCTTGATTGTTGTAGGTACCTACCCTTTCTTCGGATTATTTCCAAGGCATGGGATGCCCAACTCCTCAGCAACTTAAAGCAGATAATATACCTAGAGTGTTTGGGTTCATTAGAATGGTCACCTGAGTAGGTGTTAGAATTTAAATATATGATGATCAAGGATCGAGGATAGAGGAAGAGGATCTGATGATGGAGCAGAAAACTAGGTAACAGGATGTCAGGTATATCGTACATAGTCAGTCCATAGATCCACATGTCGGGGGTGTTGTATAATTAATGATTAAACGAACTTACCTGTACGTGAAGTTCTATCATAATTATACTAGTGGTTCGCCCCGAACTGAGACCTCGCGGTAACGGTATCCCATGATTATTCATTCAATCGATACATGATAACCAAAACTGACATTATTATTATGCCCGTTTTCAGAATAGAATAGAATAGAATAGAAATGTTTTTTATTCAAATAAACTTTTACAAGTACTTTTGAATCGTCAATGAGTCTACCACTGGTTCGGAATGCCGTTCCTGCCGAGAAGAACCAGCAAGAAACTCGGCAGTTGCTCTTTTCAAAATACTTTTACAATATACTTAACAGATATTCTATGTATGCAGAGTTTCCACAATGAGGGAAAGGTCCACAAAAGCATACGTAATTATTTCTAATTATAATTCAACACATGTCAAGACGGGCAGACAGAAAGTAGCCCCATTGCCGCTGGTGGCACCCGTTCACCAAACATACCTAAATCATCCCCTAATTAGGAGTCTCTTAACGTAGGTAGCTCCTAAATACAATCCTAAGTCCTAACATCCGTCCCAATATCCTTTTAGGTGTCCCGTACAGGATCGTGATAAATAAGTTGACAGAAAACATCAATCACCTAACTTATAGGTAGCCCGTAAAGGTTAGGGAACGTTAGTGAAAACATTGAATTATTATGTAGGTACTAACGAGTGAAACCGGGTTACGGGCATCTGTACAAATCGTCATCTATCGACGCGAATAGAAAATATACAATATTTAACTAAAATTTAACTACACTAGCGGCACGCTATGATGGCCGGTTTGACACATTACAATAGTGATGTGGAATGTCAATTTAAGTGAAGTTTATTTTCTTCTGTGCCAGTCTCGCCATATTTTTTTTTAGTTATCCGTCTAACAGTTCGTTGTCCAATATTAAGCGCATCAGCTACGCGTTCAACCACTGACGTTATAGGTAAAATTGGCCCTCCATTTTGAGCTTCACGATCGAAATAGTTACGAAGGCGTATTACGAACTCACGTGTCTGACTATTTAGAACAGTTCTCTGCGTACGTTCGGTCATATCGACGAAATCCACAACAAAGGGCTTGAACAGAGTCCAAATTAACGAGCAAGGGTCAACAGTAATGCAGTATCAATATTTGAAATCCAAAGCCAGGTCAAAACTATATCACAATCGCATTGCACTGACAGTTTATACTTTTCGAAGCAACGTCAATTCGAAACTGCTTTGTTTTGCATTGAGCATTGACGCGAGTTTGCCGGAGGTAGTAGTTGTGCTAGCCAGCGATCCTATGTGACGATCGTATTAGATTCCATTTTTAAAAATTTTCAATTTAGAAAACCAAATGCCGAGTTGTGGTATGTATCATATAAAAATAAAAATTTTACCTTTTGTATGAAACAGCTGATATTTTTTTGCGATTTCAGAGGTTTGTCCACATAGTGAAAATTGTTCATATTCACAAGTACATTCACCCCTTAAATGGTGCAAACTGATTTTTCTACACTTGTATACATTTTAGAAATCAATTTAATAAATAAATTTTGAGTCCTAAACCTAAAACTACATTCGATAAAATTTATGAATCTCTGCACATCACTATCGTCAATAAAGTAATACAATTATTTCCTTCAAAGTCGTTATCAATTAATACGGAACTTCATGAGCGGACAAACGTCAAACCGGCCATCATAGCGTGCCGCTAGTGTAAAAAATAATTTTAATAGAATAATATGGTACAAAAAAAATTACAATACAATTATTGTATTATAATAAGTAACTAAATAATAATGGTCGACGCAAAACTGTTTTTGGGATAGGTCGTAGTCGTAACTCGTAGTTCCATGGGAATAGTTACTGACTGCGCCATCTATTAGCATTATTGTGAAGCTATGTTGATGCTATATGAATTACTGATGCCCATTAAAAATTAAATAATCTCGTTTCTTTATAATATTCATATAATTTTAGTATTTGTTGTTCAAGTACAGGATATAAGTGACCTAAAAAAATAAAATCAGTTTGAAAATCCATAGCGGATTTTCCTAGAGAGCGTCTTCAAGCGAGCGTATAAAATCGCCACTTTGAAAGCCCCCCATTTCGTCAATTTTAAGGGAAAAATTAAAAAAAAAAATATTTTTGTACTCAGTTCAAAATTATCTTTAAAATGATACGTAACAATTTTATGTAACGCGATATTTTTTTTTTACTTCGCATTCGCTTCTATGAGAGCCCCCCTGAAATAAAGATTTTTATAACTTTTTAAGCCATTTTCGACTGGAGGCCATCGGTTTACATATTATATCTAAATTTGAAGTAATTACGTTCAGTAATTCAAAAGTTATAAGGCTCTGACAGACGGACGGACGGACGGACGTACAAGTGCAAATCGCTCTAGTTAACTCAGAGACCTCGCTTCGCTCGGTCAACGAGCGCCGAGTCCGAAGAGATTAGTAATGTAGATTTTATTTACACATGTAGTTACGCATAGTTTTCACCACTCTGCACTAAGTTGAGAAAAAGTATTAATTTGACTAAACTTTTTTTTTTTTGTGGGTAGGTAGGTGTCGTCCAGTTTTTGTGGGTAGGTATTGTCCAGTTCCGATCTCAGACGATTGTCGCCATTCATTTAGTTTAGAGTAAGAGATCCTGATATTCATTGATGTATTTCCGAGACACTTGGGGTACGCACAGTACTGGGCGGGCGGGTTACTAATCTCTTCGGACTCGGCGCTCGTATAATTATGATAGAACTTCACGTACAGGTAAGTTCGTTTAATCATTAATTATACTCGCGCCTCGTCCTCGAGATTAGTAATGTAGATTTTATTTACACATGTAGACATTGAGAGAATTGCGGAAATACCATCAATGATAAGCGTTGTTTTATCGTTTGGTACAATCAATAAACATAAGCAACAGCTTTGTACTTCTAGGATTATTAATAATAATTCGAATCCCAAATGTATGTTAACTAACTAGGGATAAATTATTCTTATAGTAGCTATCATAGGTATTTGTAAATAATTATGTACTAAGTACAATAACTATTTATAATAAGCTTGGCGAGTGATTTCACTGGATATAATTGATTGATCATAATTATAATAAATTTTGGTTAATTATTTATTGATTTTGCTAAAGTAGTACCATCATGGTTAACAATTATCCCGTGGATAAAATTTAGCAAAAGTTGTGGAATTCCTACTCCAATCTGCCGTTTTACGAATAGTATCTAGGCTAACTCCGAGTGAGTGCGCGCGCGACGATGCAGCATGTCTCGTGCTGTGATCACTGAATACGCTCGTTTCGACCTCACACTCAGAGTGTTTGCGATCCTACTGGTTTATTGGGTTTCCTAATGCCAACAAATAATTCATCAGACATTCCTAATTATGAGGTGCGTTCTATATAACACAGCAATTTAGTGGCTGGGTATATGTATAGCTGTTTTTTTTTTTACAAAGAAGGGTAAACGAATAATGGGTTGTTGAAACCCAGGTTTTGGAGGTTTTTATAATGTCTGGGATTTTAATTGTGATACGCTGAGGGAGAATTTGAATATAACTAACTTTTATCTTCGAAAGAGTTTGTGCTCTTTGTGCGGTTGACAGAGCTAGTAAAGTAATGGTTTTATTTGTAAGCTTATCTAAGATTAATTCCTCATTGGGGTGCCATGAACTCATTTTATCTAATACTAGGTTGACATCCTAGGTAACATCATATTTAGGTTTTGGTGGTTTTAGTCGAAAACCCCATTTAAGGAATCTTTTTATGCTATCACCATTAATTAGTTCTGGACTAAGTATCGGTGAAAGAGCAGATTTGCACGAATTGAGTGTACCATATTGGCAACCATCATTAAAGAGTTGGGTTAAAAAATAAATTGCTGTGGGCATAGATTGATCATAAATATTAATCGAGTTAGTTTGACTGAAATACCACCATTTCTTTAAGTAAATATCGTATTGCTTCAAGGAATTAGGTGCTAATGATGCCACAACATTATTTCAAGAGATGATTCTGGTATGTTTTTCCTTGAAAATGCTTCCTGCATAATAAGCCTGCCACCAGGGTAATTGAGTCGTGTATTCGACGGGAGCTCGTGCCTTGTCTGTAATTATTTTTCTAAGTGTTTTAAGTACGACTGAAAAGGGCGGGAATGCGTAGAAGTCATAATTTGACCATGAAACTGTAAATGAGTCTATAGCGAATGCGTCTGGATCTCGGTGCCAGGATATGTATGTTGTGCATTTGTTGTTGATGCGACTTGCAAACAAATCAAAATTTGGATAACTGAATGTGTTGGGTGAGACTGTTAAACGCCCAGTTCCCATTTTATGTCTGGATGAGTTCATCGAGATTCATAGTCTACAATTGTATTGCCACTGGATTTTATTTACGAAGCGAAAACGAAAAGTTCTTTGCTTTCGCACCACTCCCATATATCACGAGTAATTTTGGTGAGGTGAGGGTACTGTATACCCTCTATTATATTTATGTATGCTACTGCCGTCGAATTGTCAACGCGAAGCAATATTTGGCAGTCAAAATAGTTTTTTTTTGCAAAAAAATTTAAGGCTATGAATGCAGCGAGCAGCTCTAAATAATTTATGTGTTGCTCTCGTTCGATATTCGACCACAGCTAACTTGCAGACCTACCTTCACATGCGGCCCCCGACCCCGTCGTTGAGGCGTCAGAAAATACCTCAACTTGGTAGGCATAAATCCTTATTCGGTGGAAAGAACGTTCTATTTTATTATCCACCAGTCAACGTCAGGTTGAAGTGATTCAGGTAATTCATAAAATTGTTATAATCATCATGATCTTTCAAGTTGAGATATTTACATTTTTCCATTTCTTTAGTGTACAGCCATCCGTATTCGATGGCTGGACAAGTAATTACTAATAAGCCTAATAGCTGAGCGAAAGTCCTAATTTTGTAAAGCATTAATTATGAGAACATTGTTAGTTGCACTTTAATTCGCAATCTTGTGTCTGTTGGTAAGTTAATTTGAAACTTGTGTGAATCTATGATCATACCTAAAAATTTACATATTTTACTCGAAGAAAAGAGTACGCTTTTTTCTTCATTAATAATGAAACCAAGTGACACTAATAGTTTTTTAGGTAAATGGATGTTAGTTAGACATTCTGAACAATAGCCAATCGTCTAAATAGACAGAAGGCCTGCGGGACGCAATAATTTAGCTATAGGTTTACATATTTTTGTAAAAACGTATGGGCCGTGCTCAGCCCGAACGGCAAGACCTTAAATTCGAATAATTTACCCTCAAAAGAGAATCTTAAATATTTTCGTGATTCCTTATGCATTTTAATTAAAAAATATGCGTCTTTTAGGTCAATTGATGCCATTTGACAATCATATGTTACAATTTTTTGTGATGTTCTTAAATCCTCTAATTTAAAATGATCCGTTGTAACAAATTTATTTAGATATTTTAAATTCAATATAAAGTGCATTTTTCCACATGGTTTTGGTACCAGGAAAATGCTTGAGACAAATTGGTTTTTACGAGGAATACATTCTGATATGGCTCCCATATTGAGTAGGTTATTAATAGTTTCTAAGTAAAGAAGTCTTTCATTAGCCGAGTAAGTTGGTCTAGCAGGAGGTATCTGTTGTACAACAAGTGATGTTAATGGTATTTAATAACACTTTATCCAGGATAGAATTATCGTTTGTAATTGCAGCCCATTGTTGATAAAATTTAGATAAGTCTGCGTGCTTAACTGTATCTAATAGCAGCGACGGGGATACGTCGCCTGATGACCCCGCGATGATGTCTTCGATGAGCGTGCGGCGCGACAGGCTTGCGGCTCCTCGGTGGCCCCGCAGGTGGCCTGCGTGCCTGGGGGAAGCCTTGTGGTTTAAATTTCTTGATGCCGGTTCTTATAATAGGTGTTCGCTTTTGATTGATTTCGAATTCAGTTGAGAATTTATGTCAAGCTAAACAAGCTATTGCACTAGACATTACTTTTTGTTTATTTCCAATGCCTTTATCTCGTTTGACTGCAGTATCAGCAATTGCCGCTTTAATTTCCAAATTTATTTTAGGGGCATCTAGTTAAAACAAAATTTTTTACGGCTTTCCTTATTGAGACCGTTTTTAACAACGTTTTAACGTTCGTTGCGTATCTCTGGCACGTATTTGTCATTGCAGGTAGGATCATCGCCTAAAATTTCTAGAATTTCTGTATCTAGATCAGGAACATTTGTACCATGAACAATAGGCTCTTCGGGGGGGACATATATGTTAGTACTAGGGCCTGGCTGAGGATCACACGTTTTATTCAAATTCTGAACTGTGTCGTCCTCAGTTTGCCAGTCTAACAAGCAATCATTTGGTTGCGATGCCCCCCGCATTTTGAAAGTTATCATAGATATGTGAAATTTTAAAATTCGTAAACTAAATAACTTATTAAAAGGGTAGACTTTAATAAGCCTGTGACCAATTTTCGTAATTTATTTTTCTTTAAACAAAGAAAATGTATGGTACATTATTAATATTGTTATGTTGTAAATTTGTCATAGTCATATTAGGTTAGTTTACAATCCCCAGCGGAAGGAACGCCAACTGTATTTTGATGCGTTGAAATTTATCATAGATATAATAAATTTTAAAATTCGTAAGCTAAATAACTTACTAAAGGGCTGGACTTTAATAAGCCTGTGACTATTTTTCGTAATTTATTTTTCTTTAAACAAAGAAAATTTATGGTCCTTATTCATTTTGTTATGTTGTAAATTTGTCATAGTCATATTAGGTTAGGTTACAATCCCCAGCGCAAGGTACGCCAGCCATATTTTAATGCGTTGAAACAGCCCCAATGACAGTTCAGGTTGCATTTAAATATAATTATTTTCAGTACGTAAGGTTAGGTTACAATCCCCAGCGGAAGGTACGCCAGCCATATTTTAATGCGTTGAAACAGCCCCAATGACAGTTCAGGTTGCATTTAAATATAATTATTTTCAGTACGTAAGGTTAGGTGCAATCCCCAGCGGAAGGAACGCCAACCATGTTTTAATGCGTTGAAACAGCCCCAATGACAGTTCAGGTTGCATTTAAATATAATTATTTTCAGTACGTAAGGTTAGGTGAAATCGCCAGCGGAAGGAAAGCCAGCCATATTTTAATGCGTTGAAACAGCCCCAATGACAGTTCAGGTTGCATTTAAATATAATTATTTTCAGTACGTAGACACGTACAGAGAAAATACATCACCGATGACGAATTTTACGTTCTAACTTTCTTATTTCATATTTTATAACAAACAGTGCGAAAAACGCTAAATAGGTGTTGAGTGGTTGAGCACTAGAATGCGAATGAATGGCGACAATCGTCTGAGATCGGAACTGGACAATACCTACCCACAAAAACTGGACGACACCTACCTACCCACAAAAAAAAAAAAGTTTAGTCAAATTAATACTTTTTCTCAACTTAGTGCAGAGTGGTGAAAACTATGCGTAACTACATGTGTAAATAAAATCTACATTACTAATCTCGAGGACGAGGCGCGAGTATAATTTTTAATTTACACTTGTGCTAACAACTAAAACTTATATTATGATGTATAATTTACCTATCGTTTCAAAATTTTTCGAAATTTAATTGATACTAGCTGATGCCCACGACTTCGTCCGCGTGGATTTAGTTTTTGAACTCTGATTTTCCGGGATGCCTATGTCACGCTCCAGGTTCTCAACTATACCTATCCAAAAAAAAAATTTGTGTGTGTCAGCTACGACTCACGACTGGATTATACTCAACGTTGAAATTTCTACCCTAATGATGAGTAAATAAGGTTGGTCTTCGCTTGAGTTGTCGAATGCCCGCGCTACCCCTTTCACAACGATGCAAATTTCTGCCCCAACGTTGAGTAAACAAGGTTGGCTTTCGTTCACATGTAGATCAGCGCCATCTTTCGGCTCATGTGTAAACCATTTCGAATAGCGAATAGAATCAAGCGAAAACCAACCTTATTTACTCAACGTTAGGGTAGAAATTTCAACGTTGTGAAAAACGTGACAGAAAAAACGTAACGAGGTCATTGATAAATTGATTTTACTGCCCGGATTTTTCTCATACCGGGCTGCTAAAATCGATTCTTAAGGAGTAATGTCCAAAAAAATCACGTCTATCCGTAGCTTTGTTGCAGCGTGACACCAACCGTGAATACGGACAAACCAACAAATAAGCACACTTTCACATTTATAATATGTATTAGATAGTAATGAGAATTAATACTACGATAATAAAGGCGATCTAATTAAATTTTAGAAAAGAAAAGCTATTGTGACTTAAATATGATAGTTAGATATATTCTTTCGGGGACTTTTTGTTGAGAATAAGGAGTACTTTAATCATGTAGTACATAATTTTTATGTATCATCAACAGTTTTCTCAGCACACGCCAAATAATGCATTTTAGAGGCAAAATTTTGCTACTTTGGGTTACATTATTCCAATTTTCTTGAGGGTCTCTAATTTTTTGAAAATAAATTATAGCCTATGTTACTTCCTGATAACTTAGCTTTCTATTGGTGAAAAAATGGTTAAAATCGGTCCAGTAGTTATAGAGCCTATTCGGTACAAACAAACAAAAAAATCTTTCTTCTTTATAATATTATAGTATAGAAGTACCTATAGATAATGTAGGTACTTTTTTAAAACAAGTTAATGTTCAATTCAGTGGGTCGTATTCATACTAAATACTTTCACATAATTTAATATTATTTAAAAGTCATTCCTAAATCGTTCGTTAAAGGAAACCTACTATGAACCACACTCTACGGACTACGGGATGCTACGGAGTGGTTGTATCTCTTGGCCACGGACTTAGGACAACCGAGGAATTGGGCAATTGATATTATTAAGGTTGAAATAAAAAACCGGCCAAGTGCGATTTGGACTCGCGCACCGGCCACCGAGGTTTCCGTACACCAGAAGTAAAAGTATTCAAGTAAAACGAATAATATTATATTATATTAATTTTCTTATTCATAATAATTTTTTGTTTCAGAGGTTTATTTTTAATATAATATTAGTATAGATATCAAAATAAATATTTTCTTTCACACAATAACGCAATTTTATTTATTTACCTTATATTTTGAGGTTAGTGCCAACTAAGCTAGACCTCTAAATAATTGTATGAGCGCCCATACAACTCTTTACCCCCTTTAATTTTCAACCTTTCCTATTTGTAACCCATTTTTCCTATTTGTAACCCATGTTTAAAGCAAATAAACGAATTTATTATTATTGTTATTAACTTTTTTTATTTTTTAGAATTTTTACTTTATTCGTGCTGTAAGACCTTGCTTTTTGCCTTTCGTGATTCTAGGTCAACGGGAACTACCAAATAGGTTTTCGACCCAAAACCTATAGGTTACTTGCGGTTGACCTAAAATTGTCAATTTTGAAAATTCAGAAAAATAAAAAAGTTGAAAATTAAGGTAAATTTTGGATTTACAAGTTTTCGCGAAAATCTAAATTTGCCCTTATCTTTTTATCGTGTTGACTCAGGACCTTGATTTTTATACACGCAATAGGGACTATAGACTTCAGTATCTGGTATAAATTTCAACTTGCTAGGTCTACTCGTTCCTGAGAAAATTGGTGGTGACACACGGACAGACAGACTGACGGACAGACGAACAAGAGAGTGGTCTTATAAGGGTTCCTTTTCTTACCTTTTGAGGTACGGAACCTTAAAAATAGAGATGAATTAAAATACTCATTATAAATAAAGAATATTTATTTTTCTATAAACACATTATTCCTTTTTAATTTTTATAATCCTTTTTATTAAATCTTGGCTCACATCATATAAATCGCGGATCGCGTTGGGCTTTCGTCAACGAAGTCGTGTGCGTGGATGGAGAAGGGTTCAGCGGGCAGCGGCCGACGCGCGACGACGCGGCGAAGCGCCCAGCGCGCGCGGCTCCTTAGCTAAACAATTTGTGCATCGAGGTCAGGTAAAGATTACTTTAATCTCTAAATCACATTTGGACACTAATATACATGTATAACTACGGTCAACAAATGTCAATATTGAGCAGTACGAGGGGGGCCGCGGAAGCGCGCGGCTCGCAGCCTGCGTCACGCGGGCCCGTACGCGCACTCGCCGCGCCGCGCGCCCGCGCTCTCCTCGCCCGGCAGCACGGCGGCGCGCCGCCACTGGTCGCGCACGCGCTCCACGTGCCGCAGCACGCGCACCACGTTCATGCCGGCCAGCTTGCGCACGTCGTCCTCGCTCCAGTCGGGGTCGCGCAGCAGCTCGGCCAGCAGGTGCGGGTAGCGCGACACGTCCTCCAGCCCCTCGGGCGGCGCGTCGATGCCGTCGTAGCCCGCGCCCAGCCCCACGTGCTCCACGCCGGCCACTCTGCGCACGTGGTTGATGTGCGCCACCACGTCCTCCACGGTCGCGTGCTCGCCGCACGTCACGAGCTTCGCGTAGAAATTGATCATCACCACTCCTCCGTTCGCAGCGATCATGCGCAAGAGCTCGTCTGGCACGTTTCTAGAAGAATTGCAAATCGCAGCGGCGCCCGAATGAGAGAATACTACAGGTGCCTGTGAGGTCTGTAGAGCGTCGCGCGCCGTCTCTTCACCGGCATGCGAGAGGTCAACTATCATACCCAGACGATTCATTTCACGAACCACGGCGCGTCCGAACTCTGTGAGTCCACCTGAGGTGCCAGCGGCGCGCGCCCATCGCGTATCACAAGTATGAGTCACCGTAAGATATCGAGCACCGAGATTATAAAAAGCACGAAGAACCGCTAAAGAATCACCGAGGGCATGGCCACCTTCCACTCCTATCAATGAAGCGATTCTTCCTTCGCGATGCGCTTCTAGCAGTTCTGTTGCATCGGTGACTAGAGCGAGATGTGCAGCGTTCATGTCCACAATTCTCTTTATGACATCCATCTGTTCGAGGGCCAGCTGCACGGCGTCCTTGTCTCGCGCGCCGCACGGCACGTACGCCGACCAGAACTGTGCGCCGACCTGCCCGTCCCTCAGCCGCGGGATGTCCGTGTGCGACCAGCGCGAGCGGGCCCACGGCTCCAGACCTTCCAAACCAGCGCTTAAATTAAAATCTCCGATTTTATTGTGTAGAAACTTCCGAACATTCCATGCTAAGTCGTTGTGACCATCGACGAGCGGCGAGTCTCGCAGCATGCGCCGAATAGTTGTCAATCGCTGTTCGGGGGTGGCGCGTCCCCCGCCGCCGAGCGCGAGGGGCAGTGCGAGGGCGGCCCCGAGCGCAGCCAACACCACCAGCGCGGCTAGGGCGATGCGCCAGCGCGGTCGCCGCGGCGTTGGCTTTTCGTCGGAGCTTCCTGATGCGGATGCCGACAGAGAGTCCGGCGCCCATCGTCCGCATCTTTCCGCAACGTCTGGCAGTGAACCAGGAAATGTCATGCCCTCCGGTACTGCTGCCTGCAACAAAAATATTGAAACTAAAGTTCCAGTCGGTAAGAGTCTTCAATTGATAGCGTCTACAAAGTCTAACGATTTTCGGATAAGTGATAATAAACCTATCCGCTATCCGATGTGCCAAATGGAACCCTCCCTTGAACTATCCCTTCAACGGGGCCCTCACAAAACTTGGATATAATAAAAATTTATTCAAGAGGCGGATTTACAAATTGCTTAAAAGCCGCTAAGGCGTCGTTCCATCTGGTACGGCGAATATAAATTGATAAGCACATTATTAACAGTAACACACTATAATCAAATCACAGTGATCCGTCTGCTCTTAAAAACATCAGGTATCAATTTAGACGGTTTTATATTAACAAGAATTATCGTAATAAAATCAATAAGCGTGTGGGGTCATGCGTTGAATTACACAATATGAAAAATATTTTGGTATATCATGCTCGAATGTGTGTGTTGCAGTTGATGAGCATAATCCACGCGAACGAAGTTGCAGACATCAGCTACTAGTACACACAATGAACTCTATAAGATAGTATTTATCTAGAACTTAGAAGGCGTGTGTTCAAATTGTTCATCGCATCGCATAAGTAGTATGGGCAGGGGTCTCGGGCTGAAACCTAAATACCCTGTGACCCATTTACAGAGGGAACCGGCGAGCGGCCCGTCTAGCCGAGATTTCCACAGACCTCTATGGTACTAGTATACTCAGACAAATAAATCAACTTAAAATAAACCATTTCGGAGCTGATTGCTAACAAAATTGAGAGTAGATGTCCACAGTCATTTAATTTTAATTTTTAATATGTACATAATAATAATATAACGTAAATCATAATTCCACCTCCTACTATAATAATATTTAATGTACTTTCTTTAACTTCGGTGTGGTTCTTTTTATTGGCATACATGAATCAGCTGTCATTTTTAACCGACTGCTAAAATAGCACAATGTTTTCAATTCGGCCGGTACTTATCTTTTTTTTCAATGGATCACCGATTACTCCGGGATTTCTGAAGCAATTCACGTGAGTTTTTTTTAATCGACAGAGGAAGCTTGTAAAATGGTCCCATAAAAATGTGTACCTCCAACTCTTCAAGCCTGATGCTGTAAGAGTATTGCCCACCAAAAATAAAGCTAGTCTAGCATATTATACTAAATGGCACTGTGGTGTCATAGAGGTCAGTGGAAATTTCACATCAACAGAATGCGCAATAAACAAAATTTTGCATTGACTGTCTCTCTGCGTCGTAAGCCTCATTGCCGAAGGTCGTGACCGCCTTCCATTAACCAAATAATGGTACATTATAAGTTTTTTTGTTCTCTTCATAATAATATAATACATTGTGTTCCTCATAATAAGAATATGTTTATTCAAAATTTTTGTGTGGCTGAAACGATTTTAGGGGATTTTTTACAGGCAGAAAAATGTATGTACGTAAATATTATGTAACACAAATTTCAAATAAAAAAAAAGATTGACAAAGTCGCAGTATTTGAGTAGGTATGCGATGGTGTAGTTATGAAAAATTCAGCTTCTGCATTTATAAGTTTATTATTTATTTATTTCTGCATTTATATTATTTATTTTGATGATAGGTCAGCAAGGGGCATGACAATACTTTTGCTGCGTGTTCAATAATGCAGGGGGCACACGTACAACAGGCGCGAGGCATGGGGCACGGGGAAACCGAACCTGGAGCAGCTTGTGGGCTGTGAGTTGTGACCCATTTACGAGAGAGCCGGCGCAAACACCGCCGCTGCCCGGGATTTCACTTTAACCGAGTGCTCACTAAGCAAATTTCATCATGTTTATTGTTTTTGGTACAATAACTTTGATTTTAATCTAACAATACGGTCTTACCGCAAGAAAATTACTCGTTAAAAATACTCGAAATCAAAAAGTACCAGATGACTTTTTGATTTCGAGTTTGATTGATTTAAAAGTACTTTAATAGCCCACGACTGCGTTCGTATTGATTAAGCTTTGTAAAATGCCCATGGTAATGATTTAATTTTCTTCAGGAATATCGATGAGTTCCCACGGGATTTTCCAAAACCTAAATTCACGTGAACGAACTTGCGGGCGTCATCTAATTATTATAATAAAAAGTGGCTTAGGGCTCAAGTGCGAAAACTAATTCAATGAAATTTATTACATCAAAGTTCAATTTGATCTCAATTTAAAGAAACGTCAAATTTTACCTGAAAATATAGATTAATTTTTTCGATTAAAACATGAATAGTTGAATCATTCAATTACAATGCAAATAAGTCTACGGAAAATTCAATATTTTGCTTGCAGCCGACACAAATAACGCCAATTGCATCGCGTTTTTCGTTTATTACTTATTTCGGGCTTTCTTATTAAAGGTATTTTATACCCGAAGTTTATAGTTTATTAAGTTAAAAGTACCAAATATATATATATATATATATATATATATATATTATATACACAACAACAAGCGTTTAAAAAGCCGAAGAAACCAACTTATAACATTTAGCTAGTTCATTAACTAAGTTATTTCACGTAAACGGCCGTAACTATTCGCTTGAATGCCTCTCCTAATAAATGTATTTATATCTATATAAACAGAAAGAAGTTTCAGAGGGTGGTTTTCCCTTGATCACCAGGCCCGTGTCCGTTCTAATTGCTTACAATAATTTGCTCGGACTTAACGGATTCTGTTACTGACGTAATGGAACAACAAATGGGTTTCCTTCGTTTCTGAAAAAAATATTTTTACCTTTCGATATAGGAGACCTTTTTAAAGGCAACCATAGCCACAAATTTTTTGAACAGCCCATGAAACACTGGTCTATCTTGTCAGTAATTGAAGTTTAAGAACTTCAAACCATGCCCATGTCAATTTGTTAGCATAAATTCAATACGAGATACAATATAAAATAATATATAGATCATGCTGGGATATTTCAGGCATAGTTCTCTTTAATTGCCCGTTGACCCGTTGACTGAGTTGAGATCGTCTTACTTTTATCAAAAATCAATTTTAGTCACTTTTGGCCGTCCAAAGAGACGATGCTGGATAAGTGTATGCCGCGCTGCGGTGACATCGGTATATATGTTACGGTAAATGTGATTAATTCAAAATTATTAATAATTACCGATCATTATTAATAATTAACAAGATTGATGGTAAAAGTAATATATTATTCACTTTTTTCGGTGATTATTAACAATTACACCTTACTCTTGGTAAATTTAATAAATTTTTAAAAATAACGTTCGCTTAAAGGTAAACCGTCGTAAACTTGGCCATCGCGATGGTCTAATAGGGCTTGGGGCAGATGATGTGTTCGGGTATACACGATGCGACGGAATTACCGACTTAAGGTCGAATACATACATGATATTTTTTAAACAAATGCATTATTTTATTCTATTAAAACTTAACCGAGTATTATATTCTAATGCAGTGATCTAATGAACAAACTAAAACCAAGTTTTAAAAAGGGTCTTTATTATTTTTTTGTATTATATTGTACATACTTACAATGTATGTAATGTAACTTAATCATTTAAGTTAAGCAAACAATTGGTACTACTTATCGTTATTGCTGTAATATAGCAGACCTGTATAGCATTTTTGGTACTACCTAGTACCTACCTATTAGGCAAATGGAAAAAAAAATTCAAAATCTTTTATGTTTCACGTAGGCTAAATTTTGGCACGTTGATGCTAAGTATTAGAATAAAAAAAAAATATTCTGATTTTTACGATGAAACTTTCACAATACCTAATATCAACTTCAATAACTTTGCATGGTTAGACTGAAATTAAAATTGCCATTGTTACATATTCATGTAAATGTAGGTACGTTATCAATATTTTTATTAATTCGTATTGGTATTTTTCGTCAGTTTTCTTGATAAATAAAAATATGTGGTAGGTATAAACTTATAAACAAATTGAAACCTATACTAGAATGTGCAAATGAAGCTCTTTTGTAATACACCACATTAAGTAAGTAGGTTACCCCACTTAACGGCCGTCCGTTTTTGGCCCCTTTCGCAATATTTTTTAAATTTTGTCATATTGGAAAGTTGGACAAGCATATATACTAGTATTGATTATAACTACTCGTAGACCAAGTATTAAGGCGATAGCATTATTAGATACTGAAACAAGCAGTTGGGATAGACGGACGAACGACGCACTATAGATTAGGGATTTTTTATCATTTTGGTAAGGAACCCTAATAAAACTACCATATAAGATATTGGACAGATACTACGTAAACTTTTCACTTAGTTACCACTAACCGCTGAACATTGGCAGCTGCGAAAGAGCTTTTTTTTTCAAACAAAACTAATGCAAAGTGGGTAGCAAAATGTATGTCACCTTGGAGAATTAAGATAAGTAATATTTACGCGCAAAACTTGGAGGCTCGTTGCGGTGGAGCAGCCAACGGGAAAGTTTTGAAAACACGACAAGGAGAGCGAGCGGGGCGGGCGAGCCTGCATCGATTCACTGCAAGCTAGACACCGGGCCACGAGTGCCTGCCCCACGCCGACATAATGTGGCGTGAAATCTGCGGCCCATTGTTACCTTACAGCTAGCCATCCTTCCGCACCGCTCCTATAAGCAACAGACCTGGATACTCCATGACCCGAATGGGCCTTAATGAACGCTATGCGTAATTGAAATCGATTTAGTTACTCTCATTATTGCCTGACTGATAGAATGAATATACTTAGACCTTTAGTTTTAAAATATTCTAACCAGAGCACCGAACCAATCTTTAAGAAGGTAAGGACAAAATAGATGTAAAGTGTTGCAGATATTACAAGTTTTTTGTAAGAATATAAGCAGGCTAAGCTAACTGCAAACTGGTGAACTTGTTAACTGAAAAACCGTTGATTGAAACAATATTATTCGATTAACGATTTTATCCAAAGAATGGTGAAGTTTTCAAAACAGTGTTGCCGATGAAACACCTACTAAAATTAAAAATTTTAATCAAATTCTTATTCTTGTGGGAAAAGGTTTACTTACGAATTTTATGATTTTGAGTGACATGAAGTCTCAAAAATATCCATTACAAACTTCAGAAAGCAGTTTAGAAAAAATAGTGCTATCATTACCACAATCTCTACTATTGTCTTGTAGACGTTTTGAACAATACGAGTACTTAAATATAAAATTCACCCCTTACGTAGGTACTAGGTACTAGGACGAAAATGCTCTTCACGAAATAAAGACGCTTCCGGTACCTACCCCATAATATTTACATCGTTTTTCATAATATTTCAGTCCGATGTCGAAATAAACTACAAATTTATGCATTTTTTCACCTCAAATTATATTACGTACGAGAATATTTAAATACGAGTAATATGACACAATTCTCTTAATAAAACGTTAATCCAAACACTGAGTTACCTTAGTTTTGACGTGATAACGTCTTATAAATCAATGAACACCGGCTGCACGCACGAAAAAGTGTCACGTTCCGCCTAAGCCTGTGCGAACAAGCGATAGAGAGTCACGATCGGCTCAAGCGATAGCTTGTGACCCATTTATTCATCAATGTTTCTTTATGACGTATCATATATAACTATCGTCCGTAAACCGACTTTACAGACAACCAATTTTATCCTAAAGGTGTCCTAATTTTACTTTAATTTTAATTTATTTTGTATAGAATGTAGAGAAAAATTGTAATTATCTAGAGTCTAGATAATTACAATATTCAAAATCAAATATATAATTATTTATTTTCTGCTAATGAATTCATATAGGTAAAAAAAAATTTCACAATCTAAATTTTTTTTGTTACCGATTATTAAGCAATGTAGATTACTTACTATACATATAAAAAATCGGCCAAGTGCGAGTCGGGCCTCGCTCTTTTAGGGTTCCGTTAAAAAAATTAAATAAAAATATTTCCATGTACCCATGGAAATATTTTAATTTAAATTTTTTAATTTAATTTAATTTTTATTATTTGTTGTTATAGCGGCAATAGAAATACATAATATGTGAAAATTTCATCTGTCTATCTATTACGGTTTACGAGATACAACCCGCTGACAGACGGACGGACGGACGGACGGACGGACGGACAGCGTAGGCTTAGTAATAGGGTCCCGTTGTTGGTACCCTTTGGGTACGGAACCCTAAAAATGAAAATAAGAAAATTTTGACGTTAATATTTGATTTTTTGGTCAATTAAAGGGCTAACTGGAATTAGAGCCATCTCTTAGTTGAGCGCAGTGAATATATTATTATCTCCCCACAATAATAATCAAGATCTTAGTCAAGGGTACCCTTCACGTCACTGAAAGTTTTATGCAAGGTATTTAACACTTTGCATAAATCTGAGTTTACTACTACGTAAGCCCAATAAATGTATCTAGACCTACTGGGTAATTGTTATGAAGTTTTGCATAACACGCACGTAGCAGAAAACTTTTTAAGCTAAGCTAATAGGAAATATTAGCTATTGCCTGCGACTTCACGTGAGTTTGGTGACAATTTTTCCCGGGTAAGGTCACTCTCGTGAATTTTTCCTATGTTGTAATAGTTATTCTGTTACTCGGAGTGGAGACAAATCCAACAAATCGAAGATCATAAAAATCGGTTCAGCCGTTCTTGACAAATAAATGGTGACAAATAAACAAATATAAAACAAAGTGGAATCACTTTGTTTTATATTTATTTAAAGATTGCCATTTAATATCTTTGTCGGAGGTATTGTTCAGATACGAGTATCTATGAAAATCTCCTATAATATGTAATAAACGCTGCAGCTGGTGAAATACCTACGTAGCGCGTCGTTGTACTAATAGGTCATGTAAGCCTTGTCATTTCGTGAGCTGTTACGTAATGAAAATGTCCCAAGTTAGTGTTCTCTAGAGGCTCTGGGTGCTAACTGCTAAACTATTTGTGAATGTTTTATGGGTTGAGAGTTCAACGTTCAAGTTAAGGTTAAACATTAACACAATTTAGCGTTTTACTTTGGTATGCTTAAACTGGATATCTTCTTCTTTATCAACCGATTACATTCACTGCTGGACGAAGATCTCCTGCATGGACTTCCAAAGGCCTCGGTCTTGAGCCGCCTGTATTCAGTGGCTCACTGCGACTCATCTGATATTGCTGGTCCATCTAGTTGAGGGTCTGCCAACATTGCTCTATCCGGTGCGGGGTCGCCTCTCCAGCACCTTAGGAAGTTGGGACCCTAACGATCATCAGTTCCTAGAACTTTGTAATAGGGGCCCTCCCTGCCTAAAAGCTTAAACATAATACAATTTTATTTACCTATCTAGAAGCAAAGTACGAACGAGCAGACCGTAACGCCTGTATCTTAAGAAAGACTAAATAATTGCACCGTTATTTTGAATCCAATATATATGACGCATAAACTTATATTGGAGTCGGTTAGCAAGCGAAAAAGGTTAATCCTACAACAATAAAAGTCAAATAAATGGAATGTACTGTGGACGTGTTACGTGGAGAATCTTGAAAAGATTGAATTGCATTACAAATGTATGCTCTTGCTCAGTCTTCTTTCGATTACACTCACTAGTAATTTATCACGGGTACACCCAAAGGAACTAGCTTTCACCTTTATGGATGGTGTGCTTTCCGAGCTCTTCGGTCGGGTTTTTTGACGTGGGTAAGTTATCGTTCGTGATCACGTTAGAAGCCTCCCGATGTTTGTGATCCTAGGCTTCGGTCCTCCAAAAGTGGAACCGGCTCCATGGCCTACTCTTTTGAAATGGAGGCTATGAATCGTACGTGTTGAATTATAATTAGGTATGCTTTTGTGGAACTCATTGTGGAAACACTGCATACATAGCATAGTATCTATTGAATTGTAGACTTGTTTTGAAAAGAGCAACCGCCGAGTTTCTTGCTGGTTCTTCTCGGCTGGAAGGGCATTCCGAACCAGTGGTAGACTCATCGACGATTCAAAAGCACTTGTAAAAAAATTTATTTGAATAAAAAACATTTCTATTCTATTCTATTCTATGCAATACACTGCCTGATTTCATAAGGAGGGCAAACTCAAAATTTTCATTTAAACGTCAAGTGAAGGATCATAACCTAAACCTAAAAACCATGTAACCTCTGTCTTGTTGACCCTTTTTCTATATTTAATACTAATTTTATGTATCATATTATGTACCGTATCATGTTACATAATATATTATGTAATATATTTAGGTATATGTATATAGGTAATTATTATATACAGTATATTTTATTTAATATTCTCTTTTTAAACCCAACTCTTTGGCACACCTACATGACGTGTTGTCTCACGTCATATGGTAGACTGGTAGAAAATGCTTTAGCATTAAGTCCGCCCCTTGTACTATTGTTGTGCAATAAAGTGAATTAAAAAAAACTTGAAACGTGTCAAGGGACACCCGGATGGAACGAAGTTCCTTTCGATTAATTAGTGAAGGAATAATTAGTGAAGGAATTGTAATAAATTTTTGAATGTGAATTTGACATTGTGTTCAATATTTTCACACTATAATATTAGATCTCCGTAGCCTTGTGGTTTCTACAGTCACTAAACAGTTAAAGGTCGAAGGTTCGAATCCCAGCTCGACAGACTGAATTTTCTATTTTCAATTTTATTTTAAATAATTTCTACATGTGGAATTTTTCCCTAATTTTTTATAACTTAAAAGAAATAAGTTATAAAAAATCGGCCAAGTGCGAGTCGGGCCTCGCTCTTTTAGGGTTCCGTACATATGACCAAATCATTTTTTAAAACTAGATACATATTTAGATATCTTAGTTCTTAGAAAGTACTAAATTATCATTTTATGGGGAAAAAATGCTCGTTTGTTTTGGTCAAAACTTACAAACCGCAAAAATCTGTGTTTTCAGTATTTGTTGTTTAAATACACTATATAGTTCACAATATATAAAAATTTCAAATAAACTAAACTAGTTTTTGAGATAGACCCCCTAACAAAATTTGTCTAAAACCGACAACTTTGACGGCCCCCCATTTCTTCATTTTTGTAGCTAAAAAATAAAAAAATATATATTTGAACTCCACTTAATGAGCTCTAGACAATGACACCCCACATGCCAGGGTAAAAAATAAAATTTTATTTCGACTCCTTTTCCATGTATGGGAGCCCCTTTTATTTTTTAATTTAATTTAATTTTTATTATTTGTTGTTATAGCGGCAATAGAAATACACAATATGTGAAAATTTCCACTGTCTATCTATTACGGTTTACGAGATACAGCCCGCTGACAGACGGACGGACAGACGGCCAGCGGAGGCTTAGTAATAGGGTCCCGTTGGCACCCTTTGGGTACGGAACCCTAAAAATTAGGGAAAAATGTAGAAATTATTTAAAATAAAATAGAAAATAGAAAATTAAGTCTGTCGAGCTGGGATTCGAACCATCGACCTTTAACTGTTTAGCGACTGTAGAAACCACATGGCTACGGAGATCTAATATTGTAGTGTGAAAATATTGAACACAATGCCAAATTCACATTCAAAAAGTGTCGGTTCAATTTAGTCTTAATTTTTTCCGTCTAGCCCCCTTTCGCATCCCGCGATAAGGAACTACGTTCCAAAAAGCCTAACATCCTCGAATCATAAAAGTGATTCGCTTTTTCTGAAAATTTTAGTTTTTGAAACCATTAAAAAAGCTTAAAAACTGTGACCCGACAACGGAAAATTGGACATAGCATCCGTTATATTCATCATTTTGTTCGTATGTTACCCTGTGTTACCCGGAACATAATAACGAATCAATAAAATGATAACCCTTCCTTAGTAATAGATATAATACGTCGAAAAATCACAGACTGATGTGATTATGATGATGATATTATACTTACAATAGGACAAAAAATACATTAGAGTATTACTTACTTTTTCTAAAAATGTACCTTTTGCAAAAATACAAAAAAAATGAAATACCTAAAAGGTTTTTTATACTAAAAAATATAAAATGTGTTTTTAAAGGTAGGTAAAGCTTTTTTTAGGTGAACGAATTTTTTAAGTAGGTCATCTTTAAAATTAGATGGCAAGTCCCCTTAATGAGGCATTCGGGCTCTGTAGCATGACAAAGATAGCATAATCAATATCCATAATATATATTTGGCCGATGGAACCGATTTGGCTGAAAATTGGTGGAGAGGTAGCTTAGAACCAGGAGACGGACATAGGATACTTTTTATCCCGTTCGACCGCGTTTCCGTCATGTCATTAAAAAACGTGGTATAAGAAAAACGCATCTGACATGGAATAACAAAACGCAAATGACAGTGGAATAACAAAACTTAAATGACAGCTAAACGTAATTTTGTCTTTAGTTAAGTATGGTAAAAAATTTGACAATTATAAAAAGTGTTATAATAAAGCATTACTGATATTATAAATGCGAAAGTGTGTTTGTTTGTTGGTTTGTCCATCAATCACGTCGCAACAGAACAGCGGATTGATGCGATTTTTTGCATGGGTATAGTAATGGATGTAGTAGTGGTTCCTCAGACCGGGAGCTACATTTTATCTCGGATAATGAAAGAGTTCCCGCGGGATTTTTAAAAACTAAATCCATGCGGACGAAGTCGCGGGCATCAGCTCGACGGTTGCAATTTTCAAAATAAGTTTACAAATAGGTACTATGCTATTTATGCAGTGTTTCTACAATGAGGGGAAGTTCCAAAAATGTGATGATCCACAGTTCCCAAAGATGGGCAGACAGAAAGTAGCCCCGGTGGCACCCGTTCACGAGCATGACCCAGTCGTTGTTTTGCTCAACCATATTATTGAGGGAACGTAACAACCCACATCACACGACACCACAACGTTGCTCCGTCGCCGCATGTTTGAAGTAAAACCAACAGTCAAACACAGTTTCGCATTTAAATATTTGCAAGGATTATTTCTGAGATTTCTTTTATATTTTATTAGCTGATTGTTATATGACTGAAGTCTGAACCACAAATAACGCAAATTTTTCATTTTCCTTTTCTTCATACCTAAAAAACAGCAGGAATATCTACATAAAGTAGATATCTGCTTAAATATTTTGACATAAAAATAATTATTTTATTAAATCTACCTAAGTCTTACTTCAAAACGTGATTCTCGGTCATGTAATAATGAGAGCGAAAAGAATGAAAGAAGATAGGTACTTGTTCCGGCAAAAATGCTACGTCTATTTAAGTACCTACCTAGTATATTCTTTTAACAAAAGAGAAGACATCGTGATATTCCGATCCCCGAGTCCCAACAATTATAGCGTAAAATACAATACGAAAAAAGCTGCTTGGCCTATATTTATTGAACTCGAGATTAAAAATCATAACAATGTTTCATATTCAAATACCTACACACAATATAAATTTATACTGCTTTTATTCTGCTTAGCTTTGTTTTTCTTCATTGTATCATGGCGTCTATGAAATAAAATTGCGTAGAAAAAGCAATTGTACCTACTTATTATTGTGACTATCGGCTGCAAAACAGAAAGTATAGTGGTGTTAGGCAGTTGCAAACTAGCTGTAGAAAATACTTAAAATAATAATCCAAAGACAACTTAATGTTATTAATATATCATACATACCAATATAACTATGTCTGTCACTTACCTACCTTTTCACACCTAAGTACAATACCGAGAATAGAATAACATAGAATAGAAATATTTTTTATTCAAATAAACTTTTTACTAGTGCTTTTGAATCGTCTGGCTCTACCACTGGCTCGGAATGCCCTTCCTGCCGAGAAGAACCAGCAAGAAACTCGGCGGTTGCTCTTTTCAAAAAAAAATTACAATACAGTACAGGTTAATCATTACTGTCTCATGACTCGCTGGAGCGAATTATATCCACGCTTTTTTATCATTTATATAGTCTTCAATTGTATAATATGCTTTTTCCATGAGAGAAGTTTTAATTGCTTTCTTAAACTTGTGTAAAGGCAAGTCTATGATCGACTGTGGAATTTTATTATAGAACGTCACGCCCATTCCCACAAATATCTTTCGGACCCTCTTGAGGCGCAGTTGAGGAATCACGAGCCTATTTGGATCTCTAACCTGCCTATAGTGTAAATCACCCTTTTTTTGTAACTCAAGATATTTTGTCTGACAAATATTATGTTGTTATAAATATCACAATATATTTAGCTAAGCTACTGTCAGAATGTCTATTTCTTTAAATTTTTCTCGAAGGGAATCCCGCGGTTTTAAATTATAGATTGCGCGAATTGCCCTCTTCTGCAATATAAAAATTTTTCCACAATATCAGCTGCTTTACCCCATAGTAAGATTCCGTATTACATAATACGTATATAAGCAATTTTAGCAGTTTAGCAGTAGCAGTCGAATCTTCCTAACAGCGTAAGCAGCAGAGCTAAGCTTGCCAGCAAGTGCTGCTATATGGGTGCCCCATTGCAGCTTTGAGTCCAGGGTTAATGCCAAGAATACTGTGGAGTCCTCAGTTTTCAAGGGTTCATTACTTATCTTTAAATTTTTACTGACAGTTCTGGTGTTAGGCAATAAAAACTCAACACACTTGGTTTTTTTAGCATTTAAATTAGATTATTTGCCGTATAACATTCAGAAACTTGAGATAATGCATTATTTATATCGTCAAATTGTCTTTCGTCCTATCGAATTTAAAAATCAAAGACGTATCATCAGCAAATAGTACATCGCAATTATTTTGGACAAAATGTAGTAATTATCATTTATGTAAATCAAAAACATGAATGGACCTAGAATAGAACCCCGGGGGAACACAATTATTATTACTGACCTAGGATAGTGCTTTTATTTTATTTATGATATTGAATATATTTTGAATTCCATGGTTTTCGCGGTTCACTTCTAAAAAACAGATATAACTCCTTAACCTGTGAACCATATTTAGCCGTGATAGTTTTCCTATAAAATTATTTTTATACTAGGTACTGCTGTGAATTCCTATAATCAACCATTTAGCTGGAATTTGACTCTAATAAAAATTAGCACTTTAAAATATCATATTTCACATACGGATCCCTGAATCGAAAAATGGTGTTCCCATACCCACAATATTTTTGAAAGACCTATTCATGCAATAATATTTGAGACTTTCAGCTACGGAACCCTACACTGCGCGTGGCCCGACACGCACTTGGCCGGTTTATTTATTTGATATAAACAAGCTACAAACAAAGTTAACGATTAATAAAAACAAAAAAAATATATATGAATGAGTAAATTAATATAATATTATCGTTTTACTTGAATAATTTTAGTTCTGGAGTATGGAACCCTCGGTGCGCGAGTCTGACTCACACTTGGCCAGTTTTTTCTCTTTATGTATCAGATATTCAAAAGAACCACAAATTCAAATTGTTATTGTTGAAAATTTTTAGTTTCAAAGAAATACTCCGAACGGCAGTTAAAAGTTTAAGTATTCAGTCTTTATTTTGCGTAGGTACATTCTGGAATTTAACGGTATCTTGACTTCCCTTTTGTGCGATTATCTCTCACAAAACACATTTAAGTGATATCTTTAAAGGATTCCATTTGGTACTGGCACATGTTAACATAAACTGTTTTTATGAGGCTAGAGTTATTTAGAAAATTGTGAATATATTCAAATCGAAGATAGGTAGGTACTAATCACAGATCAATACAAAGCGGAAAATCGTCAATGATATTTTGATAAAAAATTCAAAAGTTTGAACTCGCGAAGTTTTTCGAATCAGGCAGAGATGGATTCCAATCTCACTCTGGTTCAGGCATAAGATAAAGTTAAAACGCGTCAGATGTATGTGAGAACATATTTCGACACTGTCGTAGAAGACTGTTGCATATGAATATACAGCGAAATCTTAATTATGACATTAACGGCTTTTATAAAAAATGTTTTACACCTCAGCAAAAGAAAAAATAATATTCAGTAGTTTTGGAGATATTCCATCGGACAAAGTCGTATCTGTCTGAAACTCATTTCGAAGAATAACGTCGCTTGTAAAGAAGCGCTGCTGTCGCTAACTTGTCAAATGACGGCGGCCGCCAGTTGATTGTCACTTGCGATATTGTTAGTTGGAAAGCCGTCGCGTTTCGTATGTTTTAATTTTAATTATGTCGTATATTAAACCATGTCGTATAATATGAACCAACATTGTTCTACGGAATGCCGAAAAACTAAGTTCAAAACTTTAAACTGCTCTCCTGTTTACCAATTTTGTCGAAGCAAATTTGTTCTACGACAGTGTCGATTTGTCTCCTTTTAACTGTCTTACGTCTGAGCCACGCCGCTCTTTAGACCTCATCCTTAGAATCAGGAAATACCTTGGAAATACAGACGTCGTCGCCGGTAGGGCGTTACTCTCCGTACCAATTATAAAAGAGGAAACTGAATGCTTCGAGCTAAATGACAGTATGAGATGTTCAAGAGTGTGATAAAACCTCCGAAAGTATTAATTTTACATAGGTAGATTTACATTTCACTATCCTATTAACTCAATTTGTATCTACACCGGAATTATAATAAAATCTCAAAAATTTTGTTGGCAGCTGCTATGTTTATTTATGTCTTGTAACGTCTTCTAAAATTTACTAATTTAATAAAACATTCTTAATCGGAACAATGCATAAGGTAAGTAATAGTTTAGTGTTGATCTTAGAATCAGTAAAGTTTTTATCAGCATAACTTTGGAACTTCATTCTATTGCAAAGAAGAAACTCGATTTAACTGTTATCCGTAAAAGTTTTTATCGTGCTAGGAGACAATGATGTATCTATATCTACCTTGCTCCCCCTTCCTTCCATTTTCTTGCTTCGTAAAAACCTATAGAGAAAATAATGCCGATGGAAAGACCACACAGTGCCTTTCAAACAAGTCTCTGTCATTATAGATTATGAAGGTCAACGAAAGCAAGCAAAATAAATATAACCTATGGACCGGTAATACCTGTATGAACCTGTATATGTTATACTAGCTGAGGCCCGCGACTTCGTCGGCGTGGATTTAGTTTTTAAAATCCCGCGGGCACTCTCTGATTTTCCGGGATGCCTATATTACCCTCCAGGTTCTCAACTATATCTATCCAAAAAATCACGTCAATCCGTAGCTTTGTTACAGCGTTATTGACGGACAAACCAACAAACCAACACACTTTCGCATTTATAATATGTACTAGCTGATGCCCGCGACTCCGTCCGCGTGGATTTAGTTTTTAAAATCCCTCGGGAACTCTGATTGTCCGGGATAAAACGTAGCCTATGTTACTCTACAGGTCCTCAACTATAGTACCCATGCAAAAAATCACGTCGATCCGTGACTCTGTTGTGGCGTGATTGAAGGACAAACCAACAAACAAACACACTTTCGTATTTATAATATTAGTATGATTAGAATATTAAATTGCATAGGAAAACACTGTAACATTACGTCAATACGATGTATTACATCCATACCTACTATGTAGTATGTAGGTATAGTGATCGTTTGGCAAAATCTGACGCGAGCAGTATGGCTTTGACAAAATAGGGCTATCCACGATGGCTATATACGATAAAGTACGATTGCCAGCTTAAGATGAGCCCTACATTCAAAGTATCCTGAAGATTCCGGGGTTCAAGTTATTTGGACCTTATACTGAAGATTGTGATGTCTATAATTTCTGAACTACTAAATTGACGACCTTGAAATAATTACAGGACAATCTTTAAAGTACCCGCTTTCTAACAAAAAAAGAATGAATGAAATCGGAATACGCCCTAATGAATTACAGCTAAATACACATTTTGACTTTCATCCCCTCTCCCAAGGGAACCGTGCTGAATTTTGGGATAAAAAGTATCCTATATTATACCTCGTAGTATGAACTTAAATCACGCCAAGTTTCATTTAAATCCGTCCAGTAGTTTCGGCGTGATGCGCGGCCAAGATACAGACAGACAGACAGACAGACAAAAAATTAAAAAAAAATTGTTTTGGCTTCAGTATCTATTATAGAGTGCCCTCAAACAAAAATTTTCAAAATATCTTCAATGTACAGAATTGGTCCTGTTACAGTTTTATTATATTACTAGCTGATGCCCGCGACTTCGTCCGCGTGGATTTAGTTTTTAAAATCCCTCGGGAACACTTTGATTTTCCGGGATAAAAGTAGCCTATGTCACTCTCCAGGTCCTCAATTATACCCATGCAAAAAATCACGTAGATCCGTGGCTCTGTTGCGGCGTGATTGAAGGACAAACCAACAAACAAACACACTTTCGCATTTATAATATTAGTAAGTATGATTAGATATTAAATTACATAGGAAAACACTGTAATATTAGGTCCATACGATGTATTACATCCATACCTACTATGTAGTATGTAGGTATAATGATCGTTTGGCAAAATCTGACGCCTTTGGAGTAGTTTGACTTTGACAAAATAGTATCCACGATGGCTATATACGATAAATTACGAATGCCAGCTTAAGATGAGCCGTTCATTTAAAGTATCCTGTAGATTCCGGGGTTCAAGTTATTTGGACCTATACTGAAGATTGTGATGTCTATAATTTCTGAACTACGAAATTGACGACCTTGAAATAATTATAGGACACTCTCTAAAGAACCTGCTTTCTAACAAAAAAAGAATGGATTAAATCGGAATACGCCTTAATGAATTACAGCGAAATACACATTTTGAGTTTCATCCCCTCTCCCAGGGGAACCGTGCTGAATTTCGGGATAAAAAGTATCCTATATTATACCTCGTAGTATTAACTTAAATCGTGCCAAGTTTCATTTAAATCCGTCCAGTAGGTTCGGCGTGATGCGCGGCCAAGATACAGACAGACAGACAGACAGACAGACAGACAGACAAAAAATTAAAAAAAAATGTTTTGGCTTCAGTATCGATTATAGAGTGCCCTCAAACAAAAATTTTCAAAATATCTTCAATGTACAGAATTGGACCTGTTACAGTTTTATTATATTACTAGCTGATGCCCGCGACTTCGTCCGCGTGGATTTAGTTTTTAAAATCCCTCGTGAACACTTTGATTTTCCGGGATAAAAAGTAGCCTATGTCCTCAACTATAGTACCCATGCAAAAAATCACGTCGATCCGTGGCTCTGTTGTAGCGTGATTGAAGGACAAACCAACAAACAAACACACTTTCGCATTTATGATATTAGTATGATTAGAATATTAAATTGCATAGGAAAACACTGTAGCATTAAGTCCATACGATGTATTACATCCATACCTACTATGTAGTATGTAGGTATAATGATCGTTTGGCAAAATCTGACGCATTTGGAGTAGTTTGACTTTGACAAAATAGGGCTATACACGATGGCTATATACGATAAAGTACACTTGCCAGCTTAAGATGAGCCGTTCATTCAAAGTATCTTGTAGATTCCGGGGTTCAAGTTATTTGGACCTTATACTGAAGATCGTGATGTCTATAATTTCTGAACTACGAAATTGACGACCTTGAAATAATTACAGGACAATCTCTAAAGAACCTGCTTTCTAACAAAAAAAGAATGGATTAAATCGGAATACGCCTTAATGAATTACAGCGAAATACCCATTTGGGCTTTCAGCCCCTCTCCCAAGGGAACCGTGCTGAATTTCGGGATAAAAAGTATCCTATATTATACCTCGTAGTATTATCTTAAATCGTGCCAAGTTTCATTTAAATCCGTCCAGTAGTTTCGGCGTGATGCGCGGCCCAGATACAGACAGACAGACAGACAGACAGACAGACAGACAGACAGACAGACAGACAAAAAATTAAAAAAAAATTGTTTTGGCTTCAGTATCGATTATAGAGTGCCCTCAAACAAAAATTTTCAAAATATATTCAATGTACAGAATTGGACCTGTTACAGTTTTACTATATTATAGATAGATAGATAGATAGAAGATAGATAGATAGATAGATTAGTATGGAGGAAAAAATACTGCAATGATAAAGGCGATCTAATTAAATGTTAGAACACAAAAGCTACTATAGTGACTTAAATAAGACAGTTATATTCTCTCGCGGATTTTTTTGTAGAGATTAATGAATACTTTCAAATTTTTTACCATACTTAACCAAAGACAAAATTACGTTTAGCTGTCATTTACGTTTTGTTATTCCACTGTCATTTGCGTTTTGTTATTCCATGTCAGATGCGTTTTTGTTATACCACGTTTTATAGTGACTTGACGGAAACGCGGTCGAACGGGATAAAAATTATCCTATGTCCGTCTCCTGGTTCTAAGCTACCTCTCCACCAATTTTCAGCCAAATCGGTTCATCCGTTCTTGAGTTATAAATAGTGTAACTAACACCACTTTCTTTTATATATATAGATATATATATATATATATATATATATATATATATATATATATATATATATATATACTTCTTATCCCGTTTGACCGCGTTTCCGACAAGTCTCTGTAAACCGTGGTATAACAAAAACGCATCTGACGTAATAACAAAACGCAAATGACAGTGGAATAACAAAACGTAAATGATAGCTAAACGTAATTTTGTCTTTGGTTAAGTATGGTAAAAAATTTGACAATTATAAAAAGTGTTATAATAAAGCATTACTGATATTATAAATGCGAAAGTGTGTTTGTTTGTTTGTTGGTTTGTCCTTCAATCACGTCGCAACAGAACAGCGTAAATGGCAGCTAAACGTAATTTTGTCTTTGGTTAGGTATGGTAAAAAAATTGACAATTATAAAAAGTGTTATAAAAATCGGCCAAGTGCGAGTCGGGCCTCGCTCTTTTAGGGTTCCGTTAAAAAAATTAAATTAAAATATTTTCATGTACCCATGGAAACATTTTAATTTAATTTTTTTAATTTAATTTATATTATTTGTTGTTATAGCGGCAATAGAAATACATAATATATGAAAATTTCATCTGTTTATCTATTACGGTTTACGAGATACAGCCCACTGACAGACGGACGGACGGACGGACGGACGGACGGACGGACAGCGTAGGCTTAGTAATAGGGTCCCGTTGGTACCCTTTGGGTACGGAACCCTAATAAAGCATTACTGATATTATAAATTGCGAAAGTGTGTTTGTTTGTTGGTTTGTCCTTCAATCACGTCGCAACAGAACAGCGGATTGATGCGATTTTTTGCATGGGTATAGTAATGGATGTAGTAGTGGTTCCTCAGACAGGGAGAGCTACTTTTATCTCGGATAATGAAAGAGTTCCCGCGGGATTTTTAAAAACTAAATCCATGCGGACGAAGTCGCGGGCATCAGCTAGTATAGATATAAAAGAAAGTGGTGTTAGTTACACTATTTATAACTCAAGAACGGATGAACCGATTTGGCTGAAAATTGGTGGAGAGGTAGCTTAGAACCAGGAGACGGACATAGGATACTTTTTATCCCGTTCGACCGCGTTTCCGTCAAGTCACTATAAAACGTGGTATAACAAAAATGGATCTGACATGGAATAACAAAATGCAAATGACAGTGGAATAACAAAACGTAAATGACAGCTAAACGTAATTTTGTCTTTGGTTAAGTATGGTAAAAAATTTGACAGTTATAAAAAGTTATAATAAAGCATTACTGATATTATAAATGCGAAAGTGTGTTTGTTTGTTGGTTTGTCTTTCAATCACGTCGCAACAGAACAGCGGATTGATGCGATTTTTTGCATGGGTATAGTAATGGATGTAGTTGTGGTTCCTCAGACCGGGAGAGCTACTTTTTAAAGAGTTCCCGCGGGATTTTTAAAAACTAAATCCATGCGGACGAAGTCGCGGGCATCAGCTAGTATTAGTATAGAAGTATAGATAATATTACCTATGTCAGCAGGCGTTTGTGATATGCGGTAGATATATAAATGCTCATTGGTCCATCCTTGAACCATTAAATTTGTGATTATTGTATGGCGAATATAGTATTTTGATAGCTATAATATTATAAATGCGATTTTTTATCCCGGAAAAACAAGGGGTTCCAGGGGTTCAAGGGAAAAAGGAGAAAAGCGCGTGCCCTTTTCAGGTGCTTTGGTACTAGTATTATGACGAATTTCAGCCTTAATTTGGATTGGCTAGCTTATTGAATGAAGATTACAATATACTCTACACCTGGAAATCTTTAGAAAATTTCTTTGCCATACCTAATATATATATGGTAAAAAAGACTACGTTTTCAATTTTGTGTTTAGGTACTTTTTTATGAGAATTACTTACAATCACTATTAAGTACCTTAAAGAATTTTCTTTTCAGATGTTACGAACGCTTCAATTACGAAATGGAATGAAGCAGTATCCGATTATAGGATCCCATAGCATGAATAGCGGCTGGCTTTAAATGAAATGAGAAGTTTTTGTTTATTTGTACAGAATAGTTTAGACAAACTGGATGTAGAAAATGTTTCCACGCGTTTACGTGTGAGATATATACCTAGGTATTGCAATATTTTCATTTGGTTTTAATTGAAACTACCTTGTATTAAAATACAAATACCTACCTGCACTCAACATTTTGCAGATGTGACCTGATAGTAACTACTAACTACAAATTATGTCGCGTTGTAACGTGGTTGCTACATTGATGAAAAAACATACCTAATACAGTCAAAAAATATAGGTTTAAAAAAACTTATTTTTCGAAAAAAACTTAAAGTTCTCACTACAGTCATTTAGAACTCGATAAATATGTAGGTATTATCTTAAATTCACTAATTCAGTATATTTGATAGTTCAACTTAAAGCACACTACTATTACCTCACTATTAAGTACCTACTAATTTAAAAGCCGATCAGCGCGAATACTGCTACCACGTCTCCTAAACCCCGCATCGCTTCACTTCTCCATCAGCTGGTGCAACATCAATTAAAAGGTTAAATACGAGTATGTAGTAATTGCGCACGATTTGGGTATTACCTAATCAGTGGGTATTACGACCAAAGGCAGCAAGTCGCGTGACGCAGCCTGTAACGCGGTGTCCTACGTGAGCGACGAATACTACGCGACGCGACGCTGTGAACGCGACCAACGCGATCAACTCAACGGCATACCCTGCTTGTAGATATGGCAGTCGCATCTCACGCGACGTATTACATTATGTATCGCGACGTGTCGCGTCGCGTCGCGTCGTATCCGTCGCTCACCTAGGACGACGGGTAAGCAATCGCTAGAACGCGTGATTTCAATACAGCGATTGAAAAAGTTGATGTAGCCGCAAAATCTCTGATCTCTGGTGCATAAAGTATCGCTTGTATCGCTCGCCCTTAGTGTATAGTTTTTGCTTTATTATGTATACTAGCTGATGCCCGCGACTTCGTCCGCGTGGATTTAGTTTTTAAAATCCCTCGGGAACACTTTGATTTTCCGGGATAAAAGTAGCCTATGTCACTCTCCAGGTCCTCAATTATACCCATGCAAAAAATCACGTAGATCCGTGGCTCTGTTGCGGCGTGATTGAAGGACAAACCAACAAACAAACACACTTTCGCATTTATAATATTAGTAAGTATGATTAGATATTAAATTACATAGGAAAACACTGTAATATTAGGTCCATACGATGTATTACATCCATACCTACTATGTAGTATGTAGGTATAATGATCGTTTGGCAAAATCTGACGCCTTTGGAGTAGTTTGACTTTGACAAAATAGTATCCACGATGGCTATATACGATAAATTACGAATGCCAGCTTAAGATGAGCCGTTCATTTAAAGTATCCTGTAGATTCCGGGGTTCAAGTTATTTGGACCTATACTGAAGATTGTGATGTCTATAATTTCTGAACTACGAAATTGACGACCTTGAAATAATTATAGGACACTCTCTAAAGAACCTGCTTTCTAACAAAAAAAGAATGGATTAAATCGGAATACGCCTTAATGAATTACAGCGAAATACACATTTTGACTTTCATCCCCTCTCCCAGGGGAACCGTGCTGAATTTCGGGATAAAAAGTATCCTATATTATACCTCGTAGTATTAACTTAAATCTTGCCAAGTTTCATTTAAATCCGTCCAGTAGGTTCGGCGTGATGCGCGGCCAAGATACAGACAGACAGACAGACAGACAGACAGACAGACAAAAAATTAAAAAAAAAATGTTTTGGCTTCAGTATCGATTATAGAGTGCCCTCAAACAAAAATTTTCAAAATATCTTCAATGTACAGAATTGGACCTGTTACAGTTTTATTATATTACTAGCTGATGCCCGCGACTTCGTCCGCGTGGATTTAGTTTTTAAAATCCCTCGTGAACACTTTGATTTTCCGGGATAAAAAGTAGCCTATGTCCTCAACTATAGTACCCATGCAAAAAATCACGTCGATCCGTGGCTCTGTTGTAGCGTGATTGAAGGACAAACCAACAAACAAACACACTTTCGCATTTATAATATTAGTATGATTAGAATATTAAATTGCATAGGAAAACACTGTAGCATTAAGTCCATACGATGTATTACATCCATACCTACTATGTAGTATGTAGGTATAATGATCGTTTGGCAAAATCTGACGCATTTGGAGTAGTTTGACTTTGACAAAATAGGGCTATCCACGATGGCTATATACGATAAAGTACACTTGCCAGCTTAAGATGAGCCGTTCATTCAAAGTATCTTGTAGATTCCGGGGTTCAAGTTATTTGGACCTTATACTGAAGATCGTGATGTCTATAATTTCTGAACTACGAAATTGACGACCTTGAAATAATTACAGGACAATCTCTAAAGAACCTGCTTTCTAACAAAAAAAGAATGGATTAAATCGGAATACGCCTTAATGAATTACAGCGAAATACCCATTTGGGCTTTCAGCCCCTCTCCCAAGGGAACCGTGCTGAATTTTGGGATAAAAAGTATCCTATATTATACCTCGTAGTATTATCATAAATCGTGCCAAGTTTCATTTAAATCCGTCCAGTAGTTTCGGCGTGATGCGCGGCCCAGATACAGACAGACAGACAGACAGACAGACAGACAGACAGACAGACAAAAAATTAAAAAAAAATTGTTTTGGCTTCAGTATCGATTATAGAGTGCCCTCAAACAAAAATTTTCAAAATATATTCAATGTACAGAATTGGACCTGTTACAGTTTTATTATATTATAGAAGATAGAAGATAGATAGATAGATAGATAGATTTAAATTGCTCAAAGGCAAATTGACTATACATTCGCAAAGCGAAAATTTTATAGCGATTCATCCATATTTTTTTGGTCAGAAAAAAAACGAAAATACATGAACTATAATTTTAAAGAAACAGAGCCGCCTAGATTAAATATATTAGTCTAAAATTAAAACTTTAACCTTATCCGGAAACCGAACCTGTGTCAAGACCGTCTTTACAAACTTATATTTCAATTATATACAGTAGGTATGCGATTGTTCGTCCTGTTGTGTTGACAAAACTTTTGTTTATATTGCTGAAAACTTTTAACTTTGAAGAAAATTTTGTGGTTCGAAATGATGAAATTGAATTTGTAAAAGTTTTTCTTTTCAAACAATTCTCATACATCATGTTATGGATTAGTTATTGGTTTCTCGGTACCTACATAATTATATAGGTATAATATATTCAATCAAAAGTATACAGATTATTGGGTATTAGGGATGTGAGATAAGGGTTTTTACAATTAATGTCATTAGGTCATTATTGGTATATTGTCGACAATGCCCATAAAATACTAGCATAGTAAGTAAGTATATACCTCATCCAGGTAAAATACTATTTCAATCTTCAAAGAAAAATTGGACCTATACTCAAGAACATAGTGTTTTCTGTTGAAGGATCCATATAAGGCTCTCATTATTGTTTTTGTAGGTATAATTATAAGAATTTTATTAACTATCTACGACGGTAAGTACCGAGATTAAAACATCGAGACATACAATCAAATGACTTGTTTTAGTGAGAATCTAATTTGCCAAATTTCATAAAAAAAGCTTCATGCCTGCGACTTCGTCCAAGTGGATTATTAAAAAATTGCGAAATAGAAACTTTTCCAGAACGTGATTTTCTTGAATAAAGTATCGATTCAGTAATCAGATATGTATTAGGTAATCCTCGAAAAGGTAACAGACAGACAGATTTAAAATAATTCGTTTATGTTTATGATAAACTCGGAAGCAAATAATTTTACGTGTTACATCCCCATACAAAGTTCAAAAAAAGTTATTACAAATCCATCAAAATTGAAAACTTTTAAACAATAGTAACAAAAGTTTTCATTTGTAGGCGTTTACGTAGAGTAAACGCCTACAAATGAAAAGGCCACTCATACCCACATAAAATTATTGGATTTCAATTTAAACCTAAACCAACTACAAAGTTGTAGGTACCTATTTATTAACTATACAGAACTTTGCATTGCATTCCTGTTGCTCAGTTATTAGTTTAGTTGGTCAGAATCTCGATGCCGTCTATTTGTTCTAGAAGGTACAAAGTTCTGATAGAGAAATCTTATAATAATACCTATTTATAGCATATACCAAGTACCTGACTGATCTAAAGTTATATTTTCAAATACCTAATCTATGTTTGTCTATTTATTTTATTCAGCTTATCAGTATCACGAGAAAAAATTCACTGACTGCACCAAAAGAAGTGTGGTGAGAAGTTTTATCATGGATAGTTACCACTCTACTGGCAAAGACCTGCCGCTGAAATTTTAAATTGCTTGAATTTAGAATGTCAGCAGTGGACTTAGACTTGGTTCCAAACTTTTCCTGTTGCCGTAGACACCGATTTGGAGTTTTACTTTACTCACAGGTGGTCCCGCCAAGCCAAGCCCAGGGGAAATATATTTACTTGTAGCTATTAGTGAATATTTTATGAAAAGATTCCTTGGAGCAGCATAATACCATTTCAAGGGTTTCCAAAAGTGGTGTAAATGTATCTTAGCCATAAGGATAAAGAGGCTTTAATTGAGGTATAAGAGCACCTCAGTTGAGACGTATGGGAAAGGATCAAGGAACCCACCGTATTACTACCCCAAAAAACCCCTGCGAATGAGCGATTAATATAAATTAAAGTGAACTGCCGCGTTGGTTTAGTGGTAAGCATGTTCGACTATAGGTGTAGAGGTCCCGAGTTTGATTCCCGGTCAAAAAATATATTGGGTTTTTCTGTCAAGAAATTCTCAGTACTAGCCCGGAGTTAACAAGTTGGCGGTGAGTAACCCACGTGCCTCGGAGAGCACGTAAAGCTGTCAGTACTGCGCCTAGTCTGTGCACTATAATATCTCCTGCACAGATGGCAAATCTATGAATGGGTTGGCCGCCGTGACTGGATTCACTCAGGAAGACATTAATGTAAAAGGTCACGACCCTTAGTAATGAGGAATACGAGCTACAATGTATAGAGAGAGTATATAATATATAGAGGTGCTGTAAAATGCTGAAAGCTCGTCCACAGTTGGACATTGGCAAGAGACCTATTTCGAGCAGTATAGAAGTACATCGGTTGAGGCTGGAGCTCGTATTAGAAAGGTGTGAAAAATATTAGGGTTCCGTACCCAAAGGATGCTAACGGGACCCTATTACTAAGCCTCCGCTGTCCGTCTCATTCGGTGGAGTTCAAATATATTTTTTTTTATGTTTTAGCTACAAAAATGAAGAAATGAGGGCCGTCAAAGTTGTCAGGTTTAGACCTTGTGGTAGGGGGTCTATCTCAAAAACTAAACTAGTTAGGAATTTGAAATTTTGGTATATTATCTACTAGGTATATATAGTATATTTAAACGACAAATACTGAAAACACCGATTTATAATGCGGTTTGTAAGTTGTGACCAAAACAAACGAGCAGTTTTTCCCCCAATCCTAATTTAGTACTTTCTAAGAACTAATATCTAAATATGTATCTAGTTTTAAAAAATGATTTGGTCATATATACGGAACCCTAAAAGAGCGAGGCCCGACTCGCACGCGGCCGATTTTTCTAAATAAGTTTTCTTACGTAGAGATACCTCTACCTACTGTTGATACTTTTATGTACCTAATACCCGTATCAGTGTTTATGTTTATTTTGATGCCTTTATGTACGACCCCTAAAGTAACTGCACGGCTATTACCAAACAAATAAACACGCTTGAGCCTTTCTGCCCCTTCAATAAACTTTTACGTCACTTCGACTATTTTTTCCTAAATAATATACGACCTAATTTGGGTGAATTTCCACAATTTAGACATTTAATTAGGTCAAGATCCAAGTACCTACCCCAAGGTTGTAATGAGGCAAGACTATAGATTTAGGTTTTTATGTAGCTCCAGCTTCCACCTGTAGGTATGTATGGGTTATATGGAGCAGGAAAAACCTGGCTTGAAATTCAGTTCAGTAGTAAAATTTATTTGACCCATGCTTACAAGTTACAAATAGGTATTATAAACTATTCAATATGCATATTGATATATTCTAAGACTAATAAACAGTGCAAAAAAACATGGTTCTATCATTGCGCAAGCGGATGAATTTGTAAATGGGTGCTAAGAAATATGACTCATTCATCAAAGTCCTTAACCTAGTGAGGATTTATACATCTGTAACTGTATAGCTTTATTGCGTTTTAAATGTTTAATTCTCGTTTTAATTGAAAATGTTATACGATAAAGAAAAGAGAAGAACCATCTCGAAGAGTCGTCATGAAGTATCGTCTTCAACTGGATATATCTTGTGATGTGTTACCGTGTAATATAGTCATGCATGAATCTACTTATTAATACAATTATTATATTCATTACCTACTGTAACAGATCTCAACATTATAGTAGGTACTCGTATTTCACTCCAATTATTAAAAACAATAAAAAGAAATAAAAATATACAAATGACTGTAGTGTTTAATAATATCACATAGTATTAAACGACGTTCATGATACAACAACACAAACTATAGGGTAGGTATACACAATGGGTGACATGTGAGCACTACAAACAGAGCAGCGTGGAGAGGACCCCTATCGGGCCACGGTTGCATGCAGGTATGAGGGCGCGAATATTCGACACGTACGTGGGCGTGCGGAGACGTGATGGCCCGGCACAGACAGGCGTGAGCCGGCGCCACCTGGTAGTCCATGTAGTTCCCGTAGCCCATGTGGTCGCACGTGCACGCGCAGCTCTCGATGTGCCTCCGGAGCTCCAGCTCGATCTCCCAGGGCGGCTCCATGAGCGCGAGCAGGCGGGCGGGCGCGCGCCGCGGCGTGCCCGCGCCTCCGCGCGCTGCTACTGCGGCCGGGGGCCGTGCGCGGGCCGCACCTGCGCGGAGCCACCTGCCGCCCCGCCCCCCGCGCGGCTCGCCTCACCATGCAGCTCGCGCCTCAGCGCAGCGGAGCGCCGGCGGCGGCGCGAAGCTCTCGGCGGGCCCGGGACGCTCCGGCCGCGGCGGGCGCAGCTGACCGCACGGCGGCGCGCATAGCGAGTGGGCCGGCTGCCGGCAGGGGAATGCCGCGGCCGCGAGCCCGGCCGAGCGCCCGGGCGGCCCGGCCGCGCCGGCGCGCCGAGCTGCACGTGACAGCCTGCTGCCGCCCGCCGCCACCGCCGCGCCGCTCCGGCCCTGCACCGCCGGCCGCCTGGCGAAGTGACGACTCTCTCCGATGCACAATGCTCCACTTCAATTTACGCTTCGCAGGTAGACAGAGACGTATCTGCTTAAATAGTGTCGTAGAACAAAAAGACTAATTTAAAATTTTGATGAATATATGCAGTTTTTTGTTTAACCATCGTCTATAATAATGTCAAAAGGTCTGCCTGTTAACTTTTCACGCCTCCACCGCTGAACCGTTTTCGAAAAATTTGACAGGGAGATAGCTTAAGTCCTAAAAATACATAGAATAAGTTAAATCCCGAAATAAAAAGGAGTTAATACGAGATTTTCAACAATCTAAATCAAGGGGAATGAAGTCGCGGGCATTAGACATCGACATAAAAATAGCCGAAATCATAACTTATACAATCCTCTATCGGCCTGTGAAAATCCCATCCAAACCAGAAGACTAGACCTTAGAGACGGACAGACAAACAAACATAAAATAAAAACGTGTGTACATAACGTGTGTACATCTTAACATATTTGAACGATACGTACGTTTAAATAGTTAGCATCGTTGGATATTTCATCGTAGCTTATTTTTAGCTTGAAGAATCAGCCTGGCTGTTCAGCACGGAATGCAGCCAGTATTCTTGATTTATATATATATATATAGCTATAGCAATTGCTATAGCTATAGTTATAGCAATAATTTTCATTATTTATAAAAGTTTATGTAAATATTTAAAAGTTCAATATAAACACGTTTTAACAATAAAAAACAGATTTTTCATGAAAACCCTCCAGGAAACTTTATGTAAGTATCCTGGAAGAAACGGATACGATACGGATACGGAATAAAAATTGGATGGAAATCCTTGTCTCGAAAAAATTAGTAGCCTTTGAAATGTAGGTTAATTAAAGTTCTCTGCCTACCAGGACAAAGCTAAAAAATCGGCCAAGTGCGAGTCGGGTCTCGCTCTTTTAGGGTTCCGTTAAAAAAAATTAAATTAAAATATTTTCATGTACCCATGAAAATATTTTAATTTAATTTTTTTAATTTAATTTAATTTTTATTATTTTTTGTTATAGCGGCAATAGAAATACATAATATGTGAAAATTTCATCTGTCTATCTATTATGGTTTACAAGATACAGCCCGCTGACAGACGGACGGACAGCGTAGGTTTAGTAATAGGGTCCCGATGGTACCCTTTGGGCACGGAACCCTAAAAAACGATGATTAAGGCAAAAGGAATTCAAAATCAACTTCAACATTAGGTTATGAGCTTATTAGCCCATTAAATTATATTATGTACCTACTTACATATTATTTTCTGTCAATTTGTTTGTTTATCTTGTCTCATAACTAAACTAACGATGTCTTGTTTCGAAGGCAATATTGTGAAAAGGATAGCACTACATAATTTATACCTGTCATTTGAGTTTAGAAGAATGTGCAAGCCCACTGCAATACTACCCCAAGAAATACACTTCCTATGTGTTTAGTGGAAGCGATCACAACCCTCAGCAATGAGCGTCTAATAATCCGTATTGTCAGTGAGTCATCTATACATAATTATAATAAAACAGAAACGAAACCAATTCTGTACATGAAATAGATTCAAAAAGGGTTTTTGCTTCTAATTGTGTTCAAGATACAGATATCAAAACAGAAGCTAAATTTTGTTTTGTCTGTTTGTCTGTCTATTTGTTTGTCCTTCTTTCACGTAAAAACTACCGCACAAATTTCTACAAAATTTTATACGGACAAAGTCGCGGGCATCAGCTAGTAATTACTAAGAAAACAAAATTTAGTTATTGCATTACATGCAGTGTTGTATTGTACGTTGTGTTTTATATTATGTTACTGTAAAAGTCTGTACATTATTAAAGCCTAGGTTTTACTCGTAGGTCTTAGGATTCACCAACATGATTTGTTAAACGTTAGGATTTTTATAAACTTTTTTTTTAAAGAATATCAGCTAAGTAATTATATAATTGTATAATATAAAATACAATTAATTTATTATGACAATTTGACTTTATACAGAATACTACATTAAACCTAAATTTACTCTAAAATCAAAACTAAAATAAAAACTAAAATAAAAACTAAATAAAATCTAAAACCCCATCCAAGTCACCGCAGTGTGGCGTAGTACCAAAATCAGCTAAGTTGAAGTTGACCAATATTCTCCTATCCCCTCCAAATAAGCGTGCTTGTGTTAGGAGTGGGTACGACAATAGTGCAACGGGTGGGATTCGAACCAGGGACCTATCAGATTTCAGACCTTTAACCGTTGGGCTATTGAGGCATAAGTGAGATAATATTCCGGATTTCCGGGGTTTTACCATCAGAATTTGGTACACACTAGGTTTTTAGGAAGCTTTATTCGAGCCAAATATATTGGATTGAAATAATCAATCAAAGTATAATTTGAAATTGCATTTTGGCATTTTACTTCTGCAGTGTCAATCAATCACAGCTCTCGTAGCATACGCGTAGCAAGTGCTACACTAGCGCTACGCTGACTGAAAATGCACCAAAGTTCGTTGAAAGTATTTTCCGGTAAAATTTATACTTAATTGGCACCTAGAATATTTTTATAAATTAGGGCGTTTTATCTACTAATTTGTGAGTAACTCACGTCCAACTCGATATTCCGACTAATTTCTTAAACTGAAACTGATGATACTGCCATTTTACCAAATTAAAGGGGTCGTCACACTATATTTATAATATTATAATTTATAATATTATAATTTTTTTTCATTTATATCATATAATTAAGGAAATGTTTTTATTTTGACTTTAGAAAATTTCATATATACAAATTATATATACAAATTACATATTATAAATTCAATTAACAATTTTATATTTTTACCTCTTATTCACTGTAATACTACAAAAAACATATTTTATTTCAATTTATATGATTTAATACTATTACCTGGCCCAAGATGAAACATCTCCTTTGAATTTCGCGGGCAGACCCGTATAATCAACGTTAATATCACTTTAGTGGGAGTTGCAGGTTAAATGAAACTCGATTGTAGTCTTCAATTGAATGAATGTTTATTGCAAACCTTAGCTTACTTATAATACAAGTTACAGAATCTAATGACCGACAGCGAACGAGCGACAAAGCGAGTCGGCATGATATTCGCTTTGCCGCTCTGTAACAACACTCGAAGTCCCGTTACCGCGCGGCGCGAAGACATAAATATGGCCCGCAGCTCGCCGCGCGCTCTCAGTTGCCGGCGACCGTCGCGGCGCGCGGACCTGTCCTCAGCGCGTGCAGCGCAGCAACCACGTGGAGGATGAATTATTGTGCCGTCATAGAATGATGCGACAGGCAGCCACTATATATATGTCTACTACATCACTCCCCACCAGCGAAGCGTACAGGTGGTTTTGATATTCTTCCAGATCGCGTGATATATGTGTTAGCTTTATCCACACTTGTTGTATTAATAATGAAGGCGGGCTTTAGGCGATCAATAGACACGTTGGTTATCCGTCCTTTCATTTCTAGAGTGTAGTATTTATCGTGCCGAGCTCCAACTTTAAAGGGTCCATCGTAGTTAGGCATCAATGGTTTTCTAGTTGCGTCATTGCGTACAAATACATGCGAGCATTTGCTTAGTTCTTCATGAATAAATGTAGCTTGGTTTTTATTTGACTTCCTTTGTGCTTGTGCTCTTCTTAATGCGTCGTTGAGATTATGCACGAAATGCGATGATGTATTGTTTTCCTTCGTGGATTCTTCGTAAAATTCGCCGGGTAAACGCAGCGGTTGGCCATACAGTAATTCCGCTGTGCTTTTGCCGATATCTTCTTTTATTGCGGCGCGTAATCCCAATAAAACTGTAGGTAATTCACGCGTCCAACTTGGAGTATTGCATCGTGCAATTAAAGCAGCTTTCAACGACCGATGCCAACGCTCGATCAAGCCGTTTGCCTGCGGATGATAGGCTGTGGTGTGGATCCTTTTTATGCCCATTCTCTGCATCAACTTATTGAATAGATCTGACTCAAATTGCGAACCTCGGTCCGTCGTAATAAAAGCAGGACAACCAAATCTGACAATCCAACCATCGTAGACTGTATTAGCTATAGTTTCAGCTGTTATTTCCTTGATTGGGTAAGCTTCTGGCCATTTAGACGCTCGATCAATCATCGTCAATATATAACGGTGTCCTTCAGATATAGGCAACGGTCCTACAATATCAACGTGGACGTGCGATAATCGATTGGCTTCTTCAAATGATCCAATTGGCGATTTCGTATGCTTCTAGATTTTTGTTCTCGGAAACTTCGTAAATTGACAGTAACCTTTCCTTAAGGCTTTCGTATCTTCCAGTTTGTGGTCCCATGAGAATATCGCCTATCTGCTCGACGTCACATTTTTCTAGCTGCGACACGGCCAAGCCGAACTTATTTTCATCGCCTAATTTCTGCGTTGCGACCATCGTCTCGAAGTGTGCGAACCATAACCGTGGATTGTCGCGCCAAAACGGTGGAATGCGCGATTTGACTCCGATAGTCTCGATGATATTTTCGATCGGTAAATCTTCCTTTTGCGCCATAGTAATAGTCGGTGTCACCACTTTAGTGGGAGTTGCAGGTTAAATGAAACTCGATTGTAGTCTTCAATTGAATGAATGTTTATTGCAAACCTTAGCTTACTTATAATACAAGTTACAGAATCTAATGACCGACAGCGAACGAGCGACAAAGCGAGTCGGCATGATATTCGCTTTGCCGCTCTGTAACAACACTCGAAGTCCCGTTACCGCGCGGCGCGAAGACATAAATATGGCCCGCAGCTCGCCGCGCGCTCTCAGTTGCCGGCGACCGTCGCGGCGCGCGGACCTGTCCTCAGCGCGTGCAGCGCAGCAACCACGTGGAGGATGAATTATTGTGCCGTCATAGAATGATGCGACAGGCAGCCACTATATATATGTCTACTACATCACTATTCATTCGAGTTATGTGAAGCGTTACTTAATCACATTTCTTGTTCCAAATCTAAGAGTGCTCATTTTTTATGCTAGCACTATAAATTATTTATTATAAGGGTAGATAGAATATGGAAGTAATAATGATGTGATATAAAATAAGAGCTGTTGGTGAGTTGAGTAACTTAACTGATCCATATTTTCTACACAACTGCAGCATTAACGGTCATCCACCAAAAATGGTCCGCTGTCGCAGGGGTTGGACATTGTTTATGTTCTATGCGGCAAGGGTCAGTAAAGGCCCGATACGATATTTTTATGCCTTTTAGCTAAGGTTTTAGTCACAAATCGAAAACTATATTTGTCTCTGTCAAACTCACAAAAACGACAAAGTTAAAATCAATTTAAATTAAGTACTGGTATTTATTCAATTCAATTCATGTCATTTTTCACAACACATTTACCTACACACACACGCGCACACACATTCCTGCAATGGATAAAAGTAGCTAATTAAAGAAACTCAAGTATAGCCATCAATAATCTTTTGGAAATTGGCCTGATCAAGCCTTTGTTTGTAACAACCAGGCCTTCAAAATATACCTTCACTCGTTGTCCTAATATACCTATTATGATCGCCTATAAGTCTATTTCTAAAGATAACTGCTACTTTTGTCAAAAAAGAAATAGGTAATACCTAATAGGTATCTAACTACAACGAAGTACGGATTCTCTTCGTAGTCGAAAATAACAGCTAACTCGCACAATTACCTTGTTATCTTTATTTCAAACTCTACGTAGTGTTTCAAACTTTCTGCACATTTTCTTTCCAGTTATGTCGCTGAAAAGACCTTTACGAATTTTTGCACAGAAATAACTTGTGATCCTAAAGACGGACACAGGATACTTTTTATCCCGAAAACCAAAAATTTCCGTTAGGATTTTTGTAAATCTCATTCTGAGTGGAAGAAGTGGCAGGCATCAGCTAGTTTTATATAAACCAAGTAAGTTATGAGCCCTTTTTAACCGACTTCAAAAAAACAAAAAGAGGAGGTTCTCAATTTGATGCGTATTTTTTTGGCGAAGATACTCCATAACTCCGTCAAATCTGAACCGATTTCAATAATTTTTTTATTTGAAAGGACATACCGTCAAAATAATGTTTAAAAAAAATAAAAAAATAGCGTTATGTTGGTCCCATTTAAAATTGGTGAAGATCTGATGAATATCTTCGGTGATAGAGGACGGAACTCCTCAATGAATAGAAACAAATCGCTCGCGATCAGAGAATGTGTAGATTTATCCTATGAAGCTACACTAAAAAGCTTAAAAAAACTTGAGAGGTGTCAAGGGACACTGTGGTGGTACGGCTGTGATCGTCTAAGCTTGTTGGTTTGTGATTAAGTATACTTGAAGAAAAGTTCATGAAAAACAATATTTCAGGAATAAGAGACATGTTGGTAGTTGGCATCTTATCTGTAACTTCGCGGATTTCCCAAAGTGAACGGAGACGCATCGCTCACCTGGGCAATACATTTGCGGGTGGACAATTCAGGCTATCATTCCATTCTATCTGGATACACGAGGCCCATTTGTATTGTATGGGCCTACCTTAGTAGAGCAGTGGGATAGCGTCACTTCGACACTCGGAAGTCCAGAAGGACTTAATTAAAATTATAAGCTAACGATCAGTATAGAATGCATGATAAGCTGGTGAATGTATGAATGCCTTCTTTGGGCCATCGCAATCCGACCGATTCTCTCGAACACTGGGGAACCCTACACCCAGCACAGGGGTCTTTGAACATTGTTATTGGGGCACGGACCAGATCACCCTTTTTCGCTGCGAAGCGTGTATTGCCCTTGTCTTCGAGAGACGGGTTCTTTTGAGAGCCGTAGCTCGCCCCATTACCATGGTTTTATTGATATATTCATTTGTTATATTTGATATGTGGTTTGGCCAAACCAGATCGGGGCTGATCCGTATTTGAGAGGGCGTGTAATTGTTGTGTAGGAGAATCGCCGCCGGTGCGCCACACTGGTAGCCATGTACTGATATTGTGTCAATCTTTGACTATGAAAGTCAACAAGCTAATATTTAAAGCCCACATCAACCTTAATGTCTCTCATTCCACAATATCGTGGTCACCCTAGCCATCTCCAATAAAGTCTCTCCTTTACACAATACCCTATGGTCACCCTAGTGCCTTGCACTGCTTAACAATAGGACACAAAAAAAGGTTCAAGTCCCCTTACCTGCGTCGAGTCGCTGCCCGTAGAATGTGTACAACTACTCGACGAAACTGCGGGTTCTCTCAGGTATTCGCTAGCGTTGAAATACCTAATTAAATGCCCTAATCCGTCCATCGTATTAAGCTAGATGAAGTCTAGCTTTCATAGGCTGCACAGTAATTCAGAGACTATAGGCTTAATCTTTGATTCTGAAATAGTCACTTAGCTCTTCGAACTAGACCTGTTTAGTTCACTATGAAAGGTATTTATCTGTTTAAATCAAAGTAGCTTACGGTAATTGTCCAAGTTGGTAATAATTAATTACTCACAACACAGAATTTCACTCGTCTGGGAATCGAACCCGTCGAGAAACGTAGAAATATCATAGCTATATTTGACCTGACTTAATTTATAATATCGGAGTATGTAATCAGCCTGAAATAAAGTTATTGACCTTAATCAGAAACCTCCATAATCTGTGGGAATCGAACCCATCTCGGAAGCTTAAATATTCGTATATCTACACCTAATAGTTATCTAAGCTTAGCTTTCTGAAATGAAATTCATGATCGTACATAGGTAACATGAGGGAATTTATAGACTAATTAATAAAAGAAGTGTTTATGGATAAAAGAATGAGATTTATTATCAGTTTCTTGAAGATTATTAGGAAAGAAACTGTTTGATCATTTAATTCATGTTTAAGGCGCTAAATTACCTTAAGCCATTAATAGAATAGAATAGAATTATTCGTTATTCAATTAAATTTTTACAAGTACTTTTGAATAATTAATGAATCTACCACTGGTTCGGAATGCCCTCCAACCGAGAAGAACCAGTAAGAAACTCGGCGGTTGCTCTTTTCAAAACAGTTACAATACAGTAATTACTATGTTAAATATGTAGTATTTCCACTATGAGGAAAATTCAAGAATATATACAGACTTACTTCTATCTTAAGATAGTCAGACATACTGAGTTGGTTATAATGCAAAATGCTAGCTAAACTGTCTCGAAGAGAAAAGACACACACACACACCTTAATTTTACAGTAGGAACAAACATATATTTACATAATATTGTGCTAAGATTCACAGATAGTTAATTCAATTTAATTCAATCTTTCCCTTAGGATAAATAATTTTACATAATTGAACAGGTGGTCTACTGGTGTGCTAGATTATCGGCGGGTTTATGTCAGACTTTCTCCCTCTATTATCCACGCCACACTAGTCTGTAAAGTAGTATTAATAGGTACTAGATATAGACCACCCCTGTGAAAAGAATTACCCAATCTACTGGGTTCCATGCCATATTCCCATCTCTCTGTATTGTTCGGCTCATAAGCTCCAGCGAACTGTCTGCGTCCATTACCATTAGCCTTTGAGACCTAGGCCTCTCAATTCAAGTCTTACAATTAACTCGAGTCTCTGTGGATCTTAGCAGTCTATTAATTAATTACGAAATTGAATAGAGTACATTACCAATTTACTGCATCGCCTCACTTAATCACTGTAGCTCTTAATTTATTAAATTATATTCTCTACCCTGAGTAATTTTATTACAATTTCTTTCTTAAAAGGTTTACAAAAGATACTCTAATTTTTACTAAATTAGGGCTGCTGGCTTAGATTATACGCGCACTGCCAATCAGCTTGTAAAGGACCCTCGAGTGTGAGCCACTGGACCGCCACCCGGAGGCCTCAGAAATCCACTGTCCCCGGTCTCTCGCCAGCTATGCGCTCGCGCCTTCGCATCCCCACTCTCGACTTCAGCCTCTGTGGATTTAAAACACGCCCAAAGTCAACTGTAAAAGATATAATTGGTCTAATTGTATCCGTCACCCGTTGTTCTCGACCAATCCTGTCGCCTCACTAGATGTCACGCCTCCCAAACCGATCACGTCGTCAGTGCGTGCCTAGCCAAGTTTCTATTTTTTTGTTTGTTTCCATAAATCTGTTTTTTTTTGTTATGTCCAAGTTCGCACGGCTTGTAAGGCCACAAAAAAAATAGTTTACGATGCATTTCCTAGTTAAAATTTCTTATCGTGCCTTTACTCAGATTTCTCCTAATTTCTATAGTTTATTGCTTTCAAAGTGGTTTCGAAGTTTTGTGCCTTTTGTCTTATTTTGGCTTAATTGCCTTCCACATGCGAGCACACAATTTAACTTGTCTAAATTGTTAAATTTATAGGTCTGAATGTTTATTTTACAAGTCGCTTTTAATGTTAGAGCCTTGTTATGTTCGAAAAATTTATTTATGAGTCTATTCGGCGAAGAAAGAAAAAAATATACGTTGTAGGTATGGGCGGACCACCTCACACTCCCCCAAATAGATTTTTAATACACCTAGTCTTCCCTAATGCCTCAGCATTTTGGACTAGTCGTTTGGAAATCTATTTCTCCTCTGTATTCACTCACTAAGTTCCTAATAGAACCCTAATGTTTACACGTTCTTATAGTAACGGAATAGGTGAATAGCGTTATAATTTCCTTTTGTCTTATTAGTACGAGCGTCGATCAAGGTGTATACGTTATTATATGGGACTGCTCCTATTATGTAGGGCCCTTCATATAGCCGCATGAATTTCTTTGTCAACTTTTTGTCGGCATCCGACTTCGCAAAGACCTTAAGTTTTACTAAGTCTCCTATTTCGAAATGCACTAGCTTATGCGTTTTATTATAGTAAGACTCTCTACTCTCCGCCGCTTTAACTATGTTCCGTCGCGCCTGTTGCCTAATTTGTTCTAGCATTTCCCGCTGTAGTTCGTTTTCCTTCACCATGCCTCTGTCAAAGTCAGTTGATAATAAAGTCCGTTTTCCCCACACTACCTCATTTGGTGTATAGCCTGTCGTGGTGTGTACCACTTGATTATAACAATCCTCTATACTAGGTAATGCATCTACCCAAGATTGATGAGCCTTCTCGCAATATGTTCTAAACAGTCTCCCTAACTCTTTATTAACTCTCTCTGTAGAGTTCGGCCGCGGATTTCTGACAGATGTGTGCGTTAGTTCGATACCTAACTGACGAACGCCTGCCTCGAAAACTCTCGAAGTGAAATTCGCGCCTCGATCCGAACATAATGTCCTAATCTTGATTTGATTATGGAACTTTCTTACACATGTTAACGTAGCCTTTCCACTTGCCGCACGTAGTGGGTATAGCCTGATTAATTTGCTATACGCGTCCTGCATTACGAATATGTACTTGTATCCGAACCGACCCGCTGGCAAAGGGCCATAAATGTCACAAAAGACCCGTTCTCCTATTTCCTTCGCTACCACAGTCTTAATCGGCCCCGTATGTGTTTCTAACGCGTGTTTTGACCTCTGACATATCTCACAAGCTCTCACAATTCGACCTATTATACGAGACATATTTGAAAAATAATAACGGTGCTTCATCAAAGCATAAACCTTATATCGTCCGAAATGACCTATCTCTTCATGTATACTAACAATCAAGTCTCTCTGTATGTCCTCGGGAATGTATAGCCGTAAAGTATTCGTCTTTCCATCGGTCCTATAAAGAACACCCTCCTTAAGCGTATAATATCTCGATTCAGACGTGCCCGTTACTTCCATACGCCTAATTATTTCGTTGACGACCTTGTCACGCTCTTGATAACTACCTATTTCCTTCCATTTCGCCTGTACTATTCGTCCTAACGACGTTTTAAATAGATACATTTCTGGTCCCGTAACCTTATTAGTTAACACGTCCGTTGTCCCCTTTATATGGCGGGATAATACATCCGCTACCGTGTTTAGGTTACCTTTCACATGCTCAACTGTATAATCGAACCGTCCTATGTAATGTACCCATCGTATCATCCGTGCGCTTAATAACTTACACGTTTGTAGGAATATCAAGCTCTTGTGATCAGTCCTAATCACTAAACGTGCTCCTCTTAAGTACGTTTCAAACTTTGATAGACTAAAGATAATTGCCCACAGTTCCTGTTCTGTGACTGTCCATTTCCTTTCCGTTTCCGTTAAAGCCTTACTACAAAATCCTATTATTCGTTCTTCACCTACATCGTCTAACTGATAAACATACCCGGAAACCCCCAAATTACTGCTATCGGTTTGCAGGTAATAAGTTTCCTTCGGATTAGGGTGTACAAGAAGCACTGTGTCTAAGAATAGTTTCTTGACCCTTTCGAAACAATCGTTTGCTACCTGTGTCCAACGCCATTTAGTATTTTGTTTCAATAAATCGCAGAGTGGCCTAACCTCCTCACTATACTTCGCGATAAACCTCCTGAAATAGTTTATTAATCCTAAAAATCCTCGTAATTGTTTTATTGTTCGAGGTATGGGGAACTCCTGTATGGCTTCTACTCGCTCAGGATCCATACGCAATCCGCTAGTATTCACTATGTGACCTAGTAACTTCACCTCTACACATAAGAATCGACACTTCTCTAGCCTGCCGGTCAGTCCTGCATTCTCTAACTTATCTAGTACTCGATCTAAGTGCTCTAAATGTAACTTTATATCCCCTGCAGTAAATATGACAATGTCATCTAAATAATTCACGCAAAACTCGCGTACTTCCTTTAATATAGAATCCATTGTTCTAGAAAACCCTGCCACAGATGTCTTTAATCCTTGAGGCAAGACACAATAGGTATAAGTTCTCCCCATAAAAGAGAAACCTGTATACTTCCTAGAATCCCGGTGTAGAGGTATTTGAAAATATGCATTATTCAAATCAATCAAACTGATATAATTCACTCCATGAAAGGATTGTAAAATCTCAGATGTGAGTGGAGGTGATCCCGCATCACCTATCATTTTCTTATTAAGCTCGCGTGCATCTAATAAGAGTCTTATTGACCCATCTCGTTTCTTTGTGAATGTGAGAGGACTACAGTACGGTGTCGCCTCCTGTCTGATTACGCCTAATCTCTCCAACTTCTCTAATTCCTCCTTAACCTGTTCCCTATACGCTAAAGGTACCGGATAGCTGTGCTTCACAAAAGGGATTTCATCGGTTAACTCGATAACGTGCTCGTACCTGCTAGCCAACCCTAACTTGTCCGTAAATACCTTACAATGCTTGTCTAGTATAGGCAATAACATCTCCCTTTGTTCTGTGCTTATACCTGACTCGTCCAGATGGTATTCCCTGTTGAGTTTACCGCCCGATTCTTCAATCGATAAGCAATGTCCCACCGATCTAGGATTATGACTCAATATAGAATTAATCGTGATTGCATTCGCCTCTCCCCCTAACCTTTCGACCTTACAATCGGAGTTTAGCTTAACGCAAGATTTAACTCCCAAGTGTTCAATCGTCAACGTTCGCTCACTACCGCAGTTCACTACTCCTTTCACCCTTTCCAACCAATCATACCCTAATATTAACGATCTAGGTAGGCGTCGCATGACTAACACAGGTGTTTCAACTAATGTGCTACCTAATTGGAACTCTATTAACACCAATCGATTCGCGCTCTCGCTTCGCGATCCAAATGCTCCCTGTATCCGAATTGCCGGAATAGCGATCTCAGGTAGAGACCCGCTTTCACTGAGAATAGAGTCGTACAATTCTCTAGTCATTCCGCTAATTTGACTTCCCGTATCGATAAGTACATTCATGCTTCTCCCGTACAATGACACGCATACTTCAGGTAACTTAGGTAAAGAATAACCAACCTCTTCGTCAATCGATTCATCGAGTTCGTGGAACATCGTATTTGAACTCACTCCTCGTTTAACACAATACTCGCACGTAACGCCCCGTTCGCTACACTCTATTACGTTGCTAAACTGGTTTTCCAATAGGATTCCTATACCTCTAATTTCCGACTGACAACTGTAATTGACGTCATTTACGCCGCCTTTTAGTGCTCGCTTCAGACCCTTTCCACCGACTCCTAAACTCTGTCCTGGTTTCCATCCGCTCCTAGTTAAAATATTATAAGCTACACCTGCCCGTTCGCTCTCCGAGATCTCTATATTCCCTGATTTACACAAATTTAATTTACCCGACCTCGCTTGTGTAGGGGAACCTAGTTTTTTGACGTTCCCTCCCCCGCATTTTCCGATGAAGTAAGGCTTTCGCCCTCTTTCACAAAAGTGATAGCCTGTCTGGTTCGCTCGGTTTCAGGCAAGGCTGGCCTGTTAGGATTTCCCCTATAGCTTGACCGACCCCATCGATAACCCCGACCTCTGTTCGAGTCTCTAGTACTCCACTTCCTAGCATTCATAGTAGCAACAATGGGACGCGCCAGCGGTGGCCCGTTATACCTTTTTCCTCTAAAACTACTACCTGCTACCTCTCTCGCAATTCCTCTAGGCTTCTCAACAATATTTTGCTCTATACTTCTTAGAAACTTTGCCCCACTCATAATGCTAACTCCCTCGGTCCTAGTAAACCATAACCGTTGTATATCTATAGCATAGTGACGCATAATAGCGTTTACTAAATCACGTTCGCTAAACGCAATAGTTAATGATTGCATCGACTCAACCTGCTCGGCAAAATGTTCAGACATCGTCATTCCTGAGCTACTCGTATATACGGCATTAATCAATCGATACCTCACAGACTCCTGGATCTGTTCGGTCCAATACGTGCGTCTAAAATCAACTTCAAAATCAGCGAAAGTAGTCCAATCTTTTGAATATAATTCCATAACCTGTCGCGCGTGACCTGTAATGCACCCAAGCGCTATGTCGATCTCGCGATCAAATCCATTTACCGCCCTAATATACTTCTTTAACCGTTTTAAAAATGAAATAGGGTTCGTGAATGGTTTTCCATCGAAATTCGGTTTGCTAACCGACGGCTGTACCACATATAAGTTTCGAGTTTCAGAAGACGCTATGCTGTGACTCGCGGACTCATAACTAGACCCCTGTCTAACATCTCGATCACCCTCACTATTCGTCAAACCAACCGATGCGTGTGACGTAACACTCACGTTTTCGTTTGATACCGGATTCACTTTTGAACTAATTTGTTGTAACTTCCCTTCGAACTCGCTGATTTTCTCCAAAATCAACTCTAAAGTCGAGCTACCTACGGTTCCCGTTTGCTCACTATCCTTTTCTGCACTGCCGCTTGGTAAGTCTATCGCTACCTGCTTCGCCTTACGTCCCTTTCTACCTGTCGACATATTTTATTTCGTCTTAAACCCCCTTTTACTTTACCGCCTAACTTCGCCAAGTGCTAAAATAAGCTGTTTATTACCGTGCCGCTTTCACGAAACTTGGACAAAACCTTTTAGATAATAGAACAATTCCGATACCAGATGTTTGGAAACGCTCGGGATGTGTCTTGTTTTATGTGAAGTCTCTGGGTTCAAAATAAATTCTAGGGAATAAAACAAGGGCAGAGAAATAAATCTAAGAAATAAGCAAAAGTAATATCTCCGATACTGCAATCTCCTCCTTAGAAACCTGTAAATTGCACATTTATAAGACATACTGCTTATTTCTGCTCCCTCTATACACGGAATAAATGTACAACATAATAATAACATGCACAGTGCTATTTCTGCTCCACCTATATATGGAATAATTTTATAACATAATAATAACATGCACGGTGTGTGTCTTAACTCCGTTTTTTCTTTAATGACTACACTCCTCATATACCTAGTCACGATTCCTACGTTGTGTTCTATTTTTATACTATTATAGATCTAGTCATACCGTTATTTCGAATACGTACATAGACCTCTGGTCAATCGGCAATAAATTCTGTGACCTTACAGGGTCACAGATGTGACACAGGATGATACACGCATCCTGGTCACGGCACCAAATTCTGTGGTGGTACGGCTGTGATCGTCTAAGCTTGATGGTTTGTGATTAAGTATACTTGAAGAAAAGTTCATGAAAAACAATATTTCAGGAATAAGAGACATGTTGGTAGTTGGCATCTTATCTGTAACTTCGCGGATTTCCCAAAGTGAACGGAGACGCATCGCTCACCTGGGCAATACATTTGCGGGTGGACAATTCAGGCTATCATTCCATTCTATCTGGATACACGAGGCCCATTTGTATTGTATGGGCCTACCTTAGTAGAGCAGTGGGATAGCGTCACTTCGACACTCGGAAGTCCAGAAGGACTTAATTAAAATTATAAGCTAACGATCAGTATAGAATGCATGATAAGCTGGTGAATGTATGAATGCCTTCTTTGGGCCATCGCAATCCGACCGATTCTCTCGAACACTGGGGAACCCTACACCCAGCACAGGGGTCTTTGAACATTGTTATTGGGGCACGGACCAGATCACCCTTTTTCGCTGCGAAGCGTGTATGCCCTTGTCTTCGAGAGACGGGTTCTTTTGAGAGCCGTAGCTCGCCCCATTACCATGGTTTTATTGATATATTCATTTGTTATATTTGATATGTGGTTTGGCCAAACCAGATCGGGGCTGATCCGTATTTGAGAGGGCGTGTAATTGTTGTGTAGGAGAATCGCCGCCGGTGCGCCACACTGGTAGCCATGTACTGATATTGTGTCAATCTTTGACTATGAAAGTCAACAAGCTAATATTTAAAGCCCACATCAACCTTAATGTCTCTCATTCCACAATATCGTGGTCACCCTAGCCATCTCCAATAAAGTCTCTCCTTTACACAATACCCTATGGTCACCCTAGTGCCTTGCACTGCTTAACAATAGGACACAAAAAAAGGTTCAAGTCCCCTTACCTGCGTCGAGTCGCTGTCCGTAGAATGTGTACAACTACTCGACGAAACTGCGGGTTCTCTCAGGTATTCGCTAGCGTTGAAATACCTAATTAAATGCCCTAATCCGTCCATCGTATTAAGCTAGATGAAGTCTAGCTTTCATAGGCTGCACAGTAATTCAGAGACTATAGGCTTAATCTTTGATTCTGAAATAGTCACTTAGCTCTTCGAACTAGACCTGTTTAGTTCACTATGAAAGGTATTTATCTGTTTAAATCAAAGTAGCTTACGGTAATTGTCCAAGTTGGTAATAATTAATTACTCACAACACAGAATTTCACTCGTCTGGGAATCGAACCCGTCGAGAAACGTAGAAATATCATAGCTATATTTGACCTGACTTAATTTATAATATCGGAGTATGTAATCAGCCTGAAATAAAGTTATTGACCTTAATCAGAAACCTCCATAATCTGTGGGAATCGAACCCATCTCGGAAGCTTAAATATTCGTATATCTACACCTAATAGTTATCTAAGCTTAGCTTTCTGAAATGAAATTCATGATCGTACATAGGTAACATGAGGGAATTTATAGACTAATTAATAAAAGAAGTGTTTATGGATAAAAGAATGAGATTTATTATCAGTTTCTTGAAGATTATTAGGAAAGAAACTGTTTGATCATTTAATTCATGTTTAAGGCGCTAAATTACCTTAAGCCATTAATAGAATAGAATAGAATTATTCGTTATTCAATTAAATTTTTACAAGTACTTTTGAATAATTAATGAATCTACCACTGGTTCGGAATGCCCTCCAACCGAGAAGAACCAGTAAGAAACTCGGCGGTTGCTCTTTTCAAAACAGTTACAATACAGTAATTACTATGTTAAATATGTAGTATTTCCACTATGAGGAAAATTCAAGAATATATACAGACTTACTTCTATCTTAAGATAGTCAGACATACTGAGTTGGTTATAATGCAAAATGCTAGCTAAACTGTCTCGAAGAGAAAAGACACACACACACACCTTAATTTTCGACCGAGCGAAGCGAAGGTCTTTGAGTCTACTTGAGTGAATTTGCACTTGTCCGTCCGTCCGTCCGTCCGTCCGTCCGTCTGTCAGAGCCTTATAACTTCTGAATTACTGAACGAAATTACTTCAATTTTAGATATAATATGTAAACCGATGGCCTCCAGCCGAAAATGGCTTAAAAAGTTATAAAAATCTTTATTTCAGGGGGGCTCTCATAGAAGCGAATGCGAAGAAAAAAAAAAATTTTGCGTTTCATAGGTTTACAGTACCTCATTTTAAAGATAATTTGGAACAGAGTACAAAAGTATTTTTTTTAAAATTTTTTTCCTAAAATTGACGAAATGGGGGGCTTTCAAAGTGGAGATTATATTTGACCTCAGAACGGAATAACCATTGAAAGCTGGGGCTTGAAAGTTTTACAATTTTAGCGTAATATCATGTACTTGAACAACAAATACTAAAATTAGATAAATGTAATAAGGAAACTAAATTATTTAACTTTTAATGAGCAGCAACAACAGAACTTCACAATGATGTCAATAGATGGCGCTCTCATCTCATATAGCAAATGCAGCTTTATGTAACATACCTATTATTCAATTAAGATTATTATTTAGTCATTTAGCAAACATCAATAAAACTTCACGTTGCAGTTTGTTTTTACATATTTCTGATCGTGTCAATAGTTGACGCTGTGTACAAGTAATTTAATTTGAATGTTCCAAAAAACTATACCTAAGTTTGATTGAGGCCTTGAGGATTTCACTATAACAGTTCCCTAACCTTTACGGGCTACCTATGTTAAGTTAGTTGACACTTTCTGTCAACTTTGTTATTACGAACCTCTACGGGACAACTAAAGGTGAAAATGACATTGGGATGTTAGAATTGTATTTAGGGGCTACCTATGTAAAGAGACTTCTACAAATGGGATGATTTAGGTATGGTTGGTGAAAACGGGCATAATAATAATGTCAATTTTGATCGTCAATTATGGGAAACCGTTACCGCGAGGTCTCAGTTCGGGGCGAACCACTAGTACAGTAGGAACAAACATATATTTACATAATATTGTGCTAAGATTCACAGATAGTTAATTCAATTTAATTCAATCTTTCCCTTAGGATAAATAATTTTACATAATTGAACAGGTGGTCTACTGGTGTGCTAGATTATCGGCGGGTTTATGTCAGACTTTCTCCCTCTATTATCCACGCCACACTAGTCTGTAAAGTAGTATTAATAGGTACTAGATATAGACCACCCCTGTGAAAAGAATTACCCAATCTACTGGGTTCCATGCCATATTCCCATCTCTCTGTATTGTTCGGCTCATAAGCTCCAGCGAACTGTCTGCGTCCATTACCATTAGCCTTTGAGACCTAGGCCTCTCAATTCAAGTCTTACAATTAACTCGAGTCTCTGTGGATCTTAGCAGTCTATTAATTAATTACGAAATTGAATAGAGTACATTACCAATTTACTGCATCGCCTCACTTAATCACTGTAGCTCTTAATTTATTAAATTATATTCTCTACCCTGAGTAATTTTATTACAATTTCTTTCTTAAAAGGTTTACAAAAGATACTCTAATTTTTACTAAATTAGGGCTGCTGGCTTAGATTATACGCGCACTGCCAATCAGCTTGTAAAGGACCCTCGAGTGTGAGCCACTGGACCGCCACCCGGAGGCCTCAGAAATCCACTGTCCCCGGTCTCTCACCAGCTATGCGCTCGCGCCTTCGCATCCCCACTCTCGACTTCAGCCTCTGTGGATTTAAAACACGCCCAAAGTCAACTGTACAAGATATAATTGGTCTAATTGTATCCGTCACCCGTTGTTCTCGACCAATCCTGTCGCCTCACTAGATGTCACGCCTCCCAAACCGATCACGTCGTCAGTGCGTGCCTAGCCAAGTTTCTATTTTTTTGTTTGTTTCCATAAATCTGGTTTTTTTTGTTATGTCCAAGTTCGCACGGCTTGTAAGGCCACAAAAAAATAGTTTACGATGCATTTCCTAGTTAAAATTTCTTATCGTGCCTTTACTCAGATTTCTCCTAATTTCTATAGTTTATTGCTTTCAAAGTGGTTTCGAAGTTTTGTGCCTTTTGTCTTATTTTGGCTTAATTGCCTTCCACATGCGAGCACACAATTTAACTTGTCTAAATTGTTAAATTTATAGGTCTGAATGTTTATTTTACAAGTCGCTTTTAATGTTAGAGCCTTGTTATGTTCGAAAAATTTATTTATGAGTCTATTCGGCGAAGAAAGAAAAAAATATACGTTGTAGGTATGGGCGGACCACCTCAACACCCGGGTGGAACGTAGTTCCTTTCGATTAATTTTAGTGAAAGAATTGTAATAAACTAGTGGTGTCATCTAGTATTAAATTGATTAACTACGATGAATTATATTTAGTTTATTTCTATTGCACTGTTACAAAACCAAAGAGTTACTCTGGTTTTTTAACAGATGGCGTTAGTAGTACAATAACATTTTATCCAATTTATACAATAAAAAATTAGGGAAAAATTCCACATGTAGAAATTATTTAAAATAAAATTGAAAATAGAAAATTCAGTCTGTCGAGCTGGGATTCGAACCATCGACGTTGAACTTTTAGGCGACTGCCGGAACCACTAGGCCATGCAGACGCCGTGTTATATGGCGAAAATACCGAACACAGTGCAAAATTCACATTCAACAAAAAAGTGTCGGTTTCAAAAATGTGTCGAGTGTCGGTTCCTTAATTTTTTCCGTCTAGCCCCCTTCCGCACCGCGCGATAAGGAACTACGTTCCAATAATAATACATAAAAATTCTTTTAAAAAAAACTTGAGACGTGTCAAGGGACACCCGGATGGAACGTAGTACCTTTCGATTAATTTTAGTGAAGGAATTGTAATAAACTAGTGATGTCATCTAGTATTAAATTGATTAACTACGATGAATTATATTATTTTATTTCTATTGCAGCAGCAGCAGCACTGTTACAAAACCAAAGAGTTACTCTGGTTTTTTAACAGATGGCGCTAGTAGTACAAAAATATTTTATCCAATTTATACAATAAAAAATTAGGGAAAAATTCCACATGTAGAAATTATTTAAAATAAAATTGAAAATAGGAAATTCAGTCTGTCGAGCTGGGATTCGAACCATCGACGTTGAATTTTTAAGCAACTGCCTTAGCCACTAGGCCACGCAGACGCCGTGTGGTATCGCGAAAATAACGAACACAATGCGAAATTCACATTCAACAAAGAAGTGTCGGTTTCAAAAATGTGTCGAGTGTCTGTTCCTTAATTTTTTCCGTCTAGCCCCCTTCCGTACCGCGCGATAAGGAACTACGTTCCAAAAAACCAACTTCAAACGCCACTGAAAAGTATAAAATAATTTCAGTTTGTACGCGTTTGTTGAAGTCGGGCGGTCTTCAATAGAACTATGAAACTGCAGCGCTAGCCCGACTTCAACATACCTGTACCAAGTACTATTATACCTGTGCCTGGAGCTACAAACTAAAATTTTGGCTAGCGTGGCGCATTTGTTTCATCGTTTCTATTTAGGCCCGCCCGACTTCAACATACGTGTACAAACTGAAATTATCAATAATATAGCGTGTTGGTATGTCGCTTTGTTGTTGCAAATCTTGTATGTCGAAACAAGACAAGAAACAACTGTGGTTAACATGCGGTGAAAGCTTAAACAAGATTCCCAGAATGTATAAACTTAACGAACTTTCTAATGTGTTTGACACAAACAACCACAGGCACTTCGAGAATCGTACCGCTTGTACAATGTCTCTCAAAACTCATACAAATTAGAACCTTGTTGTTGTAGAACCGACCAAAGTTGAAGCAGTACGCGCAAATCTTCATATTACATTGTACAATGCACAGCATAGCAAGCCCAGGTTTTTCTTCTTTCTACAATTTAGCCCTTGGCTACGATCTAAATAAAGTAAAATTAACCTATTTTAGAAAGGGTGAGGCAGTTTTATTAAACCCATACCGGTTTCTATACCCACGAGGCAATGGACCAGAACAGACACAATTTATGGGAATTACAAATTCTCAAATTGCCCTTGCCGGGAACGAAAACTAGATTTTCACACCGATACCTAGACTACGGGAGTCATCGCTGCGCTAAGGAGATCGACAAAATTTTTATTTAAATTACTAACCCAGCTAGCAACTGAGCAGTCGTATCACTATTTAAATAGCCAAGTAGTCCTACATAAACGGTAGAGTAACCTTCAGACTTTATAGCTGTGGGATTGTCTAAAAATTCTTCTTCTTCTTCTTTTCTAGCCTTTTCATTTTATCCATCGTTGGACATAGGCCTCCTTATGTGCACGCCATTGTTTTCAATGTTGTGCCGTGTTGTGTTGTTGTGTGTTGTTATGTGTTGTGTCTCAGCCGAGTTTTGCATATATAAGCTTGATGATGTCATCGGACCAGCGCGATGGTTGCCGTTACATGGTCTCCACTCAAGCACCAAGCGAGACCATCGGTCGTCTGTTGTCCAACAACATGCCCCGCCCATCTCCACTTTGACCTGGTCACTTTCAAAACAATATCCGTCAGTCCAGTTCTATCGCGTATTGTGGTATTCCGTATTAGGTATCCGGTCAATGAATGATATACCGAGCATGGCTCGTTACATTGCCCGTTGTGCCACCTGTAGTTTTGTTATTATAAGTTACTAGCTGATGCCCGCGACTTCGTCCGCGTGGATTTAATTTTGAAAATCCGGGGGGAACTCTTTGATTTTCCGGGAAGCCTATGTCACCCTCCAGGCTCTGAACTATACCTGTCCAAAAAATCACATCAATCCGTAGCTTTGTTGCAGCGTGATTGACGGACAAACCAACAAACAAACACACTTTCGCACTCATAATTATGTATTATTATGGAAAAATTAATACTTACGATAATAAAAGCGATCTAATTAAATTTTAGAACACAAAAGCTTCTATTTTTACTTAAATATGATAGTTAGATAGATTCCCTGGGGAACTTTTTTGTAGAAAATAATAATTACTTTAATCATGTAGTGCATCATTTTTGTGTATCATCAATAGTTTTCTCAGCACACGCCAAATAATGCATTTTATAAGCATATTCCTTGGGTTACATTATTGCAATTTTCTTAGGGATCTCTAATTTTTTTGAAAATAAATTATAGCCTATGTTACTTTCTAATAACTTAGCTTTCTATTGGTAAAAAAATGGTTAAAATCGGTCCAATAATTACAGAGCCTATTCGGTACAAACAAACAAACAAACAAACAAACAAACAAAAAAATCTTTGCTCTTAATATTAGTATAGATTGCTTCAATGTTATTGATCGCAATCACTACCGACTAAAATGCACTGTTGCAACAATAATACCATTAATTCAGCCAATCACCACAATTGCGATTTTAGAATTGATTGGTGTAAATTTTCGCATTCGACAAGCAGCACTTCGTGGTCAGTGAGTTGCCTCAGGTATCACTTGTCCTTAGGGAGAGGACAGACTGGCTACTTTTAACGGCAGCAACAAAAACGTTAGTCGCTGCGATCGAGACGCGTGTTTAAGCATCGGCGTTCCGCGATTTCTAGCATCAAAGATCCGAGATTTTTAACATCGAAGTTCCGCAATTTTTAACATCGAAGTTCCGCAATTTTTAACATCGAATTTCCGCAATTTTTAACATCGAAGTTCCGCGATTTTTTACTTAGCAGTTCCGCGATTTTGTCGCGAAAACGCGATGCAGTCGCAAGAACGACGATCGCTGCCGCTAAAAGTAGCCTAGAAGCATTTTTATTAGGTAAGGAAGAGGGCATCCTCTTCCTTACCTAATAAAAATGATGAAAAAAGTCTTTTGAAACGTCGAATACGGCGGATTTTTCATATATTTTTTTCAAGCACAGGTAAATAAATCCCAAATTTTTTACTTAAAAAGCAAAACGGGCTTTGTAATTTTACCTTCCTTCAAGTAAGAACGCATCAAAGGAATGGCTCAAATTAAGCCCTTTCTTTGTATCAAACTTTCTTATGATTTTTGAGGGTTGTTTTTCATGGGTTTTTATCGAAGTACCTAGAAGCTTTAAATAATGATTAGCGTTATAATGATTCAGGCTTAGTGCCTGAATCTTTGAAATTCCACCTGAATCTGCCTGAAGCTAGTTCTTTTTTTGTGATGAAATGCTTACATGAAATGCAACATTCTTACTTCATAGTACCTAGTCCTTTTTATAGTATTAATTGTTAATTATATTTCACAATAGAATATTTCTCTATTTCTAAAAAGTAAATCTATCTAAGTACCTGTCTATCGATCTCGTTCTTATGAATTAATTTAAATGTACTCTTTCACAAAACCAAGTTATATACCTACTTGTAGGTTTATTACATACAACTAAGGTTTTACTTGAAAGGAATTTCCGTTCCAAGAAAATTCTCGATTAATGAAAGCTAAAAGCAATCACATTACCGTAAAGTGTCACGATCTGTTGCTTACATTTACAGGGCTCGTATAACTGGTATCCTGGCTAAGGTCCAACAATTGTACGATCGAGTTCGATTTTGTTTGTTGAATTGGCCGGCTGGAGCAAGGAGGCTGGATGCGTGCGCACACAGTCTCGAGCGAGTTGCTAGCGAGCGGCAGTCGACATGAGGCGCGCGCGGAGTGTCACGGGGCCCTTGCGGCGCGCCCACCCGGCCTCCGGGGCCACCTGGAACGTCCAGGTAGGATCACGTCACCACTTCAACCACCCACCACTCCGATCCATGAACCCCACACACGCCTCATGTATCCTCTTGCTTGCCCAATTCAAATTCTTAACTTTTAAATCGACGACCACACAATGTTGTTTTTGTTTAAATACAAATTATGTGAGTGTGATGAGTGGACACTGTGGACTCAACAGTTGGCTGAAGACTTGTTGCGCACGCAACTGTTACCCATGAATACATTAAAGCCTTTAAAGCTATTAACATCCTCGTAAATGACGGGTGAAAAAGATCAGAGGAGTCGGCGTTATCTATAAACATACCTCCTTACATGCCCATATAACATTTTGATTATTATTTCGAATTGATATTATTAAAAGATTATACATAACTTCCTGGATCTTTCACATTTGTTTATTTGTTTTCTTTTTTCAAATTTTGAAAACTAAATATGTTAAAATTTTCTTCTGTATCCCAAGTAAACTTTTAAATTTATGTATGTAAATAAATTATTATTAATCTTGTAATGTACATGTCAAAAGTTAGGTTTCAGCTAAAGTATGTTGCACTCACTCAAAGTTTATCCATTAAATAATAAATTATAGTTCTGGTCTAGGTGGACAATATTTTCACATTTATACCTACTATAATATAAAACTAGCTGAACCAGCGAACTTCGTACCGCCAACAAAAATATTTAGGGGTGGGTCACCCTTATCATTTAGGGGTATGAAAAATAGATATTGGCTGCTTCTCAGACCTACCCGAGCATACAAAATTTCATAAAAATCAGTACAAGCGTTTCGGAGGAGTTTGGTAACAACACCGCGACATGAGAATTTTAATTAGAGATATAGATCAGTTGCACAACTGATCTATATCTCTGTGCTACAACCATAATATCAGAAAATAAAAAAATACGATAAAAACTCTATCTAAATTCTATCGAAAGTAAAAACGTACGAAAGTAAAGTACGATTTGAGTAAGTACCTATAATACCCACGTGCTATGTAACTTTTCGACTCACAATAAACAAAGGGGACAGCATTGGTAATAATAAAATATTAAACCTGTAGAGTTTCGTCCTTTGAATTCTAAAAGAGAATTCCCTTTTGTGAAGAATGGTCCTAAGGCAGTTTGCGTTGCTTACGCAGGAAGCAAAGTGCACTAAACATGAGTGCAGTCTCGTACAAAACGTTTTATGTGAGCAAACTCGCGGACAATGGAACGCTTTGAGGCGGCAAGTGGATGCATTGTGAATTCTCTATAGTTATGCCCCGAGGCTGTATGCGTTATGTAGATAGGACAGTTCGGGAAGAACGGTCCTACCTCCCTGTGTCCAGCCTAGTACCGGCCAAGTTCCGTCCTAGTCATTAAAAGATCATCTATTTTGATGATTTAAATAAAAATATAAACAAAACGAATAACAATAAACTATAGAAATCCCTAACGTATAACCTGCTCTATTGTTTATCGTACTTAAACGTAGGTACCACCACAGTGCGACGCTCTACGAACTGGATTATTAAGTCAACACATCCCTACATACATAGAGCGATCTAAAAGTTTCCGGAAATTATATAAAAACGACGAGAATTATACAAGCAAATATTTTATTTTTTTATCATAATCTTTTTCTACTTGAATACCTACATTTGAATTTTGAAATATCGCTTTTAAAGTTTTCGTATTCAGGCTTATAAAATGTTACCGAGTCTCAAAAACACCTCTACCGCAGTCATTAATGATGAATCCGCTATTGTTCTCTTATTTGGTGCTTCTTTTAAGAACGCGTATAACACAAAAAAAATCAGATTTCGCGATGAAATAAAACATAGCCGCAACCTCATGTGAGGCGCGACAAAAGTAAGCGTTTTGCGCGGAATAGGAGTGTAGTAAGCGCCAAATACTTTGTAACTCGTAAAATATTCATTTTCTTTTCAATTCACTAGGCTACTCTCTTGATAATATCAATCGGAATGTAATGTAAAAATTTTGGCTCTGTAATATGCAACACATTGAAAATAAATGAATATTGGTTAAAAATTAAAATAAAAATTCTTTTCAAAAAACCGACTTCTAACGCCACTACAAAGTATAAATATAATTTTAGTTTGTCCACGTTTGTTGAAGTCGGGCGGGCCTAAATACAAACTATGAAACCGATGCGCGACGCTACACAATATGAGAGACTCGTTTGTAGAAGTCGAACGAGCATCGCGAGTCGGTTTCATAGTTTGAATTTTAGGCCCGCCCGACTTCAACAAACGTGGACAAACTAAAATTATTTTTATACTTTGTAGTGGCGTTAGAAGTCGGTTTTTTGAAAAGAATTTTTATTTTAAGCTTTTAAGTGTAGTATCCTATGATTGAGGAGCTAGGACCTGGAGCTCCATGATGTAGTCCATACTTGTTACCTACAATAATAATTCGTAATCGACATTTCCTAAACCTCTTTATTTTAGGTGAGCAATATCCCTGCAGCATCAGGCTTGAGGAGTTGAAGGTTAATATTTTTATGGGACCATTTCGCAAACATCCTCTGTCGATTAAAAAAAAAATCACGCGAATCGGTCCAGTAATCCCGGAGTAATCGGTGGACATACATAGAAAAAAAAAAAAAGATACCGGCCGAATTGAGAACCTCCTCCTTTTTGAAAGTCGGTTAATTAGACCTAACTTCGCGATTTTTTATTATCGAACAAATTTCATCTATTACTATATAAAAATAAGTCGGGTTTTCCTTCCTGACGTTATAACTCCAGAACGCACGAACCGATTTCCACGGTTTTGCATTCGTTGGAAAGGTCTCGGGCTCCGTGAGGTTTATAGCAAAGAAAATTCAGGAAAACTAGGAACAAACTAAATCCACGCGGATGAAGTCGCGGGCATCAGCTAGTCATTTTATGTTTTTGCCCAAGCACGTCCCTTGGCAGTATGATGTAATTTTTGCGTGTTTTTTTTCGGATAGTTGAAACTTGATCTACTACTGTAAAAATCAAATCTGTTCACTGTTAACGAACGTACTCTTAACCTAGAGTATAAGTAGAAATCACTAGAAGCGAGGTCTGGCGAATATGGTGGATGTTTTATGAATTAAAACCTTGCATTTTTAATGGCAGTTTTCTGCTCCTCCGTCAACAACAACCCACCGCGCGGAGACCTTTCATAAGTTCATATTATAATCACAAAGCGTGTGTCATATTAAACATATTCGTAAGCCTTCATCATGTTTAATATCTGTTTAAATATTTAACTTATTATGCCTCTGAGTGAATGCATCGCTGGAACCCAGGATAAAAGTCTTTATATAAAGATTTTTCTATTCAATACCATTCTCGTACATTATTCTAGGTGAAAACCAGTTGCAAAAATACCTACTTATTTCTTTAAAATATTGAAATAAGTACACTTTTTCTAAAAATACTTACTACGTACTAAGTAGGTACAGAATACATTCCAAAACAGAATACTTTGTTTACAAGACGACAGACGTACACTATCCGTTTTCTTCATCACAGAATCTCCAAGTAAACAAAATTTATATTTCTGTTTAAAATTTATATTTCTGTCTTTTAATGCGGAATAATTGTCTTAAACTAAGACATCAAGAGATATGCGATATTTTGGCTGCATCTTCACTTGCCATCGGATTTGACCGCAGTCAAGCGCTAGTCTATATTATATTTAAAAGAACTAAGCTATGAATCGGACTTAGTAAGAAGTAATCTAGGCTGGAGTGATAGAGTTTTCTATTCCGCAAACTCAATCCTAACTTGCAGCTGAAGTTGCCGCATATGCTAGTTTGAAATAAATGCTGGGAAATGAAAGTCGATAAAACTTTTTTCATGCAATAGAAGTAACAATAGGGATTGAATTGAGAGAGGAGATTGAGAACTATAGTTGCGTTATACATAGCAATTTGGTTGTTGTTGGGTTTTCGAGAGCTTAAACTACTACTAAGTATAAATAAAGGGAGTTGGCATTTGGTTGCATGATCCAGAAAGAGACGCCAGAGTCGCAAGAATTAAGAAAGTACTTAGACTTTAGTAGTAGGAATCTAGTTTCATTACTCAAAAATTACAATTATAATTGTTAATTATTATTTACACTGTCATGTGGGCAGTTGAATTCAAGCTCCCATGCTTCTATGTACCTTAGTCATTAGGAATTTCCTTATATCTATATTCTGTATACACTCGACTACATGTTTTTCACATTATTTTAATTTGGATTAAACAAGAGTTATATACCAAATTATTAAAATTATTTCTGAACCATGTTACACAAGTGTAAATTGAATATATATAACAACCCCGACATGTGAATCTATGGCCGGACTATGTACGATATACCTGACATCCTGTTTCCCAGTTTTCTACTCCATCATCAGATCCTCGTCCTCGATCGTTGATCATCATCTATCTAATACTTACTCATTGAGACCATTCTAATGAGCCCAAATACACTGTATCTGTAAGTTGCTGAGGAGTAGGGTTTCCCGCAGACCACTTGATGCTGCAGCATCAGCTCAAGGTTACCATGCCTTAGAAATAATTCCGAACAGTAGGTACACCAAATTTCAAATCAAGGGCATCAGTGAAAGTTCGTATTAAAACCCTTTAATTAAGTACTTAAACTAGCGGCACGCTATGATGGCCGGTTTGACACATTACAATAGTGATGTGGAATGTCAATTTATTCTCGAACAAAAAACAATTAAGTTTTGTTTTTGTACCTGATTAAATAGGTTTAATAAAACAAAATTGTATATGTTTATTTAATTTATTTGAACGAACTGAATATTTGAATGAAAATGAATATACATACTTTATATGCACACAAGAAACATATGAATACAAAAGATACCAAAAAAGGTGCCACAAAAGGCCATAATTAATCAGATTCGTCCATACTACTATTTTCACTGTCGTCACTGCTATCATCACCTACATTAATAATTATATGTTCGTTTTCTATAATATTATCTATTTTCACATCTCTTTCATAATCTTCCCTTATTAATTTAACAGTTCTATTCACAACCTTTTCCCAGTCTCCTTTAGTCACATGTTCACAAGCTTCTTCTAATAATTTTAGCATTTTTTTTGTGGTAAATGGGGGTTCTGTATTGTGTCTTGCAGCATATCCCTTAATTTGAGCCCACACCAACTCAATCGCATTTTACTCACAATGGTAAGGCGGTAACCGTATAACTCTGTGCCCATGTTCTAATGCTATTTCGTCAATGACGTATCGGATCTTGGTTGGTTTGTTTTCTTTTAAAAGACGTACTAATTCCGCTTTTAACATATTCATGTTTGCATCTACGCCATTTTTACGAAGCCATGCGACGATATCAGCTTTCTTTTGGGATTGGGCAGGTGGCTTGTCAATTTGCATCGAGTGGTATGGGGCGTTGTCCATAATTATAATAGATGGTTCAGGGAGGCTACACAACATTGCGGTAAACCATTCAGTAAACTTTTCTCCATTCATGTCTTCATGATAGTCTCCAGTGGTTTTTGACGCAAAAGCCATGAGAGAACCTTCGACAAACCCGTTGATGGTTCCGGCGTGACAAATTATAAGTCGCGATCCTTTTCCTACAGGAACTTTGGAAGTAGATGCTGCTGTGTCATCGTTCCAAGAACGGCCTACAGTATGGTTAGCATTAAGCCATGTTTCATCCAAGAACACAACATTTTGCCAATTTTTGATTTCTTTCACTTGCCGTAAAAAAGTATACCTTGCCATCGCTATATCAAATCTTTCCATCAATATTTTGCGTTTGTTACATTTTTTGTATCGAAATCCAATGGTCTTCAAAATCTTCGTTAAAGAACTTTCCCCACCGAAGAATAATCCAGCTTCCTTCAGTGAATGCACCAACTTTTTTCTTGTTGGATACTCCTTCTGTAAATAGTAGCCGTAAACATGTCTTCGGATAGCATCGGCATCAAAGCTATCGATACCTACGACTGGTTTTGCTCATTTTCTCTTTTTTGGTGTGTGAAGTTTATTTTCTTCTGTGCCAGTCTCGCCATATTTTTTTTTAGTTATCCGTCTAACAGTTCGTTGTCCAATATTAAGCGCATCAGCTACGCGTTCAACCACTGACGTTATAGGTAAAATTGGCCCTCCATTTTGAGCTTCACGATCGAAATAGTTACGAAGGCGTATTACGAACTCACGTGTCTGACTATTTAGAACAGTTCTCTGCGTACGTTCGGTCATATCGACGAAATCCACAACAAAGGGCTTGAACAGAGTCCAAATTAACGAGCAAGGATCAACAGTAATGCAGTATCAATATTTGAAATCCAAAGCCAGGTCAAAACTATATCACAATCGCATTGCACTGACAGTTTATACTTTTCGAAGCAACGTCAATTCGAAACTGCTTTGTTTTGCATTGAGCATTGACGCGAGTTTGCCGGAGGTAGTAGTTGTGCTAGCCAGCGATCCTATGTGACCATCGTATTAGATTCCATTTTTAAAAATTTTCAATTTAGAAAACCAAATGCCGAGTTGTGGTATATATCATATAAAAATAAAAATGTTACCTTTTGTATGAAACAGCTGATATTTTTTTGCGATTTCAGAGGTTTGTCCACATAGTGAAAATTGTTCATATTCACAAGTACATTCACCCCTTAAATGGTGCAAACTGATTTTTCTACACTTGTATACATTTTAGAAATCAATTTAATAAATAAATTTTGAGTCCTAAACCTAAAACTACATTCGATAAAATTTATGAATCTCTGCACATCACTATCGTCAATAAAGTAATACAATTATTTCCTTCAAAGTCGTTATCAATTAATACGGAACTTCATGAGCGGACAAACGTCAAACCGGCCATCATAGCGTGCCGCTAGTGTAGGTAATGAGCTGATGATCTTCAAACGCCTGAGCAGATCTTCATAAGTTATAGCTAAGATCAACCTCGATTATGTTAACTTTCAAACAGGGAGCTACGAGGAAACAGACAGACACACAGAACACAGATACGCACATACACAGATAAACATGTCAAACATATAAACCCCTTTTTTGTTGGGGGGTTAAAACCGTTCTGTTTCTCTTCTCTTTCTTCCTCTTTGATATTTCGGAATGAAAATACCTATTAGTTGGCATCGTGTTTCCAGGTGGTACGTGGGAAAATGAGCTCTCAGTGTCTGTGGCACGCTTGCCGCGCGCTCTCCGCTGGCTTGCTTTTGATGCTTTTGGGCGCAGCTATGGCTGTTATAGGTAATTTTTTAAAGAATACTTATTAGTTATGCTAAGCATGAATATTCCGCTCTTCGCTGTTGCAAATCTTACCTAATGCTACAAACGTGTCCTAATTTATAAAGTTGTTCCACGACGAAATCAGATACCTATTCGTATTTCCGAGGCAAAAAAGACTAGAACCTAAAAGAAATATATATAATATAAAAATTCAAAAAAAAATTAAATGGCACTCGGGGACTGCCGCGGTAAAGCTATTGCATAGCATTTTTTTATCAATTTTTGCATAATAAAAATTATGCAAAAATAAATTCAAAAACAAACAAACAAGAAAAGCGAACTGTCACTACTTCCCGAGTGAGATTCGAACCTGCGACATCAAACACCATACCATACACCACACCACTGCGCCAAATAGAGCTATTTCAGAACCTCTAAAATGTTGAACGCTTACTGAACGACGGTGTTAGGTTTTTTTCGTTACGGAATTTCTTAATTCGGTCGACGCGCTCAAACTGTTTGTCCTAGTTCAAAGCCCGCGATAAAAGCTATGCAAAAATTCAAAATTATTTATTTCACGTGGGCCAACCTGTGGCTCTGACACGTCATGACTCTACCACCGGTTCGGAAAGCGGATTCTGCTGAGAAGAGCCGGCAAGAAACTCAGCAGTTGCTCTTATCAAAATAATCATTTTACAATATTATTATGAAGCTATTACATTGTAATAAGTTTTTTATACTATCTTGTGGGCAGCTGGATGCCAAGCCGATTTAACCCATGCAACTTTGTTAGAATAAAATAATATTTCCACAATAAGGGGAAGGTCCAAAAAAAACGTACTACAATTCAATTCATGTTAAGACGGGCAGACAGAAAGTTGCCCCATTCCCGCCGGCGGCACCCATTCACGAGCATGACGCATGATCCAGCCGTTGTTTCGCTCGACCATATTTGTTATAATATTGAATTTTGATTTTTTTCAATTTTGATGCCCGTGAATTCAATCCCGGAGACGAACTCATGAAGGACGCCGTTCCTGAGGGAACTGCCGGCATAATTTAATAAAACTGTAAGTGAACAGTCTTCTTGCATTCTTGTGACAATACTGAAAACTTATAAAAGTGATCGAACTACATTTAAATAAGCAAATCGAACTAGGTTCTAAAACATGGAAAACGCGAACGTTAAGATATTTCCTGTGTAGGAGAGCTGCACGACATAGGTATCCGTTTTTACATCCGTCGTGCATGAACAACTTGTATTGAACGCAAACTTCCACGAGTATAGAATAATTTGACGCCACCTTTCTTATACCTAATAAAAGTATGATTTTATATCTAATAGAGCGTGTCGAAGCGCAAAGGTGTATCTACAATAACAAATAAAGAACAAAAATATAAAAATGTATACCTTGATATTTAAAGTTATTCATTCCAAATACCTACCTACCTTAAATTGGAAATCTTAGATTTCCCGCGATAAAAAGAATCATATTTCCGTCTCCAGGAAATTTGATTCTATAGGCAGGTAGGTATATAATATGATAATAGGTATATGATTTTATATTGATTTCCATCTCTGTGCCTTTCATCAAGATCTGTTCAGTATAGTAAAGTAAAAGTAAAGTAACAGACTAATTGCTTTCGCGTTTATTTCAGTAAATCGTAATAAAGTGACATTCGTATGAATTGTACCTACCTAAGCGTGACTTAGTATCCTGAAATCTTCCTGCGATGAATCGCTATTCTTAGCTACGTAAGCTAGATAGAGCGAACGACCCAGCCTTTTTGCACCTGAAGAGGCAAACAAGCGACGTGCTTAGAGTTCTTACAAGTTACAATCTAGCTTGAGAATTTTGTACCTATTGTCATAGTCTAGAATGGAAGCGACTAGACGCTGCTCTCCAAACAAGAGAATATTTTATTCCGTTTTTAATTCCATTCAAAAGAAAGGCTGACAGAATCTGCCGAGAACTAGTATATTGACTGATAGATATTGTATAGTTCTCATTACGCTTTGAAAATAAGCTTTAAAATATGCATTAAACCATAATATTATCTTCTTAAATTCTTTTTAAATGCAAAAAAGAGCATAAGCAAGTATAATTAATATGGTCTCAGAATTATTCATAATACCTCATTTAATAGATGTCTCGTAATAAATATATCACATATAGATGTTTATAATGTATATATATGTAATATATACATCATGATATAATAAAATCGTCAAGTTTGCGAGTCCGCAAACGAAGGGTTGGTTCCGTACCATCGTACAAAATACATGCTATTAAAATTGAGCAAAAAAAAGTTTATTGTATTATACATATTATTATAAGCCCTTTAATTTTTAACTTAATTTGTTTTATTATTTGTCGTCTTATCGGCAAAAGCGGCAGCCCGTTTACAGACGTACTAAGCCTTTAGAGAAAATACTAAGCCTTTAGAGAAGATTGGCGAGCCTGACAAGCGATGTGAATATGTCTCTTTCGAAGTGCCGTTTTCAGCTGAAAAATTGTTACATCGGAGCAAATGTTAGAGCGATTCCTATCACTTTCCCTTACCTACAGGCTGTTTATATTTATCGAACAGATTTTGTTTAAACTTTCATCAATAGATACGTAAAACCTTCAAAAAGGTATTTTATAAATCTGCTCCTTAGAATATGAAAATAAATATATTTTATAGCCTTACGAACCGTGTGAAACTTAGCATTACAAAATACCAGATGTATGGAAACAAAAAAAATAGAAACTTAACTAAACACGCAGTGGAGAGGTGTTGACTGGGAGGCGTGACATTTAGCAACTCGACAGGATTGGTCAAAACAACGGGTGACAGATACAGAATGGACCAATTACATCTTGTGCAGTTGACTTTGGGCGTTGTTTAAATCCACAGAGACTGGAGTCAGAGAGGGGGTGCGACAGGCGCGGGCGCAGAGCCTGACGAGAAAACGAGGCAGTTCATCTTTGAGGTCCCTAAGTGGCGGTCCAGCGGATCACACTCGGGAGTCCCCAACGAGCAGATTGGCAGTGCGCGTATTTTCTAAGCCAAGCAGCTCTAAATTAGTCTTAATTAACATAACGTCATTGTAACATTTTAAGAAAGAAATTTGTAATGAATAACTCTAGGGTTGAGAATATAATTTAATAAATTAGGCGCTACAGTGATTAAGTGGGGCGAATGCAGTAAATTGGTAATGTACTCGATTCAATTTCGTAATTAATTAATAGACTGCTAAGATCCACAGAGACTCGAGTAAATTGTAAAATTTAAATCGAGAGGTCTAGGTCTCAGGGGCTAATGATAATGGACTCAGATAGTTCGCTAGAACTCATGAGCGGAGCCATGCAGAGAGATAGGAATATGGCGTGGAACCCAGTAGATTGGGTAATTCTGTTCACAGGGGTGGTCTATATTTTGTACTTATTCATACTACTTTACAGGCTATTGTGGCATGGATAACAGAGGATAAAGTCCAAAATGAATCCGCCGACAATCTAGCACACCAGTAGTCCACCTGTTCAATGATGTAAAATTAATTATCCTAAAAGGAAAGATTGAATTAAATTGAATTAACTATCTGTGAATAATATTATGCACAAGTGCACAATATTATGTAAATATATGTTTGATCCTACTGTACAATTAAAGTGTGTGTGTGTCTTTTCTCCTCGAGACAGTTTGTCTAGCATTTTGTATTATAGCCAATTCAGTATGTCTGACCATCTTAAGATAGAAGTGAGTCTGTATACATTTTTGAACTTTCCTCATTGTGGAAACACTACATATTTAGTATAGTAATTACTGTATTATAACTGTTTTGAAAAGAGCAACCGCCGAGTTTCTTGCTGGTTCTTCTCGGTAGGAAAGGCATTCCGAACCAGTGGTAGATTCATTGACTATTCAAAAGCACTTGTAAAAGATTATTTGGAAAAATTAAAATATTTCTATTCTATTCTATTAATGGCTTAAGGTAATCTAGCGCCTTAAACCATGAGCTAAATAATCAAACAGTTTCTTTTCTGATAATCTTTAAGTAATTGATAATAAATCTCATTCTTTTATCCATAAACACTGCTTTTATTAATATAATTTATAAATTCCCTCATGTTGATTGTCCCTAGATACGATCATGAATTTCATTTCAGAAAGCTAAGCTTAGATAACTATTAGGCGTAGATATACGAATATTTATGCTTCCGAGATGGGTTCGACCCCCACTGATTATGGAGGTTCTGATTGAGGTCAATAACTTTATTACAGGCTGATCACATACTCCGATATTCTAAATTAAGTCAGGTCAAATATAGCTATGAGATTTCTGCTTTCTCGTGGGTTCGACTCCCAAACGAGTGAAGTTCTGTCGACGTCACCACGCTCCTGCTTCCCTTGATGGATTAAATATAAAATATTTCTTTCTAAAATGTTTATCGTTTTTAATGCGCTTGATTATTTTTTTGGATATTTTGATACTTGATACAAAAAAAATAATTGTAATCATATCAATAAAAAAAATGGATGGAGAAATTTTGCACTGTGAGTAAAAGGGTAGTTTTTGAAAAAAATATAGTCTCTTGGTATATTGTTTGGATTTTCAAGTTGTAGGTACAAAACGGCTATAAAAGGACATTCCAGTGAAAAAAATTCACAGAGCAATTTTTCGCTGCAAGTTACATTGAAAAAACGTATTTTTCAAAATTTGGTGGTTTCGACTAGGAGTATATTTTGGATATTTTATATTTTGTTTCTAGACTTTACATGAATGTTTCAGGTGAAGAAAGTTTTGACCGAGCATTTTGCCGAACTGAGATATTAAGCATAAAAGAGTTTAGGTAAAAATACCTAACTTCCGTTCTAATTTTTTTTTGGATATTTATAAAATACGTTTAACTACTGATACTTTATCATTCTGTAAAGTTTCGTCGCCTGAGGAATTGATGTTGGGGTCCACTAGCTTCATTGCCTAGACTATTGTGTGTAATTAATTATTTCCAACTTGGACAGTTACTGTAAGTTACATTGATCTAAACAGATAAATACTTTTCATAGTGAACTAAACAGGCTTAGTTCAAAGAACTATGTGACTATTTCAGAATCAAAGATTAAGCCTATAATCTCTGAAATACTGTGCAGTCTATGATGGCTTGACTTCATCTAGCTTAGTACGATGGACCGATTAGGGTGTTTAATTAGGTATTTCAACGCTAGCAAATACCCGAGAGAAGCCGCAGTTTCATCGAGTATTTGTACACATTCTACGGGCAGAGACTCAAATCAGGTAGGGGATTTGAACCTTTTTTTGTGTCCTATTGTTAAGCAATTATTAGGCATTAAGGTGACCATGCTGGTATTGTGTAAAGGAGAGACTATATTGGAAATAGTTAGGGTGACCATGATATTGTGGAATGAGAGACACTAAGGTTGATTTGGGCTTTTAAATATTAACTTGTTGACTGTAATAGTCAAGGTTGATACAATAACAGTACATGGCTCCAGTGTGGCGCACCGGCGGCGATTTTCCAGCACACCGATTACACGCCCTCTCAAATACAGACCAGCCCCGCCTTGGTTTGGCCAAACCAAATATCAAATATAACAAATGAATATACAAACAAAACCATGGTAGTGGGGCGAGCTACGGCTCTCAAAAGAACCTGTCTCTCGAAGACAAGGCAATATACGCTTCGCAGCGAAAAAGGGTGATCTGGTCTGTGCCCCCATAACAATGTTTAAAGACCCCTGTGCTGGGTGTAGGGTTCCCCAGTGCTCGAGAGAATCAGTCGGCTAGCGATGGCCCAGAGAAAGGCAAATACATTCACCAGCTAATCATGCATTCTATACTGATCGTTAGCTTATACTCTTAATTAAGTCCTTTCTGGACTTCCGAGTGTCGAAGTGACGCTATTCTACTGCTTTACTAAGGTAGGCTCATACAATACAATGGGCCTCGTGTATTCAGATAGAATGGAATGATAGCCTGTTTGTCCACCCAGCGAAATGTATTGCCCAGGTGAGCGATGCGCCTCCGTTTGCCTTGGGAAAACCGCGAAGTTACAGATAACATGCCAAATACCAACGTGTCTCTTATTCCTGAAATATTGTTTTAATGAGCTTTTCTTCAAATATACTTAATCACTAACCATCAAGCTTAGACGATCACACCGTACCATCACACTTAATGTCCACCACAATTCGTTGCAGGGGGAAGGCGAACTCTTCTATATAGAAGAAAAAATCGGCTTACGATTTTATGAATAAAACTAACCCTTTCAGGTTACTACGCGGACACGCTGTCAGTTGCAGAAGAAGTGCGCGGCAACTCCACAATATCTGTCAAAGACGAAGCTCGCGGCTTTCATCTCAACAACCTGTCATACGCCGGCCCCATTGTGATGGGCTTTGGAGGTATTTACCTACTTAAGCACTTGTTCTTTTCTTCTCTTGTACACGGATGGCAAAAACGTAATTGTGAACGCTTAGTATATTCTACTCACTACCTACTCACACAATACGTTTTTATGCACTTTCTATTAAACACTAAAGGCTTTCCTTTCTCCATTCTTATTTCTAAATAGTCGTGCAATAAAAAGGAAAATAATCTTCTCTGAAATTTTCAAATCGTCATTTGCGCCATCGATACCTCCCATTTCATTTTCTTCCCTTCCAATTAATGGATGTGTTGATAACCTCTGCGAATCATTAAGTACATTTAAGAATTCCATCCCATTAATCAGACGCATTCCTCGAGGATCACGCCATTCAGTTTCATGTTCGTTAAAAAAAACCATAGATAATGTCATCACTCATAACACCTATCGAAGCTGGGAGCTGCTGCTCACTTTCGCGTACCGCACGCTACACGCGGATAAGAGTCAAAACCTCTCCCTTACACAGAAAATAAAAAATAACTGCACATTAAATGAAAGCAACATTTATAATACTACCATACAGTTAAATCCACTACACGCGACACATACACAATCTCATCCATATTTGATACACAATTATGATTAAAAAAAAATTATTGAAAACAAAATAAGCGACGGCGACCTTAAGGGAGCGGCTCGACTTTTATTCTCCAGTGACACAATTGCCCCTGATACAGCGGAGACTCTGGAAGCACTGCGTTCTAAACACCCATCCCCTTCTCCTGATTCCTCTTTTCCAGACCCACCGACAAATAGCGATTTTATTTTTCAGGCCACTACTAATGACGTGCTGGGAGCTCTGATGTCTTTCAGAAGTGGTTCCGCTGCAGGGCTCGATGGTTTGTCACCACAGCACTTTAAAGACTTAGTTTGTGGTGCAAACGTTGACGTAGGTGGTACCCTTCTAAATCGATCACTGTGGTGAACCTGATGCTATCTGGACGAGTACCCCATGAAATAACTAAAACCTTATATGGAGCAAATTTATGTGCCCTAAAAAAAAGGATGGTGGTATTCGTCCCATAGCAGTGGGTTCAACGATTCGGCGCGTCGTTTCCAAAATTTGCTGTAAAAAAATTCTTCCTTTAATATCTTCTAATTTTGTCCCAATTCAGTTAGGCTTTGGGGTAAAGGGGGGATGCGAAGCAGCTGTTCACGCTGCTCGCACATTCCTCCTTAACTCCCGGGAGGAGGTACTCCTTAAAATTGATGTGAAGAATGCCTTCAATTCAGTGGATCGGGGGGTCCTCCTCTCAGAAGTAAAAAATAAATTTCCACAGTTTTTCCCATACTTGGCGCAGTGCTACCGGGAACCTTCAAAGCTCGTACACAAAAAGAATGTTCTGAGCTCCGCTGTCGGTTGTCAGCAGGGGGATCCGCTTGGACCAGTTATTTTTAGTTTAGCGATACACCCTATAATTTCAAAGCTCGTACACAAAAAGAATGTTCTGAGCTCCGCTGTCGGCTGTCAGCAGGGGGATCCGCTTGGACCAGTTATTTTTAGTTTAGCCATACACCCTATAATTTCGGTTCTAAATTCCAAATTCAATGTTTGGTATTTGGATGATGGAACCTTGGGCGGCGAAGTGAGTTCGGTTTTGAAGGATTTAGAAATAATTATATCAAAATTTAAAACTATTGGCTTGGAACTTAATTTTGATAAATGTGAAATTTATATTCCAAATTCTTTTTCGGCCGAATCCAAACTGCACATATTAAATAAAATCAATATTTTAGCTCCGGGTATTAAAATTTTAAACGATGAGTCACTTCGCCTCTTGGGAGCACCTGTTTTAGAGGCCTCAGTTCCTCAATTTTTTACTGACTTAATTTCTAAATTCAAAAACACTTCCCATCATCTGTTAGATATTAATCCTCATATGGCAATGACCATCATTCGATTCTGCTTATTTGTTCCAAAATTTACTTATTTCGTTAGATGTTCACCTCTTTGGAAATTTAATAATTTATTGGAAAATTTGGATAATTTTATACAAAATATTCTATCTGAAATCTTAAATTGTCCGATAGATGATCAAGTATGGGCCCAGGCTTCTCTTCCGATAAGGTATGGAGGTCTGGGAATCCGCAAAATTTCTAGTGTCTCTCTGCCAGCTTTTCTTTCCTCTGCTTATAGTACACACACTCTCTTTGAAAAAATTATATCCCAGTCTTTGGGATCAATTGAGGTGTCGTACTTGGCAGAGGCAAGAAATGGTTGGTCAGCGATTAGCCCAAATCAATTGCCGGTTTCTCTTCCTTCCCAGAGACAGTGGGATGACATTATTTGTAAAAAAACTTTTGACGCAATGTTAATGCAAGCAAATTCCAAAGACCGTGCACGTCTTCTCGCTGTCTCTGCGAAAGAATCCGGACACTGGCTCCATGCTATCCCTTCTGCTAATCTGGGCACTCTTTTAAACCACGCCACTCTTGCAGTGGTAGTTGGTCTTAGGCTTGGCGCCAAAATAACCCAGCCTCACCGTTGCCACTGCGGTGACCACGTCGACGCTTACGGTCATCACGGGCTCTCCTGTTCGAAGAGCGCTGGTCGTTTCTCCCGCCACAATGCCCTCAACGACATCATCCGCAGGTCTCTTGCTACTGCTCACGTGCCAGCTGTATTAGAACCTATTGGTTTGGCACGTAGTGATGGCAAGAGACCTGATGGTATGACGCTTGTTCCTTGGAGGACAGGGAGGTCGCTTGTGTGGGATGCCACCTGTGTAGATACTCTAGCTGCTTCCCACATCCATGCGACCTCCTCTGTGGCGGGTGCAGCGGCTACTAGCGCCGAACAGGCTAAGAGGCGCAAATATGAGAAACTTGACAGTGGTTTCATATTTGCGCCTTTTGGTGTAGAGACCCTGGGGCCGTGGAGCCCGGAGGCTCGCGCACTTTTTTTAGAGATATCAAAAAAGGTGATCGAGTCTACCGGGGATCCAAGAGCTGGCAGCTACCTTGGCCAAAGGATTAGCCTGGCCATCCAAAGAGGAAATGCTGCCAGCATCTTGGGTACTATGCCACACTGCGGTGGCTTGGATGGGGTTTTAGATTTTAATTAGTTTTTATTTTAGTTTTAATTTTAGAATTAAATTTAGGTTTATAGTATTGTATATATGAAATTTTCTATCTATAATATAATAAAACGATAAAATATTAAAAAAAAAAAAAAAATCTTCTCTGAATGAAAAGGTTTACGCCATAGTCCATCGCGATAACAATATGCAGATTGACAGATTTCACACACCTTTGAGAACATTAAGGAGAATTCTCAAGCAAGCAGGTTTCCTCACGAGGTTTTCCTTCACCACTGAAGCAAATAATATTTAATCAATAATTAATTATTCCAAGAAAATAAAATTAACCCCGGACCCCCAAAAAAGAGGCTGAAGTCTTATACCTACCTACTTACATAAAATAATTTAATTTCGAACGTTGGTTTGCGTTTTCAATACAACGTGCATCTGGCTTTTGAGTATGTATGTTCCAACCGTAACCAAAATGAAATAGTATCTCTCGCATCATCAAAGGATTCTGAAGTTCTGAACTTACACTCACTCACCCACTTCACTCACCCACTTCACTCACTCGCCTTCACTCACCCACTTTACACACTCACTTTACTCACTCACCTTCACTCACTCACTTCACTCACTTACTTTATTCACTCACTAACTCACTTACTTCACTCACTCACTCACTTCACTCACTAACTCATTTCTGTCACTCACTCAGTCACTTCACTCCCTCTTCACTCACTCACTTCACTCACTCACTTCACTCACTCACTTCACTCAATTTCACTCACTTCACTCACTTCACTCACTTCACTCACTTCACTCACTCACTTCACTCACTCATTTCACTCACTCACTTCACTCACTCACTTCGCTCACTCACTTCACTCCCTCTTGACTCTATGCAGGTTTCATCGTGGTAGCAGCATGCGTGATGACGTTCGAAGCTCGTGACAGCGCAGCAAAGGTGACGCCCGCGCGACCACAAACCTTGCCTCGTCCGTTGCCGCGGCGAGGCCCGTGTGCAGCCCCCGCCCGCCTCGACCAGCTTGGAGTATACCGGCTACCGCACGTTCTACCACTGCCTCACGCCTTACCGCTTGCCCCGACACATCGGATAAGACCACCACACACGTGTCTCAGGTTACCTATCGTAGATATCATCATTATTCAGTCCAACTCTATAAACTACTGAGCGTATAAAATAACCCTCACAAACACATGGAATTTGAAGGATGTTAATTCATTAGTCACACGGGACTTTCATGCCTGGGCCGTGCCTTTGATGAAATAATTTATAATAATGTAAATAGGCAATAGGTACAAAAGGCGCAGTTTTCTTTTTCATTTAAACGCAGATTTTAAGCTTAAATTGTTTTTTACACACTGTCTCTAGCAGTAAATTATGAACGGGTAAAAAAATTTGTACCTAAAACAACAGCTGTTATTAATACACACAATATTTATGATCTTTAATTTGATTTGAAGAAAAAAATATCACTTTTGCTAGGGCTGCAACGTGAACTGCATTGTAATATATTTCATGCGTCACAATTTATTTGTAGCTAGTACCTAAATATTTTGATCAAGCTTCAGAAGCAGGATCTTATTGAACTAGTGGTTCGCCCCGAACTGAGACCTCGCGGTAACGGTATCCCATGATTATTCATTCAATCGATACATGATAACCAAAACTGACATTATTATTATGCCCGTTTTCACCAAACATACCTAAATCATCCCCTAAGTAGGAGTCTCTTAACGTAGGTAGCTCCTAAATACAATCCTAAGTCCTAACATCCGTCCCAATATCCTTTTAGGTGTCCCGTACAGGATCGTGATAAATAAGTTGACAGAAAACATCAATCACCTAACTTATAGGTAGCCCGTAAAGGTTAGGGAACGTTAGTGAAAACATTGAATTATTATGTAGGTACTAACGAGTGAAACCGGGTTACGGGCATCTGTACAAATCGTCATCTATCGACGCGAATAGAAAATATACAATATTTTTAACTAAAATTTAACTAAAAAATAATTTTAATTGAATAATATGGTACAAAAAAAATTACAATACAATTATTGTATTATAATAAGTAACTAAATAATAATGGTCGACGCAAAACTGTTTTTGGGATAGGTCGTTAGTCGTAACTCGTAGTTCCATGGGAATAGTTACTGACTGCGCCATCTATTAGCATTATTGTGAAGCTATGTTGATGCTATATGAATTACTGATGTACATTAAAAATTAAATAATCTCGTTTCTTTATAATATTCATATAATTTTAGTATTTGTTGTTCAAGTACAGGATATAAGTGACCTAAAAACATAAAATCAGTTTGAAAATCCATAGCGGATTTTCCTAGAGAGCGTCTTCAAGCGAGCGTATAAAATCGCCACTTTGAAAGCCCCCTATTTCGTCAATTTTAAGGGAAAAATTAAAAAAAAAAATATTTTTGTACTCAGTTCAAAATTATCTTTAAAATGATACGTAACAATTTTATGTAACGCGATATTTTTTTTTTACTTCGCATTCGCTTCTATGAGAGCCCCCCTGAAATAAAGATTTTTATAACTTTTTAAGCCATTTTCGGCTGGAGGCCGTCGGTTTACATATTATATCTTTTGAAGTAATTACGTTCAGTAATTCAAAAGTTATAAGGCTCTGACAGACGGACGGACGGACGGACAAGTGCAAATCGCTCTAGTTAACTCAAAGACCTTCGCTTCGCTCGGTCGAAAAATCGGTGCATGGTGCATAACATTAGTTATTTACTAGGACGAACTTCGATGTGTTTGCGAGTAAACACATCGATACAATACCATTGTATGGATGCGTATGAAAGCCTCCTTCAACTGTTGTATGGTAAATAATTAATTTGATGAACCTCTACCAACAAAGCAATATTTTTTTTTCTAAATCTAAAACGGGATAGCACTTATGCTAACTCAGGCTTGTACACATACGTATCGGTCGATATTTTTACGTCACTGGAAAGCAGCGCGTTGATGTCTTTTGTACAGTTGAAATCGAATTTTATATGATCACTTCAATGTGCACAAATTTATATGATTAAAAAAAAAATTAAGTGGCATTCGGGGACTGCCGCGGCAAAGCATAGCATTTTTTATCAACTTATGCAATTATAATATTTTATGCAATATTTTTTTTGCATGATAAAAATTATGCAAAAAAAATAATTAAAAAACAAACAAACAAGAAAAGCACACTGTCACTACTTCGCGAGTGAGATTCGAACCTGCGAAATCATACACCATACGGTAAAGAAAGCGGCTGCTCGCCCACTGCGCCAAACAGAGCTACTTGTGAACCTCTAAAATGTTGAACACTTACTGAACAACGGTGTTAGGTTTATTTTCGGTACGGAATTTCTTGATTCGGTCGCCGCGCTCAAACTGTTTGTCCTAGTTCAAAGCCCGCGATAAAAGCTATGCAATAGGTTAAAATTGTGTGACCTTAGCTAACATACATATTATAACGCTGCCTGCGTTCTGTGTAATTTTTTTTTGACCCAGTGGTTTAGATGATATCTACTTTTGATTTATGTTAATATGGAATTCGAAAATATTGCTTTGTTTTTATTATATTTTATAGGTATTAATTCCTTTGGCTAGCTTTCCCACGAAGAAAACAGTGTAGACATCTATATTATCTTACCATTTGCTAGCATCCACGATTTTCGCCCTAGACGCCATCTGAGAAGAAGAAGTACAAAAGTAAACGCTTTGCATTCCTGCAGTTACCGCGGTAATAGTATACTAAGATAGAATGATAAAATGAGTGTGACAGGTGAGCCAGCTATTTGCCATATAGTGCAACAGCTTTCAAATAAAATAAGATCCATCAAAATCCTACAGATATACAGTATTCCTAATTACTTAGAGAAATAAAAGCTTTTAAAAAAGCAGGAAGCATTTCGTTATACAAGTGAGTGTTTATTTTCAAAAAGAACTATATTTTCAAATAACACGGAAGGCGTGGTTTTGTCCAGAAACAGGCAAATAAATTATAGTACCCTTACCATTCTATCTCGATATACTTAGCGAGGCCTCGCGTATGCTGGGACGCAGGCGATGCAGACCTCGCAGCACATGACAGACAGATTTAAAAAATCGCAGGCACGTGCCACACAGGCAAGTATCTAGCCTGCTCCACGTCAGATTGTAGTGACAGCACAGATTTCTGCGCAACAACAAAAATGAGCACCATAATGAATTGGTGCCATTTGGTTAGTTGGCGCTCGCGGATTATACTATCCTTATACTAGGCGAATTAATGTATCTGTCATTTTGCTACGTCTACTTATGTCTGCCTTGAATACCATGCCTTGTAAAATCTGTATGCTGCGCTGCATCGTCTTCGTTTGAGTAATACGCTTTATCTAAAGCCTATATGTATTTAGAATTGGGGCAGAGAAAACAAAGGAGCGTGCACGGTTCGGCTCCGCTCCGGACTTGCGGAGCGGCAGCGCGCGCGCTCCGTTGCCCATCTCTGCGCTACGTCGTCCGCTCCGCCGCTATGCCCTCTCCGTAGACGAACCTCCTCATTCCGCTGTCAGGTAACCATCACTTATTTACCTTGCCTCTGTTAGAGCTAAAAAAAGTGTGTATGTCAGCTCCGACGCACGACTGGAGTTTACTCCTTATAGGCTGATTACACCTACCGAGTAGAGATGCGAGACAGTACTCTCGGCCGAGTACTCGGTGCGTATAAACACTTCGCCGAGTGCTCGGCCGACCACTCGGCCGAGCAAAGTGGCGAGATAATAGCTCGGCCCCCATTCGCTCGGACCCGATCGGTACGCGCTCGGCTTCCCGAATCGAAAGCTCTTTCGCACGAAAACCAACTTTATTTACTCAACGTTAGGGTAGAAATTTGCATCGTTGTGAAAAACGTAACGAGGTCATTGATAAGTAGATTTTACTCCTCGAATTTTTCTCATAACGGGCGCCTAAAATCGATTCTAAAGGAGTAAACTCCAAAAAAAGTCGCTTCTTTTGTTTTCAAAACTTTTAGGTAGTCTCAAACTGTCTGTTCTAAAACAGACATTTGACTAGCAGATCCCTTTCATTCACAGTGCAAGTGCAGCAGAGTCAGAGTGCGGGTCTCAGTCGTCCTTAGCTTTGGATCTGCATGCGAGTGGCGCATGTGCGGGCGTGACCCTTCGAGTGCGCGACAACACTCGCCGCCGGCCTCTGGCGCGACAACAGAGACTAGTGGAGGACATGCCCCACATGCAGCGTAAGTGAAAGTCCACTTGAAGGTAAAATTTTACCTTGGAACTCTTTTAGGTATAACGATACTATTATTTATTATGTAAATAAGCACTACTGAAATTAGTTCCATTACCTGGAACAGCTACTTACCTACTACTTTTTTTGGAATTTAAGCAATGACAAACAAAACTAAAATCCGCTTGTCTCTACTACTAAGCGTAAAGCTTGGTTTAAATAGTGTTTAAATCAGTTACATTAATGGCTCCACGAGTAAGTAGGAGTAGAAATTTTATTCCAACTGGATGATGCCCGCAACTTCGTCAACGTGGATTAAGGTTAAGGTTAAAGATTGATTCCCGCGGTAACCCTTTAATTTTCCGGGACAAATTTTTTAAATTTTGTTAAATTAAAATTATTATACCTACCTAATTAAAAATAAAAAAATAAAATAATTTTCAGCAGAAGCAGATGAAAGCGTCTGCAACGTAAATAATGTAGAAGAACCCACGCCAAGGTAAGTAAATATTGTCTACTAGCTGATGCCCGCGACTTCGTCCGCGTGGATTTAGGTTTTAAATCCCTCGGGAACTCTTTGATTTTCCGGGATAAAAGTAACCTATGTCACTCTCCTGGTCCTCAACTCTGTTGCGGCGTGATTGAAGGACAAACCAACAAACACACTTTCGCATTTATAATAATACTAGCTTTTGCCCGCGGCTTCGCTCACGTTAAGTTTGATTTTTCAAACCCCTATTTTACCCCCTTAGAGGTTGAATTTTCAAAAATGGTTTCTTAGTGGTTGGTTAGCTCACGTTAAGTTATATTTTTATTGGTAATTAAAATCCAACTTAACGCGATTCGTATCTCCGTAAAAAGCCAACATACCAAGTTTCATGGTTATACCTAAGTTGAAAAACGACAGACATAATAACAATCATTCAACCTCTATTTAACTCCATTGGGAGTTGAACATTTAAAAACTATCAAACGCGTACTTCTTTATTTTCAATTGAAAGACAAAATACCAAGTTTGATGGACATTACTTGAAAATTAACTTAAAAATCTAGACTTTTATACAAATTTTCATCCCCTATTTGAAGTCTTTGGGGGTGGAATTTTCAATATTTGCGAAACACGTATTTCTTATTCTTTTATCAAAAGCCCAAAAATCAAAGTTTCATGGATATTATTATTATTACATGAAAAATAATTTGATAAATGACGGACTTTTATACAAACTTTCAACCCCCATTTAACCCTCTTGTGGTTGGAATTTTCAAAAATCCTTTCTTAGCGGACGTTTACGTCATAATAACTATCTGTGTGCAAAATTTCAGCCCGATCCGTCCAATGGTTAGAGCTGTGCGTTGATAGACCAGTCAGTCAGTTAGTCACCTTTACCTTTTATATATTTAAGAAGATAAGTATGATACATACTTAATGAAATAGAAACATATGACTGACTGACTGATTAATATACAAGGAACAGCGTCAACCAAAGGTATATTAACCTTCTTGGCGTCAACCGTAGAGATATGAAAACTGTTGAAAATATTCCTTGAATACCCTAGAGGTCAATGATCGTGAACTGAGGCGATTCTTGTAAGAGATCTATGTCTAGACATCCATTGGTTGAGACGACGACGACCCTAAAAGAGTTTTTGAAAATTCCATCCCTAAGGGAGTGGATAGGGATGGAAAAGTTTGTATTAAGAAACACTTTGTATGAACACGAAGTGTTCGTACACGGAGCATAATTGATTTAAAGAAGTAAAGAAAATTTTGTTTTCAGAAGCAACGAAGAAGAACCAAGTAATGAAACGGTCGAAATTGTTCATTTGACTGTGGAAAAGGAGGCACGTGCTCGAAGTGCCCCTCCCACCACCCTCTGCTCAATCCCCACGTCCCCACAACTTGTGATATCACCTCCCCTTACACCTTCCAAATTACAAGTGACTAAGATCATAATAGAGCCGTCGGAAAACGACATCGTCGTCGGGCCACCACCGCCTGACGAATGATTCACTCCGTCTCAAATCACTGAGACTGAAAACTACTGACTTTTCGAGAACCCTTTGTAAACAGTTTACAAATTTATAGTTATACTCTATAAATTATATTCGTACATATTTTGTAACGAATAGGTATTGTTTATTGTTATTGAAATTGCTATCGTTTATTGTAAAATTTATTCGGAAGCCATTGGTGTATTTATAGCAATCAAATTATTAATTACGAGGTACATATAACTCTTTATCGTTTAAAGCTACGAGTCAGTATAGGAAGTTAAGACAACTTTTCACGTAATAGGTACATTTTTCTCTAAAAACATTACAACCCCTTAAAGAATAAAGACTGATAAAAGCGAATTTTGTAAAAAGATTTAAACCACATATTTCTACGATAAAAAAACAATGAAGACTATTTCTTATAGAATTTGAATTAGATATACCTACTTTGTAAATATAATGGATGTTACGATAAGGAATAATTCATAAGTACATAACAGGGCTCGTTGACGTTAAACAAACAAAAAAAAAACTAAGTGGCACTCGGGGACTGCCGCGGTAAAGCTATTGCATAGCATTTTTTATCAATTATCAATTAAGCAATTATAATATTTATGCAATTTTTTTTTTGCATATAATAAAAATTATGCAAAAAAGAATTAAAAAACAAGCAAATAAGAAAACGCACTGTCACTACTTCGCGAGTGAGATTCGAACCTGCAACATCATACACCATACGGTAAAGAAAGCGGTCGCTCGCCCACTGCGCCAAACAGAGCTACTTGTGTACCTCTAAAATGTTGAACGCTTACTGAACGACGGTGTCAGGTTTATTTTCGTTACGGAATTTCTTGATTCGGTCGCCGCGCTCAATCTGTTTTCCTAGTTCAAAACGCGCGATAAAAGCTATGCAATAGCTTAAAAATAAAGACCGTTAATTAAAGTAATTTTCAACCTTTGTTACGGCCCTCCGTTGCCCAGACCAGGGTGGAGAATACTAGGGCCCATCAGTAGCTTTCTCCACGGGCAAAGGAAGGTCGGGCCCAAAATGACCGATGGAAATTAACTCCACTCCAGGGAGTCCACTCGTGTCTTACATCTAGTACTCACCGGAGATTTCCGCGGTGGGTCCTTGCCAGGTGCCTAGAGGCGCCAGTAGGTGTGGTGGATGTGTAATGCGAGATAGGTGTGTAGTGTGTATTACCCCAAGGCACCCAGTTTAGACCAGTGTGCGGTCGCCCCTGGTAGATGCTCGGTCGATGCTTCGTGATTCCACTGAACCTTCCGCCAACTCGTAAAGTAAAACACGTACCACCGTCTGCACTGTACTTGCACTGTATATATTATGGCGTCAATCGAACGTCAATCAATCCCGCACTTAACCGCGATGCAAATATGACGCGTAATTATTAACATGAGACACCAACAAACTATAGTTCAAAGATGAGGCTCGATGCCCTCCCAAAAACGTGAATTCACGACGTATAAGAGCGCAGTGTTCCAAATGGCGCTCGCACAGTTAAATTCACAAGTGACCGACGCGGCCCCACTTAGTTCCCTCACAATTCAATAGCGCAAAGATCCAAAAATGCGCACGTCGCGTGAACGTAACGAAAACAAAGGTCCTTTCAGACCGCCGCCGAAAGATTCACAAAATAATTGCAAATTGAGTTGCTTCTTCCAAATATCACACGCGATGCCAAAACCGACCAGCGCGCCGAACGATGACTCGATTCTGCTGCGGCGGCGGTGCGCGGGCGCGCGGGGGAGGTATTTCCAATCGTGCATTCCACAGAATGTAAAACACCGCCAAACAATCTAGCCGCGCGGCGGGGGGCGTCGCGCGGGGGACGAGGAACACCCGATTAGCAAGTTTTGTATACAATTTAAATGAATCTCAATTCGAGCGCAAACAACCTTTCTAACGGTATCAATTTTTACCGTTACTGAGTGTTTTAAAAGTATTGTAACTTTATGAGAGGAACACTAACAGAATAACAAGTGTAAATTGAAAATTAAAAACACCCCCGACATGTGAATCTATGGTCCGACTATGTACAATATACTTGACATCTTATTACCTAGCTTTCTGCTCCATCATCAGATCCTCCTCCTCGATCGTTGATCATCATCTATCTAATACTTACTCATTGAGACCATTCTAATAAGTATAGAGTAGGGTTTCCCGCAGACCACTTGATGCTGCAGCATCAGCTCAAGATCTACCATGCTTTGGAAATAATCCAAAGTAACAGTACACCTTTCAAATCAATCGCACCAGTGAAAGCTTGTAATACCCTTTAATCAAGTCGGAAATGGTCTGATAATCTTCAAATGCCTGAGCAGATCTTCGTAAATTATAGCTAAGATCCACTTCGATTATGTTAGCTTTCCAACCAAAAGAAAAAGCCGCATCAAAATCAGTCCATTGGTAGGCTGCTACGAGAGAACAGACAGATACACATACACAGATAGACAAATACACAGATACACGCGTCAAACATATAACACCCCTCTTTTTTTGTCGGAGGTCAAAAATGTATTATTAATGGTATATATTTTGTAATTAACGTTAACATAGATTACTGATAATAATTCCGTTAGTTAGAATATTTCGTTATTTTAATATTAACGTTAGATAATGTTTTCGTGTATGTATATTAATGTTACCAATTAAGGAACCGTAATAAATAAAGCCCTAGTACTTACTAATATTAAAACACAGTTATTTTTATTAAACGTCTATACACGTAGGTTTGTTATTATATGATATTCTATAGCGTGTCTTGTCCATTGAAATTATTTAATTTATATGATTAAATATATTTCCTATGATAAAATAAACTATGCCTTAGGTACTCTACCTATAACCCTGTTCAACCTATAAAATATATTTTGTCTCACTTACTCTCACTATCTGAGAGTGAGTGAGACTGAGCTGTCAAAAGGAAAATAAACGGTTGGACAGGGTATAAGAACCGATTTCACCAATGTCGAGTGACGTTTATCCGAAGAATAATTTGGGCGTTCTGACAGTATCTTTTGTATTGAAAATACTATCAAAACATCAAATTTACACTCGGATAAGACTTATTTTACGTTGGTGAAATCGACCCTAAGCAATAAAATCAGGTCGATATAAGTAGGCGTCGTTTTTGCGTCCAACATAAAAAAATCTGTGGTTTGTCACACGGTGCCCTACCAAATGTAATTTTTCTCAATGCAATAAATAATTAGGTACCACTTGCGACTCTGCACCTAATATGGGATGCAATCAGACAAAATCTCATGTTGCGGTACCGCAATCGCATGCATCGTGTGACATCAATGCATGCCCACCCTTCCAACTTGCGACTCCATCATGCCAGAGATTAGCCGCTTTTATAATTTTTACCGTGACGATATTATCGTGGACGTCCACGGTACAACGGCAAGAAAGGGGAGTAAAATGTATGGAAATATATAAAGACGTTTTTAAATTTCTATCAACGGTAATGTTATGCCGTGCACGTCCACGGCACATCCTGTACTGCCGTGACGATATAATCGGCGTCCGGTTTCCCTGTAAAATCGTCACGGTATTTTGGCGATGTAGTGCGTAGCTACAAGGATTAATGTTGTGTGAGTGAGAGTCTACGTACCCGCGCTCCCCCACCTCCCGCCCCCCCCCCCAACAATGGCGCGTTCCGAACTCACTGTTTGAGTTACTATTTTTTTATATTTTTAATATTTATTAAAAATGGCATTCAAATATGATGTTATTACCCTTTGAGTATCAAGTTGTTACCCTAATCGAACTAATAGAGATGAAACCTTGTTTTTGGGACTTCACTTGTTTTCTAAATATTTCACTTTTAGCATTGGATGCTGCCAAAACCTTGTTGTAATTTGTCTTTGACGTCTTAAATACATTAAATCTACCTAGTCGAAGTAAGTTATTGGCCATGTCATCCACACTCTTCCGAATATACCTACTACGCAAATATAACGTTAAACGTCCACGGCGCGGCATGAAAATTATAAAAGCTACTTTAACGTGGACGTTGACGTCCACGGAGAATCGTGGACGTTGACAACCACGATAACGTGACGTGAGAATTATAAAAGCGCCTATACGCATACACCAGCAAGAGGTTCTAAAAACTCTTCGTAACCTCGACGTGAGCAAGGCCAGTGGACCTGATGGTATACCTGCAGTTGTCCTGCGGAGTTGCGCCCCTGAGTTGTCTCCTGTACTAACACGCTTGTTTCGCCTCTCTCTTGAAACTGCTCAAGTCCCCAAGTCGTGGAAAGTTGCAAACGTGCAGCCAGTACCGAAAAAGGGCAGTCGTGTCGACCCGGCCAATTATAGACCAATAGCAATCACGTCCATACTCTGTAAACCTATGGAACGTGTGCTTAACAATAAGCTCCTGGCATACCTAGAAGAAAACGATCTTCTATCTGACCACCAGTACGGCTTTCGGAAAAACCGGTCCACGGGTGATCTTCTAGTGTATGCCACACATACTCGGGGCGAAGCTATTGAGAAATAAGGTGAGGCACTCGCCGTGTCTCTTGATATATCAAAGGCTTTTGACCGGGTTTGGCATGACAGTCTTCTCAGTAAGCTTCCGTCATACGGGTTACCCACTGGCTTATGTAGCTGGATATCTGGTTCCCTGAGTGAGAGGTCATTTAGAGTTGTCATTAACGGCTGCTCATCTGACCTAATGGCTGTCAACGCCGGTGTTCCTCAGGGATCTGTTCTGTCCGCAACACTTTTCCTGCTGCACATCAACGATCTTCTAAAACCCTGTATCTTTGGGTACGCTGATGACAGCATTGTTACGGACAAATACATGTCCAGCTCTCGAGCCAGTGCTACCGAGATCCTGGAGCATAGAGAGGCCATGGTGAATCGCATTAACTTAACTTTGAAGGAGGTGTCCGATTGGGGCGACGCCAATTTAGTTAAGTTTAATGCCACTAAAACTCAAGCGTGTTTATTCACCGCCAAAAGGAGTCCCTTTACCTTGACTTCTACTTTTCAAAGTGTATCCATACCGATTAGTGACCATATTGAACTCCTGGGCATTGACATCACGCCCAATCTCAATTTCAGGAAATGCATCGAGTCAAAGGCCAAAACAGCAGCCAAAATCTTGGTATCCTAAACAAGGTGAAGCGGTGCTTCACGCCTGAGCAGCGCCTGACTCTCTATCAGGCTCAGGTACGCTCAGCCATGGAGTGCTGCTGCCACCTCTGGAACGGCTCTGCCAAGTACCAACTCGATGCATTAGACTCAGTAGATAGCCGTGCCCGCCGAATTATAGGTGATCAGTCACTAACGCAGGCAAAAATGCTCAGTCTACAGCACCGTCGCAATGTTACCTGTCTATCGGTCTTCTATCGGATATACTTTGGAGAGTGCGCTCAAGAACTTCACAACCTTGTGCCCCCTTCACAGTTTTACCACAGAACTTCGACAAAACGTGAGCGTTGGCACCCTTACGTGGTTGAAATCCAACCTACTCGCACAAAACGCTTCAGTTCAACGTTTCTGAATCGAACCGCTAAGGTGTGGAACGCACTTCCAACATCTATGTTTCCGGCCACGTATAACCTCAGTACCTTCAAGGCAAGAGTGAATAGGCATTTTCTAGGCAAGCGCGCTCCAACCTAGCTTGTCGTCAAGCTTAAGCCTATCTCCAAATAAAAAAAAACATCGCTCTTAGTGATATGCACATTGCACAACTTTGGTTATTTTGTTAAGATGATTATGATCAAAATATGTACAAGTTTTTGGATATCTCTTACATTGAGGAAAAAATTACTTATTTGCAAACACATAACGTTTCCACCATGTAATTTTTCCTTGTACGCACAAAAGAATTCATTTATTTATTTGTTGCCCATGACATACATCTCAACGTTTCAAAGATCTACAACTAACTAACTACTACTAGAACTATTGCAACTACGCCTAAAAATTAAGGCATAAGTTTGAATTTTTGTTATGTAGGTATTTATATTTTATAATCACATTGAAATTTGAAAAAATAAAATATAAGCGCCTACTGTGTAAAGTTAGTAAGTACTAGCTTCCGCCCGCGGCTTCGCCCGCGTGAAATTAGTTTTTGTCAATCCTGGTCCTTTATGTCTAAGAGACTCTTACAGGGGCCAGCCTCACGTTGTGTACAAAAATATTTTTAAATGACCTAATTTAAAACATTTTTGTACACAACGTTTGCTGTTTTGTTATCATTTGTTAAAATGTGGAGATTGTTTGGACTCGACACTCGCGAGCAGGCCACGTACAGTTGTCCATGCGAAAAACAGTTTTTCTCTAAATGGACACCTGCTACTTTAAGTGTTTGCCCTTGCGCTTTGTTAATGGTCATTGCGAAGGCTGGTTTGAGGGGAAACTGGATTCTTTTAAACTGAAACGGTAAATCTGTAGGGATCATGGGTATGCGTGGAATCAAAACTTCTTCATCTTTAGCTATACCTGTCATTATAATTGCTCCAATAATATTGCGTCCTAGCTGCGTAATTTGCAATCGAGTCCCGTTGCATAGTCTCGGCGCTTCGAGATTTCTCATTAATAAAACTGGAACCCCAACTTTCAGTCTCAGCTTATGAGACGGCACTCCTGACAGCTCTAAAGAGTTTAGAAACTCGGTAGGATAAGACGTCACCTGTTCACTGTCCATGACAATATCTACTGACAAATATTCGACAACATCGCCTTGCACATGTGACATCATTCTTTCATTGATCTTTCCCACGATTTCATTGGTCGGTGCTAATATTGCCCTTTCACACAGCCATTCTCTATTCCTCATGTTATATTCTAAACCGGGATAGACGTTGTTTTTAAGATCTTCCAAGTTTTGGACTGCATTACAAAATTCTTGATTTAATGTAATCATGCCGTTAGCGTCCGTAGTCATTCGACCTTCACCGATTTTCAATAGAGCAGCTGCATATTGCCCCGATTGCGTATCATTATGTAGTTGTACTCGCATGTTTTTAGTGAGACAAAATTTTTTTACATGCACCCATAATGTAGACGCTTTCAAACATGCATTTATCTCATCTGCTGGAGTGCCTCTAGTAATGACAGGTAGTGTCTGTCGAAAATCACCAGCAAGCAGCACTACCATCCCACCCATTAAACTCGGGTTACTTCTGATATCTTTCAGAGTCCGATTGAGCGCCTCGATCGCTTTTTTATGCGACATTGTGCACTCATCCCACACCAACAGCTTGCATTGCTGTAGCATTCGGCCACGATCGCTGTTTTTTGTGATGTTACACACTGGAATTTCCTCATGATGTAAATTTAATGGGAGTTTAAGTACTGAATGTGCCGTGCGGCCACCATCGAGCAGCGTCGCTGCAATTCCAGAGGAAGCTACAGCAACAGCTATTCCTTTGTCTTTGCGAATTTGGGCTAAAAGTAAATTTAATAAAAAAGTTTTTCCAGTGCCTCCTGGCGCATCTAAGAAAAACAATCCACCCTCACCATTATAGATTCTTTGCACAACAATATCAAAGACTAATTTTTGTTCCGTGTTTAATCGAGGAACTGACTCTGATATTTGTTGCTGTAAAGAAGAGACATTGTAGTCCAGTTCTCTTATTAAATCACCACTGACTTCTCCGATTCTTTGTGGCCGGTTCATTCCAAAATCTGATAATGTCTTCCCAGATATAGCCATCACTTGGTCTTCAATCTTAGTTAGCGCCTCGTTATATACTAAATCATTATATGTGATATTGGGATTATTTTGTTGTAGTCTGTGCAAAATATCGTCAGACATATCATTTTGGTACTTTTCCCATAATATCTGAGGATTTGAAAGACCACACGTCGCTATGAGAATGGCAAAAAGATCTCTCACCTTAGCTGCTGATCTACATTGTGCTGCCTCTTCTAATGTCGAGTCCCAATGATTGTCATTCTCTAACAATCCTCTAGTTTCACAGGCTTCTCGGAAGGTAACAAACGTTTGACCGTTGTAGTTCTTGAGATCATTGAACGAAGTTGGCCCACGCACGTGGTGTAGCAGTAGTCTCAAACAAAAGCATTCAATGTTGCTAACGTGGACAGTGTAGACCCGTCCTAATGCATCCCCAGATTTAACGCCAGGCCAATCCAGAACAGCAGATCCTTGAATTCGGCGTTTCCAACATTTTCTACCTGCATCCCACGTGTAATACCGAGGTACTTGAACGTACAAAAGTGTTTTTGCAAATTCATCTGATCTGCAAAGGTCAAAAAAGGCGGTCAAAGTGGTTTTTGGTGGTGTTGTCACTCGCTGGTGAAAATTATTTTCATTAAAATAAATTCGTTCACCATTCTCTAGATGCACACTGAGGTGCGTAACAGTAGGATGCCTTTCATGCAAAGGAAACCCTAACAGGCGCCATACAGCTTCGTTGCTGCTGACATAGCGACCAGACTGAAACGTTTGTACTTCGTCTACTGGGTTTGAGGACTCTGAGCTTCTGAAATTAAAAATAGCTTGATCGCTGCCTTTATTAATATATTTGCAGATGTATTTGATTGCACGTACGGAACCGCAAGCTTCTACATTTATATGGGCGTTAAAAGTTTTTAATAGGACAGGCGAATATGGTACTACCCAACTATTGTCGACAGAAACTTGACTACCATTTCGGAGTTTAACAGATGCCGTCCGGCCTCCGTCTTCTGGTGCTCTTCTACGATACATCGGGTAGCCGTTCTCATTATGGAGAGTCTCTTTCAGTAGGTTGCGAGGAAATTTTTTTGTACATTTACGGTCTTTCATGCACGGGCACTGAGGGTTTTCAGCCCCGCATGGACCATGGATCATGTTTTTCATAACAATATCATAAAGTGCCTTGTCATTGTTAGGATCTGGTATTTCAGCGCTTATAATTTTATCGATTTGGTCAGGTCGCAATTTATCTTTTAACCAAAGCAAAATGTGGGCATGTGGGAGTCCTCGCTTCTGCCACTCAATGGAATACATAAAGCATTGCACTTCTCCAAAAACCCTTCCTTTAGTAATTACAGTCATAAGCTTTTTAACTTTTAACCTAAACACTCTGGCAATGACATCGTGCCTATCGTTGGCGCTTTGACCTGGCATTAATTCGTCAACTATTTCAGACCAAGATGGATTGCAGGTGAAGGTTACAAATAAATCAGGTCGACCATACGTACGCACATAGGCAAATGCGTCTTGAGTATACTCGTGTAAGTATCGGGGACTGTTCACAAACGAAGAGGGCAGAATCACCATTTTACCTATATTATTAGGGTTCACGTTGGCATCATTCGATACAGCATCTTGGAGATGAATATAATTTTCGGCTCTTAGTTTTGTTTGATTTAAAGATATGTATCGCAATCTTTCGCTTTCAACCTTCACGTACATATCAACATAAAACTGGTTAGCGAGCTGTTTGCATCGTTGTATTACGTTAAAATCGTCTTCGCGTATCATCATATGATAGGCATAAAAGTCCATGCTCGATACTTTTTTGTTGGGCAAGGGGAGCTTGGTTACTGGATTGACTTGTGGAATTTGAAAATGGTACCCCTCTTGCCCCTTGCTAAACATAAGCGGGTATTGTAATGCGTCATAAAACTTGTGTGTGTCCGGCACCCTGGTCAATGTATTGTCACGGGTTTGTAAAACAATATCACGCGATGCGAACTGTTCACCACACACCATGGCGGCGACTTCGTTTATTAAGGGTGCATTATAACGTCTTTCATGTTCCCCGCTTGGCGTACGATCTGGGTGTATTACTAATTTGTAATTTTCCCCTGGCATTCTTTCTAAGGCTGTTTTGAAGGTGTTAATGAGGTTATTATGTTCGTGCAACATTCTTTGAATTTTTAAAACAATGTCCCTCTCAACTCCTTCAATATTTTGACATCTGCGGTCAACCTCGCTGTTTTCGTCTCCCATAAAATAAATCTGTAGAAATTTTGGTTGATCATTGTTTGTGGGAAGCAAAGAACCAATCCTATGATAAACTTGCCCTTGTACCGTAAATGTGGGTGAGAATCCAGGCATGATGACCTCATTACCCACACCAAATGATGTCATCTGAAAGCAAGAATTGTACTTTCTTATTCTGTTTAAAAATCGCCGAGATTCATTGCTGTCATATAGAAGTAAGGATTTGAGTGGCTCCTCGGGGTCACCAAGCGTTGGTACTGATACTTTGCCTCCAGAACAGCACATACCTGGGGTCTCTTCCTTCCACTTGAGTGCATCACAGTGTCTGCATTTATTGGCCATTCTACCTATGAGGACTAATCGATGATTAAAGTAATCAATTAACGGATCATAATCAAAAGCAGCATCGGCAAATGCCTCCCACGTATTCATCGTAAACGTACGTCTCCTTTCTGCTTGCCGCTCGGAATTAATTAAACGTCGTCTACGTGTTTCTTCGGAGGTCTCTGCGGCTATGTACGAAGCTTGACGCTCAGCATCTAAGATTTGGCGAGCTTGGGTCTGCTGAGAGGTCTCAGCAGCTCTTTGAGCCGCGTGACGCTCGGCATCAATGACCTGGCGAGCTTGGGTCTGCTGAGAGGTCTCAGCAGCTCTTTGAGCCGCGTGACGCTCGGCATCAATGACTTGGCGAGCTTGGGTCTGCTGAGGGGTCTCTGCAGCCCTTTGTGCAGCATGACGATCAGCGTCTAAATTATGACGGGTCTGCGTGTGCTCAAAAGTTTCAGCAGCCCTTTGAGCTGCGTGACGCTCGGCATCTAAAGTCCGACGGATCTGTGAATCCTCTTCTGATTCCAGTGATCTAGCAAGTTTAGCAGCCCGAGCTCTGCTAGAGCTATTAGCTAAATTGGACTTTCGTTTGCGAGGCATCGTAGAAAAACAAAAATGAAATGAATCGAACAAAACAGATGTACAGATTAAGATTTATTATATTAAAAAAAACCTTTAATAAGCACCTACTCGGTAAAAATGATGCGCTCATCCCACGGCGATGTCAATTAAACACATCGTCCGTCACGTTTAAATGGAAAAAAAGTAACAACCAATGCATAAAAAAGTAGGAGGTTAGTAGCTTAGGTTAGTTTTACACCTACTACGACCTCTTAGATTAATTAAAAAAAGGAAATAAAAGCAAATCGGATTTTTTTAAAGTAACGGAAACTATCTTACCTACTTTTAACTATGAACTAAAAGAAATATCAAGTATGTACAAAATTAATTTACAGGACCTAATTAATAAAAAACACTTAAAAAGTTATACGAAACAAAAAAAATAATTTTACTGGATCGAAAAATGTAATTCTCTATAGCGCAAATTTCTCTAATCGCATGCGTCCGACAACGACGTCTGCCCTCACGTGTCTGCCCGTTCGGGTAGGCATAGTTAGATTCGTGCGCTCCCCCACCACACGACAGCGCCGCGCCGTTGCCTGCCGCAGATGCCGCCACACTTCGGCGAATGTGCGCGACGACGACCGACGGCAGCGGCGGCGATGCAGAGTATTCGTTAAAAGGAATTAAAACTTCAAAAACGAACTTTTTTGTAACTTGATACACCCAAAACTTCTAAATTACATGTTCCTAGGTTCAGTGATTAAGATTTCGTATACAAAAAGTTTGGCTTTGTAGTTCCAGTTCCGAATCCGTTCCGTTCGAATTTCGGGAATTCCGTTTGTAGAAAAATTCTGCACATCCTTTGAGACCTACGTACCAAGATTCATGGTCTTATCTTCAATTCAACCCCTATTTCACCCCCAAACTGGTAAAAATTTCAAAATGCTAGAACAAACGATTTTTTGTTTCTTATGACGTGATATTTGACGAACTTGCATACTAACTTTCAACCCTTATTTCACCCCTTAGCTGGTCGAAATTTCAAAAATGCTAGAACAAATGTTTAATGATTTCTTATCAAGTGCTTAAATATAAAGTTTCATGGTTTTATCTTTTAAAATTAAGAAATCCCATACAAACTTTCAACCTCTATTTCAACCCCTTCATCCCTTTTTTTCGAAATAAAAAGTAGCCTATGTTCTGTCTCAGGGTCTAAAGATTGTCTGTACCAAATTTCATCAAAATCGGTTGCGAGGTTTAAGCGGGAAAGCGTAACAGACAGACAGACAGACAGAGTTACTTTCGCATTTATAATATTAGTTGGGATTGGGAAAGCAAGAGCAAGATTATTTAGTATTTACTTATGTGATTAATAAGACTATGTACCTACTTATCGATAAAATAAGAAATACAGGGCTATTTACTAGCGACAGTATTCTAATGGGGAGGGTAACACAAAACAACAAATAACAAAATATCTTTATCTAACTTTGAGATTTCATCTAGTCCAACCACTCAGAAGTAGGTACCCCAATTTGCTCATGATTAGTTATAAAATAAAATTAAAACTAAGTTACTTAATATAAAATTACATATTTGTGATGTTATAATACTGTTTAGTAAAAGCGCATAAAAATTACTGAGATGCAAAATGTAACGTTATTAGTAGTTAGGTATCTATGTATTTTAATATTATTTTTGAGTGATTAATTTTTAATTTCTGTTTTTTTTACCGTAGGTACAAAAGTGGTATTGAAAAAGTACTGTGTAGTACCACATGGGTAATAAAGTAATATTTACTCGTGTGGTAGTACCACATTATTAGGTAGGTAGTGCACTAAATATACCTATCATTGCAACTCATGAGTCACGACGTCGTCTCTCCGACTGCCGCCAATTCGTGTAAATACTTATTATAACTTTATACATTCTTAATGTTTTGTATCGACGGGAACTAGGTAAATAGCAGACCTAAGTAAGGTTTCCTTAAATAAGTGGAATTTGTAAGAAATGTCAAAACTAAAATGAAATGATAAAATGTTTAAACTAGTGTAGATACATGATCCAATTGGTTGTTGTGATGTCTATTAAAATTGTTGACGATGAACTCATTTAGCTTTTGTTTTGTCTCTTCTCCGCTTCTTCATAGCTTCCGGTAGAACAAACGCAACAATCTGAAAACGTATACTGACGTTCTTGAAACGTTGTACGTTGTCTGCGTTATATTTGCTCTAAGTAACCACTTTTTGTAGGTACAGTCCGTTCACAGTTATTTTACCTCTGACAACCTCCGTCAAGCCATAGTATTTTGACAAAATACTATGGCTTGACGGAGGTTGTCAGAGGTAAAATAACTGTGAACGGACTGTAACTGTGAACGGACTGTACCTACCTACCCTCGGAGTTAAAACACACGAGTAAGGTAACAGAGTGGAAGCTACATACAAACGGCTCGCGGCGGGCTCACCCATACATAGCGCAACGCTGTGCGTGAGCTCTCACCAACACATTCATCGACATGCCGCTCAGCAAAGACTACAGTGTATAAAGGGAGATCCGCTCAGGGTCAAACCGGTCCACTCAGGGCACAGATTAGGTACTATAAGTTGTAGTTACTACGTAACAGATGCGACAGTGACTTTTTCTACCCAGTTTCCGAATTGTTCCGTTTTGGCGCTGCTGTAGCGTTGCAGCTCAGTTGACAGTATAGGGCTTGCCCAAGTCGATAACTCGTTATCGATACTTTAGTGATGTACTTCTATCGACAACCAAATAATGTAGGGATTTCCTAAAGACTTAAAATTAAAAATAAAAATCAAAAAGATAAATTTAAAACTTATTTACTTAAAACTTTTTCCTTAATTTAAAACACTTATATTTTACACAAGCTATTTCTTGAATATCAGCCATTTCTGATACGTATTTTTCTTCCATGTCCCCTTTTAATATTTTATTTAACATATTGCACCAATTGTGCACATGTAATCTTATAACATGTTTTAAAAATATATTTTTTAATAATTCTTTATGGGTGGAACAACACCCCAACCAGAAAAACCTCAAAGAATGTTTAATGCAACCTATTTTATATTTCTACCAATATTTTTTTATGCCCATTCGCATTTAAATAATTAATTATGTATACAATATACATATATGTACTCGCATCTCTGTACAGAATTACAAAATGTTCGCTAGGATATTATGCTAAATTATCAATTTTTAACATTTTTATATTCTCTGTTCTTTATGTATGCATATATATTTTCATCCGTAGAGCTGCTTGTGTAAGTTTATAAGCAACCCTTACACTGGATGTTTTTTTCATTTTACGACATAATATGAAGCCAGCAGTATATGCAGAGCATTTCACTTTAATTTTCTCTAATATATCTCTCGATATAGACTCACTTGAACTACTTGGACAATCTCGTTCTTTTTCCTGTGAAGTGGATGGAATTTGATTACAATCATTAACATTTTTTTCATTTTCATATAATTCATCTTGAAATAAAAAAATTCCATCTAATAATGTATCACCATCATCCACTTCACAGTTTGCGAATTTTGAATGAGGGCTCAAAAAATTTGATAAAATTAATGACTTAAATGAATAAAGAAACGTTGATTAATATTCAATAATTAAGAGCCCTTATCCTTCCAAAAAAAAAATTCTAATCGGTCTTGATTAATAAATCTTGGATAAAAATACTCTATGCTGTACTTTTTGAATAATAATTTGGATATCCCTATGAAGCTCTCTAAGTTTGTGATCCAACCTTCTAGGGATGAAACATGCACAAGTCGAGGTTTTCCTGATTGTACAGAAAGTTTGCTAGTACTGTCTTCAAATTTTAAATCTTTAATTTTTTATAGCTTCTGTCCAAAATGTTTTATGTGGGAAATTAATTTTAACTGCTGCAGTTTTCCAGCCTCCCGAACAAGCCGGAGGCCGAAAAGGCTTTGGTACCATAGATCACATTCATACGCTGCGGCAGGTTGTACAAAAGACGGAAGAGTATAACCAGCCACTTTGCTTAGCGTTTGTGGACTATGAGAAAGCCTTCGATTCGGTGGAAACTTGGGCTGTGTTGAGGTCGCTGCAGAGATGCCGGATTGACTACCGGTATATCCAAGTGTTGAAGTGCTTGTATGAAAACGCCACAATGTCAGTACGTATACAGGACCAGACTACGAGGCCAATCCACTTGCAGCGTGGAGTGCGACAGGGAGACGTTATCTCCCCGAAGCTCTTTACCGCTGCGTTGGAGGACGTCTTTAAGCTTCTGGATTGGAACGGGCTTGGCATCAACATAAACGGCGAGTACATCACTCACCTGCGATTTGCCGATGACATAGTAGTCATGGCAGAGACTCTGAGAGACCTCAATACAATGCTCAACGATCTCAGCAGGGTTTCTCAACAGGTGGGCCTGAAAATGAACATGAGCAAGACGAAAATCATGTCCAATGCTCATGCACCGCTCCACCCAGTAATTGTTGAGAACTCTGCACTCGAAATTGTAGACGAGTATATTTACCTGGGACACACAGTCCAGCTAGGTAGGTCCAATTTCGAGAAAGAGATCAGCCGCCGAATCCAACTCGGCTGGGCAGCGTTCGGGAAGCTCCGAGATGTCTTCTCGTCCAAAATTCCTCAGTGCCTGAAGACTCAAGTCTTCGAACAGTGCGTGTTGCCAGTGATGACTTACGGATCCGAGACATGGTCGCTAACTAAGGGCCTCATAAGTAGGCTCAGGACCGCTCAGCGGGCGATGGAGAGAGTTATGCTCGGAGTGTCCCTGCGGGATCGAATCAGAAATGAGGAGATCCGTAGGAGAACCAGAGTCACCGACATAGTTAAGCGAGTCGCGATACTGAAGTGGAAATGGGCGGGGCACATAGTTCGAAGAGCTGATGGTCGTTGGGGTCCCAAGGTGCTGGAGTGGCGACCCCGCACCGGGAAGCGTAGTGTTGGCAGACCCCCCACCAGGTGGACCGACGACATCAAACGAGTCGCAGGGAGCCGCTGGATTCAGGCGGCGCAAGACCGAGGCCTGTGGAAGTCCATGCAAGAGACCTTTGTCCAGCAGTGGACGTCTATCGGTTGATAAAGAAGAAGAAGAAGAAGAAGTTTTCCTTTGGCTGCACCACCTGGATATCAATTGACACTGTCAAATAGTTTATCGAAAAATTCGACAACTTCTGCCGTTGTCTCCATAGTACTTGTCTTTCCAGTGTGAAAGTTATCTGAAAAATATTAAAATTATGCATAGGTAAGTAAAGTATGTAGGTCGTAGTACATGTAAATTTTATTATTAGAACACTAAATTTAAATCATGGTTGATTTGTGACTAATATTCTTGTAAATTATTGTCTTTACATAGAAATAGAGACAGTTAATTTATTAATAAGAATAATTTTTATGGGCATTGGCACTCTTAATAATTCTATGCTATTTAAGTCATACTAATATTATAAATGCGAAATTGTGTTTGTTTGTTGGTTTGTCCTTCGATCACGCCAAAACAGAGCTATGGTAAGACGTAATTTTTGCTTGGGTATAGTTGGACCTGGAGAGTGACATAGGCTACTTTTTATCCTGTAAAATCAAAGAGTTCCAGAAGGATTTTAAAAACTAAATCCACGCGGATGAAGTCGAGGGCATCAGCTAGTAATTTATTTATATACTTACTGAGTGCATAGGTGTATTTTAGCATTGCAGCAGTTCGAGCACTAAACAAGCAGAAACGCTGACTTTCATTTTCTTTATCATTTAAATGATCCCATGACGATCGATTCGCGTATCGCATCACAAACCTAAAAGCTGCTCGCTATTAAAGATTATCGCATCAAACAACGGAGGAGAAATTGGAAATTAACTCAGCAAATGCGAGAAAATACACAAGACACTAAACTCGGCAGTCGGATACGTCGGATACCTATCGACAAAATCAAAACAAAAATGGCGACTTAAGCTAGCGACAAGTTAGTTCTGTGGCCCAAGGTAACGATTGCAGCTCCAAAACGACACATTTGGAACTAAGCTGTCATAGCCCTGTCTCAGGGTCTGAACGTAAGGGCTGTCGGTCGTGCGTTTAGTGGAAATAAATAGACGAACAGTGAATGATTTAGATTTATTTGTGTACTTAAATAGTGTAAAAATGCCAAACTCTTGTACAGTTTGTTTAAAACAACCCAAAGACAATAAGGACATTTCCTTTTTTTTATATCTGAGAGATAAAGAGAAGTAAGTACTTTTTCATACGTATAGGTACGTATTAAATTAATTAATAAATAATATTAAAACTCTTTGTTATTCGACCGATTTCGTTTAAAATCGATATTTGGGCCCCCCTTGGGTCAAGAAAGAGGCTTTGAGTATATATACTCAAGAGAAAGAGGAAATGGATGCCAAAATTTTAAAGTCACCGCCATATTGAAATTATTTGTTATTCGACCGATTTCGTTCAAAATCGATATTTAGGATTCCCTGGGGTCAAGAATTAGGAAATGGGTTCCAAAATTTTAAAAAGTCACCGCCATATTGAAATTCTTTGTTATTCGACCGATTTTGTTCAAATTCGATATTAAGGCTTCCCTGGGCCATTATTTGTGAAACAACATTAATTGTAAAGTTATGGCAAAAATACTGATGTTCATTAAAAAAATCGTTTCTTTATATCATTGTTAATTTAAGTATTTTTAGTTAAAGTTCAGAATATAACTGAAATCTGTATAAATAAAAATGAATGTTGGTAAGCGCATAACTCAAGAATGGATGGACCAATTCGGTTAATTTATTTTTTTGTATGTTCCTTAAGGTCCACGGAAGGTTTTAATAAAAAAAAAAAACAAATAACAAAAACAAATTTACTTTTAACTTGTGACAGAACGAAGTCTGTCCGGGCAGCTAGTTATACATAATTATACAAACTTTAAAATATTTTTATTTTTTCCTTAAATTGTTGACATGCATCAGGTGACAACCCTAGCAGAATAGGTATACTTCTTCGACCTTGTTAGGAAGCTTCCTCTCTTTACTCGAATATTTACTCGTGTGGTTAAAAGTCACAAACCTGAAATTCGAGTTAGAAACCAATTAGGCAAGTTGCAAATAATAATAATTATTATTATCAAAATAATGTAAGCTTGTAATTTTTTATGTTCATAACCGGAAAGCTGGTGCTGCCACGGAATAAATAAATACCTATATTCAAATCAGTGGGTGCGGCTATGCCTACCTATCCATCTTTCTTGTAAAACTATCAGCAAGATCTTGGAGTGACTGACATCTTTTTCAATCAATCTGGATTTATAATAGGTATATTTTTTTTAAATAAGTTTGTACGAATTAAAGTTTTAAATTCAATTACCTAAGTAACATGAAAGTGATAAAAGCAACAAAAAAGATACCTATAGGTAATTTAATTTATGGGTCAATTTCAACAAAGTGGTTTTTAGGGTTCCGTACCAAAATGGTAAAAATGGAACCCTCATGGTGAGACTTTCTCCGTCCGTCCGTCCGTCTGTCACAGTCGATTATTTCAGTAACTATTAAAGCTATCGACATGAAATTTAGCATAGTTGTGTATAATAGTGGCCCAACATCATTGGAATAAAGAAAAATCGAAAATTATTTTTAGTTTTATTAAAAAAGGGGGAAAATGGGGGGTTTGAAATATTCAAAGTAAAATAACTATATCGAGTGGGGTATCAAAAGGCCTTTACTTGTGCATTCTAAAACAGTTTTTTATTTATTTCTATATATAGTAGTTATTGGGTAATCGGCCAAAATGTCGAAAAAAATACCGCCCCCCCCCCCCCCCCCCTTATCTCCGAAGTTTACCAATCGAAAAATCTGAAATAATTATGGCCAAGTGCGAGTCCGACTCGTACTTGGCCGGCTTTTTTTTCTTTCATTTCGGTGAACTTTCGTATTATGTTTTTTTTTAATTTAAGCTGTAGTATATTATACTACATGATATAGGTTATGCTCTTATGTAATGCCATAAAAATATATCCTATTTAACATATGTAAATTCGTGTTTGAAATTTGGATGCCACCGAAATGAGACATTCGTTCACCGAAATGAAATAACTAACCACCGAAATGAAAGAATGTGTCCACCGAAATTAAAATGCACCAAAAACGTATACAGACATACAAAATATTATTACTTTTCTAAAACTAACGCTAACCTCAATTAATACAACTTACCTAAATTGATAATCTTTTTACTTTCACGGAGTTAAGGAGTAAAATAGACAAAAATTTTCATCTCCTATCCCGGAAGAACCTTATTGTTTATGAGGATATAATCTATTATCTTATATGTTATATGTTGACCCGGAGTCATCATTATCAACCTTTAGATGTCCACTGCTGGACATAGGTCTCCTGCATGGACCTCCACAGGCTTCGGTCTTGCGCCGCCTGAATCCAGCGGCTCCCTGCGACTCGTTTGATGTCGTCGGTCCACCTAGTGGGGGGTCTGCCAACACTGCGCTTACCAGTGCGGGGTCGCCACTCCAACACCTTGGGACCCCAACGACCATCAGCTCTTCGAACTATGTGCCCCACCCATTTCCACTTTAGTTTCGCGACTCGCTGAGCTATGTCGGTGACTTTAGTTCTCCTGCGGATCTCTTCATTTCTGATTTGATCTCGCAGGGATACCCCAAGCATAGCTCTCTCCATCGCTCGCTGAGTGACCCTGAGCCTTCTTATGAGGCCCACAGTTAGCGACCATGTCACGGATCCATAAGTCATCACTGGCAACACGCACTGTTCGAAGACTTTAGTCTTCAGGCACTGAGGAATTTTGGACGAGAAGACATCTCGGAGCTTCTCGAACGCTGCCCAGCCGAGTTGGATTCGGCGGTTAATCTCTTTCTCGAAATTGGACCTACCTAGCTGGACTCTGTGTCCCAGGTATATATACTCGTCCACAATTTCGAGTGTAGAGTTCTTAACGATTACTGGGTGGAGCGGAGCATGAGCATTGGACATGATTTTCGTCTTGCTCATGTTCATTTTCAGGCCCACCTGTTGAGAAACCCTGCTGAGATCGTTGAGCATTGTATTGAGGTCTCTCAGAGTCTCTGCCATGACTACTATGTCTTCGGCAAATCGCAGGTGAGTGATGTACTCGCCGTTTATGTTGATGCCAAGTCCGTTCCCATCCAGAAGCTTAAAGACGTCCTCCAACGCAGCGGTAAAGAGCTTCGAGATTACGTCTCCCTGTCGCACTCCACGCTGCAAGTGGATTGGCCTCGTAGTCTGGTCCTGTATACGTACTGACATAGTGGCGTTTTCGTACGAGCACTTCAACACTTGGATATACCGGTAGTCGATCCGGCATCTCTGTAGCGACCTCAATACAGCCCAAGTTTCCACCGAATCAAAGACTTTCGCATAGTCCACAAACGCTAAGCAAAGTGGCCGGTTATACTCTTCCGTCTTTTGTATAACCTGCCGCAGCGTATGAATGTGATCTATGGTGCCAAAGCCCTTCCGGAATCCGAAAATGACCCGGAGTATCAGCTACCTACTATACCAAATTGTATTTAAATTCGTTGGGTAGTTTTCACGTAATGCGCACACAGACAGACAGACAGACAGACTAAAATTAAAAAAATGTGATTTTACAGTATCGGTAATAAAGCATCCTCCTATTAAAATTTTCATATATCTACATACTATAAAATTAAACAAATATTTTGAAAAATTCACGTGTTGATCCGGATTTTCACCGAAATGAAATAATAATCCACCGAAATGATAAAACAATCCACCGAAATGAAATTATTATATACCGAAATGATAAAAACTCACCGAAATGAGAATTTTTATCATTTCGGTGGGTTTTTTATCACTTCGGTGGCCAGTTTAGGCCACCGAATCCACCGAAATCAAAACTAAGGGTAAAAATTAGCATAACTAAAAAAGTATTTATTATAGGATATAAATAATACTACACAAATAAACATATTAAAAATAGCTCATTCATTAGTATTTAATTAAATATACTAGCTTATTGCAAGGGGGGAGCTAGAGTTGTTCTATGCAAAAATATTCTTGATTAACTTTAAGCCACCGAAATGAAAGGACTTTCTGGGACTCATATATTTTTACTTACCAGTTCTTAATCTGGGTAGATATTATTATAAAATTAATTCGTGCTAATACTTACAATATTAACGATTTAAATAAAAGTAGCCATAAGCTAAAACAACCAAAAGTTTTTGTTTTATGAGGGAAATTACACTGAAAAATGTTGTGAGGACAGCCACCGAAATGAAGTTTGAAGAAATTAGGGGTTTAAAATTTTTTTATTCCTAAACTGCAATCTTTATCGAGAAATATTTACTGGCTCCATAAAGATAACATACTCTTCTGCCTAGAAAAAAATAGAAGCACTGTACAGTAACGGTCTGCACTACCGATTTCATACATGCCGCGTAAATTATGCTGAGTTTGTGACACCCTTATAAGGTTTCCTATAATTCTCACGCCGCAACCATTATGCGCTTTTCACGCGCAGATCAGCACAGAACTATGTCAGTGAAATCACGAATAATCCTATCACGCACGGCCGTGATATGGATAATCCCGAGAATCTTGTTAAGGTGATGCTGATATAAAACAAAACAGCCAGCGCGGAGACTAGCAGTCAGTCCGTGGGAGCCGCGCAATCTACAGAGGACTGCTCACAGGATGATCCCCACACTCAACATGGATAACGATACCCACAATTTTAACACCTATGGTGCGTACTTTGCGCCCTTAAGGTACGTGATATTGTGTTTTATTAGCAAAGCTATTTAGGTAATTTAGTGCCATTTTCACCATCTCCGAGTTACGTTTAACATCGTTAGGTATCTACATATTCGTCGGTTGAAGAATTATTTTACAAAATACCACAATGTCAAAGTATTATTGTGCCTTATTAAAAGAGTGCCTGCATACCTACTTTGACTTTTAACATTTAACTGTCTCGTTGGTCTAGTCACTAGACCAAGACTCTAGTGGTTAGCATGTTCGACTGCACATGACGAGGTTCCTGGTTCAATTCCCGGGTCGGATCCAAAAAATTTATTGGGTTTGTGACAAGAAATTCTCTGTGTGTCACCGTAAAGCCGTCGGTACTGTACCTGATCTCTCTCCGGTCATGTCGGATTTCCATCTGACTATGAGAAAAAGGAATAGAGAATGTATCAGTGTTTGATCATGCACTTGTGCATTTAAATATCTCCCGCGCAGATGGCTTATCTTTATGGAGCTTCTTCTTCATCAACCGATACATGTCCACTGCTGGACAAAGGTCTCTTGCATGGACTTCCACAGGCCTCGGTCTTGCGTCGCCTGGATCCATCGGCTCCCTGCGACTCGTTTGATGTCGTCGGTTCACCTGGTGGGGGTCTGCCAACACTGCGCTTCCTGGTGCGGGATCGCCATTCCAGCACCTTGAGACCCCAACGACCATGAGCTCTTCGAACTATGTGCTCCGCCCATTTCCATTTCGGTTTCGCGACTCGCTGAGCTATGTCGGTGACTTTGGTTCTCCTACGGATCTCCTCATTTCTCATTCGATCCCGCAGGGACACTCCGAGCATAGCTCTCTCCATCGCCCGCTGAGCGGTCCTGAGCCTACTTATGAGGCCCTTAGTTAGCGACTATGGAGATTAGGTGGCTGGATTCAGTCAAAAGTACTGTCACTATTACTTTTAATATTCTGCGCATTACGACTAGATCCAGCGATGGCACAAAAATGTTGGTCGACGGCCTGGAAGGCGAGGACCTGGCGGCTGTACCGGAGCACTGGATGTCGTACGCGGCGCCGCCCGACAGCGCACACACAGCTCTCGCACTACTTTACTGTTTTTTTACCGCCGCGGCTTTGATCGGCAATGGACTGGTCATATTTATATTTGCTACGTAAGTTTACCTACTTATGTTTCCGCTATTTTTATAGACTTCACTAAGTCATCATCATCAATATGGTTCTACAGCACGTGGTGGTCAGAAGTAGCTTCTTTTCAGCTCTGAAGACCCAAAACTCTCAAACTTATATTCCCTTTTCACTCTATCAATCCACAGATCTTCTTACCTTTTTCTCATGTTCCTTCTTCATTCCTTTCTTTCCTTCCTGTTTCCAGTTTCTTCTTCTTCTTCTTTATCAAACGATAGACGTCCACTGCTGGACAATGGTCTCGTGCATGGACTTCCACTGGCCTCGGTCTTACGCCGCCTGGATCCAGCTGCTCCCTGCGACTGGTTTTATGTCGTCAGTCCACCTGGTGGGGGGTCTGCCAACACTGCGCTTCCCGGTGCGGGGTCGCCACTCCATCCATCAGCTCTTCGAACTATGTGCCCCGCCCATTTCCACTTCAGTTTTGCGACCCGCTGAGCTATGTCGGTGACTTTGGTTCTCCTACGGATCTCCCCATTTCTGATTCGATCCTACGGGGACACTCCGAGCATAGCTCTCTCCATCACCCGCTGAGTGATCCTGAGCCTACTTATGAGGCCCTTGGTTAGCGACCATGTCTCGGATCCGTAAGTCATCACTGGCAACACGCACTGTTCGAAGACTTTAGTCTTCAGGCACTGAGGAATTTTGGACGAGAAGACACTCGGAGCTTCCCGAACGCTTTCCAGTTTGCTGTCCAGCAAACAGGGATTTCGGGGGTCAAAAAGTGTGTAGAGCTCAATCGTAACGAATGCAGCAAAAAAAATTCTCTTGAAAGACACCGAAATAGGCTTAACACCTTTCGTTTGCAATCAGTATTACTGCAATTATTTATGTATAAATTTAATAAAAAGAAAAAATGTAACAATAAAGTCTATCGATTCTCACAAGTAGGTATAGCAGAGAAGACTGTGAAATGTTCATAAATGTAATTATTATTATTTATCTAATTTCTTAGAAGTAGGTACCACAGTATTTGTTATTAAGTGAAACACAATTTTTCTCGACAGGACAAAGAGTCTAAGGACGTCAAGCAATCTCCTGATCCTAAACTTAGCCATATTGGATTTTATAATGATGGCGAAAGCTCCGATCTTCATCTATAACAGCATCAACAAAGGCTTCGCCGCGGGCGCTCTCGGCTGCCAGATATTTGCCGTCATGGGCTCATACAGCGGGATCGGTGCTGGTATGACTAACGCTTGCATCGCTTATGACAGGTACTAAGGGACACAATAATTGACCGAGCGAGACCTCGCTTCGCTCGGTCAGTTATTATGTGAGTCTACTTGAGTGAATTTGCACTTGTCCGTCCGTCCGTCTGTCCGTCCATCCGTCTGTCAGAGCCTTATAACTTTTGAAATACTGAACGTAATTACTTGTTTAGAGATAATATGTAAACTGATGGCCTTCAGCCGAATATTGCATAAAAAATTATAAAAATCTTTATTTTCTCAAAATATTTTTGTTTCCTTTCATAGGCTTGCGATAAATTTTTTAAATACGATTTTGAACAGAGTACAAAAATATATTTTTTTTAATTTTTCCCTTAAAATTGAATAAATGGGGAGCTTTCAAAGTGGAGATTTAATAAGCTCGCTTGAAGACGCTCTCTAGCAAAATCGGCTATGTATTTTCAAACTGAACTTATTTTTTTATTTCACTTATATCCTGTACTTGAACAACAAATACTAAAATTATATGAATATTATAAAGAAACGAGATTATATAATTTTTAATGGGCATCAGTAATTTTCAACATAGATTCACAATAATGCTAATAGATGGCGCAGTCATTATCTATTCCATGGATCTAGGAGTTAAGACTACGATCTATCCCAAAAACAGTTTTGCGTCGACCATTATTATTTAGGTACACAATATAATAATAACATAATATTCAATTAAAATTATTCTTTAGTTAAATAAAAAACTTCAATAAACTATTAATTACTACATTTTGTATATTTTCTATTCGCTTCGATAGATGACGATTAGTACAGATGCCCGTAACCCGTTTTCACTCGTCAGTACATAATAATTCAATGTTTTCACTAACGTTCCCTAACCTTTACGGGCTACCTATGATAAGTTAGGTGATGATTTCTTTCAACTTCTTTATCGTGATCCTGTACGGGACACCTAAAAGGACATTGGGACGGATGTTAAGACTTAGGATTGTATCTAAGAGCTACCTACGTAAATAGACTCCTACTTAGGGGATGATTTAGGTATGTTTGGTGAAAACGGGCATAATAATAATGTCAGCTAATGGTCGTCTTGTATCGATTGAATGAATAATCATGGGATACCGTTACCGCGAGGTCTCAGCTCGGGGCGAACCACTAGTTACTTAAAGTATTGTAGTAACCGCTTTACCGCTTGACCTACGCTTATAAGAGGTACTAAAAGGATAACCGGAAATCTTTGAATATTTACTTCCACCTAACATTACATGAGCTCGATCTTGCTCGTGGTACTTCACAAGTGGTGTTCTATACTTGTGAATGTACCGCGGGCGCTGAAATTAGACTCTTGCTACGCCTACGCCTACGACTGTGCTACGCCGTCGTAGGCTACTGCGAAACGCAATACCTACAATAATAAAATCATAGTGGCCCTATAGATTGGCGAGTTATAGATTTCTATTTCTTTCAAAATACCGGTTCGCGGTTCAAACGTAGAAGGGTATTCTTAATAGTTTTTCTAACTGACTAAGTTAGCTACGAGCTCGTAAAAGGAAGGATCATGATTTTAGCAGTTTATGTATGTACATTGTACGATTACGAATGTTCCACCGCGCCGTAGCGAATAAAGTACTGAGCCAATTTTGATGAATGAATTGTCAATGGATTCTCTATGATAATCCGGGTGACATAAGTTACATTTTGTACGAATAAAATAGTTATATATGACGGAAAATACATCAAATTTTGCGTGGTCGGGTTACAGCTTTTAACTAATTTCTTTGATAAAATAAAAATATTTGATACTTATTTGAATACTAGCTGACCCAGCCACGCGTTGCTGTGACTCAGTAGGTAGGTAGTGAACGATGTTAGAATTGTACCCTTAAATTAACCTACAGAGCCATCTATTAACAATTCGTCGAACTAACAATACACACTACAGTCGTGTAATAAACATTTAATTTGCAATAACAAATATTGATGTCAATAATTAGGATAGAAACTATCCTATCTTTCAAGTTGGACCAAATTACAGATAGTTACGAAGTTTAATCAAAGTCGGTTAAGTAGTTTAGGAGTCCATCGCGGACAAACAACGTGACACGTAATTTATTGACCGAGCGAAGCGAGGTCTCTGAGTTTACTAGAGCGATTTGCACTTGTCCGTCAGTCCGTCCGTCCGTCTGTCAGAGCCTTATAACTTTTGAATTACTGAACGTAATTACTTCAAATTTAGATATAATATGTAAACCGATGGCCTCCAGCCGAAAATGGCTTAAAAAGTTATAAAAATCTTTATTTCAGGGGGGCTCTCATAGAAGCGAATGCGAAGTAAAATTTTTTTTTTGCTATTCATAGGTTTTCTGTGTATCATTTTAAAGACAATTTGGAACAGAGTACAAATATATATTTTTTTCCTAAAATTGACGAAATGGGGGGCTTTCAAAGTGGCGATTTAATACGCTCGCTTGAAGACGCTCTCTGGGAAAATTGGCTATATATTTTCAAGTTCTACTTATTTTCTTACTTCACTTGTATCCTGTACTTGAACAACAAATACTAAAATTATATGAATATTATAAAGAAACGAGATTATTTAATTTTTAATGAGCATCAGTATATTTCACATAGCTTCACAATAATGCTAATAGATGGCGCACTCATTAACTATTCCATGGAACTACTCGTAGGAGTTACGACTACGATCTATCACAAAAACAGTTTTGCGTCGAGCATTATTATTTAGGTACATATTATTCAATTAAAATTATTCTTTAGCTAAATATCAAACTTCAATAAACTATTAATTGCTGCATTTTGTATATTTTCTATTCGCGTCGATAGATGACGATTTGTACAGATGCCCCTAACCCGTTTTCACTCGTAAGTACCTACATAATAATTCAATGTTTTCACTGACGTTCCCTAACCTTTACGGGCTACCTATGATAAGTTAGGTGATGATAACTGTCAACTTCTTTATCACGATCCTGTACGGGACACCTAAAAGGACATGGGACAATGTTAGGACTTAGGATTGTGTTTTGGAGCTTCCTACGTAAAGAGACTCCTACCTACATAGGGGATGATTTAGGTATGTTTGGTGAAAACGGGCATAATAATAATGTCAGTTTTGGTCGTCATGTATCGATTGAATGAATAATCATAGGATACCGTTACTCAGTCTTTGTCTCAGTTCGGGGCGAACCACTAGTATAATATATTAAGATTGAATTTCGTCCTACTTACTCAAAAGTTACTTTCACGTTTCAGACATTCGACGATAACACGGCCACTGGATGGGCGGCTGTCGCGCGGTAAAGCTTTGCTGATGATAGCTTGTATATGGATTTATGCTACGCCTTGGTCTTTAATACCGCTGTTTAAAATTTGGGGTAGATTTGTACCAGGTAAGATCTTATATATAATCAATAGAGATTATATTATAATCAATTTTTTAAATTAAAAAAAGAAAATTAGTTAATAATACATAATACATGTTACGGTAAATGTGATTAATTGAAAATTATTAATAATTACCGATAATTATTAATAATTACCAAGATTGATGGTAAAAGTAATAAATTATTCACTTTTTTCGGTGATTATTAATAATTACACGTTACTCTTGGTAAATTTAATAAATTTTTAAGAATAACTAGCTTAAAGGTAAACCGTCGTAAACTTGGCCATCGCGATGGTCTAATAGGGCTTGGGGCGGGTGATGTGTTCGGGTATACACGATGCGACGGAATTACCGACTTCGGAAGATCGAATACATACATGATATTTTTTAAATAAATGCATTATTTTATTCTATTAGAACTAAATATATGTATTAAAACTTAACCGAGTATTATATTCTAATAGTGATCTAATGAACAAACTAAAATAAATTTAAAAAGAGTCTTTATTATTTTTTTATTTATTATTCGCATACATTATCTAAACTTTTTGTATTATCAGAACATTCTTTATTCGAACATTCCTATGATGTAGCATGCAATTGTTCAATATTAATGCGTCATTTGTTTTGAAAGCACGTGTGCAAAGTGGCGTTGTTTCCGTCAATAAAACTTATGGATTTGTGATAACCTCCATGATGTAGTCTATGCTTAGTTGCAACAATATCAATTCGTAGTCGACAATTCCTAAATCCCTGCAGTGTGAGTGGGCAGTACCCTGCAGCATCAGGATTGAGGAGCTATAACCTAAAGCTCCATTATGTAGTCTATGCTTAGTGGCAACAATATCAATTCGTAATCAACAATTCCTAAATCCCCGTAGTTTGGGTGGGCAGTACCCTGCAGCATCAGGATTGAGGAGCTATTATATAACCTAGAGCTCCATAATGTAGTTTAATGCTTAGCCCTATCCGAAATATCACTGGTATTTTCTAATGGCTAATAGGTCGAGGAATCAAAATATTGCCTTTGGGTGGCACCATCAGGACCACCCGTACATACTTGCATCTGGAAATCCTTACTGTTGGCTGGGTTGGCCACTTTTATAGCCACTCAGAAATGCTTTTACCCGGAAATCCTTACTGTTAGTTAGGTTCATCACAGCTTTCGTTGTTATTTTTTTATGACAACGTAGGAATACTTGCACCCGAAAATCGTTACTGTTGGTGAGGTTAAAGGTGGCTGGAGAAAGGAGTCGGGTGGGGTATAGACGGGTTTTCAGACTGTTTCTCGTTTGTTTTATCACTTTTACCAAAGACAACAGTGAATTATTAATAATAACCGATAAAAGTGATGAAATTCATAGTATTTATCAAATTTAGCAAATGGTGAGGTAATTATTAATAATTACCGAAAATTATTAATAATTATCACATTTATCACATTTACCGTAACATATATATCAATTTAAAATACAGTTTTTTTTAAGGGACGAGTAACGTCGTATAAACCGACGTTACTCTTATAAACTATATTTTTAACTAGCTGATGCCCGCGACTTTGTCCGCGTGGATTTAGTTTTTAAAGTCCCTCGAGAACTCCTTGATTTTCCGGGATAAAAAGTAGCCTAGATGCTGACCCGAGTAATAAGCTACCACGGTATAAAATTTTGTAGAAATTTGTGCGGTAGTTTTTACGTGAAAGAAGGACAAACAAACAGACAAAAATTAAATAAAAATCTGTTTTGGGCTCAGTACCGATAGTAAAGCATCCCCCAATTAAAATTTTCAAAATATATTAAATGTACAGAAATCTTCCAGTTACAGTTTTATTATATGTTAGTATATAGATTGAAATGTCGACGGTTCCATCTCCACGCGTTGCACTATTGTCTTACCAATTTCACAGGGTTTACGCTTATTTGACGCAGGGAGGGAAATTTTTCAGCACGGCTAATTTTTTTTTAATAAATAAAAAATAAACGGTCTTACGGTAGTTAAAAGCCACCTCGTCATTTTAATATCGCTCAGCCAGTAATTGAAAAATTCACTTAAAAACATCTTTAATAATAATTAAAATATAAGGTAATGTTTTATTTCAGAGGGATACCTGACGTCTTGCACCTTCGACTACCTTACCAACACGTTTGACACCAAATTGTTTGTAGGTTGCATATTCGTTTGCAGCTATGTGTTTCCTATGTCCTTCATATTATATTTCTACAGTGGCATCGTCAAACAAGTATTTGCGCATGAAGCAGCATTAAGGTATAGTCAAGCAAACCTACGCTACAAATAGATAGACATTTCTAAAGTGTTAAAGATATTAGGGTTCCATACCAAAATGGTAAAAATGGAACCCTTATGGTGAGACTTTCTCCGTCCGTCTGTCCGTCCGTCTGTCACAGTCGATTATTTCAGTAACTATTAAAGCTATCGACATGAAATTTGGCATAGCTATGTATAATAGTGGCCCAAAATCATTAGAATAAAGAAAAATCGAAAATTATTTTTAGTTTTAATAAAAAAAGGGGGAAAATCGGGGGTTTGAAATTTCAAAGTAAAATAACTATATCGAGTGGGATATCATATGAAAGCCCTTTACTTGTGCATTCTAAAACAGTTTTTTATTAATTTCTATATATATAATAGTTTATGATTAATCGGCCAGAATGTCGAAAAAAATACCGTTCCCCCCCCCCCTTATCTCCGAAGTTTACCAATCGAAAAATCTGAAATAATTATGGTCAATAGAGGTTTATGTATATTTTACAGGAAAAATAAAAGCAACGCGAAAATTATTTTAGTTTGATTAAAAAAGGGGGAAAATCGGGGGTTTGAAATTTCAAAGTAAGATAACTATACCGATTGGGGTATCTTATGAAAGGCCTTTACTTGTGCATTCTAAAACAGTTTTTTATTTATTTCTAGATATAATAGTTTTTGAGTAATCGGCCAAAATGTCGAAAAAAATACCGTTCCCCCCCCCCCCTTATCTCCGAAGTTTACCAATCAAAAAATCTGAAATAATTATGGTCAATAGTGGTTTATGTATATTTTACAGGAAAAATAAAATGAACGCGAAAATTATTTTAGTTTAATTAAAAAAGGGGGAAAATCGGGGGTTTGAAATTTCAAAGTAAGATAATTATACCGAGTGGGGTATCATATGAAAGGCCTTTACTTGTGCATTCTAAAACAGTTTTTTATTTATTTCTAGATATAATAGTTTCTGATTAATCGGCCAAAATGTCGAAAAAAATACCGTTCCCCCCCCCCCCCTTATCTCCGAAGTTTACCAATCGAAAAATCTGAAATAATTATGGTCAATAGAGGTTTATGTATATTTTACAGGAAAAATAAAATCAATGCTCTAACTAGCACAGTTTTTTTTTATATTAACAATAAACCTCTACAAACAAAGTTAACGATAAATAAGCAAATTAATATAATATTATCGTTTTACTTATACTTTTGGAGTATGGAACTCTCGGTGCGCGAGTCCGACTCGCACTTGGCCGGCTTTTTTTACTTAGGTAAACGATTACTGTATTTTTTATCGACTAGCGCATACCCCTGTAAGTGTATGTGCAAAATAAGATTAAGCTAAATTCTCCTAAAGGTACAGAGATGTTTATACAGTTAAAAAACTGAGTGTGATATGATTTGAATGCTTTTTTGCCAATAGCGAGTGAGTATCGGCCAATCACAGGCAATTGCAATCTTCACACTTTAGCAATCACTTTTAGAGACTCGCAGAGCTGAGTAACATTGATATTACGGTGATGGTCGTTTGTCGACAGTCTATCGATGTCTCTCTGTATACGATTCTGTATAATTGGGTATTTGACCGATATTTTTTTATTTATTTAAAATAACGTTTTAAATATCTTATCATAATGCCATTTCTCTTTTTTCTCGTAATTATAAGCTGTTTTACTGTGACTGTGTGTATCTGTCTCTTTCTAAAACGATATTTTCTATGGAGCTTGGATGGAGCTGGTGAATTGTGACGTCACAGTTGAGTAGCGCTCTCTCTGTCTAACAGAAAACTTTAAAACTCTATAACCTAATTGTGTTTGGAGCGATTTATTTTCTGTTTTCACAAATGTTATTCTTACATTTTACATTTTCGATTATAAATAATGAATATCAACATTTTGACAACAGTCAAATACCCAATTACCAACATACTTGCACTTGTATTTCGGTTATTATTTATTTGGTAAAGATAAGTACCATAAAACATTTTCAGGGAACAAGCGAAAAAAATGAACGTAGAATCTCTGCGGTCAAATCAAAACGCGTCAGCAGAGTCTGCTGAAATCAGAATAGCGAAGGCGGCACTTACGGTGTGTTTCCTCTTCGTGGCTTCGTGGACGCCCTACGGCGTGATGTCGCTCATAGGAGCTTTTGGAGACCAGTCCTTACTGACACCAGGCGTAAGTTGCCCTCACTACATTGTTACCCATAGTTACCTACTTGTATTTCGTAGGTAATTAACTGATAACAAAAAAAGGAGGAGGTTATCAATTCGACGCGTTTTTTTCTGTTTTTTTTTTGTCGATGTTACTTCATAACTCCGTCGAATCTGAACAGATTTGTATAAATTTTTGAAAGGTCCACACCGTAAGGTTGATCCCATTTAAATTTGGTGAAGATCTGATGAATATGAAGATGTGATGGAGGACGGAACTCCTCAATGAATAAGAAAGAGCAAATCGCTCGCGATCAGAAAATATGACGATTTGATCCAATGAAGCTACTGTAGTGAAGCTACTCAAAAGCTTAAAATTCTGAAAATACCTATATAAACTAAATTTTTTTATACTTTGTAGTGGCGTTTGAAGTCGGTTTTTAAAAAGAATTTTATGTCTTTATGATTTTATCAAGTAGTATACCTAATTATATTCTTTGAAAAGTGCGCGTTGCCAAGTCGTGCTGCCAGTGATGGCCTCAACAGCGCAACGGTTTTCAGGGCGCGGACTGAAAAAAAAGGGTCAACCGTTCAAACCCCACGTTGCACTATTCTCGTATTCACAGATAAGATGACTTCTTTACCTATTCCATAGTCGTTCCTATCCTGTCCTTCGTGCTTCTAGAAACAACTTTATGCTTAGTTGGAGGGGAAAAGGGAATATAAGTGTGGACCTAAGTCCTCACCATAGGAAATGCGGCGTTGGAATACCCCCACTAGGTGGACACATAATCTCAAGCGAGGCGTTGACAGTTTCTAAATACTAGCGACACAAGATCCTTCTGTGGCGATCCATGCAAGAGGGTACCTACCACTGTCGACATCCATCCGTGGCTATTGTCAGATAAGACACTTACAACGATGGCAATGTTTGAAGCAACCCGGACTAAATACCAACCACGGCAGAATAATTTTTTCTTGGCAAAAGATTTTTAAAATTTCTTCTACTCATCTTACTAAATTCACAATGTTTTTCAGGTAACAATGATTCCCGCGGTTACGTGCAAGGCTGTAGCATGCATTGACCCTTGGGTTTATGCAATCAGTCATCCAAAATATAGGTTGGTACGAGTATATCATGATTATACTACAAAGTAGAAAAACTTCAATAGGTCACACCTACTTACCTATTGAGAATTAATGTGATTTTTGGTAGGCTTTTTTTTTAATTAGTGTTCTTACTATTTGCTCATATTACGGCCATCTTGCATTAGCCTAGATGCCCAGAAATATATAAATCTATCCCTATAACTTATTTGCTGAAAATCAGGATCCTTAACACTAATATGTTAAGGGGTCCGGTTGCAACGAAATAAAAAAAACCGGCCAAGTGCCTCGTTCCGTACTCCAAAAGTAAAAGTAAAACGATATTCGTCGATAATTCATCGTTAACTTTGTTTGCAGAGGTTTATTGTTAATATTAAAAAAACTATGCTAGTTAGAGCGTTGGTTTTATTTTTTCAGTAAAATATACATAACCCTCTATTGACCATAATTATTTCTGATTTTTCGATTGGTAAACTTCGGAAATAAGGAGGGGAATGGTATTTTTTTCGACATTTTGGCGAATTAATCAAAAACTATTATATACTAGCTGATGCCCGCGACTTCGTTCGCGTGAATTTTGTTTTTTGTTTTTTTTTTTTTTATTAAAACCTTCCGTGGAACTTAAGGAACATACAAAAAAATAAATTAACCAAATTGGTCCATCCATTCTTGAGTTATGCGCTTACCAACATTCATTTTTATTTATATAGATAAAAATAATAATAAAAATCTGTTTTAGAATGTAAAGGAAAGCCCGTTCATATGATACCCTACTCGGTATAGTTATCTTACTTTGAAATTTCAAACCCCTGATTTTTCCCCTTTTTTAATAAAACTAAAAATAATTTTCGCTTTTTTTTATTCCAATGATGTTGGGCCACTATAATACATAACTATTCTAAATTTCATGTCGATAGCTTTAAAAGTTACTAAAATAATCGACTGTGACAGACGGATGGATGGACGGACGGAGAAAGTCTCACTATAAGGGTTCCATTTTTACCATTTTGGTACAGAACCCTAATAAGGTTAAAATTAATAGGTAGGTCATTAGACCTCTACCTATTCGTTTTTACCCAGCTACGTCATAGACAAAAGGAAAGTTGATTTTTGCAGTCTATGTAGGAATGTATGTAGTTTGTATTTATGTATGTTCCAACGTAGCGTCTAAACTAGTGAGCCGATTTTGATAAATGAGCTGTCAATCGATTTATTATGGTGACAACGGTGACAAAGGCTAGATTTTATACGAAAAAAATCAACTTATCGGATTTTAAATTCAATTTTGAATAGTCAGGTTACAGTTTTGACGTGATAACGTCTTATAAATCGATGAACACCGGCTGCACGCACGAAAAATTGTCACGTTCCGCCTGAGCCCGAGCGTGCAAGCGAGAGCGCGGAACAAGCGATAGAAAGGCACGATCGGCCCATGCGTTGGCTTGTGTCTTGTTTCTTTATGACGTTATCACGTAAAACTATCGTCCGTAAACCGACTTTAAAGACAACCAATTTTTTTTTAATTTTTTTCTTGTTTTAGACAAGAACTTCAGCGACGTATGCCCTGGCTCCAAATCAATGAACCAGCCGACAATGTTTCGACAGGAACTACTAACACTACTAATTCTTCGGCTCCCACAGCGTAACGATAAACGGGGATGAAGACAAAAACTTGCGATCAAATGGACTATATCAGTGATATAACTATAGTAACTCGAAGCAACTTACATAAAAAAATATTAAAAAAAACGATATCAATGTTTGATTTAATTTTTTTTAATTTATTTGAAATAAGATATTTCACTGGTTAATTAATTAACATTAAGCTCATTTTAAGCTCAAAATGAGAAGATACGAGTGATATTTACTGACGAAAATGGCTATGCTAACGGATTTAGAATAAAATATCAATAAATCTTTATACAGACTCAAGCAAGATTAAATAAAGAAAATTTCTAAATCAGTTGTTTGTTATTTTTATTCTGTCACTTATAGTCTAGTTCACTTATAGTCTAGTCAACATCAGATCCTCCACCTCGATCCTCGATTATCATCTATCTAAAATATAGATATTTATACCATTCTAATGAGTCCAAACACAGAGTATCTGGTGTAAATTGCGGAGGTGTTGGGTATCCCACAGACTCGATGCTGCAGCATCAGCTCAAGGTTACCTACCATGCCTTGGAAATAATCCAAAGTAACAGTAGGATCTTTGAAATCAATCGCACCAGTGAAAGCTTGTAGGATCCTTTAATCAAGTGATGTTCTTCAAACGCTTGAGCAGATCTTCGTAAATTATAGCTAAGATCGACCTCGATTACGTTAGCTTTCCTACCAAAAGAAAAAAAAACTGGCCAAGTGCGAGTCGGACTCGCGCACCGAGGGTTCCGTACTCCAAAAGTAAAAGTAAAACGATAATATTATATTAATTTGCATAATTATCGTTAACTTTGTTTGTAGAGGTTTATTGTTAATATAAAAAAAACTATGCTAGTTAGAGCGTTGGTTTTATTTTTCCTGTAAAATAATATACATAAACCTCTATTGACCATAATTATTTCAGATTTTTCGATTGGTAAACTTCGGAGATAAGGGGGGGGGGGGGCGGTATTTTTTTCGACATTTTGGTCAATTACTCAAAACCTATTATATATAGAAATAAATAAAAAACTGTTTTAGAATGCACAAGTAAAGGCCTTTCATATGATACCCCACTCGGTATAGTTATCTTACTTTGAAATTTCAAACCCCCGTTTTTCCCCCTTTTTTAATCAAACTAAAATAATTTGCGCGTTGCTTTTATTTTTCCTGTAAAATACACATAAACCTCTATTGACCATAATTATTTCAGATTTTTCGATTGGTAAACATCGGAGATAAGGGGGGGGGAACGGTATTTTTTTCGACATTTTGGCCGATTACTCAAATTAATTAATATATAGAAAAAAATAAATGTTAATGCAAGCAAACTCCAAAGACCGTGCTCGTCTTCTCGCTGTCTCTGCGAAAGAATCCGGACACTGGCTCCATGCTATGCCTTCTGCTAATCTGGGCACTCTTTTAAACCACGCCACTCTTGCAGTGGTAGTTGGTCTTAGGCTTGGCGCCAAAATAACCCAGCCTCACCGTTGCCACTGCGGTGACCACGTCGACGCTTACGGTCATCACGGGCTCTCCTGTTCGAAGAGCGCTGGTCGTTTCTCCCGCCACAATGCCCTCAACGACATCATCCGCAGGTCTCTTGCTACTGCTCACGTGCCAGCTGTATTAGAACCTATTGGTTTGGCACGTAGTGATGGCAAGAGACCTGATGGTATGACGCTTGTTCCTTGGAGGACAGGGAGGTCGCTTGTGTGGGATGCCACCTGTGTAGATACTCTAGCTGCTTCCCACATCCATGCGACCTCCTCTGTGGCGGGTGCAGCGGCTACTAGCGCCGAACAGGCTAAGAGGCGCAAATATGAGAAACTTGACAGTGGTTTCATATTTGCGCCTTTTGGTGTAGAGACCCTGGGGCCGTGGGGCCCGGAGGCTCGCGCACTTTTTTTAGAGATATCAAAAAAGGTGATCGAGTCTACCGGGGATCCAAGAGCTGGCAGCTACCTTGGCCAAAGGATTAGCCTGGCCATCCAAAGAGGTAATGCTGCCAGCATCTTGGGTACTATGCCACACTGCGGTGGCTTGGATGGGGTTTTAGATTTTAATTAGTTTTTATTTTAGTTTTAATTTTAGAATTAAATTTAGGTTTATAGTATTGTAGGTATATATGAAATTTTCTATCTATAATATAATAAAACTGTATTACCTAAAAAAAAAAAAAAGAAAAAAAAAAACTGTTTTAGAATGCACAAGTATAGGTCTTTCATATGATACCCCACTCGGTATAGTTATTTTACTTTGAAATTTCGAACACCCGATTTTCCCCCTTTTTTTATAAAACTAAAAATAATTTTCGATTTTTCTTTATTCCAATGATGCTGGGCCACTATTATACACAACTGTGCCAAATTTCATGTCGATAGCTTTAATAGTTACTGAAATAATCGACTGTGACAGACGGACGGACGGACGGACGGACGGAGAAAGTCTCACCATAAGGGTTCCATTTTTACCATTTTGGTACGGAACCCTAAAAACCGCATCAAAACCAGTTAACGTTTACATAGATTACTGATAATAATTCCGTTAAATAGAATATTCCGTTATTTTAATATTAACGTTAGATAATGTTTTCGTGTATGTATATTAATGTTACCAATTAAGAAACCGTAATAAATAAAGCCCTAGTACTTACTAATATTAAACACAGTTATTTTTATTAAACGTCTATACACGTAGGTTTGTAATTATATGATATTCTATAGCGTGTCTTGTCCATTGAAATTATTTAATTTATATGAATAAATATATTTCCTACGATAAAATAAACTATGCCTTAGTTACTCTACCTATAACCCTGTTTAACCTATACAATATATTTTGTCTCACTTACTGTCACTATGTGAGAGTGAGTGAGACTGAGCTGTCAAAAGTAAAATAAACGGTTGGACAGGGTATAAGTAACGATTTCACCAATGTCGAGTGACGTTTATCCGAAAAATAATTTGGGCGTTCTGACAGTATCTTTTGTATTGAAAATACTATCAAAACATCAAATTTACACTCGGATAAGACTTATTTTACGTTGGTGAAATTTACCCTAAGCAATAAAATCAGGTCGATAGCTTTAATAGTTACTGAAATAATCGACTGTGACAGACGGACGGACGGACGGACGGACGGAGAAAGTCTCACCATAAGGGTTGCATTTTTACCATTTTGGTACGGAACCCTAAAAACCGCATCAAAACCAGTCCATTGGGTAGGCTGCTACGAGAGAACAGACAGATACACATACACAGATAGACACATACACAGATACACGCGTCAAACTTATAACACCCCTCTTTTTTTGTCGGAGGTCAAAAATGTATTATTAATGGTATATATTTTGTAATTAACGTTTACATAGATTACTGATAATAATTCCGTTAAATAGAATATTCCGTTATTTTAATATTAACGTTAGATAATGTTTTCGTGTATGTATATTAATGTTACCAATTAAGAAACCGTAATAAATAAAGCCCTAGTACTTACTAATATTAAAAACAGTTATTTTTATTAAACGTCTATACACGTAGGTTTGTAATTATATGATATTCTATAGCGTGTCTTGTCCAATGAAATTATTTAATTTATATGAATAAATATATTTCCTACGATAAAATAAACTATGCCTTAGTTACTCTACCTATAACCCTGTTTATCCTATACAATATATTTTGTCTCACTTACTCTCAGTATGTGAGAGTGAGTGAGACTGAGCTGTCAAAAGGAAAATAAACGGTTGGACAGGGTATAAGTACCGATTTCACCAATGTCGAGTGACGTTTATCCGAAGAATAATTTGGGCGTTCTGACAGTATCTTTTGTATTGAAAATACTATCAAAACATCAAATTTACACTCGGATAAGACTTATTTTACGTTGGTGAAATTGACCCTAAGCAATAAAATCAGGTCGATATACAAACAAAGTAGGCGTCGTTTTTGCGTTCAACATAAAAAATCTGTGGTTTGTCACACGGTGCCCTACCAAGTGCAATTTTTCTCAATGCAATACCACTTGCGACTCAGCACCTAATATGGGATGCAATCAGACAAAGTCTCATGTTGCGGTACCGTAATCGCATGCATCGTGTGACATCGCTCTTAGTGGCATGCACATTGCACAACTTTAGTTATTTCATCAGGAGTCAAATGTAAAATTAAAACGCAAAAAAATAGATAGTTGTAGCATTTACGAACCAACGTAAAAATTTCTAACGATCAAAACGAAGTTCAGAAACGTGATATATCTAGAGATTCGAATTCATTGATAACAGCTCTGTTATCATCACCTAGTTCAAAGTTTTTAGTATGTAAGGACCTCTTAAAAAAACATTCAGAGAAGGATGCTTTTGCAAACAAATAGCTAAATATTTTATCTACAAACACGAATCCATGAAAGAATTAATTAATTAAATATTCTTCATTTTACACCAAAGGAGAACGATGTATGTTACACCCATATTTCCATGTATTTGCCATGTTTTCATCTAATAATAATTTTACAAATAGGTACTGTTTACATAGATTAATACAAATTTAAGAATTAGATATATTTGTGAGCTCAATAGTTTTAGGATTGGTAGTCGCTTCGCACCTACTAGATACCGTTGGCGTACTAATTACATTAATAATAATAATAATAATAATAAACGCCGTGTGGCACCGGCAGAATAGAATGTTGCCACCCCTTCCTATCCCATGGGTGTCGTAAGAGGCGACTAAGGGAATTGGGGAACCAAATGACATCTAGGTTCCCCCAAACCGAGCGAGCTTGCTCTAAAACAGCCTCCTTGGGGACCTGAGTGGACCCCGAGTGACGTAACTGCCACTCACCCCCCACCCCCCCTTTTATGATGATGGACAGAAATGAGAATGCGCGAACAGGGCCGCTGCCTGGGGGGCGCCAGGGCGCGTCTGGGACTGGCGCTGGACGTGACAGCATGCGGACCGCCAGTCACACCAGCCGGCCGCCACTACCACCTCGGCGGCCGGCCAATCCATCATCCCCACCAGAGGGCTTGGCACCGACAGGGTCCTCAAGGACCCAATCTTCGGAGCCCGCCGCTGGTGGAGTGCGCCGCATGAGATGGACATCTCAAATGAACAAGAATGTCATGCGTGCGTACTACAGGGCGACAGGAGGGGAAACCGGACGGACTGGCTACCGAGCGGCAATGTACCGCGAGTTCTTGCTGCTGGAGCCGAAACTGACTGTCACGGAACAAAACCTGGCAGACCGGGCTCGGTATATTCAGCGCTCGAACATCTTTAGCGCTACCGAGCTCGAACGGTTACGACGTGAGGCTGTTCCCGAGGTGACAACCCCAACCACAGAGCAAGTTGTCTCTCTGGCGGAACCTGTCCGCGAAGAGACCGACGCTATCGCGCAAGATTTGCCTGTGGAGGAGGACACGGAGGGAACAGTCTCCCTTGACATAGAGCGGATGGGAAGGATTTTAGAAGAGGCGATTTCAGAGATCCGGAGTGCTCCTCTAGAGATCCGTCCGCGGCTCTCCCGGCTCACATTAAATGTAGCGACGCGGGATGTCATTGAGGCCATAAACCAAATGCTGCCTCAATACCTTGAGCGCAGCACTGGCCTGGCTGATACGGCTTCTATTCTCTTTGGTGCGGCCTTAGCTGTTCACCGTTTCATGGGTGTCAAGACCCAGGAACGTGGACGCGCTACTCTAAGGCGCAGCACAGAACCAGCCTGGAAAAGGAGAATAGAACACCGTATCACCCTGGCCAGAGCTCTCATTGGCAGACTGCAGAGTTTCAGGTCGGGCAACACTAGGCCAAGGATTGTGCGCTCCGTTAGAATAGCCTTTAATGGGCTCGGGGTGTGGCTAGATCAGCCCGATATAGCCCAAAAACTAACGGAGCGCATCGACGACCTGAAGCAGAAAATTGCTGCATGGGGGAACCGCATCCGACGATACTCGGAAAGAGTCGAGCGCTTTCAGCAAAATCGCCTGTTCTCGAGTGATCAGAAAAGGTTCTATAAAAAACTGGAGTGCCCAGCAGTCTGTTCTACCTCTCAGCGGCCGAGCCCGGCTGACCTCGTCGCCTTTTGGCGAAGTGTATGGTCAAGAGAGGTGGAGCATGAGGAGGGCCCTTGGATTGCGGCGGTAGAGGAAGCATGTGCCTCAATAGAGCCGATGAACCCCGTCACCATCTCTTCGGAGGATGTAGCTGGTGCGGTGCGCCGGGCCCCGAACTGGAAAAGTCCGGGACCCGATGGGCTGCATCACTACTGGTTGAAGGGTTTTTCGCTCTGCCATGCTACTTTGGCTCGACAATTCCAAGATGCTCTCGAGCAAAGGGCACTCCCGAGCCTTTTCACCACCGGGATCACCCATTTAGCTCCTAAGTCAACCGATACCGCTGACCCAGCTAAGTACCGCCCCATCACATGTCTTACTACCATCTATAAGACATTGACATCCGTTCTGAGCCTTAAGATCTCCCGTCACGTAGACGAGAACAACATCATGTCTGAGGCTCAGAACGGATGTCGGGGCGGTGGTCGTGGTACTAAGGAGCTCCTTCTCATCGACTCCGTCGCGGGCCAACTGGTCAAACGCAATCGCCGGAATTTCTCTGCCGCCTGGATTGACTATAAGAAGGCATTCGACTAGGTGCCCCATTCATGGCTCTTGAGGGTCCTTGAGCTGTACAAAGTCGATAGTACAGTTCGAGACTTCCTCGGAGAGTGTATGGGGCAATGGAGTACGATTCTTTGTCTCCATGGCGAGCGGTTGGCGGCTGCGGGTGACCAGATCAAGATACGGCGGGGTATCTTCCAGGGCGATTGTCTGAGTCCTTTATGGTTTTGTCTGTCGCTGAACCCTCTCAGCTCTTTGCTGGAGAGATCAGGGACAGGCTTTCAGTTTCGGAGAGGAGGGACAAAAGTGCCTCACCTTCTCTACATGGATGACCTCAAGCTGCTAGCACCCAATGCCACCCGCCTGAGGGAGTTGCTGAATATCACCACTGAGTTCAGTAACTCCATCAGGATGGAGCTTGGACTAGACAAGTGTGCGGTCTTACATGTGGAGAGGGGACAGGTTACTCATTCGGCTGAGATCAATCTTGAGCCATCCAACATCAGGACCCTCTCTGAAGTTGAGTCATACCGGTATCTGGGTATGTCACAATCCGTGGGGGTAAAGGAGGCGGACGTGAAACAGTCAGTTTGCGAGGTCTTTTTTGGCCGCCTGACAAAAGTTTGTAAAAGCTATTTGTCGGGTGCCAATAAGGTCCGAGCATATAACGGCTGGGTCATGCCCGTTCTCATGTACACCTTTGGCGTACTCAGATGGACTCAGACCGAACTAGACGCACTGGATAGAAAAGTCCGCACGACTATGACTCTCTACCGCATGCACCACCCCAAATCGTCTGTTATGAGGTTGTATATACCCCGAAAGTGTGGTGGTCGAGGCGTATTAAGCGTCAAGACCATGCATAATCGAGAGATATCCAGCCTCAGAACCTACTTTGAGACGAAGAGGGAGTGTCCAATGCATAGAGACGTCATAGAATGTGATAAAGGACTCACTCCCCTATCTTTGGCCAAACTCGAGTGGCAGAAACCGGTGGTACTAAGCACCTCTGACCGGGAGACCGTATGGAAGGAGAGGGAGTTGCATGGACGCTTTTTTAAAGCTCTTAATGAGCCTCACGTAGATAAAAAAGCGTCCGTGCAATGGCTGCGCTTCGGTGACCTCTTTGGGGAAACCGAAGGTTTTGTGTGTGCAATACAAGATCAGGTGGTTAAGACGCGGAACTACCGAAAGTACATCTTGAAGGATGGCACTCATGACATCTGTCGAGCGTGTCGCCATCCCGGTGAGTCACTCAGGCATGTGCTTTCAGGATGTTCGGCTCTTGCTAACACTGAGTATCTGCACAGACATAACCAAGCGGCCAAAATCCTTCACCAAGAGCTTGCTCTGAAGTACGGTCTCCTGGATGAGAGAGTGCCGTACTACAGGTACACACCGGTGCCAGTACTCGAGAGTGACGGAGTCCGGCTCTATTGGGACCGGTCCGTCATCACGGACAGGACTATTCTTGCGAATAAGCCTGACATCGTGCTGATGGACCGGGCACAGTCGAGGGTGTTTTTAGTGGACATCACCATCCCACATGATGAAAACCTCGTGAGAGCGGAGACGGAGAAAAAACGAAAGTATCTAGATCTGGCTCACGAGGTTGCCAGCATGTGGCATGTGGAGTCCACTGAAATCATCCCAATCGTCATTTCTGCGAATGGGTTGATCCCAGTCAGCCTCGCTCACCATCTGAGGCGACTGGGGTTCCGTGGCAGTTCGCTCGCGGCCAAGATGCAGAAAGCGGTGTTGCTAGACTCGGCTAGGATAGTCCGTCGGTTTCTCAGCCTGTCGCCCTGACCCCCGGCCGTCTGGTCTCCCCTGCCGGGGCGTAATCCTCCGCCCGCTACAAGTATTTATTTATGTAATATATGTGTAAGTTTATTATATGTGTATATTTATATGTTTATTATATTTCCCTTTGGTTTTATATGTATTTATATTGTACGCGGGTGTGAGAGTCAAGATATATAAAAAATAATAATAATAAACGCCGTGTGGCACCGGCAGAATAGAATGTTGCCACCCCTTCCTATCCCATGGGTGTCGTAAGAGGCTACTAAGGGAATTGGGGAACCAAATGACATCTAGGTTCCCCCAAACCGAGCGAGCTGGCTCTAAAACAGCCTCCTTGGGGACCTGAGTGGACCCCGAGTGACGTAACTGCCACTCACCCCCCACCCCCCCTTTTATGATGATGGACAGAAATGAGAATGCGCGAACAGGGCCGCTGCCTGGGGGGCGCCAGGGCGCGTCTGGGACTGGCGCTGGACGTGACAGCATGCGGACCGCCAGTCACACCAGCCGGCCGCCACTACCACCTCGGCGGCCGGCCAATCCATCATCCCCACCAGAGGGCTTGGCACCGACAGGGTCCTCAAGGACCCAATCTTCGGAGCCCGCCGCTGGTGGAGTGCGCCGCATGAGATGGACATCTCAAATGAACAAGAATGTCATGCGTGCGTACTACAGGGCGACAGGAGGGGAAACCGGACGGACTGGCTACCGAGCGGCAATGTACCGCGAGTTCTTGCTGCTGGAGCCGAAACTGACTGTCACGGAACAAAACCTGGCAGACCGGGCTCGGTATATTCAGCGCTCGAACATCTTTAGCGCTACCGAGCTCGAACGGTTACGACGTGAGGCTGTTCCCGAGGTGACAACCCCAACCACAGAGCAAGTTGTCTCTCTGGCGGAACCTGTCCGCGAAGAGACCGACGCTATCGCTTGACATAGAGCGGATGGGAAGGATTTTAGAAGAGGCGATTTCAGAGATCCGGAGTGCTCCTCTAGAGATCCGTCCGCGGCTCTCCCGGCTCACATTAAATGTAGCGACGCGGGATGTCATTGAGGCCATAAACCAAATGCTGCCTCAATACCTTGAGCGCAGCACTGGCCTGGCTGATACGGCTTCTATTCTCTTTGGTGCGGCCTTAGCTGTTCACCGTTTCATGGGTGTCAAGACCCAGGAACGTGGACGCGCTACTCTAAGGCGCAGCACGGAACCAGCCTGGAAAAGGAGAATAGAACACCGTATCACCCTGGCCAGAGCTCTCATTGGCAGACTGAAGAGTTTCAGGTCGGGCAACACTAGGCCAAGGATTGTGCGCTCCGTTAGAATAGCCTTTAATGGGCTCGGGGTGTGGCTAGATCAGCCCGATATAGCCCAAAAACTAACGGAGCGCATCGACGACCTGAAGCAGAAAATTGCTGCATGGGGGAACCGCATCCGACGATACTCGGAAAGAGTCGAGCGCTTTCAGCAAAATCGCCTGTTCTCGAGTGATCAGAAAAGGTTCTATAAAAAACTGGAGTGCCCAGCAGTCTGTTCTACCTCTCAGCGGCCGAGCCCGGCTGACCTCGTCGCCTTTTGGCGAAGTGTATGGTCAAGAGAGGTGGAGCATGAGGAGGGCCCTTGGATTGCGGCGGTAGAGGAAGCATGTGCCTCAATAGAGCCGATGAACCCCGTCACCATCTCTTCGGAGGATGTAGCTGGTGCGGTGCGCCGGGCCCCGAACTGGAAAAGTCCGGGACCCGATGGGCTGCATCACTACTGGTTGAAGGGTTTTTCGCTCTGCCATGCTACTTTGGCTCGACAATTCTAAGATGCTCTCGAGCAAAGGGCACTCCCGAGCCTTTTCACCACCGGGATCACCCATTTAGCTCCTAAGTCAACCGATACCGCTGACCCAGCTAAGTACCGCCCCATCACATGTCTTACTACCATCTATAAGACATTGACATCCGTTCTGAGCCTTAAGATCTCCCGTCACGTAGACGAGAACAACATCATGTCTGAGGCTCAGAACGGATGTCGGGGCGGTGGTCGTGGTACTAAGGAGCTCCTTCTCATCGACTCCGTCGCGGGCCAACTGGTCAAACGCAATCGCCGGAATTTCTCTGCCGCCTGGATTGACTATAAGAAGGCATTCGACTCGGTGCCCCATTCATGGCTCTTGAGGGTCCTTGAGCTGTACAAAGTCGATAGTACAGTTCGAGACTTCCTCGGAGAGTGTATGGGGCAATGGAGTACGATTCTTTGTCTCCATGGCGAGCGGTTGGCGGCTGCGGGTGACCAGATCAAGATACGGCGGGGTATCTTCCAGGGCGATTGTCTGAGTCCTTTATGGTTTTGTCTGTCGCTGAACCCTCTCAGCTCTTTGCTGGAGAGATCAGGGACAGGCTTTCAGTTTCGGAGAGGAGGGACAAAAGTGCCTCACCTTCTCTACATGGATGACCTCAAGCTGCTAGCACCCAATGCCACCCGCCTGAGGGAGTTGCTGAATATCACCACTGAGTTCAGTAACTCCATCAGGATGGAGCTTGGACTAGACAAGTGTGCGGTCTTACATGTGGAGAGGGGACAGGTTACTCATTCGGCTGAGATCAATCTTGAGCCATCCAACATCAGGACCCTCTCTGAAGTTGAGTCATACCGGTATCTGGGTATGTCACAATCCGTGGGGGTAAAGGAGGCGGACGTGAAACAGTCAGTTTGCGAGGTCTTTTTTGGCCGCCTGACAAAAGTTTGTAAAAGCTATTTGTCGGGTGCCAATAAGGTCCGAGCATATAACGGCTGGGTCATGCCCGTTCTCATGTACACCTTTGGCGTACTCAGATGGACTCAGACCGAACTAGACGCACTGGATAGAAAAGTCCGCACGACTATGACTCTCTACCGCATGCACCACCCCAAATCGTCTGTTATGAGGTTGTATATACCCCGAAAGTGTGGTGGTCGAGGCGTATTAAGCGTCAAGACCATGCATAATCGAGAGATATCCAGCCTCAGAACCTACTTTGAGACGAAGAGGGAGTGTCCAATGCATAGAGACGTCATAGAATGTGATAAAGGACTCACTCCCCTATCTTTGGCCAAACTCGAGTGGCAGAAACCGGTGGTACTAAGCACCTCTGACCGGGAGACCGTATGGAAGGAGAGGGAGTTGCATGGACGCTTTTTTAAAGCTCTTAATGAGCCTCACGTAGATAAAAAAGCGTCCGTGCAATGGCTGCGCTTCGGTGACCTCTTTGGGGAAACCGAAGGTTTTGTGTGTGCAATACAAGATCAGGTGGTTAAGACGCGGAACTACCGAAAGTAGATCTTGAAGGATGGCACTCATGACATCTGTCGAGCGTGTCGCCATCCCGGTGAGTCACTCAGGCATGTGCTTTCAGGATGTTCGGCTCTTGCTAACACTGAGTATCTGCACAGACATAACCAAGCGGCCAAAATCCTTCACCAAGAGCTTGCTCTGAAGTACGGTCTCCTGGATGAGAGAGTGCCGTACTACAGGTACACACCGGTGCCAGTACTCGAGAGTGACGGAGTCCGGCTCTATTGGGACCGGTCCGTCATCACGGACAGGACTATTCTTGCGAATAAGCCTGACATCGTGCTGATGGACCGGGCACAGTCGAGGGTGTTTTTAGTGGACATCACCATCCCACATGATGAAAACCTCGTGAGAGCGGAGACGGAGAAAAAACGAAAGTATCTAGATCTGGCTCACGAGGTTGCCAGCATGTGGCATGTGGAGTCCACTGAAATCATCCCAATCGTCATTTCTGCGAATGGGTTGATCCCAGTCAGCCTCGCTCACCATCTGAGGCGACTGGGGTTCCGTGGCAGTTCGCTCGCGGCCAAGATGCAGAAAGCGGTGTTGCTAGACTCGGCTAGGATAGTCCGTCGGTTTCTCAGCCTGTCGCCCTGACCCCCGGCCGTCTGGTCTCCCCTGCCGGGGCGTAATCCTCCGCCCGCTACAAGTATTTATTTATGTAATATATGTGTAAGTTTATTATATGTGTATATTTATATGTTTATTATATTTCCCTTTGGTTTTATATGTATTTATATTGTACGCGGGTGTGAGAGTCAAGATATATAAAAAATAATAATAATAATAAAGCCCAAATATAGCCCAAAAACTAACGGAGCGCATCGACGACCTGAAGCAGAAAATCGCTGCATGGGGGAACCGCATCCGACGATACTCGGAAAGAGTCGAGCGCTTTCAGCAAAATCGCCTGTTCTCGAGTGATCAGAAAAGGTTCTATAAAAAACTGGAGTGCCCAGCAGTCTGTTCTACCTCTCAGCGGCCGAGCCCGGCTGACCTCGTCGCCTTTTGGCGAAGTGTATGGTCAAGAGAGGTGGAGCATGAGGAGGGCCCTTGGATTGCGGCGGTAGAGGAAGCATGTGCCTCAATAGAGCTGATGAACCCCGTCACCATCTCTTCGGAGGATGTAGTTGGTGCGGTGCGCCGGGCCCCGAACTGGAAAAGTCCGGGACCCGATGGGCTGCATCACTACTGGTTGAAGGGTTTTTCGCTCTGCCATGCTACTTTGGCTCGACAATTCCAAGATGCTCTCGAGCAAAGGGCACTCCCGAGCCTTTTCACCACCGGGATCACTCATTTAGCTCCTAAGTCAACCGATACCGCTGACCCAGCTAAGTACCGCCCCATCACATGTCTTACTACCATCTATAAGACATTGACATCCGTTCTGAGTCTTAAGATCTCCCGTCACGTAGACGAGAACAACATCATGTCTGAGGCTCAGAACGGATATCGGGGCGGTGGTCGTGGTACTAAGGAGCTCCTTCTCATCGACTCCGTCGCGGGCCAACTGGTCAAGCGCAATCGCCGGAATTTCTCTGCCGCCTGGATTGACTATAAGAAGGCATTCGACTCGGTGCCCCATTCATGGCTCTTGAGGGTCCTTGAGCTGTACAAAGTCGATAGTACAGTTCGAGACTTCCTCGGAGAGTGTATGGGGCAATGGAGTACGATTCTTTGTCTCCATGGCGAGCGGTTGGCGGCTGCGGGTGACCGGATCAAGATACGGCGGGGTATCTTCCAGGGCGATTGTCTGAGTCCATTATGGTTTTGTCTGTCGCTGAACCCTCTCAACTCTTTGCTGGAGAGATCCTGCAGGCTTTCAGTTTCGGAGAGGAGGGACAAAAGTGCCTCACCTTCTCTACATGGATGACCTCAAGCTGCTAGCACCCAATGCCACCCGCCTGAGGGAGTTGCTGAATATCACCACTGAGTTCAGTAACTCCATCAGGATGGAGCTTGGACTAGACAAGTGTGCGGTCTTACATGTGGAGAGGGGACAGGTTACTCATTCGGCCGAGATCAATCTTGAGCCATCCAACATCAGGACCCTCTCTGAAGCTGAGTCATACCGGTATCTGGGTATGTCACAATCCGTGGGGGTAAAGGAGGCGGACGTGAAACAGTCAGTTTGCGAGGTCTTTTTTGGCCGCCTGACAAAAGTTTGTAAAAGCTATTTGTCGGGCGCCAATAAGGTCCGAGCATATAACGGCTGGGTCATGCCCGTTCTCATGTACACCTTTGGCGTACTCAGATGGACTCAGACCGAACTAGACGCACTGGATAGAAAAGTCCGCACGACTATGACTCTCTACCGCATGCACCACCCCAAATCGTCTGTTATGAGGTTGTATATACCCCGAAAGTGTGGTGGTCGAGGCGTATTAAGCGTCAAGACCATGCATAATCGGGAGATATCCAGCCTCAAAACCTACTTTGAGACGAAGAGGGAGTGTCCAATGCATAGAGACGTCATAGAATGTGATAAAGGACTCACTCCCCTATCTTTGGCCAAACTCGAGTGGCAGAAACCGGTGGTACTAAGCACCTCTGACCGGGAGACCGTATGGAAGGAGAGGGAGTTGCATGGACGCTTTTTTAAAGCTCTTAATGAGCCTCACGTAGATAAGAAAGCGTCCGTGCAATGGCTGCGCTTCGGTGACCTCTTTGGAGAAACCGAAGGTTTTGTGTGTGCAATACAAGATCAGGTGGTTAAGACGCGGAACTACCGAAAGTACATCTTGAAGGATGGCACTCACGACATCTGTCGAGCGTGTCGCCATCCCGGTGAGTCACTCAGGCATGTGCTTTCAGGATGTTCGGCTCTTGCTAACACTGAGTATCTGCACAGACATAACCAAGCGGCCAAAATCCTTCACCAAGAGCTTGCTCTGAAGTACGGTCTCCTGGATGAGAGAGTGCCGTACTATAGGTACACACCGGTGCCAGTACTCGAGAGTGACGGAGTCCGGCTCTATTGGGACCGGTCCGTCATCACGGACAGGACTATTCTTGCGAATAAGCCTGACATCGTGCTGATGGACCGGGCACAGTCGAGGGTGTTTTTAGTGGACATCACCATCCCACATGATGAAAACCTCGTGAGAGCGGAGACGGAGAAAAAACGAAAGTATCTAGATCTGGCTCACGAGGTTGCCAGCATGTGGCATGTGGAGTCCACTGAAATCATCCCAATCGTCATTTCTGCGAATGGGCTGATCCCAGTCAGCCTCGCTCACCATCTGAGGCGACTGGGGTTCCGTGGCAGTTCGCTCGCGGCCAAGATGCAGAAAGCGGTGTTGCTAGACTCGGCTAGGATAGTCCGTCGGTTTCTCAGCCTGTCGCCCTGACCCCCGGCCGTCTGGTCTCCCCTGCCGGGGCGTAATCCTCCGCCCGCTACAAGTATTTATTTATGTAATCTACATGTAAGTTTATTATATGTATATATATTTATGTTTATTATATCTCTCTTTGGTTTTATATGTATTTATTTTGTACGCGGGTGTGAGATTCAAAATTTATAGCAAATAATAATAATAATAATAACCTGGCAACCCTGAATGTCAGCATACATCATATTTTTTCACCGTTACATTTTTGCCGAAATAAATATTATAAAACCGATCCCAACAGAATTTTCGATTTAATTCAATAAATTTACCATAGTGAAAACTAATTAGAACAAGAAACCATGAAAGAACAAACAAAGAAAATCAAAACAGTCCGAAATATAACTGACACAACCTGTCAATAGATGCCTGAAAGACTACAAAAGAAATTGGACGAATTAATAATGTAGAATGCTGACACGATCCAGAGCACGGAACGCACAAACACCACCACCGGACTCGTCGCTCAGTCCCGCCTCGCAGCCATCCTGGACCACGCCCAATGCTGCAGTTGCGTCGAGTTCGAGCGACGAGTTTTTCTCCCCGCCGACGTCGCCACCACCAGTACATCGTCGTGGGAGAGGCCGGCCGCCGACTTGCTTGGGATCCCGAGGCCCACCGGCTTCTGATAGGGTCCCCGCATCCGGCGGTAGTGTGTCGCGCATGAGGTGGACAACATCCATTAATGAAAATGTCATGCGCGCATACTTAGGGGCTACTGAGGATGGAACCAACATGACCGCGTACCGTGCTAGGATGCATGCTTTGTTTCAGGTCCTTGAACCAGCTCTCAATGTGTCGGCTCAGCGACTGTCGGACCAGGTGCGGGTTATTCAGCGTAATCACATGCTGGACAACGCCGTGCTTGATCGGCTTCGCTCTGAACTGCAATGTAACCGCGCTACCCCCCCCTCACCGCAAGCTCCAGCACAATCGCAAACTGCTCATGCGATTTCGCTGCAGCCCACTCAGGCTGATGAGGGACAGGATAGCGGGGCTGCACATGTAAGTACCCAGTGTAGTGAACAATTGAGGAGTGCTTTGGAGAGTGCTATTCGGGAATATAGATCTTCACCACCCGAGTTTAGACCGCGGTTACCTCGGTTGCCCATGAAAAATAAGAACAAAGCGCTAATGGGTGCCCTGGATTCACTGCTGTCGAGTTATTTTGACAGCAGCGAAGACCTTTCCGACACACATTCGATTCTGTACTGCGCGGCTGTTGCGGCATGTCGTGTTGCTAATGTAAAGTTAATTAATAATGATACAGCAACACGACCGAAGCCTACCGCACCAGCCTGGCAGTGCAGGATCGAACGTCGTATTGATGGGGCTAGGGCACTCATTGGCAAACTACTCTGCTTCAGGGAGGGCAACACTCGCCCTAGAGTCATGCGCTTTGTGAGGCGCGCTTTCTTGGGGACTGATATCAGCCCTCAAGATTATATGGCGCGCGTCACTGAGCGCATTGACTTCCTGAAACAGAAGGTCTCGGCATGGGCTAGCCGTATTCGCAGATACAAGTGCCGGGTCGAGAGATATACCCTGAATCGCACTTTCCAAAGCGATCAAAGGCGGGTATACCGAGGTTGGGAACACCCTGACCAAGGTGTCACCGATGCGCGCCTACCGAATGATGAAGCCATGACATCATTCTGGCGCAACATCTGGTCGGCGCCTGTCGCTCACACTGAGGGTGATTGGACGTGGGATGTAGAAAGAACGTGCGATCAAATTCCAGAAATGGACCTAGTTACTATAACCCCTGAAGACGTGGCCACTGCAGCCCGTCACCTGCCCAATTGGAAATCCCCTGGGCCGGACGGGCTGCACAACTTTTGGATAAAGTGGCTACGCAGCTCGCACGCTCGTTTGGCATCCCAATTCCAATCATCTCTAGAGTCAGAGTCGCTACCCCAGTTTCTGACAACAGGTATTACCCTCCTGCTCCATAAATCAGGTAGTACCACGGAGCCCAAAAATTATAGGCCGATTACGTGCCTACCAACATTGTATAAACTTCTTACATCCATTCTGAGAACGAAAATTAACGATCACATCGATACAAAATCCATCATGTCTAATTCTCAGAACGGATGTAGGAATGGCTCCCGTGGTACTAAGGAGCTTCTCCTCATTGATATGGCCATTTGTCAACAGGTTCGGCGCTCCCGAAAGGATCTGTCGACATGTTGGATAGACTATAAGAAGGCCTACGACTCTGTGCCCCATACATGGCTCATGAAGGTGCTGGAACTGTACAAAGTAAACACAGTACTACGCGCCTTCCTACAGACGTGTATGGGGCAGTGGAGGACAGTCCTTCACTATCCAGGGTGTCGCCGGACCCTGGGGAGCGCGGAGCCTATAAGGATTGAGCGAGGCATATTCCAGGGCGATAGCCTCAGTCCTTTGTGGTTTTGCCTGGCTCTGAATCCTCTGAGTACTCTCTTGGAGAATTCAGGGCTAGGTTACCGGTTGAGGAGAGGTGGTCAGGTTATATCACACCTCCTTTACATGGATGACCTAAAACTCATTGCCCCCAACAAATCACATCTACTAGAGTTACTAAAGGTAACTAAAGCCTTTAGTGATTCCATTAGGATGGAATTTGGTGTGGACAAATGTGCGGTCATGCATGTAAAAGGAGGGAGGATTGTGGAATCTGAGGGTGTTGAGCTCTCGGATTCCATATACCTCAGATCGCTCTCCCCAACTGAAACCTACAAATACCTGGGCATGGCGGAGGCGTTAGGTATCAGAGAGGCCGACATGAGGCAGTCGGTGAGGGAGCGTTTCCTTGGCCGTCTGAAGAAAGTGCTGAAAAGCCTTTTGTCGGGCGGCAATAAGGTGCGCGCCTTCAACGGTTGGGTCATGCCGGTCTTGATGTATTCCTTCGGCATACTCAGGTGGACTCAGACTGAGCTTGACGCCCTGGACAGACAAGTTCGTGCGCTGCTGACCGCATATCGGATGCATCACCCGCGCTCCTCGGTGATGAGGCTGTACATCCCGCGGAAGTGTGGGGGAAGAGGCCTTTTGAATGCCAAAACCCTCCACAACCGCGAGGTGTGCAGTCTCAGGGAGTACTTTCTCCACGCCGAGACGGAGATGCACCGCGATGTGGTCGCAGTGGACAGGGGTCTGACGCCGCTCTCCTTGGCTAAAGAGAACTGGCGCATACCTGTGGTGCTCAGTACCAATGACCGCAGGGTTGTATGGCAAGGTAAGGAGCTTCACGGACGCTTTTATCGGGCCCTCCACGGGCCTGATGTTGACTTTGAAGCGTCCGTGGCCTGGCTGCGCTTTGGTGACCTCTTTGGGGAAACCGAAGGGTTTGTGTGTGCAATTATGGACGAGGTCATGATGACGAACAATTACAGAAAATACATAGTGAAGGATGGAACGGTAGACATATGTCGGGCATGTCGCCGTCCTGGAGAAACTATCCGTCACATTGTTTCTGGTTGTTCTCATCTAGCTAACGGCGAATACTTACACAGACATAACCAAGTGGCCAGGATTATCCACCAGCAACTTGCCTTGAAATACAATCTTGTGGAATCGGAGGTACCGTACTACAAGTATGTGCCCGACCCAGTTCTTGAAAATGGTCATATCACACTGTACTGGGATCGATCTATCATTACAGACAGGACTATTGTAGCCAATAAGCCTGACATAGTGGTGATAGATCGATCAGAGCGCCGTGCAATGATTGTTGATGTTGCTGTCCCGCATGACGAAAACCTCGTGAAAGCCGAGAAAGAGAAACTCACCAAGTATCTCGACTTAGCGCACGAGGTTGTCGCCATGTGGAATGTAGACTCAGCAATCATTGTACCGATAGTGATAACCGCTAATGGTCTTATAGCCAAGAGCCTCGACCAACATCTTTCGAGGCTCTCGTTGGGTAGCTGGGTCAAGGGCCAGATCCAGAAGGCTGTACTCCTGGACACGGCTCGCATCGTCAGGAGGTTCCTCTCTCTGGGGCCCTGACCGCCGGTTGCTTGGACCCTGTTCCCGAGACCGGTGGACCGCTATTTTTTATATTTTTAAATATTTTTTTTTTATTTTTGTTTTATAATGAAATATTTAAAAATGTAAATAATATGAGTAAAAGTAAATAAAGATGATAATAATAATAATAATAATATATACATTAATAATAATAATAATAATAATAATAACGCCGTGTGGCACCGGTAGAACAGAATGTTGCCACCCCTTCCTATCCCGTGGGTGTTGTAAGAGGCGACTAAGGGAATCGGGGAACCAAATGATATCTAGGTTCCCCTAAACCGAGCGAGCTGGCTCTAAAACAGCCTCCTTGGGGACCTGAGTGGACCCCGAGTGACGTAACTGCCACTCACCCCCCACCCCCCTTTATGATGATGGACAAAGTTAAAGATAATGCGCGAACAGGGCCGCTGCCTGGGGGGCGCCAGGGCGCGTCTGGGACTGGCGCTGGACGTGACAGCATGCGGACCGCCAGTCACACCAGCCGGCCGCCACTACCAACCCGGCGGCCGGCCAATCCATCATCCCCACCAGAGGGCTTGGCACCGACAGGGTCCTCAAGGACCCAATCTTCGGAGCCCGCCGCTGGTGGAGTACGCCGCATGAGATGGACATCTCAAATGAACGAGAATGTCATGCGTGCGTACTACAGGGCGACGGGAGGGGAAACCGGACGGACTGGCTACCGAGCGGCAATGTACCGCGAGTTCTTGCTGCTGGAGCCGAAACTGACTGTCACGGAACAAAACCTGGCAGACCGGGCTCAGTATATTCAGCGCTCGAACATCTTTAGCGCTACCGAGCTCGAACGGTTACGACGTGAGGCTGTTCCCGATGTGACAACCCCAACCACAGAGCAAATTGTCTCTCTGGCGGAACCCGTCCGCGAAGAGACCGACGCTAACGCGCAAGATTTGCCTGTGGAGGAAGACACGGAGGAAACAGTTTCCCTTGATATAGAGCGGATGGGAAGGATTTTAGAAGAGGCGATTTCGGAGATCCGGAGTGCTCCTCTAGAGAATCGTCCGCGGCTATCCCGACTCACATTAAATGTAGCGACGCGGGATGTCATTGAGGCCATAAACCAAATGCTGCCTCAATACCTTGAGCGCAGCACTGGCCTGGATGATACGGCTTCTATTCTCTTTGGTGCGGCCTTAGCTGTTCATCGTTTCATGGGTGTCAAGACCCAAGAACGTGGACGCACTACTCTAAGGCGCAGCACGGAGCCAGCCTGGAAAAGGAGAATAGAACACCGTATCACCCTGGCCAGAGCTCTCATTGGCAGACTGCAGAGTTTCAGGTCGGGCAACACTAGGCCAAGGATTGTGCGCTCCGTTAGAATAGCCTTTAATGGGCTCGGGGTGCGGCTAGATCAGCCCGATATAGCCCAAAAACTAACGGAGCGCATCGACGACTTGAAGCAGAAAATCGCTGCATGGGGGAACCGCATTCGACGATACTCGGAAAGAGTCGAGCGCTTTCAGCAAAATCGCCTCTTCTCGAGTGATCAGAAAAGGTTCTATAAAAAACTGGAGTGCCCAGCAGTCTGTTCTACCTCTCAGCGGCCGAGCCCGGCTGACCTCGTCGCCTTTTGGCGAAATGTATGGTCAAGAGAGGTGGAGCATGAGGAGGGCCCTTGGATTGCGGCGGTTGAGGAAGCATGTGCCTCAATAGAGCCGATGAACCCCGTCGCCATCTCTTCGGAGGATGTAGCTGGTGCAGTGCGCCGGGCCCCGAACTGGAAAAGTCCGGGACCCGATGGGCTGCATCACTACTGGTTGAAGGGTTTTTCGCTCTGCCATGCTACTTTGGCTCGACAATTCCAAGATGCTCTCGAGCAAAGGGCACTCCCGAGCCTTTTCACCACCGGGATCACTCATTTAGCTCCTAAGTCAACCGATACCGCTGACCCAGCTAAGTACCGCCCCATCACATGTCTTACTACCATCTATAAGACATTGACATCCGTTCTGAGCCTTAAGATTTCCCGTCACGTAGACGAGAACAACATCATGTCTGGGGCTCAGAACGGATGTCGGGGCGGTGGTCGTGGTACTAAGGAGCTCCTTCTCATCGACTCCGTCGCGGGCCAACTGGTCAAACGCAATCGCCGGAATTTCTCTGCCGCCTGGATTGACTATAAGAAGGCATTCGACTCGGTGCCCCATTCATGGCTCTTGAGGGTCCTTGAGCTGTACAAAGTCGATAGTACAGTTCGAGACTTCCTCGGAGAGTGTATGGGGCAATGGAGTACGATCCTTTGTCTCCATGGCGAGCGGTTGGCGGCTGCGGGTGACCGGATCAAGATACGGCGGGGTATCTTCCAGGGCGATTGTCTGAGTCCATTATGGTTTTGTCTGTCGCTGAACCCTCTCAGCTCTTTGCTGGAGAGATCAGGGACAGGCTTTCAGTTTCGGAGAGGAGGGACAAAAGTACCTCACCTTCTCTACATGGATGACCTCAAGCTGCTAGCACCCAATGCCACCCGCCTGAGGGAGTTGCTGAATATCACCACTGAGTTCAGTAACTCCATCAGGATGGAGCTTGGACTAGACAAGTGTGCGGTCTTACATGTGGAGAGGGGACAGGTTGCTCATTCGGCCGAGATCAATCTCGAGCCATCTAACATCAGGACCCTCTTTGAAGCTGAGTCATACCGGTATCTGGGTATGTCACAATCCGTGGGGGTAAAGGAGGCGGACGTGAAACAGTCAGTTTGCGAGGTATGTTTTGGCCGCCTGACAAAAGTTTGTAAAAGCTATTTGTCGGGCGCCAATAAGGTCCGAGCATATAACGGCTGGGTCATGCCCGTTCTCATGTACACCTTTGGCGTACTCAGATGGACTCAGACCGAACTAGACGCACTGGATAGAAAAGTCCGCACGACTATGACTCTCTACCGCATGCACCACCCCAAATCGTCTGTTATGAGGTTGTATATACCCCGAAAATGTGGAGGTCGAGGCGTATTAAGCGTCAAGACCATGCATAATCGGGAGATATCCAGCCTCAGAACCTACTTTGAGACGAAGAGGGAGTGTCCAATGCATAGAGACGTTATAGAATGTGACAAAGGACTCACTCCCCTATCTTTGGCCAAACTCGAGTGGCAGAAACCGGTGGTACTAAGCACCTCTGACCGGGAGACCGTATGGAAGGAGAGGGAGTTGCATGGACGCTTTTTTAAAGCTCTTAATGAGCCGCACGTAGATAAAAAAGCGTCCGTGCAATGGCTGCGCTTCGGTGACCTCTTTGGGGAAACCGAAGGTTTTGTGTGTGCAATACAAGATCAGGTGGTTAAGACGCGGAACTACCGAAAGTACATCCTGAAGGATGGCACTCACGACATCTGTCGAGCGTGTCGCCATCCCGGTGAGTCACTCAGGCATGTGCTCTCGGGATGTTCGGCTCTTGCTAACACTGAGTATCTGCACAGACACAACCAAGCGGCCAAAATCCTTCACCAAGAGCTTGCTCTGAAGTACGGTCTCCTGGATGAGAGAGTGCCGTACTATAGGTACACACCGGTGCCGGTGCTTGAGCGTGACGGAGTCCGGCTCTATTGGGACCGGTCCGTCATCACGGACAGGACGATTCTGGCGAATAAGCCTGACATCGTGCTGATGGACCGGGCACAGTCGAGGGTGTTTTTAGTGGACATCACCATCCCACATGACGAGAACCTCGTGAGAGCGGAGACAGAGAAAAAACGAAAGTATCTAGATCTGGCTCACGAGGTTACTGGCATGTGGCATGTGGAGTCCACTGAAACCATCCCAATCGTTATTTCTGCGAATGGGTTGATCCCAGTCAGCCTCGCTCACCATCTGAGGCGACTGGGGTTCCGTGGCGGTTCGCTCGCGGCCAAGATGCAGAAAGCGGTGTTGCTAGACTCGGCTAGGATAGTCCGTCGGTTTCTCAGCCTATCGCCCTGACCCCCGGCCGTCTGGTCTCCCCTGCCGGGGCGTAATCCTCCGCCCGCTACAAGTATTTATTTATGTAATCTATATGTAAGTTTATTTATCTGTGTGTATATATTTATGTTTATAATACTTTTTGGCAATATATCTATTTATTTTGTATGCGGGTGTGAGAGTCATAATATATAGAAAAATAATAATAACCTGGCAACCCTGAATGTCAGCATACATCATATTTTTTCGCCGTTACATTTTTGCCGAAATAAATATTATAAAACCGATCCCAACAGAATTTTCGATTTAATTCAATAAATTTACCATAGTGAAAACTAATTAGAACAAGAAACCATGAAAGAACAAACAAAGAAAATCAAAACAGTCCGAAATATAACTGACACAACCTGTCAATAGATGCCTGAAAGACTACAAAAGAAATTGGACGAATTAATAATGTAGAATGCTGACACGATCCAGAGCACGGAACGCACAAACACCACCACCGGACTCGTCGCTCAGTCCCGCCTCGCAGCCATCCGGGACCACGCCCAATGCTGCAGTTGCGTCGAGTTCGAGCGACGAGTTTTTCTCCCCGCCGACGTCGCCACCACCAGTACATCGTCGTGGGAGAGGCCGGCCACCGACTTGCTTGGGATCCCGAGGCCCACCGGCTTCTGATAGGGTCCCCGCATCCGGCGGTAGTGTGTCGCGCATGAGGTGGACAACATCCATTAATGAAAATGTCATGCGCGCATACTTAGGGGCTACTGAGGGTGGAACCAACATGACCGCGTACCGTGCTAGGATGCATGCTTTGTTTCAGATCCTTGAACCAGCTCTCAATGTGTCGGCTCAGCGACTGTCGGACCAGGTGCGGGTTATTCAGCGTAATCACATGCTGGACAGCGCCGTGCTTGATCGGCTTCGCTCTGAACTGCAATGTAACCGCGCTACCCCCCCCCCTCACCGCAAGCTCCAGCACAATCGCAAATTGCTCATGCGATCTCGCTGCAGCCCACTCAGGCTGGTGAGGGACAGGATAGCGGGGCTGCACATGTAAGTACCCAGTGTAGTGAACAATTGAGGAGTGCTTTGGAGAGTGCTATTCGGGAATATAGATCTTCACCACCCGAGTTTAGACCGCGGTTACCTCGGTTGCCCATGAAAAATAAGAACAAAGCGCTAATGGGTGCCCTGGATTCACTGCTGCCGAGTTATTTTGACAGCAGCGAAGACCTTTCCGACACACATTCGATTCTGTACTGCGCGGCTGTTGCGGCATGTCGTGTTGCTAATGTAAAGTTTATTAATAATGATACAGCAACACGACCGAAGCCTACCGCACCAGCATGGCAGTGCAGGATCGAACGTCGTATTGATGGGGCTCGGGCACTCATTGGCAAACTACTCTGCTTCAGGGAGGGCAACACTCGCCCTAGAGTCATGCGCTTTGTGAGGCGCGCTTTCTTGGGGACTAATATCAGCCCTCAAGATTATAAGGCGCGCGTCACTGAGCGCATTGACTTCCTGAAACAGAAGGTCTCAGCATGGGCTAGCCGTATTCGCAGATACAAGTGCCGGGTCGAGAGATATACCCTGAATCGCACTTTCCAAAGCGATCAGAGGCGGGTATACCGAGGTTGGGAACACCCTGACCAAGGTGTCACCGATACGCGCCTACCGGATGATGAAGCCATGACCTCATTCTGGCGCAACATCTGGTCGGCGCCTGTCGCTCACACTGAGGGTGATTGGACGTGGGATGTAGAAAGAACGTGCGATCAAATTCCAGAAATGGACCTAGTTACTATAACCCCTGAAGACGTGGCCACTGCAGCCCGTCACCTGCCCAATTGGAAATCCCCTGGGCCGGACGGGCTGCACAACTTTTGGATAAAGTGGCTACGCAGCTCGCACGCTCGTTTGGCATCCCAATTCCAATCATCTCTAGAGTCAGAGTCACTACCCCAGTTTCTGACAACAGGTATTACCCTCCTGCTCCATAAGTCAGGTAGTACCACGGAGCCCAAAAATTATAGGCCGATTACGTGCCTACCAACATTGTATAAACTTCTTACATCCATTCTGAGAACAAAAATTAACGATCATATCAATACAAAATCCATCATGTCTATTTCTCAGAACGGATGTAGGAATGGCTCCCGTGGTACTAAGGAGCTTCTCCTCATTGATATGGCCATTTGTCAACAGGTTCGGCGCTCCCGAAAGGATCTGTCGACATGTTGGATAGACTATAAGAAGGCCTACGACTCTGTGCCCCATACATGGCTCATGAAGGTGCTGGAACTGTACAAAGTAAACACAGTACTACGCGCCTTCCTACAGACGTGTATGGGGCAGTGGAGGACAGTCCTTCACTATCCAGGGTGTCGCCGGACCCTGGGGAACGCGGAGCCTATAAGGATTGAGCGAGGCATATTCCAGGGCGATAGCCTCAGTCCTTTGTGGTTTTGCCTGGCTCTAAATCCTCTGAGCACTCTCTTGGAGAATTCAGGGCTAGGTTACCGGTTGAGGAGAGGTGGTCAGGTTATATCACACCTCCTTTACATGGATGACCTAAAACTCATTGCCCCCAACAAATCACATCTACTAGAGTTACTAAAGGTAACTAAAGCCTTTAGTGATTCCATTAGGATGGAATTTGGTGTGGAAAAATGTGCGGTCATGCATGTAAAGCGAGGGAGGATTGTGGAATCTGAGGGTGTTGAGCTCTCGGATTCCATATACCTCAGATCGCTCTCCCCAACTGAAGCCTACAAATACCTGGGCATGGCGGAGGCGTTAGGTATCAGAGAGGCCGACATGAGGCAGTCGGTGAGGGAGCGTTTCCTTGGCCGCCTGAAGAAAGTGCTGAAAAGCCTTTTGTCGGGCGGCAATAAGGTGCGCGCCTTCAACGGTTGGGTCATGCCGGTCTTGATGTATTCCTTCGGCATACTCAGGTGGACTCAGACTGAGCTTGACGCCCTGGACAGACAAGTTCGTGCACTGCTGACCACATATCGGATGCATCACCCGCGCTCCTCGGTGATGAGGCTGTACATCCCGCGGAAGTGTGGGGGAAGAGGCCTTTTGAATGCCAAAACCCTCCACAACCGCGAGGTGTGCAGTCTCAGGGAGTACTTTCACCACGCCGAGACGGAGATGCACCGCGATGTGGTCGCAGTGGACAGGGGTCTGACGCCGCTCTCCTTGGCTAAAGAGAACTGGCGCATACCTGTGGTGCTCAGTACCGATGACCGCAGGGTTGTATGGCAAGGTAAGGAGCTTCATGGACGCTTTTATCGGGCCCTCCATGGGCCTGATGTTGACTTTGAAGCGTCCGTGGCCTGGCTGCGCTTTCGTGACCTCTTTGGGGAAACCGAAGGGTTTGTGTGTGCAATTATGGACGAGGTCATGATGACGAACAATTACAGAAAATACATAGTGAAGGATGGAACGGTAGACATATGTCGGGCATGTCGCCGTCCTGGAGAAACTATCCGTCACATTGTCTCAGGTTGTTCTCATCTGGCTAACGGCGAATACTTACACAGACATAACCAAGTGGCCAGGATTATCCACCAGCAACTTGCCTTGAAATACAATCTTGTGGAATCGGAGGTACCGTACTACAAGTATGTGCCCGACCCAGTTCTTGAAAATGGTCATATCACACTGTACTGGGATCGATCTATCATTACAGACAGGACTATTGTAGCCAATAAGCCTGACATAGTGGTGATAGATCGATCAGAGCGCCGTGCAATGATTGTTGATGTTGCTGTCCCGCATGACGAGAACCTCGTGAAAGCCGAGAAAGAGAAACTCACCAAGTATCTCGACTTGGCGCACGAGGTTGTCGCCATGTGGAATGTAGACTCAGCAATCATTGTACCGATAGTCGTCACCGCTAATGGTCTTATAGCCAAGAGCCTCGACCAACATCTTTCGAGGCTCTCGTTGGGTAGCTGGGTCAAGGGCCAGATCCAGAAGGCTGTTCTCCTGGACACGGCTCGCATAGTCAGGAGGTTCCTCTCTCTGGGGCCCTGACCGCCGGTTGCTTGGACCCTGTTCCCGAGGCCGGTGGACCGCTATTTTTTATATTTTTAAATGTTTTTTTTTTTATAATCAAATATTTAAAAATGTAAATTATATGATATAAATGAAATAAATGTAAATAATAATAATAATAATTTTATTTCATTAAAAAATGTACACATCAGGTTTTTAGGGGCCGAGACCACCTTTTAAGTATATTGAAATACCTGTATCAGGTGGTCTCGCTCTTCTATAACAATGTTTACTTATTGGTACTTATCATAAAATATACATTGAAATTTCTAAATTATAAATAAAATTCGTAAAATTAAACAAGCATGTAATGGTTGCGGAAACATTGCGGAAATTCATAGTACGTTTGAACTGGCGTACCCACATATTCTCGTAGCTTGGCATTTTTAAACAAAGTATCATATTACGTTGCCGCATTTAAGGAGCTTCTGTTTCTAGGAAGTGCGGTATTTAGTAGCGACTAAGCTACCAATTCCAAATCTACTACTTCCTATCCATCTTAAATCTATGGTTTGCTTGGCATGCTTGGTATAGATATTCAAAAACCTGATACCGGTAATTCAGTATTAAAACTATGTCGCCTACAGAAAAGAGCCTCTAATCTAAAAAGTTATATGTAAGTATTTTAAGATGATTTTAAGCAACAAAATATTAACCGCCATTACCGCCTAAATGTTCACCATAATGTTTTCAAATGTTGTGTATGAAATCTGTCAATCTTCAATTGAACAGCATGCTTAGTCCGAGTTTTAATTCGTTTGATCGTAATAGGAAACGATGATATTAGCATCAAAGTAAAATGAAATAACCGTATCGAATTAGAGCTCAATTTCGTGTATGATGTACTCTTATACGTTTACGTATGCGAAAACTCTCCAAATTAAAATCGTCTGAATTGAATTTGTGACTTTAAACCTATAATATTAAATTTGACATCGTTTACTATTACGATCAAACGAATTAAAACTCGAACTGAGCATACAGTGCATGTTGATGCGTGCTCAGTAGTGTACATGTTGCGATGATAATGATCAAAATTTATGTACAAGTTTTTGGATATCTCTTACATTGAGGAAAAAATTACATATTTGCAAACACATAACGTTTCCACCATGTCATTTTTTCTTGTATGCACAAAAGAATTCATTTATTTATTTGTTGCCCATGACATCTCAACGTTTCAAAGATCTACAACTAACTAACTACTATTAGAACTATTGCAACTACGCCTAAAAATTTAGGCGTAAGTTTGTATTTTTGTTATGTAGCAAGAGCAAGATTATTTAGTATTTACTTATGTGATATTATTTAAGACTATGTACCTACTTATAGATAAAATAAGAAACACAGGGCTATTTACTAGCGACAGTTCTAATGGGGAGGGTAACACAAAACAAGAAATAACGAAATATCTCCGATAACTCTGATCTTATTTATTCTAGCACAGTATCGATTTAGATTTCATGTAGTCCAACCACTCAGAAGTAGGTACCCCAATTTGCTCATGATTAGTTATAAAATAAAATTAAAACTAAGTTACATAATATAAAATTACATATTTGTGATGTTATAATATTGTTTAGTAAAAGCGCATAAAAATTACTGAGATGCAAAATGTACGTTATTAGTAGTTAGGTATCTATGTATTTTAATATTATTTTTGAGTGATTAATTTTTAATTTCTGATTGCTTTTTTACCGTAGGTACAAAAGTGGTATTGAAAAAGTACTGCGTTGTACCACATTATTAGGTAGGTAGTGCACTAAATATACCTATCATTGCAACTCATGAGTCACGACGTCGCGCGTCGTCTCTCTGACTGCCGCCAATTCGTGTAAATACTTATTATAACTTTATACATTCTTAATGTTTTGTATCGACGGGAACTAGGTAAATACCAGACCTAAGTAAGGTTTCCTTAAATAAGTGGAATTTGTAAGAAATGTCAAAACTAAAATGAAATGATGAAATGTTTAAACTAATTTAGATACATGATCCAATTGGTTGTTGTGATGTCTATTAAAATTGTTGACGATGAACTTATTTAGCTTTTGTTTTGTCTCTTCTCCGCTTCTTCATAGCTTCCGGTAGAACAAACACAACAATCTGAAAACGTATACTGACGTTCTTGAAACGTACGTTTTTTGCGTTATATTTGCTCTAAGTAACCACTTTTTGTAGGTACCTACCTACCCTCGGAGTTAAAAGTCACAAACCTGAAATTCGAATTAGAAACCAATTAGGCAAGCTGCAAATAATAATAATTATTATTATCAAAATAATGTAGGTCTTTTTTTGTAAGTTCATAGCCGGAAAGCTGGTGCTGCTATGTACCTATCCATCTGTCTAGTAAAACTTTCAGCAAGTTCTTGGAGTGATATCTTTTTCAATCAATCTGGATTTATGAAATATTTTTTTGTAAGTTTGTACGAATTAAAGTTTTAAATTCAATTACCTAAGTAACATGAAAGTGATGAAAGCAACAAAACAGATACCTATAGGTAATTTAATTTATAAGGTTTCCTATAATTCTGACGCCGCAACCATTATTTGCTTATCACGCGCAAATCAGTACAGAACTATGTCAGTGAAATCACGACTAATCCTATCACGGTCGTGCGGATATGGATAATCCCGAGAATCTTGTTAAAGTGATGTTGATATAAAACAAAACAGCCAGCGCGGAGACTAGCAGTCAGTCCGTGGGAGCCGCGCAATCTACAGAGGACTGCTCACAGGATGATCCCCACACTCAACATGGATAACGATACCCACAATTTTAACACCTATGGTGCGTACTTTGCGCCCTTAAGGTACGTGATATTGTGTTTTATTAGCAAAGCTATTTAATTTAGTGCCATTTTCACCATCTCCGAGTTACGTTTAACGTCGTTAGGTACCTGCATATTCGTCGCTTGAAGAATTATTTTACAAAATACCACAATGTCAAAGTATTATTGTGCCTTATTAAAAGAGTGCCTGCATACCTACCTTGACTTTTAACATTTAACTGTTTCGTTGGTCTAGTGGTAAGCATGCACATGACGAGGTTCTTGGTTCAATTCCCGGGTCGGATCCAAAAAATTTATTGGATTTGTGACAAGAAATTCTCTGTGTGTCACCGTAAAGCCGTCGGTCCTGCACCTGATCTCTCTCCGGTCATGTCGGATTTCCATCTGACTATGGAGATGATATATATTAGCGACTATGGAGATTAGGTGGCTGGATTCAGTCAAAAGTACTGTCATTATTACCTACTTTTAATATTCTGCGCATTACGATTAGATCCAGCGATGGCACAAAAATGTTGGTCGACGGCCTGGAAGGCGAGGACCTGGCGGCTGTACCGGAGCACTGGATGTCGTACGCGGCGCCGCCTGCCAGCGCGCACACAGCTCTCGCACTACTTTACTGTTTTTTTACCGCCGCGGCTTTGATCGGCAATGGACTGGTCATATTTATATTTGCTACGTAAGTTTACCTACTTATGTTTCCGCTATTTTTATAGACTTCACTATGTCATCATCATCAATATGGTTCTACAGCATTTGGTGGTCAGAAGTAGCTTCTTTTCAGCTCTAATCACCCAAAACTCTCAAACTTATATTCCCTTTTCACTCTATCAATCCACCGATCTTCTTACCTTTTTCTCATCTTCCTTCTTCTTTCCTTTCTTTCCGTCCTATTTCTAGTCAGCTATCCAGCATACAAGGATCTCGGGGGTCAAAAAGTCGGTAGAGCTCAATCGTAACGAATGCAGCAAAAAAAATGATCTTGAATGACACCGAAATAAGCTTGACCTTTCGTTTGAAATCAGTATTACTGCGATTATTTATTTATTGATTTAATAAAAAGAAAAAATATAAGTAACAATAAAGTCAATCGATTCTCATAAGTAGGTATAGCAGAGAAGACTGTGAAAAGTTTCATAAATTATTATTATTTTTTATCTAATTTCTTCGAAGTACCACAGTGTTTGTTATTAAGTGCAACACAATTTTTCTCAACAGGACAAAGAGTCTAAGGACGTCAAGCAACCTCCTGATCCTAAACTTAGCCATATTGGATTTTATAATGATGGCGAAAGCTCCGATCTTTATATATAACAGCGCCAACAAAGGCTTCGCCGCGGGCGCTCTCGGCTGCCAGATATTTGCCGTCATGGGCGCATACAGTGGGATCGGTGCTGGTATGACTAACGCTTGCATCGCTTATGACAGGTACTAAGGGACACAATAACTTACAATATAATACTAAACTTAAAGTATCAATGTAGTTACCGCTTTACCGCTTGACCTACGCGTATAAGAGGTACTAAAAGGGTAACCGGAAATCTTTGAATAGTTACAGTCGTCGCCAGACTTCATGGCCACTTTGAACACGAAGCGACTTCCACCCAACATTACATGAGCTCGAACTTGCTCGTGGTACATTCACAAGTGGTAGAACGCGTGCGATGAAAATAGACTCTTGCTACGCCTACGCCTACGACTGTGCTACGCCGCCGTAGGCTACTACGAAACGCAATATTGTACCTACTTTATTATGTAATCGTAGTGGCCCTATAAGATTGGCGAGTTCTAGATTTCTATTTCTTTCAAAATACCAACACAGGTTCGCGGTTCAAACTTAGAAGGGTATTCTTAATAGTTTTTAGGGTTCCATACCAAAATGGTAAAAATGGAACCCTTATGGTGAGACTTTCTCCGTCCGTCTGTCCGTCCGTCTGTCACAGTCGATTATTTCAGTAACTATTAAAGCTATCGACATGAAATTTGGCATAGTTGTGTATAATAGTGGCCCAAAATCATTGGAATAAAGAAAAATCTAAAACTATTTTTAGTTTTAATAAAAAAAGGGGGAAAATCGGGGGATTGAAATTTCAAAGTAAAATAACTATATCGAGTGGGGTATGATATGAAAGGCCTTTACTTGTGCATTCTAAAACAGTTTTTTATTTATTTCTATATATAATAGTTTTTTATTAATCGGCCAAAATGTCGAAAAAAATACCGTTCCCCCCCCCCCTTATCTCCGAAGTTTACCAATTGAAAAATCTGAAATAATTATGGTCAATAGAAGTTTATGTATATTTTACAGGAAAAATAAAAGCAACCCGAAAATTATTTTAGTTTGATTAAAAAAGGGGGAAAATCTGGGGTTTGAAATTTCAAAGTAAGATAACTATACCGAGTGGGATATCATATGAAAGGCCTTCACTTGTGCATTCTAAAACAGTTTTTTATTTATTTCTATATATAATAGTTTTTGAGTAATCGGCCAAAATGTCGAAAAAAATACCGTTCCCCCCCCCTTATCTCCGAAGTTTACCAATTGAAAAATCTGAAATAATTATGGTCAATAGAAGTTTATGTATATTTTACAGGAAAAATAAAATCAACGCGAAAATTATTTTAGCTTAATTAAAAAAGGGGGAAAATCAGGGGTTTGAAATTTCAAAGTAAGATAATTATACCGAGTGGGGTATCATATGAAAGGCCTTTACTTGTGCATTCTAAAACAGTTTTTTATTTATTTCTAGATGTAATAGTTTCTGATTAATCGGCCAAAATGTCGAATAAAATACCGTTCCCCCCCCCCCCCCCCTTATCTCCGAAGTTTACCAATCGAAAAATCTGAAATAATTATGGTCAATAGAGGTTTATGTATATTTTACAGGAAAAATAAAACCAACGCTCTAACTAGCATAGTTTTTTTTATATTAACAATAAACCTCTACAAACAAAGTTAACGATAAATAAGCAAATTAATATAATATTATCGTTTTACTTTTACTTTTGGAGTATGGAACCCTCGGTGCGCGAGTCCGACTCGCACTTGGCCGGCTTTTTTTAACTGACTACGTTAGCTAAAAGGTATGGTCATGATTTTAGCAGTCTATGTATGTACATTGTACGATTACGAATGTTCCGCCGCGTCGTAGCGACTAAAGTACTGAGCCAATTTTGATGAATGGATTTTCAATGGATTCTCTATGATAATCCGTGTGACATAAGTTGCATTTTATACGAACAAAATAGTTATGACGGAAATTACATCAAATTTTGCGTAGCCGGGATACAGTTTTTAACTTATATCTATTATCTATATATATATAAAAGAAAGCCGTGTTAGTTACACTATTTATAACTCAAGAACGGCTGAACCGATTTGGCTGAAAATTGGTGGAGAGGTAGCTTAGAACCAGGAGACGGACATAGGATACTTTTTAATATTATAAATGCGAAAGTGTGTCTGTATGTTGGTTTGTTTTTCAATCAAGTAGCAAAAAAGCTCCGGATCGACGTGATTTTTTGCATGGGTATAGTTGAGAACCTGGAGGGTGACAAAGGCTAAGTTTTATCCGGGAAAATCAAAGAGTTCCCGCGGGATTTTAAAAATGAAATCCACTCGGACGAAGTCGCGGGCATCTGCTAGTCCTTGATAAAATAAAAATATTTGATGCTTATTTGAATATTGAATTTCATCCTTCTTCTTCTTCTTCTTTATCAACCGATAGACGTCCACTGCTGGACAAAGGTCTCTTGCATGGACTTCCACAGGCCTCGGTCTTGCGCCGCCTGAATCCAGCGGCTCCCTGCGACTCGCTTGATGTCGTCGGTCCACCGGGTGGGGGGTCTGCCAACACTGCGCTTCCCGGTGCGGGGTCGCCACTCCAGCACCTTGGGACCCCAACGACCATCAGCTCTTCGAACTATGTGCCCCGCCCATTTCCACTTCAGTATCGCGACTCGCTGAGCTATGTCGGTGACTCTGGTTCTCCTACGGATCTCCTCATTTCTGATTCAATCCCGCAGGGACACTCCGAGCATAGCTCTCTCCATCACCCGCTGAGCGGTCCTGAGCCTACTTATGAGGCCCTCCTATTCATTTGTTACTTTCACTTCAAAAGTTACTTTCACGTTTCAGACATTCGACGATAACACGGCCACTGGATGGGCGGCTGTCGCGCGGTAAAGCTTTGCTGATGATAGCTTGTATATGGATTTATGCTACGCCTTGGTCTTTACTACCGCTGTTTAAAATTTGGGGTAGATTTGTACCAGGTAAGATCTTATGACACCAATAATAATCAACCATTTCTTACACAAGCTTTACGCTTATTTGGCGTAGAGAGAGAAATTTTTCAGCACGACTTTTTTTTTATATAAAGAAAAACGACCTCGCTTAATTAAAAAGGAATCAGCTGCCATTTCTTTTTTTCAATATCACTCAGCCGGTAAAAATTCACTTAAAACATCTTGAATAATAATATAATTAACATATTATAAGTAATATTTTATTTCAGAGGGATACCTGACGTCTTGCACCTTCGACTACCTTACAAACACGTTTGACACCAAATTGTTTGTAGGTTGCATATTCGTTTGCAGCTATGTGTTTCCTATGTCCTTCATACTATATTTCTACAGTGGCATCGTCCAACAAGTATTTGCGCATGAAGCAGCATTAAGGTATAGTCGAGCAAACCTACGCTACAAATAGATAGACATTCCTAAAGTGTTAAGATATTTTACTTAGGTAAACGATTACTGTATTTTTTATCGACTAGAGCATACCCCTGTAAGTGAATGTGCAACATAAGATTAAGCTAAATTCTCCTGAAGATACAGAGATGTTAATACAGTTAAAAAACTGAGTGTGATATGATTTGAATGCTTTTTTGCCAATAGCGAGTGAGTATCGGCCAGTCACAGGCAATTGCAATCTTCACACTTTAGCAATCACTTTTAGAGACTCGCAGAGCTGAGTAACATTGATATTACGGTGATGGTCGTTTGTCGACAGTCTATCGATGTATCTCTGTATACGATCCTGTATAATTGGGTATTTGACCGATATTTTTTTTATACGCTTTTTATTAGCTTCACTTGTATGTTTGTAACAATGTTTGTAACCGACTTCTTTGGGCGCGATTTTGACCCACTTTAAACGGCCAGATTTCGTTCTTTGTAGATTTATCGAGGACCGATGACAATACACTAATTTGATAAAAAAACAAAAAAAAACTTGTATGTTTGTAACCGACTTCTTTGGGCACGATTTCACTTGTATGTTTGTAACTTGTAACCGACTTTTTTGGGCGCGATTTTGACCCAATTTAAACGGCCAGATTTCGTTCAAACTTTGTAGATTTATCGAGGACCGATGACAATACATTAATTTGATAAAAAAACAAAAAAAAAATAAAAATAAACCAAACTAAAAAGTAGAAAATAAATAATAGTTTAAAAAAAATTAAAAACCCGCTTTTTATAGAAAAGCAAACTAAAAAATAGAAAATAAATTTTAATAAATTTAAATTAAGAATAGGGTCCAAAAATTTCAATAAATATAAATTAATAATAGTGTAAATAAAAAAAATGTATTTTATTTTAAAAAAAGCGTGGGGTGCTTTTTAAGATATTATCAAAATGATAATCACTCAACTCATATCTGTCAATAAAATATTTATAACTATTGACACTGTTCGCGCCATGTGCCTGTCAACAATTCCTTGTTCCATGGTCGTAGCGCTGGCAATCTCTTTGGCTCGCAATGAAGTTGACAGATACTTACAATTTAAACTTGCCGCGGTTTTGGGGCGTGGTTTTTGCAAGTTCTTTTGGTTTTTGACAGCTAACACGTTCACGTAAAATTCCCGGGTCGCCTCGCGCCCGTTTTGCTTTTTGGGTGTCTAGTTTTAGTTTTTTTTTTGCGGTTTATTTGCGCCGTCCAGCGGTCTATGTGTCGACCTAGCTATAAGTATAATTGTTAACTGTTGTCCTTAACAAAGAACCCTTTTTGGAACCCGTCGACCTTTGCTCGCCACGCGATCGGCGGAAGTGTGTGTGAAAAAGTGACTTAGACCACCTCTAGTTGGTCTAACTAGTGATAAACCAAGTGTACAGTGCTACGCCAGCTCGGCGTCCACAGCTGCAGGCCATAACTGGCTGCCTGCCTGCTGCGGCTAGCGGCCTGAGAAGTTCACCTTACACTTAACCTCACAACACACCCCACATAATCACTAATCACATACCATCTCAGGCCGTACAAGGATTGACTGCTGCAAGGAAGGTCAGTGCAACCCTACCATCATTAAGTCACCACTACGTTGGGAACAAATCTGACCGCGGTGAAAGGCCCTTAGGGCAGCGACCCTGGACTCAGGTTATAGCTGATGGGCCCCTATACCTAGTGTTCCAGGCCTTGACTCGTTGGCCAAGCCGTTGGCCTCAACATTTGGTAAGCAGAGCGCGGTTAAATTGATTCCGCGGACAGATTTGGCATTACTGTGACTTAACTTGGCCGTTCTAGGGTTAACTCACTAATTGTAAACTTATCAATTTATAACTTATTAATACACAGGCTTATTGAGTTACTAGTACATAGCCTACCTTGTCACATGTAGGCCTGTATAATGATTGCAATTATTGAGATATTGTTTTGTTAATTTTGTTGATTAATAATTAATAGTATCTAATTGTTGTTTGTGGCCCGTAACTGGCCAACAGTTAGATGTAGATTGTAATAAATAAACTTAAATATTAATATAATTTGATAATTGTAGGTTCTCAACCAACCAATTTGTAATTTGCAGTGCCTAGTATGAGTCTAGTGGCTTAGTACGGGTAATTAAAAACTTAACTTTTCTTTTATCTTAATTTATGTTATTGATTGACTTAACATAAATTATTGATAGCTTAATTTGTATCTTTTGGAACTTTTAACCAACAAATACTTTGTTTGTTTACTAGAACTCCTCGTGGTTAGGTAACAGAGTAGTTTGTTTGATGTATTTAAAATAAATAATTCTTGTTTAAAGTAAATAATTCTAATTAATAAATAGTATTTAAGTAGTAATTTGTTTGTGTTTAAAGTGGGTAATTCTTGTTTGATTATTAATTTGCACGCACCCCACGCTTTTTTAAAATAAAATACATTTTTTTTATTTACACTATTATTAATTTATATTTATTGAAATTTTTGGACCCTATTCTTAATTTAAATTTATTAAAATTTATTTTCTATTTTTTAGTTTGGTTTTCTATAAAAAGCGGGTTTTTAGTTTTTTTAAACTATTATTTTATTTTTTTAAAATAACGTTTTAAATATCTTATCATAATGCCATTTCTCTTTTTTCTCGTAATTATAAGCTGTTTTACTGTGACTGTGTGTATCTGTCTCTTTCTAAAACGATATTTTCTATGGAGCTTGTATGGAGGTCGTGAATTGTGACGTCACACTTGAGTAGCGCTCTCTCTGTCTAACAGGAAACTTTAAAACTCTATAACCTAATTGTGTTTGGAGCGATTTATTTTCTGTTTCACAAATGTTATTCTTACATTTTAAATTTTCGATTATAAATAATGAATATCAACATTTTGACAACAGTCAAATACCCAATTACCTACATGATCGTACTTAGGTAGGTACTTGTATTTCGGTTATTATTTATTTGGTAAAGATACCATAAAACATTTTCAGGGAACAAGCGAAAAAAATGAACGTAGAATCTCTGCGGTCAAATCAAAACGCGTCAGCAGAGTCTGCTGAAATCAGAATAGCGAAGGCGGCACTTACGGTGTGTTTCCTCTTCGTGGCTTCGTGGACGCCCTACGGCGTGATGGCGCTCATAGGAGCTTTTGGAGACCAGTCCTTACTGACACCAGGCGTAAGTTGCCCTCACTATGTTGTTACCCATAGTTACCTACTTGTATTTCGTAGGTATTACAAAAAAACCGGTCAAGTGCGAGTCGGACTCGCGCACCGAGGGTTCCATACTCCAAAAGTAAAAGTAAAACGATAATATTATATTAATTTGCATAATTATCGTTAACTTTGTAGAGGTTTATTGTTAATATAAAAAAAACTATGCTAGTTAGAGCGTTGGTTTTATTTTTCTTGTAAAATATACATAAACCTCTATTGACCATAATTATTTCAGATTTTTCGATTGGTAAACTTCGGAGATTAGGGGGGGGGAACGGTATGTTTTTCGACACTTTGGTCGATTACTCAAAAACTATTATATATAGAAATAAATAAAAAACTGTTTTAGAATGCACAAGTAAAAGCCTTTCATATGACACCCCACTCGGTATAATTATCTTACTTTGAAATGTCAAACCCCTGATTTTCACCCTTTTTTAATTAAACTAAAATAATTTTCGTTTTGATTTTATTTTTCCTGTAAAATATACATAAACCTCTATTGACCATAATTATTTCAGATTTTTAAATTGGTAAACTTGGAGATAAGGGGGCGGGAACGGTATTTTTTCGACATTTTGGCCGATTACTCAAAAAGTATTATATATAGAAATAAATAAAAAACTGTTTTAGAATGCACAAGTAAAGGCCTTTCATATGATACCCCACTCGGTATAGTTATCTTACTTTGAAATTTCAAACCCCCTATTTTCCCCCTTTCTTAATCAAACTAAAATAATTTTCGCGTTGCTTTTATTTTTCCTGTAAAATATACATAAAATTCTATTGACCATAATTATTTCAGATTTTTCGATTGGTAAACTTCGGAGATAAGGGTGGGGGGGGGGGACGGTATTTTTTTCGACATTTTGGCCGATTACTCAAAAACTATTACATATAGAAATCAATAAAAAACTGTTTTAGAATGTACAGGTAAAGGCCTTTCATATGATACCCCACTCGGTATAGTTATTTTACTTTGAAATTTCAAACCCCCGATTTTCCCCCTTTTTTAATAAAACTAAAAATAATTTTTGATTTTTCTTTATTCCAATGATGTTGGGCCACTATTATACACAACTATGCCAAATTTCATGTCGATAGCTTTAATAGTTACTGAAATAATCGACTGTGACAGACGGACGGACGGACGGAGAAAGTCTCACCATAAGGGTTCCATTTTTACCATTTTGGTACGGAACCCTAAAAAAGGAGGAGATTATCAATTCGACGCGTTCTTTTTTTGTCGATGTTACTCCATAACTCAGTCAAATCTGAACCGATTTGAATAAATTTTTGAAAAGTCCATACTGTAAGGTTGATCCCATTTAAATTTGGTGAAGATCAGATGAATATCTGGTGATGGAGAACGGAACTCCTCAATGAATAAGAAAGAGCAAATCGCTCGCGATCAGAAAATATGACTATTTGATCCAATGAAGCTACTCAAAAGCTTAAAATTCTGAAAATACCTATACAAACTAAAAATTTTTATAATTTGTAGTGGCGTTTGAAGTCGGTTTTTAAAAAGAATTATATATATTTATGATTTTATCAAGTAGTACACCTAATTATATTCTTTGAAAAGTGCGCGTTGCCAAGTCGTGCTGCCAGTGATGGCCTCAACAGCGCAACGGTTTTCAGGGCGCGGACTGAAAAAAAAGGTCGACCGTTCAAACCCCACGTTGCACTATTCTCGTATTCACAGATAAGATGACTTCTTTACCTATTCAATAGTCATTCCTATCCTGTCCTTCGTCCTTCTAGAAACAACTTTATGCTTAGTTGGAGGGGAAAAGGGAATATAAGTGTAGCGAGGCGTTGACAGCTTCTACATACAAGCGAAATAAGATCCTTCTGTGGCGATCCGTGCAAGAGTGTACCTACCGCTGTCGATATCCATCCGTGGCTATTGTCAGATAAGACACTTACAACGATGGCAATGTTTGAAGGAACCCGAACTAAATACCAACCATGGCAGAATCATTTTTTCTTGGCAAAAGATTTTTAAAATTTAAAATTTCTTCTACTCAAGATGAGTAAAACTAAATTCACAATGTTTTTCAGGTAACAATGATTCCCGCGGTTACGTGCAAGGCTGTAGCATGCATCGACCCGTGGGTATATGCAATCAGTCATCCTAAATATAGGTTGGTACGAGTATATCATGGATTATACTACAAAGTAGAAAAACCTATTGAGAATTAATATTGTGATTTTTGGTAGGCTTTTTATGTTAATTAGTGTACTTTCTATTTGCTAATTTTACGGCTATCTTGCATTAGCCTAGATACCCAGCAATGTATAAATCTATCCCTCTAACTTATTTGCTGAAAATCAGGATCCTTAACACTAATGTGTTAAGGGGTTGCAAAGAAATAAAACAATAAGGTTAAAATTAATAAGTAGGTAGGTCTAATTAGACCTACCTATTTTTTTACCAAGCTACGGCATAGACGAAAGGAAATTTGATGATTATTGCAGTCTATGTAGGTATGTATGTAGTTTGTATTTATGTATGTTCCAACGTAGCGTCTAAACTAATGAGCCGATTTTGATGAATGAGCTGTCAATCGATTCGTTATTGTGATCTAACGAAGGCTAGATGTTATACGAACAAAATCAACTTATCGGATTTTAAAATCAATTTTTAATAGTCAGGTTACAGTTTTGACGTGATAACGTCTTATAAATCGATGAACACCGGCTGCACGCACGAAAAACTGTCACGTTCCGCCTGAGCCCGAGCGTGCAAGCGAGAGCGCGGAACAAGCGATAGAGAGGCACGATCGGCCCAAGCGTTGGCTTGTAACTTGTTTCTTTATGACGTAAAACTATCGTCCGTGAACCGACTTTACAGACAACCAATTTTTTTTTTAATTTTTTTCTTGTTTTAGACAAGAACTTCAGCGACGTATGCCCTGGCTCCAAATCAATGAGCCAGACGACAATGCCTCGACAGGAACTACTAACACTACTAATTCTTCGGCTCCCACGGCGTAACGATAAAACGGGGATGAAGACAAAAACTTGCGAGCAAATGGACTATTTCAGTGATATAACTATAATAACTCGAAGCAACTTACATAAAAAAATATAAAAAAACGACAGCAATGTTAGATTTAATTTTTTTTAATTTATATGAAATATCTTTTATACTGGTTAATTAATTAACTTTAAGCTCATTTTAAGCTCAAAATGAGAAGATACGAGTGATATTTACTGACGAAAATGGCTATGCTAACGGATTTCGAATAAAATATTAGTCAATCTTTATTTATACCTACTCAAGCAAGATTAAATAAAGAAAATTTCTAAATCAGTTGTTTGTTATTTTTATTCTGTTTTTAGGGTTCCGTACCCAAAGGGTACCAACGGGACCCTATTAATAAGCCTACGCTGTCCGTCCGTCCGTCCGTCCGTCCGTCCGTCTGTCAGCGGGCTGTATCTCGTAAACCGTAATAGATAAACAGATGAAATTTTCACATATTATGTATTTCTGCAAGCAGTCTGGCCCTGCGATGGCCAACACGCCTGCCCAGCGTGGCCATTACGGATATATCTTCCCATGAATAGCGTCAAAACACAACGGCCCCTAGTCCCCGGCAGCCCTACTATTCCCGTTCACGGTAGCGGACGTGGTCACGGTAGAGCAGGGGGTGCAAAGAATCACCGGGTTTCGGACAGCTACCATAAAAAATCGGATGTATTTGGCAACGTATAATACACGGACATTGAGAGCGGACGAACACCTCGCTGAAATCGAAATAGACCTGAGCAGAATTAAATGGCATGTTTTGGGGCTGTCGGAAGTCCGAAGAGAGGGGGAGGACATGATAACCCTGGAATCGGGCAATATGCTCTATTATCGGCAAGGCGACCAGGCTTCACAAGGAGGTATTGGATTTTTGGTCAATAGAGTCCTCAGAAATAACGTACTGGAGATCAGTAGTGTGTCGTCGAGGGTGTATATGTTATACTCAAGCTTAATCACAGATACTCCCTTAAGATAGTACAAGTCTATGCGCCCACGTCGACACATGCTGATGACGAAGTTGAGGCCTTATACGAGGACATTGCAAAGGCTCTTGATAACACCACCAAAACTCACTTCAATGTCGTTATGGGGGACTTTAATGCTAAGGTGGGAGTACAAGAACATGGCGAATTAAAAGTGGGACCACACGGCTTTGGTCACAGAAATCACAGGGGCCAGATGCTTGTCCACTTTTTGGAGCGGAAAGGGCTATTCCTGATGAATTCTTTCTTCAAGAAAAAGCCCTCTAGAAAGTGGACATGGCATAGTCCGGATAATGTGACTAAAAATGAGATTGACTTTATCATGACGGATCGCAGGTATATATTTGAAGATGTCTCAGTGATCAATAGGTTTAACACCGGCAGCGATCACAGGCTTGTGCGTGGCATCTTAAATATAGATCTGCAATTAGAGAGACAACGTCTGATGAAGTCAACTCTCCGACCCAAACCGTTGCAAAGTGTAAGCTCCGAACAATTCCAAATTGAGCTCAAGAATCGGTTCGACCTGTTGGAAACCAACTTGGACATTGACCAACGATTCACCAATTTCGTAGGTGTCGTTCGTGAAGTGGGGCGCAAATACTGTCAGAATGACCATAAAAGGGTGTCAAAGATCTCCGAAGATACCCGTAAACTTATGGAGCAGAGACGGAAAACTTCCTCAGCACTGCCTCAGTGGCATACTTTGAACAAGCGCGTCAAGAAGCGAATAAGATTCGACCTCCGGTGCTCCAACACCCGCATTATACAAAATGCGATCGAGCAAAATCGAGGTTCGAAAGTGTTCGCTAAGCGACTTGAGAGGAGCCACTTAACAAAGTTGAGAAACCCCGTCGGTAAAATCGTGACGTCACTAGCAGAGATCCTAGAGGAGATCGAACGATTTTACTCTCAGCTATACTCCTCCAAAGCTCCAAAAGCGGCTCAAGACACGAACGACAAACGTGCGACATTGACCCGCCACTACACCGAAGACATCCCAGACGTTGACCTTGGCGAGATGCGAATAGCCCTCAATCAACTTAAAAACAACAGGGCACCTGGCGATGACGGCATCACATCAGAGCTTCTACGTGCAGGAGGTACTCCGATCCTGAAAGAGCTAGCAGAGCTCTTTAATGACGTCATTGCAAACGGAACTACGCCAAAAGCATGGAGCAAGAGTGTGGTAATCCTTTTCTTTAAGAAAGGTGACAAGGAGCTTCTTAAGAACTATCGGCCGATATCACTCTTGAGCCATGTTTATAAGTTGTTTTCGAGGGTGATCACAAATCGCCTCGCCCGAAGGCTTGACGATTTTCAACCTCCGGAGCAAGCTGGGTTTCGAAAAGGCTACAGCACCGTAGACCACATTCACACCTTAAGGCAGATTATACAGAAGGCGGAAGAGTATAATCTCCCACTCTGCCTTGCTTTTGTGGACTACGAGAAAGCCTTCGACTCTATCGAAACTTGGGCTGTTCTGGAGTCACTGCAGAGATGCCAAGTCGATTGGCGTTATATCGAGGTGCTGCGATGTATTTACGATACTGCGTCAATGACCGTCCAAGTACAGTCTCAGCAAACAAAACCAATAAACTTGAGAAGGGGGGTTAGACAGGGGGATGTAATATCCCCAAAACTGTTTAATAGTGCTCTAGAAGACCTCTTCAAAACGCTGGACTGGACAGGACGAGGCTTTAATATAAATGGCGAATACATCTCACACCTGCGGTTCGCCGACGATGTGGTTATCCTGGCAGAGACTCCAGAAAATCTGGAACAGATGCTGAATAGCCTAAGCCGCTCTTCCAGACGAGTTGGTCTTGGGATAAACATGGACAAAACCAAGGCTATGTTCAATCAACATGTTGTCCCGATACCCGTGAACGTCGAAAATGTTGGAATCGAAATTGTTTCAGAGTACAACTACCTTGGCCAGATCATACAACTGGGTAGAAACAATTTCGACGAAGAAGCCAACAGAAGGATACGGCTGGGCTGGGCGGCATTTGGAAAATTAAGTCGGGTCTTCTCATCGTCAATACCTCAATGCCTGAAGACGAAAGTCTTCAATCAATGTGTCCTTCCCGTCCTCACTTATGGCGCTGAAACGTGGACACTAACAAAAGGCTTGATCCACAAATTTAAAGTCACTCAGAGAGCTATGGAGAGGGCTATGTTAGGAGTTTCTCTTAAGGACAGGATACGGAATGAAGAGATCCGCAAGAGAACCAAGGTCGCCGACATAGCCCAAACCATTAGCAAGCTGAAATGGCAGTGGGCAGGCCATGCTTGTCGTAGAAGCGATGGCCGATGGGGCCGAAAAGTTCTAGAGTGGAGACCGCGAACTAGTAAGCGTAGTGTGGGGCGCCCTCCAGCACGTTGGACCGACGATATAAAGCGGGTGGCGGGAAGTGGCTGGATGAGGAAGGCTGAGGACCGGGTGTGGTGGCGTTCTCTGGGAAAGGCCTATGTTCAGCAGTGGACGTCCGCAGGCTGAGATGATGATGATGATGATGATATGTATTTCTATTGCCGCTATAACAACAAATAATAAAAATTAAATTAAATTAAAAAAATTAAATTAAAATGTTTCCATGGGTACATGAAAATATTTTAATTTAATTTTTTTAACGGAACCCTAAAAGAGCGAGGCCCGACTCGCACTTGGCCGATTTTTTCACTTATAGTCTAGTCAACAAGTGCCTTTTTGGATAACTTTTTTCAGCCTTTTCTTTTTGATGATTAGTTAAAATTTTTAATTTTGCAAAGAGTATGTACACACGTAGATGTACGATTATGTACACAGGTACACCTCGCCAGGCGAAGCGTACCCGTGTACGAACCTCAATGATTTTGTATTGCGGTAGTCGCTTAGAGACTAAAATCGTCGAGTATCGAAGATTTGCGTAGCCTTGTGTACGAAGGGCCTTACTGAATACAAAACCAAGTCAATCAACCAGTCAAAGAAACTATTATTCATGGAACTAGGAATTACAACTACCTCTATTATTATTGACTAGTTAAAATTCTTTGTAAACAACCGGCTTCAAACTCCCGCTTTACCTACTACATTACATACACACTAATACAAAATATACCAGTGGTTCGCCCCGAACTGAGACCTCAAAATTATACATTCAATCCAAGAAGCTTAAATACCTACAAAGGTATTTACGCTTCTTGATTCAATCGATACATGACGACCAAAACTGACATTATTTGCCCGTCTTCACCAAGCATACCTAAATCGGGATGATTTAGGTATGTTTGGTGAAAACGGGAGAAGTTAGGTGTAAGGAGTCTCTTTACATAGGTCATCATCATCATCATTAGTCATCATTAGCAACCTATCAATGGCTCACTACTGAGCGCAGGTCTCCTCTCAGAGAAGGGTTAAAGGCCATAGTCCACCACGCTGGCCCAATGCGAATTGGCGGACTTCACACACCTTCAAGAACATTATGAAGAACTCTCAGGTGTACAGGTTTCCTCACGATGTTTTCCTGTTAATTGCTTAAACACACTTGACTCCGAAAAGTCAGAGGTGCATACCCGGGATCGAACCTGCGACCCCCCGAATAGAAGACCACAGTCCTTATCACTAGGCTATCACTGCTTACGTAGGTAGCCCCTAATTAATACAATCCCAAGTCCTAACATCCGTCCCAATGTCCTTTTAGGTGTCCTGTACAGGTTCGTGATAACGAAGTTGACAGAAAGCATCGCCTATAAGGTAGCCCGTAAAGTTTGGGGAACGTTAGTGAAAACATTGAATTAATAAGTACTAACGAGTGAAAACGTCTGTACAAAGCGTCATCTATCGACACGAATAGAAAATATACAAAATGTAGTAATTAATAGTTATGTTATTAAATTATGTATTAGTAGGTAGGTACTTGTTATACAAAATAATAATGGTCGACGCAAAACTGTTTTTTGGGATAATCAATGACAGCGCCATTTTTAACATTATTGTGAAGCTATGTTGAAAATAACTGATGCCCATTAAAAATTAAATAATTTCGCAAAGATATAGGTGGAGTCTAAAGGCTGTGAACGCGTCGAAAATTTGTGCTGCCACGTGTGGCACACGCCCTTTTCCCGCGCTCAGTTTGAATTAGGTCATCACATATGGAGCTTGCGAGCCAATATTTTGTTTTTTTAAATGGCGGTTTTGGTAAGTAAATAAAATGTGAAAAAACTAAACAGGACGATCTAAAATAACCAATAACATCACCTACCATAAGTAAATAACATTAATTCACATAAGTTCCTGCAAAATGCGAAATTGAAATTTTTCGAAAATAAATAGGCTTTGTCAAATTTAAGATGATAATTTTGGCAGATCACGCACATGAAGTTTCGTATTTTTTTGTTCGGTAGATGTACTACAATTAATTTCGTACTTCATTGATGGGTACCGCCCTCTTAGTAAAGTGCCATACCTCTCGAACAACCACAGACAATAGAAAATCGATTTTGAAATGAAATAAATCGATAAACATTGTTTAGGTTGTGCACCGTTGTACTAGTATTAAATAGCCTTAAATATTTATTCCTTATTTCATTTCACTCTAAAGGCCCTCTCACAGCAACAATTTCGACTTACGCGTATTCCGCGCTACAAGGTTGACTGATGAAACAAAAATACGCACGAATCGAAATCGTCGTTGTGGGAGTACTTTTATAGTCATATTAATTAATAAATTATATTAATTTAATAGAAAAAAATAGTTTGATTTGTATTATTATCTGACTATACAACATAATATCGAATATCCATGCGACTATCGATTCTAAGTTCTATGGAAATATTAATCGATAATCGAATAAGTTCGGTAACGATTACACACGCCGCGCATGCGCGGCACTCACGTCACGCACACGTATATTCTCATTGGCCTGTTTCTTTTTGTTCTTTAGTAGTGCGACACTCCTTCTAGACATATAAGTATTCATAGTAATTTCGTTTCTTTATAATATTCATATAATTTTAGTATTTGTTGTTCAAGTACAGGATATAAGTGAAATAAAAAATATATTCAGCTTCGAAATACAAAGCCAATTTTGCCAGAGAGCGTCTTCAAGCGAGCGTATTAAATCTCCACTTTGAAAGCCCCCATTTCGTCAATTTTAAGGGAAAAATTAAAAAAAATATATTTTTGTACTCGGTTCCAAATTATCTTTAAAATGATATACCGCAACCTTTTGTAACGCTATAAAAATATTTTACTTCGCATTCGCTTCTACGAGAGCCCCCCTCAAATAAAGATTTTTATAACTTTTTAAGCAATATTCGGCTGAAGGCCATCGGTTTACTTAGTATATGTTTAAATTTGAAGTAATTACGTTCAGTAATTCAGAAGTTATCAGGCTCTGACAGACAGACAGACGGATGGACGGACAAGTGCAAATTCACACAAGTAGACTCAGAGACCTTCGCTTCGCTCGGTCAATAACTTATAGTTGATATTTTAAAAACCGCTCGCCCGATTTCGATGAAATTTATATGAGACCAAGGGACGACCTGGATAGTATACCCTTTCAAACAAAACAAGAATTTTTCAAATCGGTTCAGGCGTCTTCGAGTAATCGGTGGACATACATAAAAAACCGATATATCGATACTTTTTGGCACTTCATGCATTGCATAATTGCCATTAGCTGAGTCAAGACGCTTTCGCATGCGTAAGGATCTGTACGCACGCTTAAGGATGCGTAAGCATGCGTATCGAGAGTTACACTTGTAAGGATTTGAGGTAAAAAAAAATGCGAAAGCCGAATCGATGCGAAAAGGCGAATTGATCCGTACACGAATCTATGAAAAATGACAGTTTTGTATGGGCAAAATGCGAATCGATCCGCACAGAAGTGGTTTCAGCCATAGTGTTCTGTGTGTGATGATTTGATGAATGATGATCAACAGTGTACTGTGGTGGTCAGTGTTCGTGGTCTATGGTGGTGGTGATTAGTGATGGAACCGATTACAAAGAGAACCGGTTTTACTGATTACTTTGAGAAAAATAACCGGTTTTTAAGTATTTTTAGGTCTTTTCTTTTTTTAAAAGGTATTAAACATCGAACATTTTTAACTTTACTTTATTAAAATCAAAATAACTTCTAACTAAAAATAACTAATCGCTTAAGTTGTAATTTCGCCAAGGGGAGGTAGAATAGAATAGAATAGAATAGAAATGTTCTTTATTCAAATAAACTTTTTTACAAGTGCTTTTGAATCGTCGCTCTCTTGCTCTTTTCAAAATAAGTTTACAATTCAATAGAATAGTTATACAGTTCAATTACCACCTGCTGTCTCATGAATCGCTGGAACGAATTATGTCCACGCTTTTTTATCATCTAAATAGTCTTCAATTGCATAATATGCTTTTTTCATGAGATTAGTTTTAACTGATTTCTTAAACTTGTGTAAAGGCAAGATCGACTGTGGAATTTTATTATAAAACGTCACGCCCATTCCCACAAATGTCTTTCGGACCCTCTTGAGGCGACATCGAGGAATCACGAGCCTGTTTGGATCTCTAACTTGCCTATCGTGTAAATCACCCTTTTTTTGTAATTCACAATGTTTTGTCTGACAAATATTATATTGTTGTAAATATATTGTGAAGCTACTGTAAGAATGCCTATTTCTTTAAATTTTTCTCGAAGGGAATCCCGCGGTTTTAAATTATAGATTGCGCGAATTGCCCTCTTCTGCGATACAAAAATTTTTCCAATATCGGCTGCTTTACCCCATAATAAGATTCCGTATGACATAATACTATGGAAATATGCAAAATAAACAATTTTTGCAGTTTCTATGTCAGTTAACTGTCGAATCTTCCTAACAGCGTAAGCAGCAGAGCTAAGCTTGCCAGCAAGTGTTGCTATATGGGTGCTCCATTGCAGCTTTGAGTCCAGGGTTAAACCCAAGAACACTGTGGAGTCCTCACTTTTCAAGGGCTCATTACTTATCTTTAAATTTTTACTGACAGTTCTGGTGTTGGGCAATAAAAACTCAACACACTTGGTTTTTTTAGCATTTAAAAGTAGATTATTTACCGTAAACCATTCAGAAACTTGAGATAATGCAATATTTACATCGTCAAAATTGTCTTTCGTCCTATCGACTTTAAAAATCAAAGACGTATCATCAGCAAATAGTAAAAATATCGCAAGTATTTTGGACAAAATGTGGTAAATCATTTATGTAAATCAAAAACATGAATGGACCTAGAATAGAACCCTGGGTTACACCCATTACTGAGGCTGATCCGGATGATTTTACATCATTGACACATACTCTTTGAACACGATCACTAAGATAAGACGCAATGAGGCTAAGCGCAAAATCTTTAATACCATAGTGGCTCAGTTTAAGCAAAAGGGTCTCGTGATCAACGCAGTCGAATGCTTTTGATAAATCACAGAAAATACCAATGGCATTCTGTGAGTTATTCCATGCATCGAATATGTGTTGCAACAGCGTTGCGGCTGCATCGGTTGTTGATCGACCCTTAGTAAAACCGTACTGCTCAGGGTGAAGAAGTTTATTTAAATTAAAGTGTAGAAGCAGTTGGTTGAGCATTATTTTTTCAAATATCTTGCTGAGAGTTGGCAAAATTGAAATTGGTCTGTAGTTATTCGGGTCACATTTGCTTCCCGATTTAAAAAGAGGTATTAATTTACTACATTTCATCAGGTCTGGAAAAGATCCAGAATCTACAGACTTATTAAAAATTAAAGCAAGATAGGGCGCAATAATATCAATGATATTGTGAATTAATTTAACTGATATTCCCCATAGATCTCCTGTTTTTTTATTTTGCAATGATTTTAATGTTTTGATAATATCATATGGGGTAACGTGTTTAAATCTAAATAATTTATTGCACTCAGAGACATTGCTTCTTAGAAGATTATAGGCTTCTGTTGGCGAGGAATTTAGAGAACTGGTCGTGGTTACTGGTATATTTTTGAAAAAGTTCTCAAATGGATTTGCAATTTCTATATCGGAGTCAATTACACGGTTGTTAATTTTAAGCTCCAATTTATTATAATGTACCTTATTCTTACCCATTTCATCACCAATGATGTCCCATACTGCTTTTATTTTATTATCCGAATTGACAATTTTTTGTTTTATGTGAAGTGACTTTGCTTGTATGCACACGTTTCTAAACAATTTGGAATAATTTCTTACATATTCTATATTGTTTTTCTGCATACAAGTCAAACAGCCTATTTCTACTTTTATAGATGCCAACAGTTGCCCAATCACTAAATTTAAGATTTTTAAATAATCTTTTTTCTATTACCTTAATATTGAATACCTTAAATTGAGAGTTTAATAAATCAAAAATCTCTCTATAAATTTCATCCGGACCACCCTGTGCAACATCAAGCGTCGGCATTGCAGCTGCGATATTTTGTTTAAATTGCCTTACTTTTTTGATGGTAACTGGCCTATATTTTACTACTTTTGTTACATTCTGCTCACTGCTCGGAATAGATATTATTTGCCCGCAATGGTCAGATCTTAAATAAGTGATAATCGATTTTTTGATAATTTTACAATCAGAGAAAATGTTATAAATACAAGCTGCCGTATTCGCTGTTATTCTTGTAGGCAGGGCCGTCTTTACCCGGGGGTACAAGGGGTGCGTGGCACCCGGGCGCAGGGACCTAAGGGGCGCAAGCTGATCGTCCTATACGCATACCATGCGTAATCTGCTAGTTTTGCAAATAATTTAACAAACATTCAATATACCTTGATTAAATACCAATAAAAAAAAATTCGTCGAATCGCCCTTTAATTGCTTTTGTAGGTGCCACTATTAAGTATGGGCAGGTACATAGTGGAGTAGTGCAATCGTAAAATTTTTGCACTCGCTCCGCTCGCGAGGGTTTCAGTTGTTATTGTAGGTATGAAGTAAGGACTACAATATACGTAATAGTGTAGTGCAGTAGTAAAAATTTTCGCGCTCGCTTCTCTCGCGAAGATTCTTTTCCGGATTGGTATGGAATACATAGCTGCGTAGAAGGGCCGTTAACCACTGGCCTACATCATTGAGCTCAAGGTACCAACTCCTCAATCCTAATGCTGCTGGGCTTCGGCCCACCTGAATCAGCTAGTCTTAATTAAATCGATGGGTTGTTAAAATGATCTAGGAACTGACACGATATTGTAGAGGTTGGTGGGGGCGCCAACATTTTATATATAGCCTACTGGTGGTAAATGTGTGAATCCGTCACAGGTGTGCGTTGCGCCTCCATTTCTTTCGACGTTTCATAAATGCCGGTCCGACTTCAACATACGTGTAGAAACAAAAATATAATTATAATATTAAAATTTATAGAGGCGTTTGAAGTTGGATTTTTGAAAATTGTTTTTATTTTAAGCTTCTTAGTGGCCTAGGAGTGCAATACCCTGCAGCATCAGGTCTGATGCTCAGGTCAGGGGATAGAATCTAGAGTTCAATGGTCTAGTCTAAAGGTACTTGGTCTTTACAATATGAATTCACAATCAACAATTCCTAAATTCCCACAGCTTAAGAGTGCAGCACCCTGCAGCATCAGAATTGAGGAGTTGGGGCCTCGAGTTCAACGACGTAGCCAATGCTTGATACCTATTACTTACAACATTAATATACAATCGATATATTATAAATCTTCATAGTTAATCGCAAACATTCTCTTTCGAATAAAAAAAACCATGTGAATCGGCCTGAAATCTCGAAGAAATTGGTGTACATACCTACATAGAAAAAAAATACGAGCCGATTGCGTGCCGAATCGAAACTTCCATTTGAAGTCAGTTTAAAAGTATCTAACTTTATTTAAGAGTAAATTAAATACAAAAATGGAAAATAAATTATATTTTTTTTTGTTCGCCCCGGCGTCCAGTATAGTTAACCCCCCCCCCCCCCCCCCCCTAGAGATATATGTACCTAGGTAATTAATGAAGTTGTAGAATATAAGTATGGTATACATTTATATTTTTCTAGGTTGGCAACATCACTTACATTCTCTTTGTTACTGTCATGGCTTGTTCACTGTGTGAAAGTTATTTTTGTAATTGTTTGTAATTCTAATAAATTAATATGTGGAAAGAATTAAGTGTTTCTTTCACAAGGATCCACTATCAAAATATGGTAGCATACAGTGGTTTATAAAATATACATAAAGATTACAAAAATATCGCAGGATTAAAAAGGTCGAAATTGTTTTTGGGCCGTGTCGTACATGTGTGCCGGAAAGAAAAAGTCAAAAATACTAAAATGGAGCGTAATCAACAAATTATAATTCCTATTTTCGACGGGAAAGAATACGCAAATTGGAAAATACGGTTAACTAAATATCTGCAGTATAAAAAGTGCCAAGAAGTAATAATACATAGAATGACAAGTACCGATGACAAAGAAAAATGGCTGGAAAAAGACGTGCAAGCTACAAATTACATTTATGGGGCAATTACAAATAAACAATTAGAATATATATCTGAATGTGAAACGGCATACGACATAATTTCAAAATTTGATTCAATGTATTTAAAAGGGTCGACATCTTTGCAAATTGTTTATAGAAACAACCTTGAAAATTTAAAGTTGAAAAACTATTCTGAACTAGATTCATTCTTTGATGATTTTGAAAAATCAGTAAATGAGCTTAAACAGGCAGGTGCCGCTATATCAGAAAATGAAAAGTTGAACTATATGTTAAGAGCACTGCCCAATGAGTATAGTCATATTGGAGACCTATTGGATGTGTTGCCAAAAGAAGAAAGAACTGTTGAATATCTGATGAATAAAATAAAAATAAAATGTTTGGCACAAAAACCGCAAGAAAAGTCAGAAGTTCCAGACAAATCAAATGCATTTAAGACAGAAACAAAGTCAGCCCCGAACACAAATCTATGTTTCATTTGTGGAAAGCCAGGTCACATGAAACGCAACTGTTGGTACAATCGAGGACAACAAAATAGAAATACGAATAACAATAATAATAGAGGAAGAGGTCATTCAACTCATCGAGGACGTGGTCGTGTATTTAATAATCGTGGTCGAGGTAGACACGCTGATCATAGTGCATCAAATACACAGAATGAACAACATAATTTCCATACTTCAGTTATTCAAAGTAATGTGACATCAAGTGTGAGTGAAAATGAGCCAAATAAGAACCAAATTACATGGTTATTAGACAGTGGATGCACAGACCACATAATCAACAGCGACAAGTATTTCGAAAAGTCGAAATTGTTTTTGGGCCGTGTCGTACATGTGTGCCGGAAAGAAAAAGTCAAAAATACTAAAATGGAGCGTAATCAACAAATTATAATTCCTATTTTCGACGGGAAAGAATACGCAAATTGGAAAATACGGTTAACTAAATATCTGCAGTATAAAAAGTGCCAAGAAGTAATAATACATAGAATGACAAGTACCGATGACAAAGAAAAATGGCTGGAAAAAGACGTGCAAGCTACAAATTACATTTATGGGGCAATTACAAATAAACAATTAGAATATATATCTGAATGTGAAACGGCATACGACATAATTTCAAAATTTGATTCAATGTATTTAAAAGGGTCGACATCTTTGCAAATTGTTTATAGAAACAACCTTGAAAATTTAAAGTTGAAAAACTATTCTGAACTAGATTCATTCTTTGATGATTTTGAAAAATCAGTAAATGAGCTTAAACAGGCAGGTGCCGCTATATCAGAAAATGAAAAGTTGAACTATATGTTAAGAGCACTGCCCAATGAGTATAGTCATATTGGAGACCTATTGGATGTGTTGCCAAAAGAAGAAAGAACTGTTGAATATCTGATGAATAAAATAAAAATAAAATGTTTGGCACAAAAACCGCAAGAAAAGTCAGAAGTTCCAGACAAATCAAATGCATTTAAGACAGAAACATCGTTTAATAATCGTGGTCGAGGTAGACACGCTGATCATAGTGCATCAAATACACAGAATGAACAACATAATTTCCATACTTCAGTTATTCAAAGTAATGTGACATCAAGTGTGAGTGAAAATGAGCCAAATAAGAACCAAATTACATGGTTATTAGACAGTGGATGCACAGACCACATAATCAACAGCGACAAGTATTTCGAAAAGTCAGTAATATTGAAAAAACCAGTGCAAGTGAAAGTTGGAGATGGACGGATGCTGAAGGCCACAAAAGTCGGTGACATTCGACTATATTTTCATGTTTATGGCTCAAAATCATATGTAACTGTGAGAAATGTATTCTTTGTAGAAGAAATGAAGGCAAATTTATTGAGTTATGCAAGGATCACAGATAATAACAACACAGTAGTATCAAAAGGACAATGGACAAAAATATATGACTCAAATAGAAAAGTAATAGCAATAGCACAAAAGGAAGAGAATTTATACAAAGTGATCAGCTACATAGATGTACATAGTAAAGTACAAGCAAATACAAGCGAAAGTAAATTGACAGTGAAGGAAAAACTACACCGTACGCTTGAACATGTTAACTTCAAATATCTAGAAATATTATGTAAGGAACAGTTACTGGAAGGAATACCTAAAGAAATTGAATCAGATTATATGAAGTGTGCTATATGTATAGAAAACAAAATGCATAACTTACCATTTAAAAATAATAGAAGAAGAGCTGAAGATATTTTAGAAATTGTGCATACAGACGTAAATGGACCACATAATACAATAGGATATGGTGGTGAAAAATATTTTGTGACATTCATTGACGATTATAGCAAATTGGCAAAAGTTTATTGTATCAAGTCCAAAGATCAAGTTGCAGATTGCTTTATAGAATACACAAATGCAGTTCAAAATATAACCGGAAAAATGATAAAAGAATTAAGATGTGATAACGGAAAAGAATATATTAACAGTAAGATGTATAGTTTTGCAAGAGAAAAAGGAATAATGATAAAGGCATGCCCAGCATATGTACATGAGTTAAACGGAACTGCAGAGAGATATAACAGGACTATAATGGACATGGCTAGATGTCTACTAGCAGAAGCAAGAGTAAATAGATGCTATTAGCCGGAAGTAATTAAAGCAGCAGCTTATCTGAAAAACAGAAGTTTGGCAAATACCATAGTAAGGAAAACACCCTATGAAATATTCTTCAATAAGAAACCATCAATAAAACAATTGAAATTATATGGAAGTAGAGTTTATGTGAGAATACCAGAAGAAAAGAGGAGATCCAAATGGGATAAAAAGGCAGAATTAGGAATATTACTTGGATATGTTGAAGTTGGCTACAAAGTATTGATAAATAATAGAATAATAGTTGCCAGACATGTTGATATTATAGAAGAAGATGTCAAGTTTATGAACAATAGTGAAGATACAGATTCAGAGGAAGAAAGGCAAGAAGAAAAGGAAATAATAAAAAATAACTTACCGGAAGAGACTCAAATAACAGAACCAAGATGTGATGACAACTCGATGAATGATGATGACAATGATGATAAAGAACAAGGAAGACCAAAGAGACAAATCAGACGTCCAATCAGATTTGATGAAGAATTTGGATATTACTGCATCTGTGCAAATTTTTGTGATGCTATGATTCCAGGTACATTTCAGGAGGCGATGCAGTGTGATGAGGCCAATCAATGGAAAGATGCAATGGACCGTGAGATGAGCAGCCTTGTTAAAAACAATACATGGACCCTTGTGAGTAGACCAGAGGGCAAAGAGATTCTGGATGTCAAGTGGGTATACAAGAGAAAACCAGGTAACATTTTTAAAGCTCGTTTAGTAGTTAGAGGTTTTCAGCAAAAAGATAATATTGATGATACATACTCACCTGTTGCCAAAATGCAAACATTAAAATTGTTGTTATCTTATTCTTGTCAGTTTAGTTTACACATTCATCAAATGGATGTGGAAACAGCCTTTTTAAATGGTAAAGTAGTATCAGAAGTTTATGTAAAACAACCACAAGGTTATAATGATGTATCTAATAAAGTTTATAAGTTAAATAAAGCTTTGTACGGATTAAAAGAAAGCCCTAGAGCTTGGTATGAATGTTTCAACGATTTTATTAAGATTCTTGGATTTTATAGAAGCAAGTATGATTATTGTCTTTATGTAAAAAGAGAGAGCAATGTAACAGTGTATATACTTCTATTTGTCGACGATTTATTAATTTGTTGTAGAGATATCAACATTATTAATAATATAAAGAAACAACTGCATAATAAATTTAAAATGAAGGATTTAAATAAAGTAAAAAGCTATATTGGTATTGATATTGAATATGATTATGATAACTCTACAAATGTCTTAACATTGTGTCAGGAAAATTACATAGATTCCTTGGCTGAAAAATATAATATTAAAAATTCTAAATTGTATAAAACACCAATGGAACCTAACTTGAAACTAAGTAAATGTGATGTAAATGAAGATGTTAAATATAGAAACTTGATAGGTGCACTCTTGTACATCAGTCATGGTACTAGACCAGACATATCTTACAGTGTAAATTATTTAAGTAGATTTCAAAATTGTTATGATGAAACACATTTTAAATATGCTTTGAGAGTTTTAAAGTATTTGTATCTAACAAAAGGTCTAAAATTAACTTACCGACAAAGTCTCAATACTGATAATATTGTGAATTGTTATGTAGATGCCGATTGGGCAGGAGATAGCACAGATAGGAAGTCAACTACAGGTTTTATTATTGAATTGTTTGGGAATCCAATTTATTGGAAATCTAGAAAACAAACTTGTGTCACTAAATCATCTACCTTTGCAGAATATGTTGCATTATCTGAGGCTGTAACTGAGATAAATTTCTTGAAAAATGTAATTTGTGATGTGTTCATTAAAATATGTAAACCTATTAAGATTTATGAAGATAATTCTGGAGCGCTTGCTATAGCTAAATATGGTGATTTTACTAAAAACTCTAAACACATAGATGTACAGTATCATTATGTTCATGAAAACTATAAAAATAAAGTTATTGAAATTGTAAAGATAAACTCAGATTCAAATCTTGCAGATATACTTACCAAATCTTTGGGAAAATTAAAATTTCTTAAGTTTAGAGAAATGCTGAAATTAGAGTAGAATGTTGATTTGCCTATGTCAAACTTTAATACATAAGAAAGTTGATAACTAAACACATAAGATATTTAAGCTATTAAGTAAATCAGAAGTAAAAGCAAATTTTTATTTTTGTTAAGAAAGAAAGTTTTTATTTTTGTTAATAATTAAAATAAATAATACTGTAAAAGAAAGAGTGTGTAAGTTAGGTACTAATATAAGTAAATAAATATATACGTTAAGAATAAGTAAATACATATGATGTTAATGTAAAAGAATAACTGTAATTGATGTTGCCTAGAGGAATTTGTTAAAGTAATAATTAGATGTGAAAATAAAATATAAATGTAAGGAGGCGTGTAGAATATAAGTATGGTATACATTTATATTTTTCTAGGTTGGCAACATCACTTACATTCTCTTTGTTACTGTCATGGCTTGTTCACTGTGTGAAAGTTATTTTTGTAATTGTTTGTAATTCTAATAAATTAATATGTGGAAAGAATTAAGTGTTTCTTTCACAAGGATCCACTATCAAAATAGAAGTGTCAGTTTATGATACCAAACCCCCCCCCCCCCCCCCTTGGCCATGGGGGTCCAAATAATATCGACTTGCCCCCGCTTGGCCATCGGCTGGCGACGCCCTTGGGTGTTCGGATATACAAATAATGAAACATAAGTGATTCCAAAAGTATACCTACATGATTCGATACCATCAAAGTAGCGATACCTATTACCTACTCAAATGAGTAGTACTCAAATCATCTTGCGATACTACTCTTATGAATACTCCAAAAGTATCGATATCAGCTCATATCGAAAGAAAAAAAGAAATTACATGTATTCAAATCGATACTTTCGATTTTTTTTATATATTTATATTTGATAAATGATATTATAATAACTGAGGAGCTGGCGAACAAAAAGGGGTAACTGCAAGATATTAAATTTTACAGTAGAGGCAAAAAACTAAAACACTAGGTTCTAGACCACCTATAGTGTTGTGATTTTAAGATTAATATGACTATCAAATTACAAGTCTATATACGTTTTGGCTAAATTTCAGAACTCAAAATTTAACGAAATACAGACTAGACAAGTTTTCAATTAACCCATTTTGTTAGCCATCGGTTCACTTATTCCGTTTTGATTGAAACTGATGTGTAATTACCACATTTTGATTGAAATTATTTAGATTATGCGATTAAGTAGAAATAAAAAATAGTCTGTTCTAGGATGAAAAACTATTTAATCAACTTAAGAATTTCTTATTGTTACATTAGTAATTTAAAAAATAGAGTTTTATGAAAAATTTATAAGTTTTCCTCTTACATCTACTTCAACACATTCGCATCTTTCTCCATAACCTTCAATGTCCTCATTATCGTCCCTTTTATCGCCGTTTTTCTACTTCACCAACTGCAATCACCCAAAACCTCGCGATACCATGTTAAGTCAGGGTTTTCAGACCACGTAGTGAGTAGTTTTACCATGTCTCTTTTTTTTAGGAGACATTTTAAAACTTTTTGAAGTGAAAACTTCTTTAGGCGCGTTGAGCATTTTTGTGGGTGAGCAAAAAACATGGATTTCGCGTCATCGTCACCGTTACCATCACCGTCGAGCTTTCCATGAGCTATATTTTTACAGGCACTGGCACAAGCACTGACACAGGCCCAGTTTTAAAGCTGGTTCACGTACTCATTACAAACGAAGGCTTAGGTGTGATAAATTGATATTTTAATTCATCATAATTTCTTCGTTTTCACTTCTATCGGCAGTCCCTATGACTGCCAATTTTTTTTTGGCGCGATAGATGGAGAGGTATGATAAGAACACGATTTCATGAAAAAAGTTGTTTGAGAAAATCATGCAATTACCCCTTTTTGTTCACCAGCTCCTCAACTATACTATTTCATACTTGATTTGATTAATATTAAATAAATTAGGTAGTCTAATAAATCTCTTTACGTACCTACTTTTATTTTATAAACTATGAATAATTCATTAAACAAAAGTCATCATTTAGTAGGTTTCCCAAAAGAGCTGAAGAGAATGTTTGTAAATATTCAGGAGACAACTTATTTCTTTTTCGGTAATAATTGAATCGTCTTTTGTTAACAAACATTCACTTGGCACCATAAATGGTTTAAATATTTTCTCTTACGGCTTTGAGAGATTAACCTTTTGAACCATATTGTCTGAGAGGACAGAGAAAGCGGTGTGTTCAGTTTATAAATTTTTTAATTGAGAATCTCGGATATGCGCGACGAATCGATTAGTTACGTAAGTACTTTCCTTTCGATACCGAGTGAGTATCGAAAGAAATTATTCGATACCAAAAGTTCTCGGTATTGAAACAATAGTATCGAGTACTCGTATACATGTACTTGTATCCAATCATCTCTATCCAGAAGTAATCGATTTTAGTAAACAAAAACCGGTTCATCACTAGTGGTAATCACTGACACAGACCAGGAACAACAAGATCACTGATCCATTTTATAATAACAAAATAGCTGTATCAAAAAATTAACAAAATAACTTTAACTTAAAAATCAAATTAAAGGTGTAATATTTTAACAGTATTATTATGTGAACAAGTAGGCTGACAAATTTGCTTCTGTAAGGCCAATTCCTTACATATTCACTGAAATGGATAAACTTACAGTTATCTCCGGAACACTTTTCATGGCCGCGGATGTTTTTGCAATAGTAAGCCTTGCAATGCCAGATTGGATAATCACAGATGTTGGAGGTAAAACGGATATTAGGTACCATTTGCAAGGACAAGGAAATATGCTGCTTAGAGCCTGCGCAGACGAGGACAGTACTCCATCGTGCTATTTCTAGTACATAGTCGCCGAACCAAGCCTTTTGCGTTATGCGAAGCAGTTACAAGTAATCTATGAGGGACTAATAACTAAAAGTATGTCGAAAACTGTCCTTTGTCTGTGTAGGCCCTTAATCATGTGCCTGTTTGTAATGTTTGTTTAAAATCTAAAATATGGGAAATACTTTGCATAAAACTGAGTATAGCCTAAAAGAATGTCCATAAAGTGTTCTATTAGGTATTTTTTGCTAAATCTTTAATGCCCTTCCAGCTTTAGGGCAAGGGTAGAATAATTAATATCTGTTTCTTTTATAGGTGATACTCGTCTTGGACTGATGTGGTCTTGTATGACTTTGTACAACCGTCCCCAAGTTTGCTTCACTCCAGACCTGCAACCTGAATGGCTGTTAGCCTTAATATGTATCTTCATTGGATGCATCTGCATAACAACTACTGTAATTCTGCTAGCCTCAAGCCATTTTGATAGAAATGTGATACCCTATGCACGCTGGGTTGGATTTGCAGCAAGTATGTTTTGTAACTAAACCAACCTATTAATGCATAACATGCGTCATGCTCGTGAACGTGTGCCGCCTACGGTATGGGGCTACTTTGTGTCTGCCCGTCTTAACATGAATTGAATTGTAGTACTTTTCTTTTTTTTTTTGGAACCTCACTGTGGAAATATTATATTTTATTCTAATAGAGTTGCATAGGTTAAATCAGCTTGGCATCCAGCTGCCCACAAGATAGTATAAAAAACTTATTAAAATGTAATAGCTTCATAATAATATTGTAAAATGATTATTTTGAAAAGAGCAACTGCTGAGTTTCTTGCCAGCTGTTCTCAGCAGAATCCGCTTTCCGAACCGGTGGTAGAATCATGACTTGTCATAAGAGCCACAGGTTGGCCTACGTGAAATAAATTTGAATTTGAACATGCTATGTCAAGATTATATCTCCATTTTTAGGGTTCCGTAGTAAACAAAGAAACATGGCGAAACTATAATAGTTTCGCCATGTCCGTCCATCTGTCTGTCTGTCTGTCCGCGGTTTAGCTCAGAGAGTATTGGTACTAGAAATCTGTAATTTGACAAGGGTATAAATATCAATAATGCCAACAAAGTGGTGAAATAAAATTTTGAAAAATAATTTTTTTAGGGTACCTCCTCTACATGTAAAGTGTGGATGAATTTTTTTTTCTCGACTATCCCATAGTGTGGGGTGTCCTTGAATAGGTCTTTCAAAAATATTGTGGGTGTGGGAACACCATTTTTCAATTCAGGGATCCGTTTGTGAAATATGATATTTTAAAGTGCTAAATTTTATTAGAGTCAAGTGTCCCCCCCTCTGCCAGCTAAATGCTTGTATATAGGATACAAGAAAAAATTCACAGCAGTAGTATATATAACGAATTTTAAAGGAAAACTATCACGGCTAAATAGGGTTCATTAGTTAAGGAGTTATATCTGTTTTTTCTAAGTTAGGTATTACACGTAGTGTAAGTTGCATATTACAAAGTATATTAGTATTTAAACCATGGAACTCAAAATGTATTCAATATTCATAAATAAAATCACTATCCTAGGTCAGCAATAATATTTGAGACTTTCAACTATGGAACCCTTCACTGCGCGTGGCCCGACACGCACTTGGCCGGTTTTATATTATGTATGTAAACCAATTAAGTACAGATTTAGTTTACCCAGTGGGAGAAAATTTCTTACCTAAAATTTTCAAATATATTTAATGCATCTTAGGCTGCATATTCACTTACCATCCGGTCTGATCAGTCAAGCGCTAGTCTATATATTATTTAAAATATATAGGTACAGTTTGATTCAAACTTTATGTCCACATGGATGTTAGCCTCGAGTGTAGGTTTGCGCAGGTTCGCCGCCTCCCGCGCACCGCTGATTGGCTGGTACCGATTATTGAATAGGCTACTTGACTACTTTTAGAAAATCATCTTAAATTGTTAATAATGCTATGCTGAAGCTAACAAAACATATATTTCGGCATAATTTTCATTATTTTTCATAAAAATCGAGAAATAAATTCAAAAAAATAAATTGCCGCCGAAACGTTCCATTTGCTCTCATGACGTAACAGTTCACATTTCAAACAATGACAATTTTATAATATGTGTTTAGGCCGCGTGTCGCATACTATTTGGTATTTAATAAAATAGTAACGATGAAAAACAGACGAAATTAGCCTATTACGCCGCACAAACACGTCGAAATGTATAGACAAAATGAGAATTCCATAGGTGGTGTGGACTGTGACGTCATTCGAGATCACGGAACGTTTTCGATCACGTGACCATGGCCAGAATTTTAGCAATTTTATTTAATGTTTTCTAATTAAATAAAGCTTTATTTTTTAGTTTTGTCGTATGGAATAATGTTTTTAGATAATAATCTTTTAGGATGACACCAGTTGAAACGATATTTTTATTATAGTCAAATACCCTATTCTGCGCATCGAAACGCACCAAGTCCGAGAAGTCATAAAGTTTGAATTGGACTGTAGGTATATTAATGTGCTCACTACTGAGCCCATGATGGGGGTTGGTGATGATTGACATTTTTTTTTTGCAGTGGTTGTGTTTTGTCTTGCTGCTGTAATATTCCCAATGGGATTCCATGTAGATGAGATTGGAGGCCAACCATATCAACTGCCAAACAGTCATCAAGTTGGAATTTCGTATATATTATTTGTTCTCTCTCTATGGATAACTGTGATATCAGAGCTTTTTGCTGGCAAAGTTTGTCTACCACACTTCTGAAAACCATTCCATATTTTATGTAAAAACTAGATTAAGAAAAAATGTATTGATTTTTTAGGAAATAAGTTTAACTAAATAAGTACAAAATATAATTATTTTATGATTTTCTCATTAGATTTCAGTTATTCCCGTATTATTGACTGAAGCAAAGTGAGGTCTCAGAGTCTACTAGACTGAATTTGCACTTGTCCATCTGTCAGAACCATATAACTTCTGAATAAGTGAATGTAATTAGCTAATTGCTTAATATGTAAACCGATTGCTTTCAGCGGGGCTCTCATAGAAGCTAATGCGAAGTAAAATATTTTTTATGATGTTATTTAATTTGTTATGTATGTTTGTTTAATAAAACAATTCTTATAAAAAATCATGTATGTATTTACATAAGCACTTTACACTTTATGTACAAGTCTAATAATTATTATTTTTATTTTACTTTGAACTGAACATATAAAACAAATTCATTATTTACACAACAAAAATCTTTGTAGTTTGCTTATTGATTAACACTATTCTGCTTTCTTCTGTAAGTCTTTAGCACTGCTGAAAAGTCTATTCACTGCACAAAAACCTCCAATTGTAGAAGCTGCGGAGCACCAATATTGTAAGCATTTCCTCATAAAACAAAGTTCTTGCTAAACTGCCACAAATTCTAAACTTCTCTGCTGAATATCATATTAATTATTGTGTCGCCGCCTTTGCCTAATAAAACGAAGGTGAATAATGATGTTGACTGCCCAAGCTGTTGACCCTGTTACTATGTGCTGATTTACATTACCACACATAAAATATAACTGAGTTTGACAGTACAGCTATGGACGAAGGAATATGTGGTATGTTAGAAGTTTTGATTCATAACTTGGAGGCTGGCTTTGCAATCAATATGAGTCTGATCGCTGCCAGTATACGTGAGAGGAAACTGATTCAAGAACTCTAAAGCTTTAGAAGTTGACTCAAACGCCAGCTCACGAACGATGAAGTCCACAGGAACACTCGGCCTGTAGCTGCACATATAATAAAAGGTTAATAAAACACAACCAACCATATGAGGTTGGCCACAGGTGATACTAAAGTCATGCTAGGTTCAGTACTAATGAGAATCATACAAAACATACACAAAAATGTTAAATCAGTAAAGCATTTTAAATAAATTGAACTTATTTCATAGCCATAACATAATGTTGCATGCTGATAAATAATAACTATTAGGTATTTCTAAGAAGATATCTGCAAAGTATAATTTAATATAAAAAAATATTTTTAAAAAACTGACTTCTAACACCCGTGCCACTACAAAGTATTGTTGATTTTTTTTTAACTACTTGACCAATTTCAATAAAATTTTAATGAGACCACCTGGGAAGTATACCCTTTCAAACAAAAAAAGAATAGGTGAAACTGAACATACATAAAAAAATGTATAATGTAATCAACATGCTTGTGATACACAAGCTTTTCATAATCTTAATAAATTTTATGGTTTTTAAAAGCTTCAGAATTGAAAGTTCTTATGAATACCTATACCTCAACAAGAGAATGACTATAAAAATCATCACTGTTGAATTTCAATATTAGTTTTTAGGGTTCCGTACCCAAAGGGTACCCAACGGGACCCTATTACTAAGCCTACACTGTCCGTCCGTCCGTCCGTCTGTCAGCGGGCTGTATCTCGTAAACCGTAATAGACAGACAGATGAAATTTTCACATATTATGTATTTCTATTGCCGCTATAACAACAAATAATAAAAATTAAATTAAATTAAAATGGGTAGGTGGGTAGATGGAAATCTTTTAATTAAATTTTTTTTAACGGAACCCTAAAAGAGCGAGGCCCGACTCGCACTTGGCCGATTTTTTTGTAACTTTTTCAGATGTTAGGAATTACTAAGCATCAACATGAAATGACATAAAATAAAGAAAAGTAGAAAAACATACGACTTTATGATTTGTTTGAGATAATTTTTCCGCTCCCTGTCCACAAACCAATCTATAAGATATCCTGACATCTTAGGAGCTGTTTTATAGAGTGTGAAAAATTTGTGCAAATTGCCTGTAGCCCATGCACATCTTGTATTTAATGCATGTTTGATACATTCATTTTCTCTATCCTCTTTAGAGAGGAATTGGAAAATTGTAGTGAGATCTGTAAAGTTTTATAATTGTTAAATTATTTAAAAATATTACATTAATATCATATTATATTATAAATGAATAGTATAAAATCAAAAGATTTTTTTTGTCTTGATAAATACCATATTATATACATACCCAAAGTATTATTTGTAAATATATAGTACAAAATCCTATATGCTTTAAACTCAGCCTCATTATTCCTACATTCTGGAAGCTCAGTGTAAAGCATTTTAAGTTGCGTTTGACACTGGTTGAATTCTTCATGATCGCCTTTCTCCAAGGCTATTCTGGCATGTGTTTCATATACTTCCACTGTAAAACTGTCCCTTATTCCTTGCACCTGTTAAATCAAATAAAATTATCACCATTAGTTTTTAAATAAGTACACATGCATAAATTATAAATGAATTTAACAGAAGTTACTCTTAAGTCAAACAATGCACAACTAACAAAGGGGTCAACCACTCAGCAAATGAGAATACAATGCAACTACTCCACAGGTGTTCATACATATACATAATATGTGTACATAGTTCAAAGAGCTGATGGTTGTTGGGGTCCCAAGGTGCTGGAGTGGTGACCCTGCACCAGGAAGTGCAGTGTTGGTAGACCCCTCACTAGGTGCACCAACAACATCAAACAAGTCACAGGGCCGCTGGATTCGGGTGGCGCAAGACCGAGGCCTGCGTTAGTCCATGCAAGAGACCTTTATCCAGCAGTGGACATGTCGATACCAGAAGTATCAATTAACGTAAGGGACAAACCACGGTTTTTCAGGAGAGCCGAAAAACTTTTTTTTTTCGAAATCTGTCTGTATCTTTTGTAATAATTTTTCAATTTTAATGGTGTCTAGGGCAAAGTTTCTTAGTTTTTTCCATTCTTTCATATCATAATTGCAAAGTTGATGAAAACTTAGTAGTTTAGAAGATAGCATGTCCGTTACATTAAAAAAAAATGTTGAGTTGTACCTTACCCTACTCAAATTTTATATGTAAACCGTGGGAAATAATGTAAGCAGCAAGAAAAATAGAACATTTTATGGTAACGGACTCTTTTAGTGTTGCAATTTGATGTAAGCATGCCTATATCTACTTAAATAAATGATATTTAGAACCTTATTAATATAGGAGCTAAAGTCTATGTTTGATTCACACTAATATTTTTAATTCTAAATAAATGTGTGTCTGTAATGTTTTTACGGCTAAGCCAGGAAATAAATTTTGATGAAAATTGATAGACATAGATAGACGGATCCTCAGGCTACTTTTTTATATAAATATAAACATATTATTTAGACATATATTAATAAATTTACTAACTAACTAAATTAAGTGGCTAACTCTGTCATACATAGTCAGCGAAAGAACCCAGGACAATCAGACCTTCGTTATTTTATAAAAGTTGAAAGCTTCTCTGTGTAATATGTCCCCGACAAGATCCCCGACTATGAAGTTTAGATCATCGTAGCTTTGAGAGATATCAGGTTGCAAATGTTTGTTACCTGATTTGGTAAACTATGGATTTTTAGGGGATAGTAAAAAGTAGCATGTTTTAGTCCAGGGTATAATGTATCTTCATTCCAAATTTCAGCCAAATCGCTGCATTAGTTGCGGCATGAAGAAGTAATAAGTGAATTTCGGTTTTTCAAAATCCTGCGGGAACCAAGAATTTTTACGAAATATAATATGCCCAGGTGTTAATCCAAGCTTTAATCTACCTCCATTCCAAATTTCAAATTAATTATTAAAATTTAGTTATATAATATATGTGTGTGTGTGTTTATCTTTGTAACTCTTTCACGCAAAAACTTCTAAACGGATTTGGCTGAAATCTGAAATGTAGATAGATTATACCTTGGATTAATACACAAATTACTTTTCATCCCGAAAAAATTCTTGATTCCCGCAGGATTTTGTAAACACCGAAATTCACGTGTTACTTCTGCACGCCACAACTCTTGAAATGATTTGACTGAAATTGGGAATGGAGATAGATTGTACCGTGGATTAACACATAGGCTACTTTTTATGCCGTAAAATCCATGGTTCACCAAATCAAGTAGCAAAGGTGTATAACCTTTGCTACCTGATATCTCCCAAAGCCACCATGATCCAAACTTCATAGTCGGGGATCGTTCTTAACTGTACTGGGGACATACGCAGAGAAACTTTCAGCTTTTATAAAATGACGAAGGACTGATTGTCCTGGATTCTTGGGCCATACCAGTTCAGCGCCTATTATAATCAACATAACAATTACTATCCTAGTAATTTGTGTTTACTAGGGTAGTTGTAACGTTGTTTCCTACAGACTTAATTTTGTTATTATAGAACTTTAATTTGTTAATCAATCAATTTTGACGTGATAACGTCTTATAAATCGATGAACACCGGCTGCACGCACGAAAGAGTGTCACGTTCTGCCTGAGTTTTTGCGTGCAGGCAAGAGCGCGGAACAAGCGATAGAGAGGCACGATTGCCCCAAGCATTAGCTTGTAACACATTTATTCATCAATGTTTCTTTATGACCTAATCACGTAAAACTATCGTCCGTAAACTGACTTTACAGACAACCAATTTTTTTAGATTTAATTTACATTTTGTTAATCTGAAAGTAGAATAACATGAGAGACCTATTAATTGGGATATTTTATATGCATATACCATTAGATAAAAGAGCGCATTCTTTACCTTTTTTCATAACAGAATAATGTAAGGGACTAATTCTGAAAAAGCTCTAATTAAGGGACATGTAATGAACAAAAAAATTTATCAATGAGATTTACTTTAATTCTCATTTTACAATAAAAAATAAAGTCCCTTAAATTAAATTTTCTACCAAAAATCGGTCTAGAATGTCCGAAAATGTTACTGTAAGGGACATTTTTTGAACAATATCGAAATCTCAAGTATACCAGTCGATAGAGCGCAAAATTCCAAATCCAATGATATATATAACTCATTTTGGGCAAAATGTCCCTTACGTTAATTGATACTTCTGGAATCAATGTATTGGTTGACAAAGAAGAAGAAGACTCCATGGGTGAACAAAACTATGACCATTCAGCTAGTCAATAAATAAAAAGTCAAATTGTACTGTTAACCTTACCGTTAGATCTTGGCGTATTGATTTCAGTTGATCACATGCATATCTATAGTCTTGCTTTTGTATCCACCTCTCTTTAACATTTTTCAGAGAGTTCCTCAGCACTATAACTGGCCGAACTTCGCACGCTTCAGGTGCCTTTGTTAGTCTTAAGAAGGACTTCTCAATGTCTGTACAAGTTCCCACTATATGCATATTGTTAAGTTCATAATCTCCTTCTGTATCCTGAATAATTGGCTTTTTAAGACAGGGTTCTAGCCTCTTGTTATCTTCACTAGGTCTGTTAGCCTGTATTGAACTTGCTATGGTGGGAACGTTTGCATTACCAAATCTTTGTGCTCTTTTCTGTAATTTTTCAGCATTACCCTGCAAATCTTCAACATTGAATTGGTTAAATGCTTTCTTTTTGATATTTTTCTGGTACTTCTCTGGTTTCTTCTGATCCAGAGAGAGTCTATCTTTAACCTTCTGACGGGCTTTGTTCTTGAAGCTCTTTTTCTCTTCAATCTCATCACTAGATGCAGATGATGTGCTGCTGAAATAAGAGAACATTTATATTTTCAACAGTTTAAGTTAATGTAATTACTTACAACCAAATAAATAAAAAAGGATAGTAATAAACAAAGCATAAAACTAAATGCGCCCATCAAGCATCAATTCAAATAGTGTTTTAATAAATCTGACATCAAAATTTAAACTAGCAGTGAAATAATTACTATGCACTAAGCAGTAGGTAACTAAAAAAAAAATAGGTGATTTTTATTATTGTTTTTGTGAGCTTATTAATAACTCAAGTTGTGAATTACCTACTATTATTTTTATTATTTTGTGAAAATTCACATATTCACTGCTCAGTCATAATTTTGAGTCAAAATTTGGTTGGGTTACTTGTGATTAAATATGGCCCAAGAGCGTACCTGTGTCTTTTTCTTGGTGGACTTCTAGACTTAGACCGACTTCTAGAATGTGCTTTTCTTCTTCTCTGAGGTGAGTTTTTATGGGTATTGAAATTCCTACCGCCCAACGGCTTGTTCTTGCTAAACTCTGAAACAGCTTCACACTTTTGGTACAGAGACAGTGTACCTCGGACAGGTTTCACTGATAAATTATTTCGTTCACTATGTACACTGGGTATAGGCTCGTCATCCCAATTTCTTGTCCAGATCTCATCTTTATTGGCAGCAGCTGTAATACGGCCCTTCAAACAAATATCAATTTGATCACGGTCAATACTTGTTTTGCATTTCTCATAACATCTTTTTATATATCTCTCCAAGCTTTCAGGCCACGTTCCAGCTGATGTTTGTATTGATGAAGATTTTAAGAGGGTTGAAGAGTTGTCATTTGGAATAACCTTCTCCAATTCTTTCTCATCATTATTTTGACACTTGGGCTCCTCTGGTGGTTCAGGAATGTCCTCAGTTGCAATAGGGGGTGGTAAAGGAACATCCAGTGGAGGGGGAGGGGGAGGTTTGGGAAGATCAGGTGGTGGACATGGGGGCAGCGGTGGCGGATGGTCAGGCAAGGGGGGCATCAAAACAAACCCTCCTGCTGCCTCGTTATTTGCCTTATTTCCCTTTCTTCGTTTTTTCTTAGTATTATTGTTATTGGCCAAGAGAGGGTTTTCATTTGTAGGAAGCGGAGCAGACTTTCGGCTACCGGTAAGATTGAACCTAATGGGAGTTTGATTATTGAACGGGCGACTAGTGTCGAAAGGAGACATTCCTAGCAAAGACGGAGGCGGTTTGGAAAATTGAGGATGACTGAAATCAGGTTTCGCGTCCTTATTTTGATATTGTTGGCTGTCGTTTTGATAAGGTCCATTATTACTCATTTGGTTGAAGTACTGTTGATTGTAAAACTGCGGGACCATGCCACCGTGATACCCGTTGTACTGGTGGTAGACACCGTACATCCATGGGTTGGGATTCGATGGCATGCCACTCAAAGTTTGTATCGGGGGTTCTTTAGAAGAATTTTCTGACATCGTGCATGAACTTTCAGAAAATATTGAGTACTGAGTGATCGTACCTGATAGTGATGATCAATTGAACAAAATGGCGACTTGCCACAACGTTTGATTCTTCAAATTTACCTGATATGTTCTTTGTGCAACGAACAAGTTCAAGTCCTAAGCGATAAACTTAAATAAAATAACGATTCTTTAAATCTGCACAATCACATGAAATACTCACGCAATTTTTATTAAAATCAGCAAATCAGTAAGTACAATCAATTAATCCGTTCTTTTCTTTTTCTGCAAACTTGCACAGTGCAACCACAGATTAGGTACTAGTTAGTTATTATGTAAAGTGCAACTGCACACGCAGTGGTCAGTGTTGCCATCCTCTGATTTCAATTTTCCCCGGGCTTCTCGTGAAATTTTTTCATAATGCGTATAGCATAACCAGACTTTGATACTTCAACCACGTTTGGCAAACTAATTATATAATAACTAGCTGACTCGGCGAACTTCGTACCGCCAACTTATCTAAAGTCTATCCAACGAGTCGAGATCCTACATATAAACAAACCTACAGGGTTTTGTAACCTTTTTTACTTACAGTAATTTGGAAAATGTAAAATAAAATATTTTGATATGTAATACTATTTGGGACCGCACCGGGAAGCGCAGTGTTGGCAGACCCCCCACCAGGTGGACCGACGACATCAAACGAGTCGCAGGGAGCCGCTGGATTCAGGCGGCGCAAGACCGAGGCCTGTGGAAGTCCATGCAAGAGACCTTTGTCCAGCAGTGGACGTCTATCGGTTGATAAAGAAGAAGAAGAAGAAGAATACTATTTAAGAAGTATTAAATCTTATATAATTACTACATATATAGCTGCTCGTGCTGATTCACTCATTGATCACCTCTCCTGTAAAATTTTGTATGAATTTCTTTCTTTTCACCGATGGTTTAGTATAGAGGAACAAAATTCATTTAATTCAATTATAAAACCAGTAACAGTTAACAGTAACAGGTAACAATAATTTAAGCGAAAATAACAGGAAATAACAGAGAACGAACGAAATTATGTATCACCCGGAGCGCTTTAGGACACGGAATGAAATAGATTAAAAAACTACAAAATCAAATGGCCATCCGAATGTTTTCAATCCCTTCTATAGCCTCGTTTGACCTTGAGCATTGTATTCGTGAGCCGTGCGGCAGATAGCAAACAAACAAGATAGAAAGAGATAGACTTTATTTTGTTCTGTCGTCGGGCAATGTTTATATGTAGGATCTCGACTCGTTGGACTTACTTTATTATAAATTTTTTTTGTTTGTTTTTTTTTTGTATTAAAACCTTCCGTGGACCTTAAGGAACATACAAAAAAATAAATTAACCGAATTGGTCCATCCATTCTTGAGTTATGCGCTTACCAACATTCATTTTTATTTATATAGATATTTGATAAATTAATATTAAATAGTAATAGTTTATTGATAAATAGCAATATTTATTAAAAGTTTTTCATTTTTTATTAACTGTGTTTCTGTAATTTTTTAGCACTATAAGGAGAATATTAAAAGGATTTAATAATAATTGCGTAAAAGAGATGAAACTTCTTAATCAGAAATTGAAGTTGATAGTATGGGAAGCTCAACTCAAGCCATCGATTTTCCGGAAATAGAATATTTGGAAGACGATATTTTGGGCGAATGATATTTTTTTTTTTTTTTTTATTGCAGGATAGGCATGCGCTTGACGGCAATCAATGCTGGACAGCACTGATGAGGTCTAGGTTGGAGCGCGCTTGCCTAGAAAATGCCTATTCTCTCTTGCCTTGAAGGTACTGAGGTTATACGTGGCCGGAAACACAGAAGTTGGAAGTGCGTTCCACACCTTAGCGGTTCGATTCAGAAACGTTGAACAGAAGCGTTTCGTGCGAGCAGGTTGGATTTCAACCACGTAAGGATGCCAACGCTCACGATTTCTCGAAGTTCTGTGGTAAAACGGTGAAGGGGGCACAAGGTTGTGAAGTTCTTGAGCGCACTCTCCAAAGTATATCCGATAGAAGACCGATAGACAGGCAACATTGCGACGGTGCTGCAGACTGAGCATTTTTGCCTGCGTTAGTGACTGATCACCTATAATTCGGCGGGCACGGCGATCTACCGAGTCTAATGCATCGAGTTGGTACTTGGCAGAGCCATCCCATAGGTGGCAGCAGTACTCCATGGCCGAGCGCACCTGAGCCTGATAGAGAGTCAGGCGCTGCTCAGGCGTGAAGCACCGCTTCACCTTGTTCAGGATACCAAGTTTTTTGGCTGCTGTTTTTGCCTTTGACTCGATGCATTTCCCGAAATTGAGGTTGGGCGAGATGTCTATGCCCAGGAGCTCAATATGGTCACTAATCGGTATGGACACACTTTGGAAAGTTGGAGTCAAGGTAAAGGGACTCCTTTTGGCAGTGAATAAACACGCTTGAGTTTTGGTGGCATTAAACTTAACTAAATTGGCGTCGCCCCAATCGGACACCTCCTTCAGAGTTAAGTTAATGCGATTCACCATGGCCTCTCTATACTCATGGATCTCAGTAGCACTGGCTCGAGAGCTGGACATGTATCTGTCCGTAACAGTGCTGTCATCAGCGTACCCAAAGATACCGGGCTTTAGAAGATCGTTGATGTGCAGCAGGAAAAGTGTTGCGGACAGAACAGATCCCTGAGGAACACCGGCGTTGACAGCCATTAGGTCAGATGAGCAGCCGTTAACGACAACTCTAAATGACCTCTCACTCAGGAAATCAGATATCCAGCTACATAAGCCAGTGGGTAACCCGTATGACGGAAGCTTACTGAGAAGACTGTCATGCCAAACCCGGTCAAAAGCCTTTGAAATATCAAGAGACACGGCGAGTGCCTCACCCTGTTTCTCAATGGCTTCGCCCCAAGTATGTGTGGCATACACTAGAAGATCACCCGTGGACCGGTTTTTCCGAAAGCCGTACTGGTGGTCAGACAGAAGATCGTTTTCTTCCAGGTATGCCAGGAGCTTATTGTTAAGCACACGTTCCATAGCTTTACAAAGGATGGACGTGATTGCTATCGGTCTATAATTGGCCGGGTCAGCACGACTCCCCTTTTTCGGTACTGGCTGCACGTTTGCAACTTTCCACGACTTGGGGACATGAGCAGTTTCAAGAGAGAGACGAAACAAGCGTGTTAATACAGGAGACAACTCAGGGGCGCAACTCCTCAGGACAACTGCAGGTATACCATCAGGGCCACTGGCCTTGCTCACGTCGAGGTTACGAAGAGTTTTTAGAACCTCTTGCTGGTGTATGCGTATCTCCGGCATAACGGAGTCACAAGTTGGAAGGGTGGGCGTGCATTTGTTTCCAGCAATAAGACGTGAGTTTTCAGCAAACAGAGATGCTAGAAGATTAGCCTTGTCTGTTGCAGAAACAGCCAGTGATCCATCTGGTTTCTGCAGAGGCGGCAGCGAAGGACGGCAAAAGCTCGCTTCAACCGACTTCGCGAGGGACCAGAAAGCTTTGCTACCACTGGGGTGAGAGGCTAGCTTACGCCCGATGCGGTTAGTTCGACTGAAGCGAGCTCTCTCCAAAACCCTCTTGTAGGATTTGGCGGCAATATTGAATTCTCTTTTCTTGATTTTGACATCCGGAGCTTTGAGAGCGCGAGCGTCCGCCCATGATACAAACGCTGAATGCTTACGAGCCTCTGCAACAGCGCATTCAGCGTTGTACCACGGGGGTGTCTTACCATCGGGCGATACGTCTGAAAATGGTATAAAGTATTCCATTGCCTGGCGTATCACATCCGATATAGCACTCTCACAGCTCGACGGATCGTTGGTAGAGAAACAAGCCTGCCGCCAAGGATAAGATGCAAAAAAGTGCCGCATCTCATCCCAATCTGCTGACCTGTATCGCCACACCCGTCTTTTAACTGAAGAGTCTGAGGACGGAGGATAAAAATTGGATACAGTTTTCACAACACAGTGGTCTGAGGTCCCCAAGGGGGAAGAAACTGAGACCGAAAACCTGTCTGGATCAGTTGTCAGCAGAAGGTCCAAGCAATTGGGTGTGTGTCCATCAACATCTGGTATGCGAGTGGCCTCCTGGACTAGCTGAGAGAGATCTAGCGATAGTGCAAATTTGCGCGCCTCTCTCCCGGCATGGTCAGTTTTCAAGTATGGGAAGAGCCACTCCTGGTGGTGGGCATTAAAGTCTCCCAGAAATACCAGCTGTGCGGCAGGATATCGATGTTGGACGATGTCAGCCTTTTCGCTGAGGTAGTTGAACAACTGAGTCGTCTCCTGGTCACCACTATGCGAACGATAAACGCACGCATATACTGTTTGCTCACAACCTGTATCAACCAAGCACCACAGAACTGAGAACTTAGGTACCTCCAAATTACGGAGACGTTGGCAGCAGATATTATCACGAGCGTACAAACAAACCCCTGCGCGAGCTTTAAAATTATGCTCAAGCGAATACCCGGGGTACTGCAGGTACGCTGTATCTGCTGGGCTCTGAATTTGGGTCTCCGTGAGAAAGAGTAGGTGCGGCTTTGTTGTCTCAAGATGGTGGTGGACAGCATTGAGATTAGAGTGCAATCCTCGAATGTTTGAGAGGTGCACTGAAAAAGAGAGGATGTGCAGCCGCTGTTTAAAACCTTTTCTCTTTTTGTTGCGCTTCATTTTTAGGGGGAGTGAATAGGTATGGGAAGATGGAAGTTGTACGCGATGCTGCATTCTTGACACCGTGACCCCAAATCGAAACAGTGCTGATGGTAGACTCAACTGGAGACCGCGGGGACGCCCGAACCCCCCTGGAAATCGCCATCGGGTCCTCTCTCCGGTCGCCAACCGGCACGATGGAAGCCATTCCAGGATTTTTCGCCAAAGGTGACGGGGCAGCCTTTCATAGGTGGCGAACCTACTAATTGGGCCCCCAACTACCTGCGGTCGGCCAGCGGTGCACCGTGCTTCGGATCCCGCTGCTCTCCAAATTGAGCCGCCCGGCACCGTTACAACTCAGATCAGAACCTGTCATCAAAATGCAGCACAACTGTACAAACCCATTTCCCCATGAATGGCTGCAGCGAACAACGCACCGGAACACGACACATCCCATGACGCGACGAATCGTGTCACAAAATGAGTCATTTAGCGGTTCGACTTTGTTTGCTGGGTGGTGATACTAGCCACGGCCGAAGCCTACCACCTCTGATATTGTTGCTCAATTAGCACCACCCGGGGGTCACGTGTAGGGCAGCGAGGATTTGAACCTGATTTTAGTAAAACCTACGGACGCGAGCAACTTTAACCCCCAAATTTGTATTCATTGTATTATGTAAATAAAATAAAATATTATAATGAAACTTACTACCTAAACTGCCTTTTAATCAATAACCCCATGCGCAGATAGTATAATATACGAGAGTTAAACCACCTTCTTTTATAAGTTACTTAGTTGCTGTTTAGGTTAAAATCAGGTTATCTATTATTACTTTTAGTAAATTATTGTATCTGAAGATATAAATAACAAGAAATTTGGAATCAATAAATGTACTTCTTCGATTTCAGTAAAGTATTTAAGTATCAAAACTAATCAGTCGTACTATGTGGGCTAGTTCAGGTTGCTAGATTCAAGAAAATTTTGCGACAGTTTCGCCCCTATTAATTTCTACTCTTTTTTGCCAAGATAAACATTGATTGAGATAGGCCAGAAATACTGTATTATTATTTAGCCACATTTTGAAAGCGATTTTTTTTACAAAACTTGTCACTTTTTTATTTTACGTAGCCACAAACTAGATTGTCTTAACGGCAACACTGACAGGGCATATATCTATCCCATATTATAGCAGCACTTGGCAGCACTTGCTGGCAAGTTCAGCTCTGCTGCTTACGCTGTTAGGAAGATTCGACAGATAACTGACATAGAAACTGCAAAAATTGTTTATTTTGCATATTTCCATAGTATTATGTCATACGGAATCTTAGTATGGGGTAAAGCGGCCGATATTTGAAAAATTTTTGTATTGCAGAAGAGGGCGATTCGCGCAATCTATAATTTAATGCCGCGGGATTCCCTTCCAGAAAAATTTAAAAGAAATAGGCATTCTTACAGTAGCTTCACAATATATTTATAACAATATAATATTTGTCAGACAAAACATTGTGAATTACAAAAAAAAGGGTGAATTACGCGGTAGGCAGGTTAGAGATCCAAATAGGCTCGTGATTCCTCGACTGCGCCTCAAGAGGGTCCGAAAGACATTTGTGGGAATGGGCGTGACGTTCTATAATAAAATTCCACAGTCGATCTTGGACTTGCCTTTACACAAATTTAAGAAATCGATTAAAACTACGCTCATGAAAAAAGCATATTATACGATTGAAGACTATATAAATGACAAAAATGCGTGGATATAAATCGTTCCAGCGATTCATGAGACAGTAGGTAATGATTAACCTGTATAATTGTATATCAAAATAATTCTATTCTATTCAGAGTTTCCACTTTATTTGTGTACAAGTCATATTTTAAAATGAGAATTTGATTTGAATATTAGTTTCAATTCGATGCCTTAAGATGGGTAGCCTAAGTATGTCACACTCTCTTTAACATTTCTGCGGTGGTGTCGTGTGATGCGGGTTGTTACGTTCCCTCAAATATGGTTGAGCGAAGCAATGGCTGGGTCATGCGTCATGCTCGTGAACGGGTTCCACCAGCGGCAATGGTGCTACTTTCTGTCTGCCCGTCTTGACATGTGTTGAATTCTAATTAGAAAGAATTACGCATGCTTTTGTGGAACTTCCCCTCATTGTGGAAACTCTGCATACATAGAATAATATCTAATAAGTATATTGTAAAAGTATTTTGAAAAGAGCAACTGCCGAGTTTCTTGCTGGTTCTTCTCGGCAGGAACGGCATTCCGAACCAGTGGTAGACTCATTGACGATTCAAAAGTACTTGTAAAAGTTTATTTGAATAAAAAACATTTCTATTCTATACTATGATCTAGGGTATAGTCGTATAATTTGTTTCGGTCCGTGATTCCTTTCCAAGATAATATATTACTTTACTCTATGTTCCTTTCCTAGATTCCTAGTTCCATGATCCAGATCACGGATAAATCACGATTCACGATTCACGCAGTGACCTATCCTGTTCGTGGTCTATGACATGGTAGGTAGGAAATCTATGACGCAGTGCTGTGACGCAGTGTGTCAATCGGTGTCAATAAAATTCTTTAAAAAAATATGTACTTTGTGGCTAATGGAATTCTTTATCTTTGAATGATGAATCCAGACCTACTTAGATATATATATCCTTCTCTATGTCCTCTTACCTCTAATCTGTGATCCAGATTCCAGTTGAATCTTAATAATTTATCGTATTATTTAAATAGGAGTTAATGTGTTGAGTTTGATTATAAGTGACCTAATGTCTGGACTGTCCTACATTTCTGAGTACGGTGACGAAGGAGAGACACAATCTGAAGAATACGATTCCGAAGATAGTCACGAAAAAAAGGATTGTTCAAGGTAGGTACATACCACTATACACAACGGGTGTTACCTTACCTACCTATTTTGATGCGATTTTAACCTTGACAAAGTTGTATTCAGGAGTAAATTACTGTAAGTCTGTAACTGGCAACAGTTTTTTGATCTACAAGTGGTCCCTTTGTTTCGTGGTCCGTGAAATGGTCTCCCTAATTGAAAGTCGCCAACAGACAATCTCAATAGAAACAGACAAGCTACGCAGCTAGTACAGCTGGCTAGTAATATAGGTATTAAAGTATAGTGTAGTCTTCCATAGTCACACCATAAACATGCCATAAACTAATGAAATGCTTTTTGAATTGATAAAGTTGATATTTTTTATTTTTGTGTTCCATCTGCCTCAGTGTGCCTGTTATGCAATTGGTCCTGTACCTTTTTGATTTAATGAGGTACATAATTTATGCTGGACCTTTGTTGTTATTTTTAAATAAATTTTAGGCCAAGGCTACCTCGACCCGATTTGAGTGGAGTACCTGTTGTGTCATTTGAAGAACATGTTGATGACTCTGACCTGCATGGCGGTAGAGTGAGGAGCTTCCCGCATGTGAGAGGAAACTGGGCTACATTTGTATATATTGAGTGTAAGTTAATCTTAGGCTGGAAACACATCTGTGAAGATCGATTTGCATTTTGTCTATATAAAAGTGTCATTTTGTATGGAGTTGTCTATGCATCAATTGCTTTGTGATGCGTATATGATTCCGTACAAAATGACACCTTTATATGGACAAAATGCAAATTGATGTGCACAGATGTGATTCCCGCCTTAAGTCTTTCAAGCATTCCTAAGCATCTGCCCCATACAAAAAATCTGAATATTTTGGTTATAAACCAAAAAGAAAACTATTTGTAGATGTTGTGTGGTTGGTTATTATTTAAATTGTATGGGGTGCAATTGGGACTTACTTGTTCTCCTTATTCTTTTTTTTTTATGCCATTAAATTCTACATTGATAGCTCACAAATTGTTTTGTTGTTCTAGACCCTGACAAAGAAATCTTATCAAAATTAATAGATAAATTTGCAAAATTGCTTGCAACTATTGATGTCTCTTGTTGCAAATTAGAAGATGTCCACATAAGTCTTTCAAAAACTTTTGTGTTGAAGTATCACATGATCAATACATTTACAACTTCCTTACAGGAAGTCTTAAATAATATTGAAAGGTATAATAAAACTGTTTTTTAATATTGTACATGACCCCTAAGAGAGGTCATTCTTCCACCCATCTGTTTACCAGATGAAAAGCATTTTTTATCGAATATTATCTATAAAAAACAAATCACAATTGTATTGACTATTAAAATATGGTCAAGGCTATTTTAATGAAAATTTAGAAACTTTAAAGCCTGGCAATAATCATTCATGAAAGATTTTTCAAAGGTAATTTGTAATAAAATTATCTTAATTTTAATATATAAATTAGAAATCAATTCGGTCAGCAAATCGGTGCAATTACTTTTGCCAAGTTACCTGTTTATATCTGCTTGCCCAGTAATAAGGAAATTCGCATGTTCCTTATGTTATATAATTTTCTTTAAGTTCATTTCATTTCATCAACAAGAAATTGAAACGTGGACAAAAATTTTAGTCATGACTTTTTTTTTTCAAATAGCATTGAACATATTTTAATAGGCAATACAATTATTGCGATTTGTTTTTTTATATATAATATTCGATAAAAAATACTTTTTATCTGGTAAACAGATGGGTGAAGCACAACCTCTCTTCGGACCACATTATTTTGAAGTTTAGCAAAAAGGAATTATTTTGGTGGTAGGCTTTGGTCAGACTTATAAACCCTTGGCCCTTACCATCAAAAACTTTACTGCCAAGCAGTTTAGCGTTTTGGCACAATAACATGTAGAATCCAATTACGGATATGGGTTAAATTAAAAACTGCCATATCCCTTTCCAATTTGTAGTTCCAGTAGCTACCTAGATTCTATCTAAGACTGCATTGTCACTTACCATTAGGTAAGATTGCTGTCAAGGGCTACTTCGCTTTAAAGAAATGAATAAAATTCAGTTTTTTTATTTCAGTTTTGAGCTTGGGTTTGAATCTGTAGAAGTCTATTGTAATGAGGATAAAACTCGGACATTTTTAGCCCTCACAGTGGATTTTTTTGCTCACAGACAATTAATTGCTATAACCAAGAAGATTGATAATATTTTGAAAGATTTTAGATTACCACAATTTTATGATGTGAGTGATGATGATCTATTTACTTCAATATACTAAGGGAAAAATTAGTATTTTTACATTTGATGGACTCATTAGTTGCTACTTGCTAGCTCATTTGGCTTTGGATCGTAAGGATAGGCAGTTGGGTTTTTCTATCAAAATAATTTTGACAGAAACACAAACCACTGTGTCTCCGAAACCATGTAAAGCTGTAGGTTTTGCAGTTGATCTCACAGCACTCATGTGTAATTGCCATCCCATCAGATTATGAGAGTGAGGGAATTTCACACTTGTGCACTATAATATCTCATACATAGTTGACTAGTCTCTAGTTAGATTGGCTGCACTGTCTGAAATTCAGTTAGGGTTTTTAATTTTAGTTGAAAGAAAAAGAAGGATATAAGTATAATGTTTTGTTTTGTTTTGACTTTACAGGAACCTTCTTTCCATATGAGCATCTTAAGCATCAATGGAGACAAAAAGCAAGATGTTTTAAAGATTTTGAGTCAACTGAATCAAAATTTTGCTCATCAAGAAGCAAGATTAGAGACTATTATCATAAACAAAGTTAACTGTAAAAGTGGTAATAAATATTATCAGTATTATTTGAAGTAGTAGTTGTGACACTATGGAACAAATTCTACACAAAAGAGTTTATATTAATCCAAATTTCAAAAGATCAGAAACAAATCCCAAGCCTGCTGAACCAAGTAAAACAACACACTTTAACAGGCATTACCTTGAAGTAATGCCAAAGACAGTAACAAATACAGAAAACAGTCAGACTGTATCAAACAACAGAAAAATATATGTAAACCCTAACTTTATAAGTGGCAACAATGTCGCTCAAAACAATCAAAGCACACCAGCAAGTGCTATGTATTCAGTAAATATAAATAATGTACCAAATCAACAGTTATTACATAAATCAAAATATTCTTTAGTACAAAATTGTCAACCAACTGTTGTAAATAAAGAACAAGCAATTGTGGATATAAATAAGAACAATGCTCAAACAGTAACTTCTGAATTATATCAAAATCCTAAGAAACAAACCCAGGAAGTGCCCTTAACTAGATCTCGATATTGTATTATTAGAAAGAAAAAGAGATTGTCAGTAAATGCAGAGTACAAAAGTGTCAATATAGCAACAAACATGGTAATTACTAATCAATATCCAATAGCTTATACAAATTTATATGCAGTTAAAAATTGTGAAAATAACAAAATCTATAAGACACCTGAAAAAATTACAAAAATTAAAATAACAAAGTATAAAACGATACCTATAAATTACTTAAAGAAGAATACTGCTGTAGACACCAATAAAAATAAATTTTTAATATCACCATTAAAACCCTGTTTAAAGAATACTTCAAAATTAAGTTCTTCTTATAATACTTGGAATAAAAATAGATTCAGTTTTATCAAAAACAGTACACCTATAAAATCTAGTACACCTTTATCCAAATTTAAGGCAGCATCAAAAATTACACAGCACAAGGAAAAAGGTGTGTTGTGTAGTGGAAATAAGGCCAAGTTATTAAGAACCCCCAGAGCCAAGTTTAATATAAATCATATTCCATGTAGATTATTCACAAAATATGGAAAGTGTTTAAGACAAGATCAAGGCTACTGCAAATACTTGCATGATAAGAAACATGTATCATTGTGCTACAAGTTTTTAAAAGGTATCTGCCATGACAAAAATTGTACTCTTTCACATGAGTTAACAGATAAAAAGATGCCCACATGTTATTTTTACCTGAAGGGAATGTGCACCAAAGAATTTTGTCCATACTTGCATGTCAAACTAAGTGATAAAACCAAGATTTGTCAAGAATTTGCAAAAGGATATTGTGAAAGGGGTGACAAGTGCCTATTTAGGCATGTCAGTATTAAAAAACAAAAAAAGAAAAGAAAATTGTCTTCCAGCAGCTTCCAAAGCAACTCACAAATTAAAGTAATTCAATCAAAACAATTCAAAATGGAAACAAAATGCACTGACAATTGTGATACAATTGAGAATTCATTAGAAATAATGGCAACAGATGGAGATTGTAGATACTACAAAGAATCGCTTAACAGCGACGATAGTTATGAAAATATAAAGCCTACAAGATGCAAGTTGGGCACCTTGCCATCTTTCATACAGTTGTAAAATATGTAGGTAATTTATATTTGTTTTGAATAACAGAACAATCATAGATCTATTTAGATTGTAATTTGATAATGTTAATGTTTTAATGAACTTTTTTAATTAATTTGTTTTGTAAGTGGCATTTCTGTCTTAAGGTTGATTATACAGGTCTGCCCGCGAGTTCAAATTTAATTGGGTTTTTCTAATTTCTTAAACTGGACACAATCAAGTAAAGATTTTTTTTTATATAAACCTGTAAAGATGATACTGCCTTCGAAAAACTAAATTAAATTTGAATTTCGCGGGCAGACCCGTATAATCCACCTTAAGTGGTAATTTTTACCAATTTGTATTTCTTGGGTAGTTTCCATTTGTTCTATGGAACATAAAGGCATAAGATAAAATTAACTTTTTTCCTTCATTCACTGTCATGTTTAATAGAACAAATCGGAACTAACCGGTTTACATATTTTTATAAATAAAAAAAATCTATTCAATTAAAGTTTATTTATTTGCTCAAACATTTAAGTTTTAATATACATTTATTTATACAATTTTTTTTATTAAAACAATCCCGTTTTTTAAAGAATAATAATAAAATTATATTAATATACAAAATCTCACAATATATTTTACTATATTATGAAGTGCGTAATAAATATTAGTCTTCTGCCATTGAGTAACCAGCAACATATTCCGTAACTGTAGTAGTGTAGTAATTTCGTTAAAAAGTAACCAAAAATTTATTTCTGTAAAAAAAACTCAACAAGACAACTCGACAAACCAAAAAGACAAATGTGCATTCATAAAAAAAGAATGTGCATTCTCGGTGATAGAAATCGATGGCGTAAAATGGAAATCATAATGCAATTGTTTGTTGGAATACTTGCTTATGTAGGTAATGTGGGTACCTATGTACCTAAATTACATCGCCACAGATACGGAATAAGCCTACAGAACCATCATCTCATCTAAAAATGGTTACTGACCTAAAATTGTATCGAAGAAGTTCGAAGAACGGATGGCCGTAAGAGTGCTGGAGTGGCGACTGCGCATCAGAAAGCGCAGTGTTGGAAGACCTTGTGTGGCTCGCGGAAGTCCATGCAAGAAAACTTAATCCAGCAATGGACGTTATCGGCTGAATCTCAAAAATATGCATAACATGTTGGATACGTGCACTCTTAAGCTGAAGACTGACTTGTAGAGTTTGTTTTTAATGTACCATTCGAGGCGATCTTGTTACCAAACGGCGACACAGACTGCCTTGTAGTGTGTGTTTGTAATGTAATTCAATTCTCAAGTAGTAGTGGCTTTTAAGCGTGTCGCCAATTCGGTCGCGAACTCGATAAATACATTTCATAATTCCTTACTTAGAAAAAAAATCGAAAGTTAGCTGCGACGCCTTGTGTAGACCCAGCTTTAAGCGATTCAGTTGTCGTTTTAATTAGTAGGGAGGTACTTCGATACCAGAAGTATCAATTAACGTAAAGGACATTTTGCCCAAAATGAGTTAATTGGATTCGGAATTTTGCGCTCTATCGACTGGTATACCGTATACTTGAGATTTCGATATCGTTCAAAAAAAGTCCCTTTACAGTACACATTTTCGGACATTCTAGACCGATTTTTGGTAGAAAATTTAATTTATGTTGGGGAGTGTCGCGGATCGTTCGCGAACTCGATAAATATGTCATTTCATAATTCCTTGTGTGATGCACCAACTGGAGCAGGATTGGAGTGAGATAGAGGCTATGGTGGTGTCGCTGCGACCATCTTTCCTTTCTAACGTTATTATCTATTGTGATGTGCTACCGCGACGGCGCGGGCGCTTAGCGCCGGAACGAATTGACAATACATAAGCCGCCGTCATCGGCTTGGCTGATGACGGAGTTGGTGTTCGACCCTGGGCGGGCATCGCTCGTTGTGCGATGTCTGCCCGGGTAATAATTTGGGTTTCAGATGTGGCAACCGGTAGAGGGAAGCGGAGTTATCAGAGATTTATTCGTGTCTATAAGGAAAGCTGCCAGACGAGCAAAGGTGAATGCATAAGCGGACTCCATAAGTTAAACTCGATAACCGCTCTATGATTCCTCCATGAAAGTAGACTCACGCTGGGAGTCATTAAAATCACCCATGGGCACAGATTGTTTCGCCAGTGTCGCGTTGATGTAGAAGGCACGAAGGGGATTGATCGGTGTAAAGGCTCTTGTGCACTTCATCGTATTCGATTCGTTCTCGAAGTGGTCTACATACAAAATATACGTGCGCTTGTGCACTCATTCAATTCCTATTTTGACGGATCCGTATTAGTTTTGTATGACTGCCACTTCGAATCGTATTTTCACGAATCACGAAAACGTATCATTCGAGCTCTTAGCTCAAGTGTGCTCCATTTGAAGCTGGTGCGCTTGTGTGCTCTCGCGATGACGCGACCTGCACGGACTTGGAACACTCAAAGGGAATTCGCAAAGAAAAACCGACAGTCGAATGGAGCTAGCGGCGCTCGCCGCGAATGGTGCATTACAGACTAACGTTACAAGTCATTGGTTTACACCAAAATGTTACAAGTCAGTCTCCCGCTTTAAAAAGAGCTGTAAAGATATTCAAGCTCTGTTATTAATTGTGCGTTAGTATGAACATCAAAAGGGAACTTCTTAACTAAAATATGACCGGGCTCTGTAGTCTTTACTGACTTGTAACGCAACACTCAAATGGTTTCGATGTCAACCTATAAATAGGTGCAGCTCGCGGCTCGTAACTCCTTATGATGAGTATTCATATGCTCATGTTGCAACATTCTTTGCCCTTGACTAGGATCCCACGTGATAGTAAGTGATGATGCCATCTAAGGCCCGTTTGCAGTAACGCCAAGTTATCCTTTTAACCCAGAGTTAGCTGCTTCTTTGACAGATTTCGTATAAAGCTTCTGTCAAAATTACAAATTTATTCCTGGGCTAAGCCTAACCCGGCGTCTCTGCAAGCGGGCCTAAGAAGGTAGCGGGCTAACTTGTGGTATGGCAGTTTTACGTTACGTTCAATTGATACAAGTCAGTCGCCAGTTTAAGGGTGCCTACCCACTAAAGCAGGTTTTCGGCGAACCAATAATAATGAAGATGATGCCCGTGACTTTGTCCGCGCGGCAGCTATTTAAGACAAAGGAATCTTTAATATTACCGGGATAAAATCACACTATTGTAACTCTACAATGTGCTTGTGAAAATACCATCAAAAGCAGTTCAGCGATTCAGAAGATTAGTAACACAAGAAACAAAATGAGTTTGTGATATAGTGAAAAATGGTGTAGAAGTGATAAAAGTTATCATCTACCAATAACAATGATCTAATAGTCTCCCTAGGTTTCCCCTCCACTTCAGTGGACTGATACCATTAAGCTGTATTAGCATTTGCTTGCATACAAGTGCAAATATGGCCCTTTGTGTATAGAAAAAGCCAAATGACAAACACGTTTATCATAAAAATACTTTATCAGCCCGTCGCCATATTATTACCTCTTCAGGGGCATACAAACAATTATTATTTTTTGAACCACTTAGGAACTTTACTCTGCTTAGATGTTGATGAAGTGGGATTCGTTTTCTGAGAGTTGTCTTGCGTATCTTCCAGTTTCCTCCTATTAGGCGCACTGTGAAAGTAAAAAAAAAATTGACTGTATACTTTGAATCATAAATTAAAATTCATAATTATTTATTTCACGCAGGCCAACCTGTGGATCTTATTTTATTTATTTTATTTACAATTACTACATATTTTCTTTGTTTCTTTAGTGCCCTTAAGTGTTGACTCGTCTGGGCTTACGACACGTCATGACTCTACCACCGGTTCGGAAAGTGGATTCTGCTGAGAAGTGCCGGCAAGAAACTCAGCTCTTTTCAAAATATTTGTTTTATAATATTAGTACGTAGCTATTACATTGTAATAAGTTTTTCTATCTTATATCTATCTTGTGGGCAGCTGGATGCCAAGCCGATTTAGAAAAGAATCAAATAGAAATATTTTTATTTCACTAAACATTTACAAGTGCTAGTGCATAAATGTTGTTCATCATCATCATGAACAACCCATCCATCTCACTATGTCAATTGACTGTACCCACCTTTGAGACCATTATGGAGAATTCTCAGTGCAGGTTTCCTCACGATGTTTTCCTTTACTGTTGAAGCATGTGATATTTAATTATTTAAACTCACTTAACTTGTAAAAGTCAGGGGCTTGGATCGAACCAGCGACCCCCTGAACAGGAGACAGCAGTTCTTATCACTCTATCACTGCTTATTATAAATGTTGTTCATAGCTTTAAAATTACTAGGTTCTTCAAATAAATGTGAAAGCATATCTTAATGTCTGTTACCTATTCAGTTTCAAAAATCAACCTTAAAAACGATCTTGACATCATTTGGTGTAAAGATAGCTTTCCCCTGGATCCCGGGATCAAAGAATATCCATGGGATTAAAAATAACTAATTCTATACCAACAAATTTGCTTTTGTTAGATAAGTTAATGGAACTATACATAAGTGTACAACATAAACGTCTACTACTATAATTGAATGTTTCATACCGGTACTTAGAGGCTAGAATGCTAGCTGCATCGCTTGAAGTTTTCTTTGTGTAAATTTCCTCCCTGAGGTAGGAGGCAGGCACACCCTCCTCCAACCATTTGAAGTGCATGTGAACGCAGGGCACAAACTTTGCTTCCAGTAATGTCATCTTAGGGTCTAAACTTTCTTTTAGGGGAGTTGTAACTAAAACATGTCACATATTATTAATATTTACAATCGTCTTTGTTAGTTTTGAATTCAGCTAAATTTTGCGAAATTTTAAAAGGTGTAAAAGATATAAAATCTAGATTAAACGAGCCGGCATTTAATAATAATAGACAGTGATAAGTCATTACGTCTGGTCTGGATCATCGATCAAAAGTTGCTAACTAAGAACTGCCAGGCCTACATTTTGTATTACGAAAATGGTACTTCGGATTTTGTATGGAACAGATCAAATCCGCTGGTCCAGCCGTACTGAATCTGCTGCCACTGACACAATATAATATGAAAACTTACATATATGAAAAGGCTTATCTTGATATTGCAGGTGTTCTTTAACGAACTTCTGTACATCCTCTATTGTGTTGCTTGGGGTGAACACTCCTTGGAGTATCATACTATCGGGAAACTGTATTCGAACAACCACATTTTTATAGGTGTTTAACATCTGCACTGAAGCCTGCAACCAGAAATAACAATGTCCGTTTCAACAGCTTTTTATTAGTTATCAAACTATTGCACTAATAGCGCCTAATAAAACCATATGTATGTTCATTTAAAATCATACTACAATTGGAGCCAATACAATAAAAAATAAATACAGCGCAAGACCGAAGCCTGTGGAAATCCATGCAGTAGACCTTTGTCCAGCAGTGGACATCTATGAGTTGAGGAAGAAGGAAAATGCTAAATAAGAGGGCAAAGGGGATTACAATTGGTAAAAATAATATAATAGAATAGAATAATTTTTTTTCTTTGTCTCATAGATATTGTGTGTTCCTAAACCATTCATCCAAATGAGATAAAATTTAGCACAGAGAAATAGGTGCATCCTGGAGATGGTTATTTAAAATAGAACAAAATTACGGGAACAAGCTAGTTTTTGCAATTCACAAAGGCGAGTGAGCTTTACTCGTGGTTACTTCGTGTACATGCACATTGCATAAGTGTGCGTGCCTGTCAAAGCCTAGGTGGGAGCGGGCAGGCGCGAGCATTGCGCTCGCTCACACTTATACAGATACAACACACATACAACCATAAGTCAGTCGCCCTCGTGAATTGCAAGAACTATACTAAGTTAGTCCTGTAGTCACCTGCTGCTCAAGTTCCTCTCGTTTAGTAGAAGTGAGCATCGGCGTGTTTTCTAACTCCAAGCGTCGCTGCTGCAGCTCGTGATACATCTTCCTCACTTCCTCCAAAGACAGCTCGTAGAAGTCGTCGGGCAAGTCAGACAGCTCATCTTCCGCCACATCTGGCTGTGTAAATGCTATTGCTTTTTGTGATCCCACCTGCGGCAACAACACGATAAATATAATTTATTTATTTATTTATTGAAAAGGTACACAAAACAGGTTGCAACCAAATATAAACGTAATACAATAACATCAGATTTGGGTTCCAGGTAACAACCCCTATTAATATGTGTACACAGTGGTTAAAAAATTTATGAAAATGATTTAGAAATAATTACGTATGCTTTTGTGGAACTTCCCCTCATTGTGGAAACTCTGCATACATAGAATAATATCTATTAAGTATATTGTAAAAGTATTTTGAAAAGAGCAACTGCCGAGTTTCTTGCTGGTTCTTCTCGGCAGGAACGGCATTCCGAACCAGTGGTAGACTCATTGACGATTCAAAAGTACTTGTAAAAGTTTATTTGTATAAAAAACATTTCTATTCTATTCTATTCTATTCTATGCATAGAATCTATAGAACTTATAGTTAAAATTACACAGTTTACTCAGTTACATAGTTAGTAAAGATAACATAAATATTTAAAACTTAATAAAAACTTAAAGTGCATTTTTGAATATAAATAATGCCTGTCTAAAACTAAAGTTGTAAGTTGCTTGATTATGAGGTCAGAAAAAGTTTATGTATTTGGTTTTTAAATAGGTTTGCGTTATTATTGAAAATGTCAATATTATTGTGGTTAGTTATGTTAAGATCATAAAATAGGCGGCACATACGAACAATGGGATTGTAAAAGGAAGTATTATTTTTGTGGACACTAGAGTAATAATGTTTCTAAGTAAGAAAAGGCCAATATGGGTATGGTTTAAAATGGCTTCAAATGCTTTGGGCTTCAATGGCTTCAAAACCTTTATCGACAGGAGCTCGATAGATTAGCGCGAATTATGTGCGGGACATTCTAAATTAGAAAACACACACCCATGATAAGGGCTCTTTCTCTCTCTGTATCGTATTTCTCATTCCTAAGGGTTGTGACCCCTTCATTATTCACATAATGGTAGGAGTTATCTTAGGGTTAATGCGGTAATTTCCCACCCTGATCCTAATTCCGCATAGGACTCGACGAAAAGGACGAGATTTGGACTCTAAGGATGAGATCTATAGATGGCACTCTCACTCAGCTCAGACTCAAGATTGAGTTAAAACGAGACAGATTTATGTCAGAATATATTTGTGTCTCATTGTGAGCAGAGGCAGAGTACGATCTATAGATCTCAGCTCAGGTTTAACAGTTATTTTATCAGATGTTAGTGATAAAAACCGGGACCGACGCGGACGGCTTAACGTGCTCTCAGAAGCCGGGCGGTTGCAGATAAGCGTTTTTCGACGCGTATAAGCTCGTTTTTTGTAGCGCGTATAGGCGCGTATGTACGCGCGGCCTTTACCACACGCGCAACTCTTACGAGCATTCACGCGCTTATAAGATGCGGGTTGTTACGTTCCCTCAAATATGGTTGAGCGAAGCAATGGCTGGGTCATGCTCGTGAACGGGTGCCACCGGCGGGAATGGGGCTACTTTATGTCTGCCCATCTTAAGATAGAAGTTAGTCTGTATGCATTTTTGGAACTTTCCTCATTGTGGAAACACTGCATATATAGCATAGTATTTACTGTATTGTAAATCTGTTTTGAAAAGAGCAACCGCCGAGTTTCTTGCTGGTTCTTCTCGGCAGGAAAGGCATTCCGAACCAGTGGTAGATTCATTGACTATTCAAAAGCACTTGTAAAAGTTTATTTGAATAAAAAATATTTCTATTCTATTCTATTCTATTCTGAACCAGTGGTAGATTCATTGACTATTCAAAAGCACTTGTAAAAGTTTATTTGAATAAAAAATATTTCTATTCTATTCTATTCTATTCTAAGATCGTATGAGCGCGAGCCGAGTTCGTCCAAACCACCCGTTCGAGCGAATACGCCGGAATACGCGCGTCCCCGCGTTCGGTTTTTTGAAGCGCGAAATGTGGCGCATGTGTAAACGTGTATGCTAATACGAGCTTATATACGCCCGAAAAAATACGCTAGTCTGAGTTTAATGTGTGACGTACACGAAATTAAAGCAAAATAAAACGAAAAAGGACTTGGACGCGTTTACATCATCCGAAAAAGTTGTTTACTTAAAAATTAGGATACAAACAACTTACAAAGGTAACTTCCTCCTCAATTCTAAGCCGTCTTTCAAGGTTCTCTTGTGTCAATAACTGTTTCTGAGGTTGGCAAGGCACTGTTTTAGGTGAATCACCATGTATTAATCTTTTCTTTGTTTTCTCGTCATCAGTTTCAATACTTTCTGGAATAAAATAACACAAACTGGAATAAAAAGAATGCTAAAAATATTATGTATTTATAATTTCAATATTCCTCACTATTTTCCCTTTTTTTGCTGAGAGTATACATGCAAAAATTTTTTTTTAATACAAAATTTCTAAATTATTTATTTCACGTAGGCCAACCTGTGGCTCTTATGACACGTCATGAATCTACCACCGGTTGGGAATGCGGATTCTGCTGAGAAGAGCCGGCAAGAAACACAGCAGTTGCTCTTTTCAAAATAATCATTTTACAATTAATATATATATAGCTGCTCGTGCTGATTCACTGACTCACTGACTGATTGATCACCTCTCCTGTAAAATTTTGTATGAAAAATTTTTTTTTCACCTATGGTTTCGTATAGAGGACAAAAATTCATTCAGAGGAAAATTATGGAGAGAGCTGATGATTGAGGATTTCGGAGACGGGTGAAGAGCACGGCCGGGGTATTGAAGATAGGTGGGGTGTGCTCGAACAAATGTCACTCGAAACCTCATCCAATTCGCAGTGAGCTGAAAATAAATTCAAAATGGCGGAAAAAAGATGGCCGCCATACAAATTTCGTCGGTGTCTATCTCGGGGAGTATAAAAGATGGAAGAGTGGTTTCTTGGCAAAAGATGATCAAGACCAAAAGGTCTATTTGATGAATAGAAAAAAAATCCAAGATGGCGGAATTTTTTTTTCTTCATACAAAATATATGGCGAATATTGATGAGACTAGAAGCCGGGAGGCGGGATTCATGCAAGACTTTGATACGGTTCCTTTTCAAGATTTGTTTTTATTGAAGAATTTTCATTATGACAAATGATGACATATGATGATCGAGGGTTTGGAAGGTGGGTGAGGAGCACGGCCATGGTAATAAAGATAGGGTGCTCGAACAAGTCACTCGAAACCTCATCCAATTGGCAGTGAGCTGAAAAAAAATCCAAAATGGCGGATTCAAGATGGCGGCTATACAAACTTCAACGGTGTCTATCTCGGAGAGTATAAAAGATGGAAGAGTGGTTTTTTGATAGACAATGATCAAGACCTAAAAGTCTACTTGCCGAGTAGAAAAACCGCGGTCCGCTTGCGGGCCGCGCACCCACGCGCCCTACTAGTTAATATATATATAGCTGTTCGTGCTGATTCACTGATTCACTGACTGATTGATCACCTCTCCTGTAAAATTTTGTATGAAAAATTTTTTTTTCACTTATGGTTTCGTATAGAAGACAAAAATTCATTCGGAGGAAAATTATGGAGAGAGCTGATGATTGAGGATTTCGGAGACGGGTGAAGAGCACGGTCAGGGTATCGAAGATAGGTGGAGGGTGCTCGAACAAATGTCACTCGAAACCTCATCCAATTCGCAATGAGCTGAAAAAAAATTCAAAATGGCGGAAAAAAGATGGCCGCCATACAAATTTCGTCAGTATCTATCTCGGCGAGTATAAAAGATGGAAGAGTGGTTTCTTGGCAAAAGATGATCAGGACCCAAAGATCTATTTGATGAATAGAAAAAAATCCAACATGGCGGAATTTTTTTTTCTCCATACAAAATATATGGCGAATATTGAATAGACTTGAAGCTGAGAACTATGCAAGACTTTGATACGGTTTCTTTTCAAAATTTGTTTTTATTGAAGAATTTTCATTATGACAAATGATGACATATGATGATCAAGGGTTTGGAAGGTGGGTGAGGAGCACGGCCATGGTAATGAAGATAGGTGGGGGTGCTCGAACAAAAGTCACTCGAAACCTCATCCAATTGGCAGTGAGCTGAAAAAAAATCCAAAATGGCGGATTCAAGATGGCGGCCATATAAACTTCAACGGTGTCTATCTCGGAGAGTATAAAAGATGCAAGAGTGGTTATTTGATAGAAAATGATCAAGACCTAAAAGTCTACTTGCCGAGTAGAAAAACCGCGGTCCGCTTGCGGGCCGCGCACCCACGCGCCCTACTAGTATTATTATACAGCTATTACATTGTAATAAGTTTTTTATACTATCTTGTGGGCAGCCGGATGCCATGCCGATTTAACCCATGCAACTTATAGAATAGAATATAATATTTCCCCAATGAGCTGAAGTTCCAAAAAAAGCGTAGGTACTACAATTCAATTCATGTTAAGACGAGCAGACAGAAAGTAGCCCCATTCCCACCAGTGGCACCCGTTCACGAGCATGACGCATGATCCATTTCTCCGTTCCATTTCCATTGATCCGTTGCTTCGCTCGACCATATTTGGAAAAATTGGAATCTGATAATGCAACTCCTTACCTGCCTCATATTTACGAATTTAATGAATGTTAGGGCCAAAAAATAAAATAAATAACAACCTTCATCACATGTAACAGGATCTGTTTCAAATGGTTTTTTTTCAGTATCAAATTTAGGTTTCTTTTGTTCCTTTTCTATTTGTATCAGTTTTAGCGGATCAAAGGGTTTATGAGTATCTTTGATGCCCGAAGGACCTGGGACATCGACACTTGGGTTTTCTTTATTTGTAGTAACAGGATCCAATTCAGCTTTCTCAGCCGGGAGCCGACGATATACTGATGACACATTTGCTTGTCTGAAACATATGAATCATTTTTATTTTCAAGAAATTATTCCTCATCTTGCTTTGTGCAGTATTAGGTGGTACAATTCAATTAGAAAAAACATCATCAAAATCGCACTGTAACTGTATGTGTTATGCATGCTCATAAATAAAAAAAAATAAGTAAAAATATTCGTGACAACTTGAGACTACTCCTCCTTTTGAAAATTTGACAGTTGAAAAGATATCTCAATTCCCACCATACCCATACACAGAGTTGGGCAAAATTTATTCGAATGACCAATAACAAATAAATAAATTGATTTTATTTATTATTCGAATAATAGATAACTTCATTTATTCAAATAAAAATTATTCAAATGACGAATAAATGAATAAATTATTTTATTCGTTATTTGATTATTGAATAAAAATAACAGTACTAAAATCGAATCTGTATAATTGCCTTCCATTTTCAAGTGTTTCCAGTTATGACTATTTTCTAATATTAGTTTTCATCACTACTCTTTCTTCAAACATGTTAACAAACAATCTGCTTGACTTTGGCAGGTTTATTTATTTACAAAATATGATTTGTACCTATTCCTCATAGCGGTTTTTCTTGTATATTATACGTCTCGGCAACGCACGTGCGTACAATATAGTCCAAAAAAATGTATCTAAGTGATATAAATGAGTTTCAATAATTATTTATTATTCCCTACAAATAAATTATTCGTGATTTTATTCATTATTTTTAATGAATAAAATCATGAATAATTATTCGTAGGCAATTTATTTACGAATAATTTATTCATGAATAAATTATATTGCGAATAAATTTTTATTCGAATAATTATCTAGATAAAAATTTATTCGAATAATGCCCGACTCTGCCCATACAAGCTTTACATTTATAGGAGTGAGGCAAATATGAATCAAGTTCAGCATGGCTAACATTCAAAAAAAAATGACTGAATCTTCGCTTATCATTCATGTTCCCAACTTGTCGCTGACACTCTACTGGGCCTAGCCCGCCTAGCATGCACGTCGAAGTGATATCTCGCGCGAAGAGATATTGTCGATGTATACTAATTTCTCGTTCAACGAATCCATGTGTGCAACCCTGTTAGTGTCGATAGAGATATAGATATAATCTCGCGCGTGCATGCTAGGCGTGCTGGTGATGGGAAGGCCATAGCCCACCACAAAGGCCAAACAAATGCAAAACTACGAATAATAATGAAAGCAGTCGGTAAATGCTTATAGTGAACATACCTACTCCTTCCCAAATAAATAAGCAATAATATGAATGTGCCTGACAGGTGGCTATTTTGCAATAGGCAATGTTTCCTAATACAAGATAAACATATTAAATAAAAATCCTTGTATGTATTACAGAATATAATAAAACAGAAACGAAACCAATTCTGTACATGAAGTAGATTCAAAAAAGGGTTTTTGCTTCTAATTGAGTTCAAGATACAGATATCAAAACAGAAGCTAAATTTTTTTTGTCTGTTTGTCTGTCTGTTTGTTTGTCCTTCTTTCACGTAAAAACTACGCACAGATTTCTACAAAATTTTATACAGTGGTAGCTTATTACTCGGGTCAACATCTAGGCTACTTTTTATCCCGGAAAATCAAGGAGTTCCCGAGGGTCTTTAAAAACTAAATCCACGCGGACAAAGTCGCGGGCATCAGCTAGTTACAGAAATAAAACATGTTTTACAATTGCAAGCTGAAACATGAGCTAGCATAGATTAGGAAACAGCATATTTTAGTATAAAGATACACTTACGTAGGATTAGCAGATTTATCTAACAGCCGTAGAATGGCTCTTCCTGCTATTAACCCTAGATGCCTCAAAGTCTTTTCCTTCAAAGCACCGGTTCCTATTACTTCTTGTCTCATATATGAAATTGTAGGATTTTCAAGTGATGGCAGTTCATTTGGGGCCAAAGTTATGATAAGGTCATAAAGTGATGTATTTGGTGCAAAATCACCCATTATTCTTTCACCTAGCAACACAAATATTTAAAAATTTTACGCAAATTACGTTAGGCACAATACTCTCTTTTAAAAAAATCTAGTGGCAGATTTAACAGTTATTAGTAGTTCTAGTTCTACTAAGAAGCTCTTTTTTATTAAAAAATTTCATGATTTACTTCTAACAAGTATCTTCTTCTTCTTCTTTATCAACCGATATATGTCCACTGCTGGACAAAGGTCTCCTGCATGGACTTCCACAGGCTTCTGTCTTGCGCCACCTGGATCCAGCGGCTCCCTGCGACTCTTTTGATGTTGTCGGTCCACCTAATAAGTATATTTTAATTTTATTATTTAAAATCGAAAATAAAAAACTTCACAGCACTGAAAATAAGCATTCCAAGATTCATGACTATGCCATAGAGTCAAACATTACCATCATTCAACATTAATCCAATAGTAACATTTGATTCAATTCTTTTATTTTCAGCTTCAACCATTTCTAGGATAGCCTTGTTGGGTAGGTTGCAAAACCTCACAGTTGTTGTCAAGTCTAATATGTGGTTATGATGTTTTAAATCATAATCAGTTGGTTGGAAACCTTGTTTAGCACAGACATCCTCTAGAAGCTGAAAAAGATTTCAAATACTTTGTACTTACATAATTGTTTTACTCACATAGTTGTTTTTTAAAACACAAATCGTGTAACCTGGTGTTTCTAAAAAATGGAATGTTCATCCTATTGGTATCTTTTTTTTTTTTTTAAATCTTAATTTTTTAGAGGCTTTCGTCCGACACGGACACGCCAGCCCCATCGTAACCTAACTTACTTTTGGTATCTTACTATTGGTATTATATGGTTAAGAGTACTTAACATCTTGTGACATGTTGACATCAACTTTAGTGATCCAGATGTTCCTGAGTGGTGGTTATGGTTAAGGTGGAAGACACGAGTCTGCCTGCGAAATTAAAATTTAATTTGGTTTTTCGCAATTTGTAAACTAATACGACAAAGTAGGCTTAGGGCCTTCTAATTGCGCCAGTAGAATTATCATCTTTACAGGTTAACATAAAAATCTTTACTGGAAAGTGACCAGTTTAAGAAATTAATCAAAATACTGAGTTGGACGTGAGTTACTCACAAATTAGTTGATATTTTGATTAATTTCTTAAACTGGTCACTTTCATGTAAAGATTTTTATGTAAACCTGTGAAGATGATAATTCCATTGGCGCAATTAGAAGGCCATAAGCCTACTTTATTGTATTAGTTTACAAATTGCGAAAAACCAAATTAAATTTGAATTTCGCGGGCAGACTCGTGTCTTCCACCTTAACCACTATAATTTAAAACCAATTTTTTAAAAAGTTAGGCCTCAATTGCGATCACACCTGCTGGTATGTGATGATACTAAAATGTGAAAAAAGTGGGCTAATTTGTAATGGATAAGGCAGTTTTACTCAACTCCATAAGTCCATACCACCCTAATCGTTTCTAAGAAGCATAATACCAGAATGCTATATACAGCATATCTTTGCCAGTAGCGGGGTAGACTAGCCATGGCTAGTATCTCACCATGTGACCCCCTTGATCGTTGATTTGCTGAATGATATACAATCTAGGTGATTGTACCTAACTTGACTAAAATAGATTATACAGGTATGCTGTGCTTGAAAGCATTACCATGCTCATGAATGAATGGTAAAGATTATTATTTGTTAGTATTCAAGAAGCAGTAGGTAACTACATAGTTATTGTAATAAATATACCTGTAATATACTCGTATCGGCTGTACAATGAACCTTCATTCTTCTTCCATTTGGTACGAGAACAGTAATATCTCTTGACATTTTATATTCTGCCGTAACTACCTCGTTCCAAAATATGTGATAATTTTGTATTTATTTTAAAATCACACAAAAAGAAAAACCGGCAGTCATTGATATAATAATAATATACTTCAGTATTATATGTTCCTTGATAATATAGCAAAATTCAAATAGTGATGTGAACCGGTTTTAAAAAAAACCTAAAAAATACCGGTTTTCGTAAAAACCGATAAACACCGGTTTTCGTTTACTGAAACCGAATATTTTTCTCTCTCTACTTTGATCTCGCGGGGATGCTCGCACTGTTCGAAGACGGATTTTGGACGAGAAGACATCTCGGAGCTTCCCGAAAGCTGCCCAGCCGAGTTGGATTCGAAGGTTGATCTCTTTCTAGAAATTGAACCTACCTAGCTTGCAGAGTTGTACAAAATAGTTTAAGAAATGTACTAAAATAGAAGAAAATACAAAATGCAAATACTTTTTTGATCGACCTATTTCAAATGCCGTCCGAGGTCTTCCACGCAGGCCTTCACAGGCCTCGGGGTAACTGTTCAGGGCGATGGCCCCCTTCAGTGGTCTCAACGCCGCCTGCAACTACAGGCGGGGCACTGGGTGGGACCGGTTGGTCCTTGATGTCATATCCGGGGTGTCAAGTCCGGTGGTATCCTGTCGCAGTGCGATCGAGCCCGCGTAGTGTCGCGGGCGATCTGCGGACTGCTGCGGTAGGGTGGTATGTCCGTGGTGGGCTTCGCCCGCCGCTCAGCGAGGTCGAGCCCGCCGGTAGCGTACCGGTGAGCGCCCATCAGCCAGCGGCGAGGAAGTGGTCGTGTCCTATGGAGCTAGGTCACGTGGCAGGCCTCTTATGTCCGGCGGTCGTCGATGGTATGGCGCGATGCCATGCAGATGCTGGGATCGCGCTCCGTCGGCGCGTGCAAACATAGAGGCACTCAGGCGGCGAATGAAGTCGTCCAGGTTCTCCATGCGCAGGTCTCTGGAGATGACCTGATTCCGTACGAAGCGAGGTGCTCCGGAGATGGTGCGGAGCGACAGCGACTGCTGTGCTCGCAGCGACTTGCGGTCTTTCTCGCTTGTGAGAGCGTACCACGCGGGTGCCGCGTAGGTGAGTCGCGTGCGAACGTACGCCTTGTAGACGCACAGCTTCGTACGGAGAGGCAGGTGAGACGCCAGCACGGGTCGGAGGAGGTTCCGTGCGGCGCGCGTCTGGCCGACCACATTCTTGACATGGGGCCGCATCGAGAGGGTCCTGTCGATGGTCACGCCGAGGTACTTGGCCTTCGGCGACCACTCGACGGTCTCGCCCATGAGCGTCATCGGGGGCGGCAGTAGTCGCGCCCGCCCAATGGAAATCGCCTGAGTTTTCGCCACGTTGACCTTGAGTCTCCAGTTCTCCAGCCATGTGGGAAGTGCGTCCAGTGCTCGCTGCATCTTCAGCACTGCATGCGGGACCTTGATCGATGTTGTGATGAAGGCCGCGTCGTCGGCATACAGCGCTAGCATAGCGCCGTCAGCGACTGGAATGTCGTCCGTGTATCTGCTATAGCAGACGGGCGACAGGCAGCTTCCCTGAGGCACACCGGCTTGGATGGGGCGCTCCGTGGACAGGACGTCTTCAACCGCCACTTGAAAACGTCTATCTTGCAGGAAGGTGGCCACAGTCTTGACTATTCGGCGCGGAGTAGTAGACGTGGACAGCTTGTACACGAGGCCGGCGTGCCAAACGCGGTCGAACGCTTTCTCCATATCGAGGAATACTGCGACTGACGGCTCTCGCTTGTTGTAGGCGGAAGCGAGGTGGTGCAGTACCCTCGTCACTTGTAAAGTGGTGGAGTGTTCGGCGCGGAAACCGAACTGTTCGTCGCGTGGCTGGAGGTGGGGCGTGATGTGCAGCAGCAGCAGCTTCTCGAAGACTTTCGAGATGCACGACAGAAGAGTGATGGGACGGTAACTCCCAGGCAGCATGATGTTCTTGCCAGGCTTGGGAATTAGGATGACTCGGCCGAGCTTCCACGACGATGGGAAGTGCCCGGTACGGAGGATTCCGTTGAAGAGCCGCGTCAGCGTCGCGATTGCTCGCGGGGGTAGGTGACGCAGGGCTTCGTTGGTGACTCGGTCAGGGCCGGGGGCTTTGCGCAGTTTAGCTCGTCGAATCATCCTTTGGACTTGTCCAGGGGAGAACACGACGGGGTCTTCTGTCGGAGGTATCGGCGACTCGAAGTAGTCCTTCACATGTCACTCGATGGTCTCTACGTGCTGCACATCCGCAGTCGGGTTGGGTGTAAACTGCGTCTCCAGGTGGTCCGCAAAAATCTCCGCTCGATCCTCGGCACGGTAACGCAGGGTTCCGTCACCGGCCAGGAGAAGTCTAATCGGAGACGGCCTCCCGGAGAGTTGGCGGCAGAGGCGGTGAATGCCGGACCAGTCATCGCCGGCTCGCTCGATGGCGGAGTGCCAAGACTCGACTGCAACTGTCTCCAGTGCGTCAGAGATCCTAGCGGCCAGAGCGTTGAGCCGCGTCTTCATGGTCGGGCACCGCAGGTGTTGCCATTGCCTTCGCAGCTTCCTCTTCTCCTCTATCATCGCTTGAATGTAGGCAGGGAGCTGGGGTTGTCTGCGAGTAGATGCAGCGTCGAGTCTGGACTCTCGAAGCGCATTGGACATTACTGCGCTGAGGTCCGTGGCGAGTCGGTCGACGTCTGCAGGGCTCTCTACTCTGAAGGACGGCGAATGTTAGGCCATGTGTTCGGCGAAGATTCGCCAGTCCTGGCGATGTTTCGGAGAAGGCATCGATGTCGTCATCGGGGTCGTCTTCAGCGTCAAGAGGACAGCTTGGTGGTCGGAAATGAGATGATCATCCAGGACGTCAAGCGACGGTGCGGCGACTAGGCCGCGAGCGACTGCTATGTCGATGACGTCGGGCATGTGGGCTGCGACGTACGGGTAGTGCGTTGGGACCTCTGGTCCTAGCACCTCGTAGCCGTGGCGGTCTGCGTCGTCCAGGAGGCGTCTGCCATCCGGGCTCACGGTGTTCGAGTTCCACGCCGTGTGTTTCGCGTTGAAGTCGCCCGCTAGGATCGTGGGCAGCGGCGAGTCCAGCAAGGTGCGGACGTCAGCCACTGCAAGTCGATTCTGCGGCGGCTTGTAGAAGGCGAACACGCGGGTGGGCTGGCGGTCAATGCAGATCTCGACGCCAAGGGCGTACGATGACTGCAGTTGTGGTACTGGCAGCCGTTGGTGGATGATGTTCCGACGGACCAGGACTGCTAATCCCCTGTAGGCAATCCCGGCCGGCGAGGTGTGGTCCTCCCGGTAGACATAGTATCCGGAAACCTTCAACTTGTCCACTGGTCTGAGGTGAGTCTCGCTGATCAGGCCGATGTCCACTCGACGCTGTGAGAGCACGGTCTTGAAGAGACGGGCTTTTTGTGGCGAAAGCCCGTCGGCGTTCCAAAACGCGATGCGGAGCTCAGCCATAAAAGGCGCAGAGTTCAGCGATGCATCCCAGGATCAGCGCGATAGGGTCTCGCTGCTCCTGGATGGCCACCAGCACCTGGTTGAGTGTGCTGATGACCTTGGTGAGTCGTGGGTCCAGCGGCGCTACTCGCTTCGCCTTCGTCCCCTCTGCTGGGGCGGCGACCACGGTGGGCTTGGAACTCTTGCTGCGCTGGGTAGGTTTCGGCGCGGCGGGCGGAGCTGTGCGCGGCGCGACAGATGGCGCGTCGCGCGGTGCGGTGGGCGGCACGGTGGGCTGTGCGGCGGGCGGCGCGTCTTTGCGCGCTTGAGCGCGCTTGCCGCGCTTGCGGCGGCGTTTGCCCGTCTGCCCTGGCTGGTTGGCGGCAGCCATAAGCGAGCCGGGCGCGTTGGCCTCCGATGCGTGGGCGGTGGCGGTGGCGGATGGCGCGCGCGCAGATGCGGCGGTGCGCGCGGTGGTGCCTGCCCGGCGGTTGCGCGTTTCCTTTCGGAAAACCGGGCAGGTGGCGTTGTTCGCCGTGTGTGCGCCGCCACAGTTGGCGCACGTCGGCGGGTCTTCCCTGGGGCGCTGGCAGTCTCGGGCTGGATGGTCGCCCCCACACCGCACACAGGCAATGGGCCGGTGGCAGTTATGGGACGAGTGCCGAAACTGCTGGCATCGGTGGCACTGTGCTGGGCCCCTCCTTCCGCGCCATGGCTCTATGGTGACCCCGGGCATGCACAGCAACTCGTGCACCTCATAGATGCCCGGGGTGAGGTCCTTGGTCCGCTGCATCTGCGCGAACATCAGGCAGCCAGGTCTGCCCGGGCGAGCAGGGATCGTGCGCACGTGCTCGGGGACGTACCCGAGCTCGCGCAGCTCCGCCTCCACTAGTGCCGGCTCTGTGTTCGCCGGCAGGCCTCGGATGGCGACTTTTACGCTCCTCTCCGCGGGGAGCGAATAGCAGAACCAGGAGATTCCGGTGCTGCCCTCCAGCTGCGTAAGATAGCGCTGGGTTACACGGAACTCCTGGTCTGATTTCGGTATAAAACGGACGCCCTTGCCAAACGGGCGTCCGTTAGGGGTGTGGCCGAGGAGCTTTTTAAGCTCCCGGAAGTGCGTGGGCCAGTCCGGCAGCACCTCCACGATCAGCGGCGGGTAGCGGCTGGGTGTCTTGGCGGTCGGAGCGGTGGCGGCGGCGGTGGCGGCGGTGGCGGCGGCGGCGGCGGTGCCGGTGGTAGTGGCAGCGGCAGTAGCAGCGGGCGCGGTGGCAGTGCTAGTGCTAGCGGCGGGGGCGGGTACGTCACGCGGCGTCTGTTTGGACGCGGCTGTAGCCGCGTACGTCGGGCTGGTCGCGGTCTCCATGGGGGAGCCCGGCGACAAGGTCGGCATACTCGGCGAGATGCAGGTCGCCGGAGTCTTCTCACCCCTTGCCTTCGGGGGGGAGGGGAAACGTCCCACGGCGATGTTATGCGCGGGGGCGGGGTAGCGCGGCGTACGCGATGGCGGAGCCGGCATGGCGTGCCTCGTCGCGGGCGTCGCGGAGCGCACGGCTGGCACCGGTACTGCGACCGGTGCGGGCGTCGGTCGTCGTCTGGGCGTAGCCGGTCGGACGACGGACGGGATCGATTCGGTGGACGGGGCTGGCGACATCGTCAGCGGACTCGCGACGAAGGTCTCCTCGCCAGCACCCGTCGATGGACCCGCTTGCGCAGGGTCGGTCCTCCTCGTTGAGCAGGCAGCGAGGGTGGCTTGGCCGGACGCTATCATCGCGTCCAGCCCGGCCTCAAGGGCGGGTCTTGCCGACCGCACATAGACCTTGCGGCGCAGCGCGCGCGGTCGAGTCGCGCGCCGCTGCGGCAACGGCGGCAGGCTTGGCGGTGGCATGGTGGTAACCGGTGCGGAAAGTGGTTACGCGAACGCGGACGCGAAATACGCCGGGTGCATTGGCGTAACAAAACGATGCGAGGGCGAGCTGCCTTAGGCGCGGCCCGAACGGGGGTGCCGGCACGCCAGCACCCCACCGGCTTCGAACCCGGGGCTTGCCGCTGGTGGCAGACCGAGCCTTGACCGGCGGGGGTGACGTGTTGGCCCAACACCTCCGCGGGCGCGAGAGATTCGGCAAGGCGATCGCACGAAGTACCGAAACACTTAGGGGCCCGAGCGCCGGTGCAAACGCTTGCACACGACGGCAGCTGGGCGACTCCATTTCAAATGCAAAATACCAAATAGTGTTTTGTATTTTGGCTTGGCTCCGCTCAGCTCGGCTCGGCTCGGTTAGGCTCGACACGGCTCGGCTCGGCTCGGCACGACTCGGCTCGGCTCGGCTCGGTTCGGCTAGGCTCGGCACGACTCGTCTCGTCTCGTCTTAACTTGTCTTGTTGTTGTATTGTGTTGCATTGATACAAGCATGCTTTGGTATAAATACGGATAGCACGCCTTGCGTTTCATTCGATCATTTCGGACTGCTGCAGTCGGTATTTCTATTGTGCACGTGCCTAGATAATTTTATTGCAACTGCCGCGGACTTCATTTGAAATCTTGCCCCAGTTGCGCCCGCGTCGCGTTTCGCGGAGCAGATCGCCCAAGCAACAGCATGCCCGGCCCCACGAGTCCGTGGTGACCGAAGGCAGCACGCCGACTGCTCCTGCGAAGTCTGTTTTATTGCGATGGAGCCCACCCCGGGCCCCTCGACCTCGAAAGGTCCTTCTCAGGGCCAACTCCAACCGCCGCGCGATCCCAGACGTCCCAGGACCACCGCTGCTGGACCGGGACAACGGGCAATCGCCGCCGGTGCCCCCGCGACCGCGCACCCGTCGCGTGACGTCAGCGCCGCTGCGCTAGACTCCGCGTCTCGCTCGCGCGCCACCGCGCGACCGGAACCGCTGCCCGCGCCCGCGAACCGCGCGCTCGCTGCACGCACGTCCGCAGACGTTGCTTGTGCGCCTGTCGCCGCCACTCGCGCACCCGCCGCCGCTGCGCCCGCCGCCCGCGTGCCTCCCAGTGCTGCGCTCGTTACGCGCACGCCTGTTCGCACCGCGCCCGCCGCTCGCGCGCCCGCCCGCGCTGAGCCCGCCGCGTATGCGCCCGCCGCCACGTACGGCGCACCGCCCGCACACTACTCGCAGCCCGCTGCTGCGCACGCACCCGGCGTCCCGTACGACGCCGCGCGTGCGACGCGTGACGCTACTGCGCCACCCGTTGGTGCAAGCGCGACCGCCGCCGCGCCAGTGCTACGGTCAATGCCGTCACTTGATGATGACGAAGACGTCGAGGAAGACGACGAAGTGATCCTAGACCCGGATAATATATCCCCGACTCTCTCCAGAAGGATAGTTACCTTCTCCCTGACCGGGAAACTCGCTCAGGAGGATGACGAACCACTGGCCACCCACGAAGAGAAATGGCTGGCAAAATTCGTCCAAAACGTTAAACCAGTCCAGCCGGCCCGAAGACCTCGCTTCGACTCGGATGAGGAGGACGATGCTGAGGCAAAGCGTCTGCGCACGAGTGTGATTCCAACCGAAATCGATCCTGAGACGCTCGTCCAGGCACACCAGGAGGTAATGGATATCCCAGAAGTGGAGATCCCTGACACCGAGCCGCGTTCATACGCGAGCTCAGTCCGAGCAAGCCCGACTCCACAAGCCGACCCCAAAATCCCTTCTGGAGGGCCAGCACCGGCACCAACACCGGCATCGACATCCTCAAAAATCGGCTCCAAAGGTAAGCCGCGATACCCACCTCTCATCGTCGAGGCACTCCCAAACTGGGCCCGTCACTTCAGGGCCATGAAGAACGCCCTCGGTAGAGCCCCGAATGCCCACCCCTTTGGAAAAGGGGTTAAATTCACGCCTCAGGAGGACCACGAATACCGCTACATTCAGCGGTACCTCACCAACCTGGAGAAGGAGGAGAAAATTTCGTGGTTCTCCTACTCACTCCCCGCAGAACGCAGCCTAAAGGTCGCAATCCGCGGCCTCCCGGCCGACACTGATCCAGAGGAGATCATGAATGACCTACGCGAACAAGGCTTTATGCCAGAATTCGCCCGCCCCATCAGGGCTAGAAAGGGCAGACCGGGCTGCATCTTTCTGGCTATCCTGAAACGGACCCCAGAACTGACTCCAGCCATCTACCGAGTCAAGGAAATATTATGCATGCCGGGAGTGACGGTGGAGGCCTGGAAGGGAAAGAAGGGCCCCTCCCAGTGCCACCGCTGCCAGAAATTCCGCCACTCCTCGCACAATTGCCACAGGCAGCAGGCCTGTGTGAGGTGTGGCGAGGAACATAGCGCCCATGAGTGCCCAAGGCCATTAGAAGAGCCCGCGACCTGCGCAAATTGCAAAGGCCCTCACCCAGCGAACCACACAGCCTGCCCGGTGTTCCGCAAAGAGGCGCGGAACAAGAAAGTGGGCACTGTCGCCTCCACTGCGACGTTTCCTCTGGGGGTTAACCAGGAGTCCTCAGGGGCAAAGGAACAAGCCCAGATGGCCAGCCAGGGTAGTAACCTACGAACCCCGGCCAACGATCCTAGAGCCCGCACTGCAGCCTCAGGCAAAAGACGCCCGAGAGGCAAGAGGGGCAAAAATAAGAAACCTGCTCCAACTAAACCGGAAGCCACCCAATCGCAACCGCAATCACAATCGCTGCCCACGCAAGACGCCACGACCACAAGCGCAAACATACAAGGGCAGACTATAGCGGCTGTCATAGAGGTCCTGCTGGCTATTACACAGGCTGTGCGGGACGGCAAGGACCTCAGTCCTAACATCCTCGGAGGTTTGGCGAAACTAATCCCCGGAATACGCTAAGCCTCTGAGGATATTATACTGGAACGCCCATGGACTCAAGCACAAAGAGACCATGCTCAAGATGGTACTAAAGGAAAGAAACATTGACGTGGCTCTCATCTGCGAGACCTTCCTGGGCCCAGCGGATAGAACACGCTTTCCGGGGTACCATATTTACCGGCGGGATGAGCGCTCCATAGCCAATATCAGCTACAGAGGTTTAGTGGTACTGGTGAAGAGGAGGATCGTTCACCAGCCCCTACCCGAAACGAAGCTAAACGCGATGAGTGCCCTCGGTGTGGAGATTGCCATAGGAGGCAGACCACACCATATCTATTCAATCTACCGGCCCCCGACGGGCAAGATAGACATAAGAGATGTACACAAACTCCTTGATACTCCTTTTCCAGTCATAGCCGCCGGGGACTGGAACAGTAAAAGTCCCTCGTGGAATTCCTCCACCACTTGCCCAAACGGGAGAATTCTGGAGATGGACGCCGAAGCCCGGGACTATGGGGTAAGCGGGCCAGAGGTCCCTACTCACTACCCTTTCGCGTTGTCCCATAACCCGGACGTGATAGACCTGGTGGTACATAAGGACCTGGACGACCGTCTAACACTTGAAGTGACGGATGATGAGCTACAATGAGCCAAGGTGTTCGAGAAACTCCTGCTGCGTCATCTGAAGCCCCATATACCCTCTAGATCGGAGCAATTTGGGTTCAGGTCAGAGCACAGCACCACGCTCCAACTGTCGAGAGTACTGCACCAGATTACGGCGGCACTTAATAAGAAGGAAAGCGCCACAGCAGTATTTCTCGACATGGAGAAGGCTTTCGACAGGGTCTGGCACGACGGTCTGCTGTACAAGCTAGCCCAAACGACTGCCCCTCGCCGCCTACTACGCGTGATAGCATCATTCCTTGCGGAGAGACGCTTCCGCGTCAAATTAGAAGACCAGATTTCCAATGAAGGCCAAATCGCTGCTGGAGTTCCGCAGGGTAGCTGTCTGTCTCCCGTCCTATACGCTAAATACACGGACGACATACCATCAACGGCAGACACTACTCTTGCTTTATACGCCGACGACACGGCCTACATAGCAACCTCATTACCAACCCGGCCACAACACGCAGTAGATAGACTGCAGCGGGTTCTGAATCTGCTCCCCGAATGGCTCAATAAATGGAGGCTTGCGGTCAACGTGGGGAAGACGCAAGCCATCATGTTCGGAGGAGCCAAAAAGCTGCCCTCCCGGCTCACACTGCTGGACCAACCAATCCCTTGGTCTACGGAGGTGACGTATCTGGGAGTCACGATTGATAGACGCCTTAATATGAAAGCGCAAGCGAGGAAAGCCGTCAACAAGACACGCGCGGCAATGATGCTGCTCCGCCCAGTCCTGCACTCTAGACTCCCGCTACGTACTAAGCTTGGAATTTACAAAACTTACATTAGATCCAGGCTTACGTACGCAGCGCCGGCATGGTACTCGTTGACCAGTGAGTCCAGCAAAGAGAATCTCCGCACACAGCAGTCTATCGCCTTGAGGCGTATCACAAAAGCTCCCAGATACGTCAGAAACAGCACCATAATGCGTGATTTAAAGGTGGAGAGCCTGGACAATTTCATCATCCGCCTCACGAACATGATGTTCACCAGAGCGGACGCCTCCACCCTTGACCACATCAGAGGGATAGCGCCATATCATAGGCGCCCCCCAGATAAGAGAGGATATCCGCGCGACTTGATCGCGCCATAATAATAGAAGACCTTAACTAATACCAAATTCCCAACACATGACGAAAAACCAACTTCAATTGGTGGACTCCTGCTCGACCGCGGTAGGCATCTGCTGGGCTTCCTTCGGGTCTCACCCGGTAGGGCTAGTCCGCGACAGCAGTGAGTCCACCATTTTACTCCAAAGGTCACATAAGACCGACCCAAAGTCCCTGCCGTATTGACGGCAGGCGATAGAAACCGCATGCAGGGGGCCATGCCCTGATCATGCCTCACCCGCGCCCTTGCGGGCGCGAGTGACTACCACGTTAGGCGTTTCATTCACGCTCGAGATGTCGGACCGTTCGGAGCTCGGCTATGCTGGCTCGGCTCGGCTCGGCTCGGCTCAGATCGGATCGGCTCGGCTCGACTCGGCTCGTCTCGTCTTAACTTGTCTTGTTGTTATATAATGTTGCATTGATTACAAGCATACTTTGGTATAAATACGGGTGGCTGATGCCTTGCGTGTCATTCTCGCTCGAGACGTTGGACCGTTCGGAGGTCGGCTCAGCACGGCTCGGTTCGGCTAGGCTCGGCACGACTCGTCTCGTCTTAACTTGTCTTGTTGTTGTATTGTGTTGCATTGATACAAGCATGCTTTGGTATAAATACGGATAGCACGCCTTGCGTTTCATTCACGCTCGAGATGTCGGACCGTTCGGAGCTCGGCTATGCACGGCTCGGCTCGGCTCGGCTCGGCTCGGCTCGTCTCGTCTTAACTTGTCTTGTTGTTATATAATGTTGCATTGATTACAAGCATGCTTTGGTATAAATACGGGTGGCTGATGCCTTGCGTGTCATTCTCGCTCGAGACGTTGGACCGTTCGGAGGTCGGCTCGGCTCGGCTCGGCTCGGCTCGGCTCGGCTAGGCTCGGCACGACTCGTCTCGTCTCGTCTTAACTTGTCTTGTTGTTGTATTGTGTTGCATTGATACAAGCATGCTTTGGTATAAATACGGATAGCACGCCTTGCGTTTCATTCACGCTCGAGATGTCGGACCGTTCGGAGCTCGGCTATGCACGGCTCGGCTCGGCTCGGATCGGATCGGCTCGGCTCGGCTCGGCTCGTCTCGTCTTAACTTGTCTTGTTGTTATATAATGTTGCATTGATTACAAGCATGCTTTGGTATAAATACGGGTGGCTGATGCCTTGCGTGTCATTCTCGCTCGAGACGTTGGACCGTTCGGAGGTCGGCTCAGCACGGCTCGGCTGCCTCTGCTCTGCCGTGCACGTTTGGAGCCTGTCGCAGCGCAGGCCACGGCGTGTCTGCGCCTCACCTGCTGGTGCGCTGCCATGCATGTCGCAGCGCGAGCACGCAGGGGCATGTCACAGCGTCGGCCACGGCGCGTCTGCGTCTCACCTGCTGGTGCGCTGCTGAGCACGTCGTTGCACAGCGTCGACCACGATGCATCTGCGCCTCACATGCCGGTGCGCTGCAGTGCGCAATGGAGCGTGTCGCAGCGCTGGCCACGGCACGTCTGCGCCTAACCACTGCCGAGCACGCAGGGGCGTGTTGCAGCGTCGGCCACAGTGCGTCTGCGCCTCACCTGCTGGTGCGCTGCTGAGCACGTCGTTGCACAGCGCCGTCCACGATGCATCTGCGCCTCACATGCTGGTGCGCTGCACTGCATGCGTTTTCTTGTCTTGTCTTGTTGTTGTATTGTGGTGCAATATCTTCTAGTTGTATTGTTGCATTGATTACAAGCATGCTTTGGTATAAATACGGGTGGCTGATGCCTTGCGTCTGCGTGTCATTCTCGCTCTAGATGGTGGATCGTTCGCAGCTCGGCTCAGCACGGCTCATCTGCCGGTGCGCTGCCGAGCAGGTCAGAGCATGTCGCAGTGCCAGCCACGGCGCGTATGCACCTCACGGTCTGCTGGTGAGCTGTCGAACACGCAGAGGCGTGTCGCAGCGCCGGCCACGGCCCGTCTACGCCTCACCTGCCAGTGAGCTGCCGTGCGCGTTGCAGCTCGTCGCAGCGCTGGCCACGGCGCGTCTGCGCCTCACCTGCTGATGCGCTGCCGAGCGCGTCGTTGCACAGCGCCGGCCACGATGCATCTGCGCCTCACATGCCGGTGCGCTGCAGTGCGCAATGGAGCGTGTCGCAGCGCTGGCCACGGCACGTCTGCGCCTAACCAGCCGATGCGCTGCCGAGCACGCAGGGGCGTGTTGCAGCGTCGGCCACGGTGCGTCTGCGCCTCACCTGCTGGTGCGTTGCCGAGCGTATTGGAGCGCAGCGCCGACAACGGCTCGTGTGCGCCTCACCTGCTGGTGTGCTGCCGAGCGCGTTGGCCACAGCGTGTCTGCGCCTCACATGCCGGTGCGCTGCAGTGCGCAATGGAGCGTGTCGCAGCGCTGGCCACGGCACGTCTGCGCCTAACCAGCCGATGCGCTGCCGAGCACGCAGGGTCATGTCGCAGCGTCGGCCAGGGCGCGTCTGCACCTGACTTGCTGGTGCGCTGCTGAGCACGTCGTTGCACAGCGCCGACCACGATGCATCTGCGCCTCACATGCTGGTGCACTGCGCAATTGAGCGTGTCGCAGCGCTGGCCACGGCGCGTCTGCGCCTCACCTGCTGGTGCGTTGCCGAGCGTATGGGAGCGCAGTGCCGACAACAGCTCGTGTGCGCCTCACTTGCCGGTGTGATGCCGAGCGCGTTGGAGCACTTCGCAGCGCCGGCCACGGCACGTCTGCTCCTCACCTGCTCGTGCGCTGCTGAGCGTGTCGAAGCGCAACGCCGCCCACTGTGCATCTACGCCTCACCTAACGGTGCATTACTGAGCACGCAGAGGCGTGTCTGTGTGCTGCCGTGCGCGTTGGACCACAGCGCAGCGCCGGTTACGGCGCGTCTGCCTCTCACCTGCCGGTGCGCTGCCGTGTCCGTTGGAGCACGGCGCGTCTGCGTCTCACCTGCCTGTGCGCTGCCGTGCGCGTTGGAGCATGGCGCGTCTGCGTCTCACCTGCCTGTGCGCTGCCGTGCGCGTTGGAGCATGGCGCAGCACCGGTCACAACGCGTCTGCCCCTCACCTGTCGGTGCGCTGCCGTGCGCGTTGGAGCACGGCGCATCGTCAGTCACGGCGCGTCTCCGCCTCACCTGCCGGTGCACTGCCGAGTGCGTTTGAGCATGTCGCAGCGACGGCTACGGAGCGTCTGCGCCTCATCTGCCGAACACGCAGAGGCCTGACGCAGTGCCGGCCACGGCGAATCCGCGCCTCACCTGCCATTGCGCTGTCGAGCTCGCAGGGACCTGTCGCAGTGCCAGCCACGGTACCAATGCGCGCCACCTGTCGGTGCGCTGGCGAGCGCGTCACTTCCTGACGCAGCGCCAGGCACGGTGCCACTGCGTGTCACCTGTCTGCTGCGTCGTGTCGGGCCTCGCCTGGACTGGTCTCGTCAGGTCTGGTCGCGTCTGGTGTCTTCTGGTCTCGTCTGGTTTAGTATCGACTCTCTCTTCTAGTTTCGTCTCGCCTGAGTGATGTGATGTGAGTGATGTGATTGATGTGATGTGAGTGATGTGATGTGTGATGTGATGAGTAATGTGATGTGATGTGTGATGTGAGTGATGTGATTTATGTGATGTGAGTGATGTTAGTGATGTGATGTGAGTGATGTGAGTGATGTGAGTGATGTGAGTGATGTGAGTGATGTGAGTGATGTGAGTGATGTGAGTGATGTGAGTGATGTGAGTGATGTGAGTGATGTGAGTGATGTGAGTGATGTGAGTGATGTGAGTGATGTGAGTGATGTGAGTGATGTTAGTGATGTTAGTGATGTGAGTGATGTGAGTGATGTGAGTGATGTTAGTGATGTTAGTGATGTGATGTGAGTGATGTTAGTGATGTGATGTGAGTGATGTGAGTTATGTGAGTGATGTGAGTGATGTGATGTGAGTGATGTGAGTGATGTGAGTGATGTGAGTGATGTGAGTGATGTGAGTGATGTGAGTGATGTGAGTGATGTGAGTGATGTGAGTGATGTGAGTGATGTGAGTGATGTGAGTGATGTGAGTGATGTGAGTGATGTGAGTGATGTGAGTGATGTGAGTGATGTGAGTGATGTGAGTGATGTGAGTGATGTGAGTGATGTGAGTGATGTGAGTGATGTGAGTGATGTGAGTGATGTGAGTGATGTGAGTGATGTGAGTGATGTGAGTGATGTGAGTGATGTGAGTGATGTGAGTGATGTGAGTGATGTGAGTGATGTGAGTGATGTGAGTGATGTGAGTGATGTGAGTGATGTGAGTGATGTGAGTGATGTGAGTGATGTGAGTGATGTGAGTGATGTGAGTGATGTGAGTGATGTGAGTGATGTGAGTGATGTGAGTGATGTGAGTGATGTGAGTGATGTGAGTGATGTGAGTGATGTGAGTGATGTGAGTGATGTGAGTGATGTGAGTGATGTGAGTGATGTGAGTGATGTGAGTGATGTGAGTGATGTGAGTGATGTGAGTGATGTGAGTGATGTGAGTGATGTGAGTGATGTGAGTGATGTGAGTGATGTGAGTGATGTGAGTGATGTGAGTGATGTGAGTGATGTGAGTGATGTGAGTGATGTGAGTGATGTGAGTGATGTTAGTGATGTTAGTGATGTTAGTGATGTTAGTGATGTGAGTGATGTGAGTGATGTGAGTGATGTGATGTGAGTGGTGTTAGTGATGTGATGTGAGTGATGTTAGTGATGTGATGTGATGTGAATTATGTGATGCGAGTGATGTGAATGATGTGATGCGAGTGATGTGAATGATGTGATGCGAGTGATGTGGATGCGATGCGAGTGATGTGTATGATGTGAAGTGATGCGAGTGATGTGAATGATGTGAAGTGATGCGAGTGATGTGAATGATGTGAAGTGATGCGAGTGATGTGAGTGATGTGAAGTGATGCGAGTGATGTGTGTGATGTGATGTGATGCGAGTGGAGTGTGTGATGTGATGTGATGCGAGTGGAGTGATGTGAGTGATGTGAGTGATGTGAGTGATGTGAGTGATGTGAGTGATGTGAGTGATGTGAGTGATGTGAGTGATGTGAGTGATGTGAGTGATGTGAGTGATGTGAGTGATGTGAGTGATGTGAGTGATGTGAGTGATGTGAGTGATGTGAGTGATGTGAGTGATGTGAGTGATGTGAGTGATGTGAGTGATGTGAGTGATGTGAGTGATGTGAGTGATGTGAGTGATGTGTGATGTGTGATGTGTGATGTGATGTGTGATGTGTGATGTGTGATGTGTGATGTGATGTGTGATGTGTGATGTGATGTGTGATGTGTGATGTGTGATGTGTGATGTGTGATGTGTGATGTGATGTGTGATGTGTGATGTGTGATGTGATGTGTGATGTGTGATGTGATGTGTGATGTGTGATGTGATGTGTGATGTGTGATGTGATGTGTGATGTGTGATGTGAGTGATGTGAGTGATGTGAGTGATGTGTGATGTGTGATGTGATGTGTGATGTGTGATGTGATGTGTGATGTGTGATGTGTGATGTGTGATGTGTGATGTGTGATGTGTGATGTGTGATGTGATGTGTGATGTGTGATGTGTGATGTGTGATGTGTGATGTGTGATGTGTGATGTGTGATGTGTGATGTGTGATGTGTGATGTGTGATGTGTGATGTGTGATGTGTGATGTGTGATGTGTGATGTGTGATGTGTGATGTGATGTGTGATGTGATGTGTGATGTGTGATGTGTGATGTGATGTGTGATGTGTGATGTGATTTAATGATGTGATTTAATGATGTGATGTGATGTGTGATGTGATTTAATGTTAGTGATGTGGTTTGATGTGAATGATGTGAATGGTTTGTGTGATGTGAATGATGTGAATGATGTGATGCGAGTGATGTGGATGCAATGCGAGTGATGTGTCTGATGTGAAGTGATGCGAGTGATGTGAATGATGTGATGCGAGTGATGCGAGTGATATGAATGATGTGATGCGGGTGATGTGAATGATGTGAAGCGAGTGATGTGAGTGATATGAATGATGTGTGTGATGTGATATGATGTGAGTGATATGATTGATGTGTGTGATGTGATGTGAGTGATACCTCACCTGCCAATGCGCTGCCCAGCACGCAGAGGCGTCTCGCAGCACCGGTCACAACGCGTCTGCCCCTCAGCTGTCGGTGCGCTGCCGTGCGCGTTGGAGCACGGCGCATCGTCAGTCACGGCGCGTCTCCACCTCACCTGCCGGTGCACTGCCGAGCGCGTTGGAGCTCATCGCAGCGACGGCTACGGAGCGTCTGCGCCTCACCTGCTCGCGTGCTGCTGAACGCGTCGAAGCGCAGCAGCACTGTGCGTCTACGCCTCACCTACCGGTGTGTTACTGAGCACGCAGAGGCGTGTCTGTGCGCTGCCGTGCGCGTTGGAGCACAGCGCAGCACCGGTTACGGCGGTCTGCCTCTCACCTGCCGGTGCGCTGCCGTGTCCGATGTAGCACGGCGCGTCTGCGTCTCACTTGCCTGTGCGCTGCCGTGTCCGTTGGAGCACGGCGCGTCTGCGTCTCACCTGCCTGTGCGCTGCCGTGCGCGTTGGAGCATGGCGCAGCGCTGGCCACGGTTCGTCTGCACCTCACCTGCCTATGCGCTGCCGAGCACGCAGAGGCGTCTCGCAGCACCGGTAACAACGAGTCTGCCTCTCACCTGCCGGTGCGCTGCCGTGTCCGTTGTAGCAAGGCGCGTCTGCGTCTCACTTGCCTGTGCGCTGCCGTGTCCGTTGGAGCACGGCGCGTCTGCGTCTCACCTGCCTGTGCGCTGCCGTGCGCGTTGGAGCATGGCGCAGCGCTGGCCACGGTTCGTCTGCACCTCACCTGCCTATGCGCTGCCGAGCACGCAGAGGCGTCTCGCAGCACCGGTCACAACGCGTCTGCCCCTCACCTGTCGGTGCGCTGCCGTGCGCGTTGATGCACGGCGCATCGTCAGTCACGGCGCGTCTCCGCCTCACCTGCCGGTGCACTGCCGAGCGCGTTTGAGCTCGTCGCAGCGACGGCTACGGAGCGTCTGCGCCTCACCTGCTCGAGTGCTGCTGAACGCGTCGAAGCGCAGCAGCACTGTGCGTCTACGCCTCACCTACCGGTGTGTTACTGAGCACGCAGAGGCGTGTCTGTGCGCTGCCGTGCACGTTGGAGCACAGCGCAGCGCCGGTTACGGCGCGTCTGCCCTTTCACCTGCCGGTGCGCTGCCGTGTCCGTTGTAGCACGGCGCGTCTGCGTCTCACTTGCCTGTGCGCTGCCGTGTCCGTTGGAGCACGGCGCGTCTGCGTCTCACCTGCCTGTGCGCTGCCGTGCGCGTTGGAGCATGGCGCAGCGCTGGCCACGGTTCGTCTGCACCTCACCTGCCTATGCGCTGCCGAGCACGCAGAGGCGTCTCGCAGCACCGGTCACAACGGGTCTGCCCCTCAGCTGTCGGTGCACTGCCCAGCTGTCGGTGCACTGCCGTGCGCGTTGGAGCACGGCGCATCGTCAGTCACGGCGCGTCTCCGCCTCACCTGCCGGTGCACTGCCGACCGCGTTTGAGCTCGTCGCAGCGACGGCTACAGAGCGTCTGCGCCTCACCTGCTCGAGTGCTGCTGAACGTGTCGAAGCGCAGCAGCACTGTGCATCTACGCCTCACCTACCGGTGTGTTACTGAGCACGCAGAGGCGTGTCTGTGTACTGCCGTGCGCGTTGGACCACAGCGCAACGCCGGTTACGGCGCGTCTGCCTCTCACCTGCCGGTGCGCAGCCGTGTCCGTTGTAGCACGGCGCGTCTGCGTCTCACTTGCCTGTGCGCTGCCGTGTCCGTTGGAGCACGGCGCGTCTGCGTCTCACCTGCCTGTGCGCTGCCGAGCACGCAGAGGCGTCTCGCAGCAGCGGTCACAACGGGTCTGCCCCTCACCTGTCGGTGCGCTGGCGAGCGCGTCACTTCCTGACGCAGCGCCAGGCACGGTGCCACTGCGTGTCACCTGTCTGCTGCGTCGTGTCGGGCCTCGCCTGGTCTGGTCTCGTCAGGTGTGGTCGCGTCTGGTGTCTTCTGGTCTCGTCTGGTTTAGTATCGACTCTCTCTTCTAGTTTCGTCTCGCCTGAGTGATGTGATGTGAGTGATGTGATTGATGTGATGTGAGTGATGTGCTGTGTGATGTGATGGTAATGTGATGTGAGTGATGTGAGTGATGTGAGTGATGTGAGTGATGTGAGTGATGTGAGTGATGTGAGTGATGTGAGTGATGTGAGTGATGTGAGTGATGTGAGTGATGTGAGTGATGTGAGTGATGTGAGTGATGTGAGTGATGTGAGTGATGTGAGTGATGTGAGTGATGTGAGTGATGTGAGTGATGTGAGTGATGTGAGTGATGTGAATGATGTGATGCGAGTGATGTGAATGATGTGATGCGAGTGATGTGAATGATGTGATGCGAGTGATGTGAATGATGTGAAGCAAGTGATATGATGTGAGTGATATGAATGATGTGTGATGTGATGTGATGTGAATGATATGATGTGATGTGAGTGATGTGATGTGTGATGTGATGTGTGATGTGATGAGTAATGTGATGTGATGTGTGATGTGAGTGATGTGATTTATGTGATGTGAGTGATTTTAGTGATGTGATGTCAGGCCGGCAGCGCACCGACAGGTGAGGTCCTGGTCGCGTCTGGTGTCTTCTGGTCTCGTCTGGTCTAGTTTCGTCTCTCTGGTCTAGTTTCGTCTCGCCTGAGTGATGTGATGTGAGTGATGTGATTGATGTTATGTGTGATGTGAGTGATGTGAGTGATGTGAGTGATGTGAGTGATGTGAGTGATGTGAGTGATGTGAGTGATGTGAGTGATGCGAGTGATGTGGATGCGATGCGAGTGATGTGTATGATGTGAAGTGATGCGAGTGATGTGAATGGAGTGATGTGAATGATGTGAAGCAAGTGATGTGATGTGAGTGATATGAATGATGTGTGTGATGTGATGTGATGTGAGTGATATGATGTGATGTGAGTGATGTGATTGATGTGATGTGAGTGATGTGATGTGAGTGATGTGAGTGATGTGAGTTATGTGAGTAATGTGAGTGATGTGAGTGATGTGATGTGAGTGATGTTAGTGATGTGATGTGAGTGATGTTAGTGATGTGATGTGAGTGATGTTAGTGATGTGATGTGAGTGATGTGAGTGATGTGATGTGAGTGATGTGAGTGATGTGATGTGAGTGATGTTAGTGATGTGATGTGAGTGATGTTAGTGATGTGATGTGAGTGATGTGAGTGATGTGAGTGATGTGATGTGAGTGATGTGAGTGATGTGATGTGAGTGATGTGAGTGATGTGAGTGATGTGAGTGATGTGAGTGATGTTAGTGATGTGATCTGAGTGATGTGAGTGATGTTAGTGATGTGATGTGAGTGATGTGGTTTGATGTGAATGATGTGAGTGGTTTGTGTGATGTGAATGATGTGATGCGAGTGATGTGAATGATGTGATGCGAGTGATGTGGATGCAATGCGAGTGATGTGTCTGATGTGAAGTGATGCGAGTGATGTGAATGATGTGATGCGAGTGATGTGAATGATGTGATGCGAGTGATGTGAATGATGTGAAGCGAGTGATGTGATGTGAGTGATATGAATGATGTGTGTGATGTGATGTGATGTGATGTGAGTGATATGATTGATGTGAGTGATGTGATGTGATGTGAGTGATGTGAGTGATGTGATGTGAAGTGAGTGATATGATGTGAGTGATGTTAGTGATGTGATGTGAGTGATGTTAGTGATGTGATGTGAGTGATGTTAGTGATGTGATGTGAGTGATGTTAGTGATGTAATGTGAGTGATGTGAGTGATGTGATGTGAGTGATGTTATTGATGTGATGTGAGTGATGTTAGTGATGTGATGTGAGTGATGTAAGTGATGTGATGTGAGTGATGTGAGTGATGTGAGTGATGTGAGTGATGTGAGTGATGTGAGTGATGTGAGTGATGTGAGTGATGTGAGTGATGTGAGTGATGTGAGTGATGTGAGTGATGTGAGTGATGTGAGTGATGTGAGTGATGTGAGTGATGTGAGTGATGTGAGCGATGTGAGCGATGTGAGCGATGTGAGCGATGTGATGTGAGCGATGTGAGCGATGTGATGTGAGCGATGTGAGCGATGTGATGTGAGCGATGTGAGCGATGTGATGTGAGTGATGTTAGTGATGTGAGTGATGTGAGTGATGTGATGTGAGTGATGTGAGTGATGTGAGTGATGTGATGTGAGTGATGTGAGTGATGTGAGTGATGTGAGTGATGTGAGTGATGTGAGTGATGTGAGTGATGTGAGTGATGTGAGTGATGTGAGTGATGTGAGTGATGTGAGTGATGTGAGTGATGTGAGTGATGTGAGTGATGTGAGTGATGTGAGTGATGTGAGTGATCTGAGTGATGTGAGTGATGTGAGTGATGTGAGTGATGTGAGTGATGTGAGTGGAGTGATGTGAGTGATGTGAGTGATGTGAGTGATGTGAGTGATGTGAGTGATGTGAGTGATGTGAGTGATGTGAGTGATGTGAGTGATGTGAGTGATGTGAGTGATGTGAGTGATGTGAGTGATGTGAGTGATGTGAGTGATGTGAGTGATGTGAGTGATGTGAGTGATGTGAGTGATGTGAGTGATGTGAGTGATGTGAGTGATGTGAGTGATGTGAGTGATGTGAGTGATGTGAGTGATGTGAGTGATGTGAGTGATGTGAGTGATGTGAGTGATGTGAGTGATGTGAGTGATGTGAGTGATGTGAGTGATGTGAGTGATGTGAGTGATGTGAGTGATGTGAGTGATGTGAGTGATGTGAGTGATGTGAGTGATGTGAGTGATGTGAGTGATGTGAGTGATGTGAGTGATGTGAGTGATGTGAGTGATGTGAGTGATGTGAGTGATGTGAGTGATGTGAGTGATGTGAGTGATGTGAGTGATGTGAGTGATGTGAGTGATGTGATGTGTGATGTGATGTGTGATGTGTGATGTGATGTGTGATGTGTGATGTGATGTGTGATGTGTGATGTGATGTGTGATGTGTGATGTGATGTGTGATGTGATGTGTGATGTGTGATGTGATGTGTGATGTGTGATGTGAGTGATGTGAGTGATGTGAGTGATGTGTGATGTGTGATGTGATGTGTGATGTGTGATGTGATGTGTGATGTGTGATGTGTGATGTGATGTGTGATGTGTGATGTGATGTGTGATGTGTGATGTGATGTGTGATGTGTGATGTGATGTGTGATGTGTGATGTGATGTGTGATGTGTGATGTGATGTGTGATGTGTGATGTGATGTGTGATGTGTGATGTGATGTGTGATGTGTGATGTGATGTGTGATGTGTGATGTGTGATGTGATGTGTGATGTGTGATGTGATGTGTGATGTGTGATGTGATTTAATGATGTGATTTAATGATGTGATTTAATGATGTGATTTAATGATGTGATGTGATGTGTGATGTGATTTAATGTTAGTGATGTGGTTTGATGTGAATGATGTGAATGGTTTGTGTGATGTGAATGATGTGAATGATGTGATGCGAGTGATGTGGATGCAATGCGAGTGATGTGTCTGATGTGAAGTGATGCGAGTGATGTGAATGATGTGATGCGAGTGATGCGAGTGATATGAATGATGTGATGCGGGTGATGTGAATGATGTGAAGCGAGTGATGTGAGTGATATGAATGATGTGTGTGATGTGATATGATGTGAGTGATATGATTGATGTGTGTGATGTGATGTGAGTGATACCTCACCTGCCAATGCGCTGCCCAGCACGCAGAGGCGTCTCGCAGCACCGGTCACAACGCGTCTGCCCCTCAGCTGTCGGTGCGCTGCCGTGCGCGTTGGAGCACGGCGCATCGTCAGTCACGGCGCGTCTCCACCTCACCTGCCGGTGCACTGCCGAGCGCGTTGGAGCTCATCGCAGCGACGGCTACGGAGCGTCTGCGCCTCACCTGCTCGCGTGCTGCTGAACGCGTCGAAGCGCAGCAGCACTGTGCGTCTACGCCTCACCTACCGGTGTGTTACTGAGCACGCAGAGGCGTGTCTGTGCGCTGCCGTGCGCGTTGGAGCACAGCGCAGCACCGGTTACGGCGGTCTGCCTCTCACCTGCCGGTGCGCTGCCGTGTCCGATGTAGCACGGCGCGTCTGCGTCTCACTTGCCTGTGCGCTGCCGTGTCCGTTGGAGCACGGCGCGTCTGCGTCTCACCTGCCTGTGCGCTGCCGTGCGCGTTGGAGCATGGCGCAGCGCTGGCCACGGTTCGTCTGCACCTCACCTGCCTATGCGCTGCCGAGCACGCAGAGGCGTCTCGCAGCACCGGTAACAACGAGTCTGCCTCTCACCTGCCGGTGCGCTGCCGTGTCCGTTGTAGCAAGGCGCGTCTGCGTCTCACTTGCCTGTGCGCTGCCGTGTCCGTTGGAGCACGGCGCGTCTGCGTCTCACCTGCCTGTGCGCTGCCGTGCGCGTTGGAGCATGGCGCAGCGCTGGCCACGGTTCGTCTGCACCTCACCTGCCTATGCGCTGCCGAGCACGCAGAGGCGTCTCGCAGCACCGGTCACAACGCGTCTGCCCCTCACCTGTCGGTGCGCTGCCGTGCGCGTTGATGCACGGCGCATCGTCAGTCACGGCGCGTCTCCGCCTCACCTGCCGGTGCACTGCCGAGCGCGTTTGAGCTCGTCGCAGCGACGGCTACGGAGCGTCTGCGCCTCACCTGCTCGAGTGCTGCTGAACGCGTCGAAGCGCAGCAGCACTGTGCGTCTACGCCTCACCTACCGGTGTGTTACTGAGCACGCAGAGGCGTGTCTGTGCGCTGCCGTGCACGTTGGAGCACAGCGCAGCGCCGGTTACGGCGCGTCTGCCCTTTCACCTGCCGGTGCGCTGCCGTGTCCGTTGTAGCACGGCGCGTCTGCGTCTCACTTGCCTGTGCGCTGCCGTGTCCGTTGGAGCACGGCGCGTCTGCGTCTCACCTGCCTGTGCGCTGCCGTGCGCGTTGGAGCATGGCGCAGCGCTGGCCACGGTTCGTCTGCACCTCACCTGCCTATGCGCTGCCGAGCACGCAGAGGCGTCTCGCAGCACCGGTCACAACGGGTCTGCCCCTCAGCTGTCGGTGCACTGCCCAGCTGTCGGTGCACTGCCGTGCGCGTTGGAGCACGGCGCATCGTCAGTCACGGCGCGTCTCCGCCTCACCTGCCGGTGCACTGCCGACCGCGTTTGAGCTCGTCGCAGCGACGGCTACAGAGCGTCTGCGCCTCACCTGCTCGAGTGCTGCTGAACGTGTCGAAGCGCAGCAGCACTGTGCATCTACGCCTCACCTACCGGTGTGTTACTGAGCACGCAGAGGCGTGTCTGTGTACTGCCGTGCGCGTTGGACCACAGCGCAACGCCGGTTACGGCGCGTCTGCCTCTCACCTGCCGGTGCGCAGCCGTGTCCGTTGTAGCACGGCGCGTCTGCGTCTCACTTGCCTGTGCGCTGCCGTGTCCGTTGGAGCACGGCGCGTCTGCGTCTCACCTGCCTGTGCGCTGCCGAGCACGCAGAGGCGTCTCGCAGCAGCGGTCACAACGGGTCTGCCCCTCACCTGTCGGTGCGCTGGCGAGCGCGTCACTTCCTGACGCAGCGCCAGGCACGGTGCCACTGCGTGTCACCTGTCTGCTGCGTCGTGTCGGGCCTCGCCTGGTCTGGTCTCGTCAGGTGTGGTCGCGTCTGGTGTCTTCTGGTCTCGTCTGGTTTAGTATCGACTCTCTCTTCTAGTTTCGTCTCGCCTGAGTGATGTGATGTGAGTGATGTGATTGATGTGATGTGAGTGATGTGCTGTGTGATGTGATGGTAATGTGATGTGAGTGATGTGAGTGATGTGAGTGATGTGAGTGATGTGAGTGATGTGAGTGATGTGAGTGATGTGAGTGATGTGAGTGATGTGAGTGATGTGAGTGATGTGAGTGATGTGAGTGATGTGAGTGATGTGAGTGATGTGAGTGATGTGAGTGATGTGAGTGATGTGAGTGATGTGAGTGATGTGAATGATGTGATGCGAGTGATGTGAATGATGTGATGCGAGTGATGTGAATGATGTGATGCGAGTGATGTGAATGATGTGAAGCAAGTGATATGATGTGAGTGATATGAATGATGTGTGATGTGATGTGATGTGAATGATATGATGTGATGTGAGTGATGTGATGTGTGATGTGATGAGTAATGTGATGTGATGTGTGATGTGAGTGATGTGATTTATGTGATGTGAGTGATTTTAGTGATGTGATGTCAGGCCGGCAGCGCACCGACAGGTGAGGTCCTGGTCGCGTCTGGTGTCTTCTGGTCTCGTCTGGTCTAGTTTCGTCTCTCTGGTCTAGTTTCGTCTCGCCTGAGTGATGTGATGTGAGTGATGTGATTGATGTGATGTGTGATGTGAGTGATGTGAGTGATGTGAGTGATGTGAGTGATGTGAGTGATGTGAGTGATGTGAGTGATGCGAGTGATGTGGATGCGATGCGAGTGATGTGTATGATGTGAAGTGATGCGAGTGATGTGAATGGAGTGATGTGAATGATGTGAAGCAAGTGATGTGATGTGAGTGATATGAATGATGTGTGTGATGTGATGTGATGTGAGTGATATGATGTGATGTGAGTGATGTGATTGATGTGATGTGAGTGATGTGATGTGAGTGATGTGAGTGATGTGAGTTATGTGAGTAATGTGAGTGATGTGAGTGATGTGATGTGAGTGATGTTAGTGATGTGATGTGAGTGATGTTAGTGATGTGATGTGAGTGATGTGAGTGATGTGAGTGATGTGATGTGAGTGATGTGAGTGATGTGATGTGAGTGATGTTAGTGATGTGATGTGAGTGATGTTAGTGATGTGATGTGAGTGATGTGAGTGATGTGAGTGATGTGAGTGATGTGAGTGATGTGAGTGATGTGAGTGATGTGAGTGATGTGAGTGATGCGAGTGATGTGGATGCGATGCGAGTGATGTGTATGATGTGAAGTGATGTGAGTGATATGATGTGATGTGAGTGATGTGATTGATGTGATGTGAGTGATGTGATGTGAGTGATGTGAGTGATGTGAGTTATGTGAGTAATGTGAGTGATGTGAGTGATGTGATGTGAGTGATGTTAGTGATGTGATGTGAGTGATGTTAGTGATGTGATGTGAGTGATGTGAGTGATGTGATGTGAGTGATGTTAGTGATGTGATGTGAGTGATGTTAGTGATGTGATGTGAGTGATGTGAGTGATGTGAGTGATGTGATGTGAGTGATGTTAGTGATGTGATGTGAGTGATGTTAGTGATGTGATGTGAGTGATGTTAGTGATGTGATGTGAGTGATGTGAGTGATGTGAGTGATGTGATGTGAGTGATGTGAGTGATGTGATGTGAGTGATGTGAGTGATGTGAGTGATGTGAGTGATGTGAGTGATGTTAGTGATGTGATCTGAGTGATGTGAGTGATGTTAGTGATGTGATGTGAGTGATGTGGTTTGATGTGAATGATGTGAGTGGTTTGTGTGATGTGAATGATGTGATGCGAGTGATGTGAATGATGTGATGCGAGTGATGTGGATGCAATGCGAGTGATGTGTCTGATGTGAAGTGATGCGAGTGATGTGAATGATGTGATGCGAGTGATGTGAATGATGTGATGCGAGAGATGTGAATGATGTGAAGCGAGTGATGTGATGTGAGTGATATGAATGATGTGTGTGATGTGATGTGATGTGATGTGAGTGATATGATTGATGTGAGTGATGTCAGTGATGTGAGTGATGTCAGTGATGTGATGTGAGTGATGTGAGTGATGTGATGTGAATGATGTGAGTGATGTGATGTGAGTGATGTTATTGATGTGATGTGAGTGATGTTATTGATGTGATGTGAGTGATGTGAGTGATGTGAGTGATGTGAGTGATGTTAGTGATGTGATGTGAGTGATGTCAGTGATGTGATGTGAGTGATGTGAGTGATGTGAGTGATGTGAGTGATGTGAGTGATGTGAGTGATGTGAATGATGTGATGCGAGTGATGTGAATGATGTGATGCGAGTGATGTTAGTGATGTGATGTGAGTGATGTGAGTGATGTGAGTGATGTGATGTGAGTGATGAGTGATGTGATGTGAGTGATGTTAGTGATGTGATATGAGTGATGTGAGCGATGTGAGTGATGTGATGTGAGTGATGTTAGTGATGTGATGTGAGTGATGTGATGTGAGTGATGTGAGTGATGTTAGTGATGTGATGTGAGTGATGTCAGTGATGTGATGTGAGTGATGTTAGTGATGTGATGTGAGTGATGTGAGTGATGTGAGTGATGTTATTGATGTGATGTGAGTGATGTGAATGATGTGAGTGATGTTATTGATGTGATGTGAGTGATGTTAGTGATGTGATGTGAGTGATGTAAGTGATGTGATGTGAGTGATGTGAGTGATGTGATGTGAGTGATGTTATTGATGTGATGTGAGTGATGTGAGTGATGTGAGTGATGTGAGTGATGTTAGTGATGTGATGTGAGTGATGTCAGTGATGTGATGTGAGTGATGTGAGTGATGTGAGTGATGTGAGTGATGTGAGTGATGTGAATGATGTGATGCGAGTGATGTGAATGATTTGATGCGAGTGATGTTAGTGATGTGATGTGAGTGATGTGAGTGATGTGAGTGATGTGATGTGAGTGATGAGTGATGTGATGTGAGTGATGTCAGTGATGTGATATGAGTGATGTGAGCGATGTGAGTGATGTGATGTGAGTGATGTAAGTGATGTGATGTGAGTGATGTGAGTGATGTGATGTGAGTGATGTTATTGATGTGATGTGAGTGATGTGAGTGATGTGAGTGATGTTAGTGATGTGATGTGAGTGATGTTAGTGATGTGATGTGATGTGAGTAAGTGATGTGATGTGAGTGATGTTAGTGATGTGATGTGAGTGATGTTAGTGATGTGATATGAGTGATGTGAGTGATGTGAGTGATGTGAGTGATGTGATGTGAGTGATGTTAGTGATGTGTTGTGAGTGATGTTAGTGATGTGATGTGAGTGATGTGAGTGATGTGAGTGATGTTATTGATGTGATGTGAGTGATGTGAGTGATGTGAGTGATGTTATTGATGTGATGTGAGTGATGTTAGTGATGTGATGTGAGTGATGTAAGTGATGTGATGTGAGTGATGTGATGTGAGTGATGTGATGTGAGTGATGTTATTGATGTGATGTGAGTGATGTGAGTGATGTGAGTGATGTCAGTGATGTGATGTGAGTGATGTGAGTGATGTGAGTGATGTGAGTGATGTGAGTGATGTGAGTGATGTGAGTGATGTGAGTGATGTGAGTGATGTGAGTGATGTGAGTGATGTGAGTGATGTGAATGATGTGATGCGAGTGATGTGAATGATGTGATGCGAGTGATGTTAGTGATGTGATGTGAGTGATGTGAGTGATGTGAGTGATGTGATGTGAGTGATGAGTGATGTGATGTGAGTGATGTTAGTGATGTGATATGAGTGATGTGAGCGATGTGAGTGATGTGATGTGAGTGATGTTAGTGATGTGATGTGAGTGATGTGAGTGATGTTATTGATGTGATGTGAGTGATGTGAGTGATGTGAGTGATGTGAGTGATGTTAGTGATGTGATGTGAGTGATGTCAGTGATGTGATGTGAGTGATGTGAGTGATGTGAGTGATGTGAGTGATGTGAGTGATGTGAGTGATGTGAGTGATGTGAATGATGTGATGCGAGTGATGTGAATGATGTGATGCGAGTGATGTGAATGATGTGATGCGAGTGATGTTATTGATGTGATGTGAGTGATGTGGGTGATGTGAGTGATGTGATGTGAGTGATGAGTGATGTGATGTGAGTGATGTGAGTGATGTGATGTGAGTGATGTTAGTGATGTGATGTGAGTGACGTGAGTGATGTGAGTGATGTTAGTGATGTGATGTGAGCGATGTTGGTGACGTGATGTGAGTGATGTTAGTGATGTGATGTGATGTGAATTATGTGATGCGAGTGATGTGAATGATGTGATGCGAGTGATGTGGATGATGTGATGCGATGCGAGTTATGTGAATGGAGTGATGTGAATGATGTGATGCGAGTGATGTGTATGATGTGAAGCAAGTGATGTGATGTGAGTGATATGAATTATGTGTGTGATGTGATGTGATGTGAGTGATGTGAGTGATGTGAGTGATGTGAGTGATGTGATGTGAGTGATGTTAGTGATGTGATGTGAGTGATGTTAGTGATGTGATGTGAGTGATGTTAGTGATGTGATGTGAGTGATGTGATGTGATGTGAGTGATGTGAGTGATGTGAGTGATGTGAGTGATGTGAGTGATGTGATGTGAGTGATGTGAGTGATGTGAGTGATGTGATGTGAGTGATGTGAATGATGTGATGCGAGTGAAGTGAATGATGTGATGCGAGTGATGTTAGTGATGTGATGTGAGTGATGTGAGTGATGTGAGTGATGTGAGTGATGTGAGTGATGTGAGTGATGTGAGTGATGTGAGTGATGTGAGTGATGTGAGTGATGTGAGTGATGTGAGTGATGTGAGTGATGTGATGTGAGTGATGTTAGTGATGTGATGTGAGTGATGTGAGTGATGTGAGTGATGTGATGTGAGTGATGTTAGTGATGTGATGTGAGTGATGTGAGTGATGTGAGTGATGTTAGTGTTGTGATGTGAGCGATGTTGGTGACGTGATGTGAGTGATGTTAGTGATGCGATGTGATGTGAATTATGTGATGCGAGTGATGTGAATGATGTGATGCGAGTGATGTGGATGATGTGATGCGATGCGAGTTATGTGAATGGAGTGATGTGAATGATGTGATGCGAGTGATGTGTATGATGTGAAGCAAGTGATGTGATGTGAGTGATATGAATTATGTGTGTGATGTGATGTGATGTGAGTGATGTGAGTGATGTGAGTGATGTGAGTGATGTGATGTGAGTGATGTTAGTGATGTGATGTGAGTGATGTTAGTGATGTGATGTGAGTGATGTTAGTGATGTGTGAGTGATGTGAGTGATGTGAGTGATGTGAGTGATGTGAGTGATGTGAGTGATGTGAGTGATGTGAGTGATGTGAGTGATGTGATGTGATGTGATGTGAGTGATGTGATGTGAGTGATGAGAGTGATGTGAGTGATGTGATGTGAGTGATGTTAGTGATGTGATGTGAGTGATGTTAGTGATGTGATGTGAGTGATGTTAGTGATGTGATGTGAGTTATTATGTGATGTGAGTGATGTGATGTGAGTGATGTGAGTGATGTTAGTGATTTGATGTGAGTGATGTGAGTGATGTGAGTGATGTGAGTGATGTGAGTGATGTGAGTGATGTGAGTGATGTGAGTGATGTGAGTGATGTGAGTGATGTGAGTGATGTGAGTGATGTGAGTGATGTGAGTGATGAGAGTGATGTGATGTGATGTGATGTGATGTGAGTGATGTGATGTGAGTGATGTGAGTGATGTGAGTGATGTGATGTGAGTGATGTTAGTGATGTGATGTGAGTGATGTTAGTGATGTGATGTGAGTGATGTTAGTGATGTGATGTGAGTTATGTGATGTGAGTGATGTGATGTGAGTGATGTGAGTGATGTTAGTGATGTGATGTGAGTGATGTGAGTGATGTGAGTGATGTGAGTGATGTGAGTGATGTGAGTGATGTGAGTGATGTGAGTGATGTGAGTGATGTGAGTGATGTGATGTGAGTGATGTTAGTGATGTGATGTGAGTGATGTGAGTGATGTGATGTGAGTGATGTTAGTGATGTGATGTGAGTGATGTTAGTGATGTGATGTGAGTGATGTGATGTGAGTGATGTGAGTGATGTGAGTGATGTGAGTGATATGAGTGATGTGAGTGATGTGATGTGAGTGATGTGATGTGATGTGAGTGATGTGAGTGATGTGAGTGATGTGAGTGATGTGAGTGATGTGATGTGAGTGATGTGAGTGATGTGAGTGATGTGATGTGAGTGATGTGAATGATGTGATGCGAGTGATGTGAATGATGTGATGCGAGTGATGTTAGTGATGTGATGTGAGTGATGTGAGTGATGTGAGTGATGTGAGTGATGTGAGTGATGTGAGTGATGTGAGTGATGTGAGTGATGTGAGTGATGTGAGTGATGTTAGTGATGTTAGTGATGTTAGTGATGTTAGTGATGTTAGTGATGTGATGTGAGTGGTGTTAGTGATGTGATGTGAGTGGTGTTAGTGATGTGATGTGAGTGGTGTTAGTGATGTGATGTGAGTGATGTTAGTGATGTGATGTGATGTGAATTATGTGATGCGAGTGATGTGAATGATGTGATGCGAGTGATGTGGATGCGATGCGAGTGATGTGTATGATGTGAAGTGATGCGAGTGATGTGAATGATGTGAAGTGATGCGAGTGATGTGAATGATGTGAAGTGATGCGAGTGATGTGTGTGATGTGATGTGATGCGAGTGATGTGATGTGAGTGATGTGAGTGATGTGAGTGATGTGAGTGATGTGAGTGATGTGAGTGATGTGAGTGATGTGAGTGATGTGAGTGATGTGAGTGATGTGAGTGATGTGAGTGATGTGAGTGATGTGAGTGATGTGAGTGATGTGAGTGATGTGAGTGATGTGAGTGATGTGAGTGATGTGAGTGATGTGAGTGATGTGAGTGATGTGAGTGATGTGAGTGATGTGAGTGATGTGAGTGATGTGAGTGATGTGAGTGATGTGAGTGATGTGAGTGATGTGAGTGATGTGAGTGATGTGAGTGATGTGAGTGATGTGAGTGATGTGAGTGATGTGAGTGATGTGAGTGATGTGAGTGATGTGAGTGATGTGAGTGATGTGAGTGATGTGAGTGATGTGATGTGTGATGTGATGTGTGATGTGTGATGTGATGTGTGATGTGTGATGTGATGTGTGATGTGTGATGTGATGTGTGATGTGTGATGTGATGTGTGATGTGTGATGTGATGTGTGATGTGTGATGTGATGTGTGATGTGTGATGTGAGTGATGTGAGTGATGTGAGTGATGTGTGATGTGTGATGTGATGTGTGATGTGATGTGTGATGTGTGATGTGTGATGTGATGTGTGATGTGATGTGTGATGTGTGATGTGATGTGTGATGTGTGATGTGATGTGTGATGTGTGATGTGATGTGTGATGTGTGATGTGTGATGTGTGATGTGTGATGTGATTTAATGATGTGATTTAATGATGTGATTTAATGATGTGATGTGATGTGTGATGTGATTTAATGTTAGTGATGTGGTTTGATGTGAATGATGTGAATGGTTTGTGTGATGTGAATGATGTGAATGATGTGATGCGAGTGATGTGGATGCAATGCGAGTGATGTGTCTGATGTGAAGTGATGCGAGTGATGTGAATGATGTGATGCGAGTGATGCGAGTGATATGAATGATGTGATGCGGGTGATGTGAATGATGTGAAGCGAGTGATGTGAGTGATATGAATGATGTGTGTGATGTGATATGATGTGAGTGATATGATTGATGTGTGTGATGTGATGTGAGTGATACCTCACCTGCCAATGCGCTGCCCAGCACGCAGAGGCGTCTCGCAGCACCGGTCACAACGCGTCTGCCCCTCAGCTGTCGGTGCGCTGCCGTGCGCGTTGGAGCACGGCGCATCGTCAGTCACGGCGCGTCTCCACCTCACCTGCCGGTGCACTGCCGAGCGCGTTGGAGCTCATCGCAGCGACGGCTACGGAGCGTCTGCGCCTCACCTGCTCGCGTGCTGCTGAACGCGTCGAAGCGCAGCAGCACTGTGCGTCTACGCCTCACCTACCGGTGTGTTACTGAGCACGCAGAGGCGTGTCTGTGCGCTGCCGTGCGCGTTGGAGCACAGCGCAGCACCGGTTACGGCGGTCTGCCTCTCACCTGCCGGTGCGCTGCCGTGTCCGATGTAGCACGGCGCGTCTGCGTCTCACTTGCCTGTGCACTGCCGTGTCCGTTGGAGCACGGCGCGTCTGCGTCTAACCTGCCTGTGCGCTGCCGTGCGCGTTGGAGCATGGCGCAGCGCTGGCCACGGTTCGTCTGCACCTCACCTGCCTATGCGCTGCCGAGCACGCAGAGGCGTCTCGCAGCACCGGTAACAACGAGTCTGCCTCTCACCTGCCGGTGCGCTGCCGTGTCCGTTGTAGCAAGGCGCGTCTGCGTCTCACTTGCCTGTGCGCTGCCGTGTCCGTTGGAGCACGGCGCGTCTGCGTCTCACCTGCCTGTGCGCTGCCGTGCGCGTTGGAGCATGGCGCAGCGCTGGCCACGGTTCGTCTGCACCTCACCTGCCTATGCGCTGCCGAGCACGCAGAGGCGTCTCGCAGCACCGGTCACAACGCGTCTGCCCCTCACCTGTCGGTGCGCTGCCGTGCGCGTTGATGCACGGCGCATCGTCAGTCACGGCGCGTCTCCGCCTCACCTGCCGGTGCACTGCCGAGCGCGTTTGAGCTCGTCGCAGCGACGGCTACGGAGCGTCTGCGCCTCACCTGCTCGAGTGCTGCTGAACGCGTCGAAGCGCAGCAGCACTGTGCGTCTACGCCTCACCTACCGGTGTGTTACTGAGCACGCAGAGGCGTGTCTGTGCGCTGCCGTGCACGTTGGAGCACAGCGCAGCGCCGGTTACGGCGCGTCTGCCCTTTCACCTGCCGGTGCGCTGCCGTGTCCGTTGTAGCACGGCGCGTCTGCGTCTCACTTGCCTGTGCGCTGCCGTGTCCGTTGGAGCACGGCGCGTCTGCGTCTCACCTGCCTGTGCGCTGCCGTGCGCGTTGGAGCATGGCGCAGCGCTGGCCACGGTTCGTCTGCACCTCACCTGCCTATGCGCTGCCGAGCACGCAGAGGCGTCTCGCAGCACCGGTCACAACGGGTCTGCCCCTCAGCTGTCGGTGCACTGCCCAGCTGTCGGTGCACTGCCGTGCGCGTTGGAGCACGGCGCATCGTCAGTCACGGCGCGTCTCCGCCTCACCTGCCGGTGCACTGCCGACCGCGTTTGAGCTCGTCGCAGCGACGGCTACAGAGCGTCTGCGCCTCACCTGATCGAGTGCTGCTGAACGTGTCGAAGCGCAGCAGCACTGTGCATCTACGCCTCACCTACCGGTGTGTTACTGAGCACGCAGAGGCGTGTCTGTGTACTGCCGTGCGCGTTGGACCACAGCGCAACGCCGGTTACGGCGCGTCTGCCTCTCACCTGCCGGTGCGCAGCCGTGTCCGTTGTAGCACGGCGCGTCTGCGTCTCACTTGCCTGTGCGCTGCCGTGTCCGTTGGAGCACGGCGCGTCTGCGTCTCACCTGCCTGTGCGCTGCCGAGCACGCAGAGGCGTCTCGCAGCAGCGGTCACAACGGGTCTGCCCCTCACCTGTCGGTGCGCTGGCGAGCGCGTCACTTCCTGACGCAGCGCCAGGCACGGTGCCACTGCGTGTCACCTGTCTGCTGCGTCGTGTCGGGCCTCGCCTGGTCTGGTCTCGTCAGGTGTGGTCGCGTCTGGTGTCTTCTGGTCTCGTCTGGTTTAGTATCGACTCTCTCTTCTAGTTTCGTCTCGCCTGAGTGATGTGATGTGAGTGATGTGATTGATGTGATGTGAGTGATGTGCTGTGTGATGTGATGGTAATGTGATGTGAGTGATGTGAGTGATGTGAGTGATGTGAGTGATGTGAGTGATGTGAGTGATGTGAGTGATGTGAGTGATGTGAGTGATGTGAGTGATGTGAGTGATGTGAGTGATGTGAGTGATGTGAGTGATGTGAGTGATGTGAGTGATGTGAGTGATGTGAGTGATGTGAGTGATGTGAGTGATGTGAATGATGTGATGCGAGTGATGTGAATGATGTGATGCGAGTGATGTGAATGATGTGATGCGAGTGATGTGAATGATGTGAAGCAAGTGATATGATGTGAGTGATATGAATGATGTGTGATGTGATGTGATGTGAATGATATGATGTGATGTGAGTGATGTGATGTGTGATGTGATGAGTAATGTGATGTGATGTGTGATGTGAGTGATGTGATTTATGTGATGTGAGTGATTTTAGTGATGTGATGTCAGGCCGGCAGCGCACCGACAGGTGAGGTCCTGGTCGCGTCTGGTGTCTTCTGGTCTCGTCTGGTCTAGTTTCGTCTCTCTGGTCTAGTTTCGTCTCGCCTGAGTGATGTGATGTGAGTGATGTGATTGATGTGATGTGTGATGTGAGTGATGTGAGTGATGTGAGTGATGTGAGTGATGTGAGTGATGTGAGTGATGTGAGTGATGTGAGTGATGTGAGTGATGCGAGTGATGTGGATGCGATGCGAGTGATGTGTATGATGTGAAGTGATGCGAGTGATGTGAATGGAGTGATGTGAATGATGTGAAGCAAGTGATGTGATGTGAGTGATATGAATGATGTGTGTGATGTGATGTAATGTGAGTGATATGATGTGATGTGAGTGATGTGATTGATGTGATGTGAGTGATGTGATGTGAGTGATGTGAGTGATGTGAGTTATGTGAGTAATGTGAGTGATGTGAGTGATGTGATGTGAGTGATGTTAGTGATGTGATGTGAGTGATGTTAGTGATGTGATGTGAGTGATGTTAGTGATGTGATGTGAGTGATGTGAGTGATGTGAGTGATGTGATGTGAGTGATGTGAGTGATGTGATGTGAGTGATGTTAGTGATGTGATGTGAGTGATGTTAGTGATGTGATGTGAGTGATGTGAGTGATGTGAGTGATGTGATGTGAGTGATGTGAGTGATGTGAGTGATGTGATGTGAGTGATGTGAGTGATGTGAGTGATGTGAGTGATGTGAGTGATGTTAGTGATGTGATCTGAGTGATGTGAGTGATGTTAGTGATGTGATGTGAGTGATGTGGTTTGATGTGAATGATGTGAGTGGTTTGTGTGATGTGAATGATGTGATGCGAGTGATGTGAATGATGTGATGCGAGTGATGTGGATGCAATGCGAGTGATGTGTCTGATGTGAAGTGATGCGAGTGATGTGAATGATGTGATGCGAGTGATGTGAATGATGTGATGCGAGAGATGTGAATGATGTGAAGCGAGTGATGTGATGTGAGTGATATGAATGATGTGTGTGATGTGATGTGATGTGATGTGAGTGATATGATTGATGTGAGTGATGTCAGTGATGTGAGTGATGTCAGTGATGTGATGTGAGTGATGTGAGTGATGTGATGTGAATGATGTGAGTGATGTGATGTGAGTGATGTTATTGATGTGATGTGAGTGATGTTATTGATGTGATGTGAGTGATGTGAGTGATGTGAGTGATGTTAGTGATGTGATGTGAGTGATGTCAGTGATGTGATGTGAGTGATGTGAGTGATGTGAGTGATGTGAGTGATGTGAGTGATGTGAGTGATGTGAATGATGTGATGCGAGTGATGTGAATGATGTGATGCGAGTGATGTTAGTGATGTGATGTGAGTGATGTGAGTGATGTGAGTGATGTGATGTGAGTGATGAGTGATGTGATGTGAGTGATGTTAGTGATGTGATATGAGTGATGTGAGCGATGTGAGTGATGTGATGTGAGTGATGTTAGTGATGTGAGTGATGTGAGTGATGTGAATGATGTGATGCGAGTGATGTGAATGATGTGATGCGAGTGATGTGAATGATGTGATGCGAGTGATGTGAATGATGTGAAGCAAGTGATATGATGTGAGTGATATGAATGATGTGTGATGTGATGTGATGTGAATGATATGATGTGATGTGAGTGATGTGATGTGTGATGTGATGAGTAATGTGATGTGATGTGTGATGTGAGTGATGTGATTTATGTGATGTGAGTGATTTTAGTGATGTGATGTCAGGCCGGCAGCGCACCGACAGGTGAGGTCCTGGTCGCGTCTGGTGTCTTCTGGTCTCGTCTGGTCTAGTTTCGTCTCTCTGGTCTAGTTTCGTCTCGCCTGAGTGATGTGATGTGAGTGATGTGATTGATGTGATGTGTGATGTGAGTGATGTGAGTGATGTGAGTGATGTGAGTGATGTGAGTGATGTGAGTGATGTGAGTGATGTGAGTGATGTGAGTGATGCGAGTGATGTGGATGCGATGCGAGTGATGTGTATGATGTGAAGTGATGCGAGTGATGTGAATGGAGTGATGTGAATGATGTGAAGCAAGTGATGTGATGTGAGTGATATGAATGATGTGTGTGATGTGATGTGATGTGAGTGATATGATGTGATGTGAGTGATGTGATTGATGTGATGTGAGTGATGTGATGTGAGTGATGTGAGTGATGTGAGTTATGTGAGTAATGTGAGTGATGTGAGTGATGTGATGTGAGTGATGTTAGTGATGTGATGTGAGTGATGTTAGTGATGTGATGTGAGTGATGTTAGTGATGTGATGTGAGTGATGTGAGTGATGTGAGTGATGTGATGTGAGTGATGTGAGTGATGTGATGTGAGTGATGTTAGTGATGTGATGTGAGTGATGTTAGTGATGTGATGTGAGTGATGTGAGTGATGTGAGTGATGTGATGTGAGTGATGTGAGTGATGTGAGTGATGTGATGTGAGTGATGTGAGTGATGTGAGTGATGTGAGTGATGTGAGTGATGTTAGTGATGTGATCTGAGTGATGTGAGTGATGTTAGTGATGTGATGTGAGTGATGTGGTTTGATGTGAATGATGTGAGTGGTTTGTGTGATGTGAATGATGTGATGCGAGTGATGTGAATGATGTGATGCGAGTGATGTGGATGCAATGCGAGTGATGTGTCTGATGTGAAGTGATGCGAGTGATGTGAATGATGTGATGCGAGTGATGTGAATGATGTGATGCGAGAGATGTGAATGATGTGAAGCGAGTGATGTGATGTGAGTGATATGAATGATGTGTGTGATGTGATGTGATGTGATGTGAGTGATATGATTGATGTGAGTGATGTCAGTGATGTGAGTGATGTCAGTGATGTGATGTGAGTGATGTGAGTGATGTGATGTGAATGATGTGAGTGATGTGATGTGAGTGATGTTATTGATGTGATGTGAGTGATGTTATTGATGTGATGTGAGTGATGTGAGTGATGTGAGTGATGTTAGTGATGTGATGTGAGTGATGTCAGTGATGTGATGTGAGTGATGTGAGTGATGTGAGTGATGTGAGTGATGTGAGTGATGTGAGTGATGTGAATGATGTGATGCGAGTGATGTGAATGATGTGATGCGAGTGATGTTAGTGATGTGATGTGAGTGATGTGAGTGATGTGAGTGATGTGATGTGAGTGATGAGTGATGTGATGTGAGTGATGTTAGTGATGTGATATGAGTGATGTGAGCGATGTGAGTGATGTGATGTGAGTGATGTTAGTGATGTGATGTGAGTGATGTGAGTGATGTTATTGATGTGATGTGAGTGATGTTAGTGATGTGATGTGAGTGATGTCAGTGATGTGATGTGAGTGATGTTAGTGATGTGATGTGAGTGATGTGAGTGATGTGAGTGATGTTATTGATGTGATGTGAGTGATGTGAATGATGTGAGTGATGTTATTGATGTGATGTGAGTGATGTTAGTGATGTGATGTGAGTGATGTAAGTGATGTGATGTGAGTGATGTGAGTGATGTGATGTGAGTGATGTTATTGATGTGATGTGAGTGATGTGAGTGATGTGAGTGATGTGAGTGATGATAGTGATGTGATGTGAGTGATGTCAGTGATGTGATGTGAGTGATGTGAGTGATGTGAGTGATGTGAGTGATGTGAGTGATGTGAGTGATGTGAATGATGTGATGCGAGTGATGTGAATGATTTGATGCGAGTGATGTTAGTGATGTGATGTGAGTGATGTGAGTGATGTGAGTGATGTGATGTGAGTGATGAGTGATGTGATGTGAGTGATGTCAGTGATGTGATATGAGTGATGTGAGCGATGTGAGTGATGTGATGTGAGTGATGTAAGTGATGTGATGTGAGTGATGTGAGTGATGTGATGTGAGTGATGTTATTGATGTGATGTGAGTGATGTGAGTGATGTGAGTGATGTTAGTGATGTGATGTGAGTGATGTTAGTGATGTGATGTGATGTGAGTAAGTGATGTGATGTGAGTGATGTTAGTGATGTGATGTGAGTGATGTTAGTGATGTGATATGAGTGATGTGAGTGATGTGAGTGATGTGAGTGATGTGATGTGAGTGATGTGAGTGATGTGAGTGATGTTATTGATGTGATGTGAGTGATGTGAGTGATGTGAGTGATGTTATTGATGTGATGTGAGTGATGTTAGTGATGTGATGTGAGTGATGTAAGTGATGTGATGTGAGTGATGTGATGTGAGTGATGTGATGTGAGTGATGTTATTGATGTGATGTGAGTGATGTGAGTGATGTGAGTGATGTCAGTGATGTGATGTGAGTGATGTGAGTGATGTGAGTGATGTGAGTGATGTGAGTGATGTGAGTGATGTGAGTGATGTGAGTGATGTGAGTGATGTGAGTGATGTGAGTGATGTGAGTGATGTGAATGATGTGATGCGAGTGATGTGAATGATGTGATGCGAGTGATGTTAGTGATGTGATGTGAGTGATGTGAGTGATGTGAGTGATGTGATGTGAGTGATGAGTGATGTGATGTGAGTGATGTTAGTGATGTGATGTGAGTGATGTGAGTGATGTTATTGATGTGATGTGAGTGATGTGAGTGATGTGAGTGATGTGAGTGATGTTAGTGATGTGATGTGAGTGATGTCAGTGATGTGATGTGAGTGATGTGAGTGATGTGAGTGATGTGAGTGATGTGAGTGATGTGAGTGATGTGAGTGATGTGAGTGATGTGAGTGATGTGAATGATGTGATGCGAGTGATGTGAATGATGTGATGCGAGTGATGTTATTGATGTGATGTGAGTGATGTGGGTGATGTGAGTGATGTGATGTGAGTGATGAGTGATGTGATGTGAGTGATGAGTGATGTGATGTGAGTGATGTTAGTGATGTGATGTGAGTGATGTGAGTGATGTGAGTGATGTGATGTGAGTGATGTTAGTGATGTGATGTGAGTGATGTGAGTGATGTGAGTGATGTGATGTGAGTGATGTTAGTGATGTGATGTGAGTGACGTGAGTGATGTGAGTGATGTTAGTGATGTGATGTGAGCGATGTTGGTGACGTGATGTGAGTGATGTTAGTGATGTGATGTGATGTGAATTATGTGATGCGAGTGATGTGAATGATGTGATGCGAGTGATGTGGATGATGTGATGCGATGCGAGTTATGTGAATGGAGTGATGTGAATGATGTGATGCGAGTGATGTGTATGATGTGAAGCAAGTGATGTGATGTGAGTGATATGAATTATGTGTGTGATGTGATGTGATGTGAGTGATGTGAGTGATGTGAGTGATGTGAGTGATGTGATGTGAGTGATGTTAGTGATGTGATGTGAGTGATGTTAGTGATGTGATGTGAGTGATGTTAGTGATGTGATGTGAGTGATGTGATGTGATGTGAGTGATGTGAGTGATGTGAGTGATGTGAGTGATGTGAGTGATGTGATGTGAGTGATGTGAGTGATGTGAGTGATGTGATGTGAGTGATGTGAATGATGTGATGCGAGTGAAGTGAATGATGTGATGCGAGTGATGTTAGTGATGTGATGTGAGTGATGTGAGTGATGTGAGTGATGTGAGTGATGTGAGTGATGTGAGTGATGTGAGTGATGTGAGTGATGTGAGTGATGTGAGTGATGTGAGTGATGTGAGTGATGTGATGTGAGTGATGTTAGTGATGTGATGTGAGTGATGTGAGTGATGTGAGTGATGTGATGTGAGTGATGTTAGTGATGTGATGTGAGTGATGTGAGTGATGTGAGTGATGTTAGTGTTGTGATGTGAGCGATGTTGGTGACGTGATGTGAGTGATGTTAGTGATGCGATGTGATGTGAATTATGTGATGCGAGTGATGTGAATGATGTGATGCGAGTGATGTGGATGATGTGATGCGATGCGAGTTATGTGAATGGAGTGATGTGAATGATGTGATGCGAGTGATGTGTATGATGTGAAGCAAGTGATGTGATGTGAGTGATATGAATTATGTGTGTGATGTGATGTGATGTGAGTGATGTGAGTGATGTGAGTGATGTGAGTGATGTGATGTGAGTGATGTTAGTGATGTGATGTGAGTGATGTTAGTGATGTGATGTGAGTGATGTTAGTGATGTGTGAGTGATGTGAGTGATGTGAGTGATGTGAGTGATGTGAGTGATGTGAGTGATGTGAGTGATGTGAGTGATGTGAGTGATGTGATGTGATGTGATGTGAGTGATGTGATGTGAGTGATGTGAGTGATGTGAGTGATGTGATGTGAGTGATGTTAGTGATGTGATGTGAGTGATGTTAGTGATGTGATGTGAGTGATGTTAGTGATGTGATGTGAGTTATTATGTGATGTGAGTGATGTGATGTGAGTGATGTGAGTGATGTTAGTGATTTGATGTGAGTGATGTGAGTGATGTGAGTGATGTGAGTGATGTGAGTGATGTGAGTGATGTGAGTGATGTGAGTGATGTGAGTGATGTGAGTGATGTGAGTGATGTGAGTGATGTGAGTGATGTGAGTGATGTGAGTGATGTGAGTGATGTGAGTGATGTGAGTGATGTGAGTGATGTGAGTGATGTGAGTGATGTGAGTGATGTGAGTGATGTGAGTGATGTGAGTGATGTGAGTGATGTGAGTGATGTGAGTGATGTGAGTGATGTGAGTGATGTGAGTGATGTGAGTGATGTGAGTGATGTGAGTGATGTGAGTGATGTGATGTGTGATGTGATGTGTGATGTGTGATGTGATGTGTGATGTGTGATGTGATGTGTGATGTGTGATGTGATGTGTGATGTGTGATGTGATGTGTGATGTGTGATGTGATGTGTGATGTGTGATGTGATGTGTGATGTGTGATGTGATGTGTGATGTGTGATGTGAGTGATGTGAGTGATGTGAGTGATGTGTGATGTGTGATGTGATGTGTGATGTGATGTGAGATGTGTGATGTGTGATGTGATGTGTGATGTGATGTGTGATGTGATGTGTGATGTGTGATGTGTGATGTGATGTGTGATGTGATGTGTGATGTGATGTGTGATGTGTGATGTGATGTGTGATGTGTGATGTGATGTGTGATGTGTGATGTGATGTGTGATGTGTGATGTGTGATGTGATGTGTGATGTGTGATGTGATTTAATGATGTGATTTAATGATGTGATGTGATGTGTGATGTGATTTAATGTTAGTGATGTGGTTTGATGTGAATGATGTGAATGGTTTGTGTGATGTGAATGATGTGAATGATGTGATGCGAGTGATGTGGATGCAATGCGAGTGATGTGTCTGATGTGAAGTGATGCGAGTGATGTGAATGATGTGATGCGAGTGATGCGAGTGATATGAATGATGTGATGCGGGTGATGTGAATGATGTGAAGCGAGTGATGTGAGTGATATGAATGATGTGTGTGATGTGATGTGAGTGATGAGTGATGTGATGTGAGTGATGTTAGTGATGTGATATGAGTGATGTGAGCGATGTGAGTGATGTGATGTGAGTGATGTTAGTGATGTGATGTGAGTGATGTGAGTGATGTGAGTGATGTGATGTGAGTGATGTTAGTGATGTGATGTGAGTGATGTGAGTGATGTGAGTGATGTGAGTGATGTTAGTGATGTGATGTGAGTGATGTGAGTGATGTGAGTGATGTTAGTGATGTGATGTGAGCGATGTTGGTGACGTGATGTGAGTGATGTTAGTGATGTGATGTGATGTGAATTATGTGATGCGAGTGATGTGAATGATGTGATGCGAGTGATGTGGATGATGTGATGCGATGCGAGTTATGTGAATGGAGTGATGTGAATGGTGTGATGCGAGTGATGTGTATGATGTGAAGCAAGTGATGTGATGTGAGTGATATGAATTATGTGTGTGATGTGATGTGATGTGAGTGATGTGAGTGATGTGAGTGATGTGAGTGATGTGATGTGAGTGATGTTAGTGATGTGATGTGAGTGATGTTAGTGATGTCATGTGAGTGATGTTAGTGATGTGATGTGAGTGATGTGATGTGAGTGATGTGATGTGAGTGATGTGATGTGATGTGAGTGATGTGAGTGATGTGAGTGATGTGAGTGATGTGAGTGATGTGATGTGAGTGATGTGAGTGATGTGAGTGATGTGATGTGAGTGATGTGAATGATGTGATGCGAGTGAAGTGAATGATGTGATGCGAGTGATGTTAGTGATGTGATGTGAGTGATGTGAGTGATGTGAGTGATGTGAGTGATGTGAGTGATGTGAGTGATGTGATGTGAGTGATGTTAGTGATGTGATGTGAGTGATGTGAGTGATGTGAGTGATGTGATGTGAGTGATGTTAGTGATGTGATGTGAGTGATGTGAGTGATGTGAGTGATGTTAGTGATGTGATGTGAGCGATGTTGGTGACGTGATGTGAGTGATGTTAGTGATGTGATGTGATGTGAATTATGTGATGCGAGTGATGTGAATGATGTGATGCGAGTGATGTGGATGATGTGATGCGATGCGAGTTATGTGAATGGAGTGATGTGAATGATGTGATGCGAGTGATGTGTATGATGTGAAGCAAGTGATGTAATGTGAGTGATATGAATTATGTGTGTGATGTGATGTGATGTGAGTGATGTGAGTGATGTGAGTGATGTGATGTGAGTGATGTTAGTGATGTGATGTGAGTGATGTTAGTGATGTGATGTGAGTGATGTTAGTGATGTGTGAGTGATGTGAGTGATGTGAGTGATGTGAGTGATGTGAGTGATGTGAGTGATGTGAGTGATGTGAGTGATGTGAGTGATGTGATGTGATGTGATGTGAGTGATGTGATGTGAGTGATGGGAGTGATGTGAGTGATGTGATGTGAGTGATGTTAGTGATGTGATGTGAGTGATGTTAGTGATGTGATGTGAGTGATGTGAGTGATGTGAGTGATGTGATGTGAGTGATGTGAGTGATGTGAGTGATGTGAGTGATGTGAGTGATGTTAGTGATGTGATCTGAGTGATGTGAGTGATGTTAGTGATGTGATGTGAGTGATGTGGTTTGATGTGAATGATGTGAGTGGTTTGTGTGATGTGAATGATGTGATGCGAGTGATGTGAATGATGTGATGCGAGTGATGTGGATGCAATGCGAGTGATGTGTCTGATGTGAAGTGATGCGAGTGATGTGAATGATGTGATGCGAGTGATGTGAATGATGTGATGCGAGAGATGTGAATGATGTGAAGCGAGTGATGTGATGTGAGTGATATGAATGATGTGTGTGATGTGATGTGATGTGATGTGAGTGATATGATTGATGTGAGTGATGTCAGTGATGTGAGTGATGTCAGTGATGTGATGTGAGTGATGTGAGTGATGTGATGTGAATGATGTGAGTGATGTGATGTGAGTGATGTTATTGATGTGATGTGAGTGATGTTATTGATGTGATGTGAGTGATGTGAGTGATGTGAGTGATGTTAGTGATGTGATGTGAGTGATGTCAGTGATGTGATGTGAGTGATGTGAGTGATGTGAGTGATGTGAGTGATGTGAGTGATGTGAGTGATGTGAATGATGTGATGCGAGTGATGTGAATGATGTGATGCGAGTGATGTTAGTGATGTGATGTGAGTGATGTGAGTGATGTGAGTGATGTGATGTGAGTGATGAGTGATGTGATGTGAGTGATGTTAGTGATGTGATATGAGTGATGTGAGCGATGTGAGTGATGTGATGTGAGTGATGTTAGTGATGTGATGTGAGTGATGTGAGTGATGTTATTGATGTGATGTGAGTGATGTGAGTGATGTTAGTGATGTGATGTGAGTGATGTCAGTGATGTGATGTGAGTGATGTTAGTGATGTGATGTGAGTGATGTGAGTGATGTGAGTGATGTTATTGATGTGATGTGAGTGATGTGAATGATGTGAGTGATGTTATTGATGTGATGTGAGTGATGTTAGTGATGTGATGTGAGTGATGTAAGTGATGTGATGTGAGTGATGTGAGTGATGTGATGTGAGTGATGTTATTGATGTGATGTGAGTGATGTGAGTGATGTGAGTGATGTGAGTGATGATAGTGATGTGATGTGAGTGATGTCAGTGATGTGATGTGAGTGATGTGAGTGATGTGAGTGATGTGAGTGATGTGAGTGATGTGAGTGATGTGAATGATGTGATGCGAGTGATGTGAATGATTTGATGCGAGTGATGTTAGTGATGTGATGTGAGTGATGTGAGTGATGTGAGTGATGTGATGTGAGTGATGAGTGATGTGATGTGAGTGATGTCAGTGATGTGATATGAGTGATGTGAGCGATGTGAGTGATGTGATGTGAGTGATGTAAGTGATGTGATGTGAGTGATGTGAGTGATGTGATGTGAGTGATGTTATTGATGTGATGTGAGTGATGTGAGTGATGTGAGTGATGTTAGTGATGTGATGTGAGTGATGTTAGTGATGTGATGTGATGTGAGTAAGTGATGTGATGTGAGTGATGTTAGTGATGTGATGTGAGTGATGTTAGTGATGTGATATGAGTGATGTGAGTGATGTGAGTGATGTGAGTGATGTGATGTGAGTGATGTGAGTGATGTGAGTGATGTTATTGATGTGATGTGAGTGATGTGAGTGATGTGAGTGATGTTATTGATGTGATGTGAGTGATGTTAGTGATGTGATGTGAGTGATGTAAGTGATGTGATGTGAGTGATGTGATGTGAGTGATGTGATGTGAGTGATGTTATTGATGTGATGTGAGTGATGTGAGTGATGTGAGTGATGTCAGTGATGTGATGTGAGTGATGTGAGTGATGTGAGTGATGTGAGTGATGTGAGTGATGTGAGTGATGTGAGTGATGTGAGTGATGTGAGTGATGTGAGTGATGTGAGTGATGTGAGTGATGTGAATGATGTGATGCGAGTGATGTGAATGATGTGATGCGAGTGATGTTAGTGATGTGATGTGAGTGATGTGAGTGATGTGAGTGATGTGATGTGAGTGATGAGTGATGTGATGTGAGTGATGTTAGTGATGTGATGTGAGTGATGTGAGTGATGTTATTGATGTGATGTGAGTGATGTGAGTGATGTGAGTGATGTGAGTGATGTTAGTGATGTGATGTGAGTGATGTCAGTGATGTGATGTGAGTGATGTGAGTGATGTGAGTGATGTGAGTGATGTGAGTGATGTGAGTGATGTGAGTGATGTGAGTGATGTGAGTGATGTGAATGATGTGATGCGAGTGATGTGAATGATGTGATGCGAGTGATGTTATTGATGTGATGTGAGTGATGTGGGTGATGTGAGTGATGTGATGTGAGTGATGAGTGATGTGATGTGAGTGATGAGTGATGTGATGTGAGTGATGTTAGTGATGTGATGTGAGTGATGTGAGTGATGTGAGTGATGTGATGTGAGTGATGTTAGTGATGTGATGTGAGTGATGTGAGTGATGTGAGTGATGTGATGTGAGTGATGTTAGTGATGTGATGTGAGTGACGTGAGTGATGTGAGTGATGTTAGTGATGTGATGTGAGCGATGTTGGTGACGTGATGTGAGTGATGTTAGTGATGTGATGTGATGTGAATTATGTGATGCGAGTGATGTGAATGATGTGATGCGAGTGATGTGGATGATGTGATGCGATGCGAGTTATGTGAATGGAGTGATGTGAATGATGTGATGCGAGTGATGTGTATGATGTGAAGCAAGTGATGTGATGTGAGTGATATGAATTATGTGTGTGATGTGATGTGATGTGAGTGATGTGAGTGATGTGAGTGATGTGAGTGATGTGATGTGAGTGATGTTAGTGATGTGATGTGAGTGATGTTAGTGATGTGATGTGAGTGATGTTAGTGATGTGATGTGAGTGATGTGATGTGATGTGAGTGATGTGAGTGATGTGAGTGATGTGAGTGATGTGAGTGATGTGATGTGAGTGATGTGAGTGATGTGAGTGATGTGATGTGAGTGATGTGAATGATGTGATGCGAGTGAAGTGAATGATGTGATGCGAGTGATGTTAGTGATGTGATGTGAGTGATGTGAGTGATGTGAGTGATGTGAGTGATGTGAGTGATGTGAGTGATGTGAGTGATGTGAGTGATGTGAGTGATGTGAGTGATGTGAGTGATGTGAGTGATGTGATGTGAGTGATGTTAGTGATGTGATGTGAGTGATGTGAGTGATGTGAGTGATGTGATGTGAGTGATGTTAGTGATGTGATGTGAGTGATGTGAGTGATGTGAGTGATGTTAGTGTTGTGATGTGAGCGATGTTGGTGACGTGATGTGAGTGATGTTAGTGATGCGATGTGATGTGAATTATGTGATGCGAGTGATGTGAATGATGTGATGCGAGTGATGTGGATGATGTGATGCGATGCGAGTTATGTGAATGGAGTGATGTGAATGATGTGATGCGAGTGATGTGTATGATGTGAAGCAAGTGATGTGATGTGAGTGATATGAATTATGTGTGTGATGTGATGTGATGTGAGTGATGTGAGTGATGTGAGTGATGTGAGTGATGTGATGTGAGTGATGTTAGTGATGTGATGTGAGTGATGTTAGTGATGTGATGTGAGTGATGTTAGTGATGTGTGAGTGATGTGAGTGATGTGAGTGATGTGAGTGATGTGAGTGATGTGAGTGATGTGAGTGATGTGAGTGATGTGAGTGATGTGATGTGATGTGATGTGAGTGATGTGATGTGAGTGATGTGAGTGATGTGAGTGATGTGATGTGAGTGATGTTAGTGATGTGATGTGAGTGATGTTAGTGATGTGATGTGAGTGATGTTAGTGATGTGATGTGAGTTATTATGTGATGTGAGTGATGTGATGTGAGTGATGTGAGTGATGTTAGTGATTTGATGTGAGTGATGTGAGTGATGTGAGTGATGTGAGTGATGTGAGTGATGTGAGTGATGTGAGTGATGTGAGTGATGTGAGTGATGTGAGTGATGTGAGTGATGTGAGTGATGTGAGTGATGTGAGTGATGTGAGTGATGTGAGTGATGTGAGTGATGTGAGTGATGTGAGTGATGTGAGTGATGTGAGTGATGTGAGTGATGTGAGTGATGTGAGTGATGTGAGTGATGTGAGTGATGTGAGTGATGTGAGTGATGTGAGTGATGTGAGTGATGTGAGTGATGTGAGTGATGTGAGTGATGTGAGTGATGTGAGTGATGTGATGTGTGATGTGATGTGTGATGTGTGATGTGATGTGTGATGTGTGATGTGATGTGTGATGTGTGATGTGATGTGTGATGTGTGATGTGATGTGTGATGTGTGATGTGATGTGTGATGTGTGATGTGATGTGTGATGTGTGATGTGATGTGTGATGTGTGATGTGAGTGATGTGAGTGATGTGAGTGATGTGTGATGTGTGATGTGATGTGTGATGTGATGTGAGATGTGTGATGTGTGATGTGATGTGTGATGTGATGTGTGATGTGATGTGTGATGTGTGATGTGTGATGTGATGTGTGATGTGATGTGTGATGTGATGTGTGATGTGTGATGTGATGTGTGATGTGTGATGTGATGTGTGATGTGTGATGTGATGTGTGATGTGTGATGTGTGATGTGATGTGTGATGTGTGATGTGATTTAATGATGTGATTTAATGATGTGATGTGATGTGTGATGTGATTTAATGTTAGTGATGTGGTTTGATGTGAATGATGTGAATGGTTTGTGTGATGTGAATGATGTGAATGATGTGATGCGAGTGATGTGGATGCAATGCGAGTGATGTGTCTGATGTGAAGTGATGCGAGTGATGTGAATGATGTGATGCGAGTGATGCGAGTGATATGAATGATGTGATGCGGGTGATGTGAATGATGTGAAGCGAGTGATGTGAGTGATATGAATGATGTGTGTGATGTGATGTGAGTGATGAGTGATGTGATGTGAGTGATGTTAGTGATGTGATATGAGTGATGTGAGCGATGTGAGTGATGTGATGTGAGTGATGTTAGTGATGTGATGTGAGTGATGTGAGTGATGTGAGTGATGTGATGTGAGTGATGTTAGTGATGTGATGTGAGTGATGTGAGTGATGTGAGTGATGTTAGTGATGTGATGTGAGTGATGTGAGTGATGTGAGTGATGTTAGTGATGTGATGTGAGCGATGTTGGTGACGTGATGTGAGTGATGTTAGTGATGTGATGTGATGTGAATTATGTGATGCGAGTGATGTGAATGATGTGATGCGAGTGATGTGGATGATGTGATGCGATGCGAGTTATGTGAATGGAGTGATGTGAATGGTGTGATGCGAGTGATGTGTATGATGTGAAGCAAGTGATGTGATGTGAGTGATATGAATTATGTGTGTGATGTGATGTGATGTGAGTGATGTGAGTGATGTGAGTGATGTGAGTGATGTGATGTGAGTGATGTTAGTGATGTGATGTGAGTGATGTTAGTGATGTCATGTGAGTGATGTTAGTGATGTGATGTGAGTGATGTGATGTGAGTGATGTGATGTGAGTGATGTGATGTGATGTGAGTGATGTGAGTGATGTGAGTGATGTGAGTGATGTGAGTGATGTGATGTGAGTGATGTGAGTGATGTGAGTGATGTGATGTGAGTGATGTG